>PVKZ01000056.1:1217144-1817144 GCA_004027375.1 Macroglossus sobrinus | reverse complement strand
AGCAGGTAGGGGAATGGGTGTACTGCTTAGATGAAGGGGATACATCTGCCAGTATAGGTGGAAAAGAGTGACCAAAGGTTCTGATTTGTCTGACCTTCCAGGTTTTAACACTGAAATACCCACATCCTAGGCAACCCTCCCACAACATACCAAAAAAACATCCTGGTCTTTTGTGATGGGTGTGGGAGGTTGGGTAAGAAGTACAAAATCCGTAAGACTGCCTCCCAAAATGGAGGCTGAAAGTAACCCTGCTTTTAGTGTCAAATGAATACATCATTGTTTTTGTCGCCAACCATTGACATTGATTACCATGATTTGCATTTCACAGTAATGATCATTCATTGGTGTATCATTCTGAGGGATGTGACCTAAGTGTGCAATTTAAGTGTGTTGTAATCATAAGCATTAGCAGTCCATCTTTGATTTTGCCTGTGAATTAACCATTGTGCTCATGTAACTTACATTTTTTAACACTATGAATATGGTGACTATGCTTTATAAGAGTTAATATAATGAAATGGAGAATAATTATAATACCAACAACGACATGTCCCCGACATCATGATAAAGAAAAGTAGATAATTGTATAATGTTAATAACAGATAGAAGGACAATATAGCTGGATTAGGAAGGTAAATAACAAAAACAGCACACTCTACTTTATACAAGAAATTTGGGATTGGGTATGGTGGAGAAGATGTGAAAAACATATGGAGACTGAACTTTATAAGTCTAGAATGAGACAGACAAGCACTTTAAAGTCAATCAAAAGTTTTTTAGTTTTCCCAAAAGACATCTGTACTCAGTTGAAAGTAGTGGCTGCTGAATTATTTTGGGAAGATCATATGAACCAACATGCATTATTGTATCGTGCCTTTGATTACTCTAAGGAACTAAGTAAGGTTACATTTTCTGTATCAAAAAAAAAAAAGTTCCCCCTAGCTTTTAAAGCAATTTGACTTGAAAAGTGAAGTTTCGAATCGTCTTCCTAATGTCTATGAAGATTTTAATGACACCATTACACATAAAACAAAGGGTGTTATATCTTGTCCAAAGACAAAGTGGGCATGGCTCATTTGTCTGCTTTCACTACAAATGTTAATTTTGACAAATTTCTACTCAGTCTCTAAACTTCTTACCTAAGAAAATGAAATGATCTCATCTTCTAAACACCTTATCAGAACACTGTTAAAAGAGAGGTGTGGTTTGCTTACCTGTGATATGGAGTTTTTGATAATGAAAGTGGTCGTTTCAGTTTTTTCAAAATGTTCAGAAGTATTTATTGAAATTCTTGACTATACAAATGGAAGGAGATAGTCTCCTCAAACATGTGCCTACAAGATGGCTATTATTGTTGCCAGCCATAGAAAATATGTTAAAATGTAGGCCTACCATAAAAATCATATTTCAAAATGTGGAACAAGAATGACCTGCTCCAATTTAGAAATATGTTGAAGATGAGAATGGAGAGAAAGATTACCATGAAACAGAAATAAACTTTCTGGCTCTCCAAAACTGTCTGATAATTTTTGAAGACACCATAAGGAGTCTAGTAAAGATGAACCAACTGCATCTGAGTTATTCAATGTTGTATATAGGTTGTGACAAAAACTTTGACAGAAAAAAAACACTTTTTTTGTAAATAAGACTTTCAGAAATAAAAAAAAAAAAGTCCCTAGAACAAGGCAACCAAGTTAAACAGAAATTCCTGGATTTCTTTACTAAAACTGTGAACTTATTGGGACTCTACCTTCAATTTCACAAGTTCAAATTACCTCTTTAAAACCATTTTTTCCTGAGAAAGAGAGGTTTAACTTACTATGACACACAACGTGTTTCAGAGTATTTTTTAAATGGTGGTCACATTAGATTAGAAAAGCATCCATGGTTAATTTATAGATGAAAAGGATCTGATTGACAAACAGTTGGTTTACCAAAGTAAATCTGATTCAAAATGGGTGGACATTTTGGAGAGTTAGAAATGAATTCCAACAAGTTTAAAAACCTGCTATGCTAGTACATAAAATCCTAAGTATTCTATGCTGAAACAATTCTGTTGAGAGAATATTTAGCTTGACATCATTTGCATCAACAAGAGGTGCAATGCAAGCAGCAGAACAGAGCTGCAAATCAAAATTAATTTTATATTTGACTGTATTCAGTTTTACCATTACATTAAAGAAAAGAAAGCTGTCCTAAAGGCTCTGGGTAGTTCAAAAAATATCCTGCTGTATCATGGGATAGAAACCTATCATTGTATTTTTAAATTTAGTACAGGTAATATCTGTTTAATTAGTTCTTATTTATTTATGTTCTCCTTTAAAACTTATTACAGAAACATAAATGTATTGTTATATTTTTCTCACATATATTATGTGCTTAATTAGTCCTCTTAATTATTACTAGTTGCCATTCTTAACTAGTCCTATTGTTAAGAAGGAATATAACAAAAAAATAATCTAACAGAATATATAATTTCAAGTAAATACCAATTTTCATGGTTTTAATTAAAGTAATATCATGTATAATTGTTATATAGTATTATTTTCACACCTGTCAAATTGGCAAAATAAAAAAAGTCAGATATTTCCAAATGTTAGCAAGGATGTTTAGAAAAGAGAATCTTATATATTACTTTTGGAGTATAAATTGGTACAACCACTTCGTGAAATAACCCAGCAATGTCTAATATATTAGTTTTCTATTGCTGTGTAACAAATTATTAGAAACCTAGTGTCTTAAAACACATTTATTATCTCAGTTTCTGTGGCCAGGAGTTCAGGCACCGCTTAGCTGTTTCCTCTGTTCAGGTTCTCACAAGGCTGCAATCAAGGTATAAATAAGTCAAGCTTTCTCTTCATCTGGAGGTTTGACTGGGGAAGAGTCCACTTCCAAACACTCACAGGTGTTTGCAGAATTCATTTCCTTGTGGTTGTAGGACGAGGGCCCTGGCTTCTTACTGGCTATCGTCTGGAGGTTGTACTCAGGTCCTAGAGGCCACCCACAGTTTTCTACCACATGACCCTCTTTGTAGGCAGTTCAAACATGAGAGCTCACTTCTTTTGTGGCCAGCAGAAGTGTCTAGCTCTAGTTTGCTAAGATAGAGATTTATATATGAAATATGATCCTAGGAGTGATAGATATTACATCATCTTTACCATACTCTATTGGCTAGACATCAAAGGTTCCACCCATACTAGAAGGGTGGGCATTACATATAGCAACACCAGTGGGCAAAGATCATGGAGGCCATTTTAGAATTCTGCCTATCACATTGAATAAAGTTAAAGATGCAATGTCCCGGGGTATAGCAGTTTCCTTGTACAAATATGTGTACAAAAATGTTCATAGCAAAACTATTGTTCTATAGTTTTTAATTTTCTCAAAATGCAAAAAGTTATAGTCAGAGAGACATTAGCTAATAAAACACCATGTATGGTGTGAAAATATTTTTGTAAAAGTAACATATACATTAGAACTCTCTTTTAGCAATGGCCTACTGTTGTTGTCTTGAACAAATCCTCTCACAATTGAGAACTGGACAAAGTATTTTCAGAAATTAAGGCATCAAAGTTCTACTGCAGCAGTGAGAATTTGTAGGTCTAAGATCTGGAATAAAAGGGAGACATGATAGGTGAGCCTGACATTTGTCATAATATCTTTCTTGTTATATTTGCTAACAGTTTTTTGGGACACAATGTTGCATTAGGTTCAGTCCAAAGGTTACTTTGCCCTGTTTTAACATTCCAAAAGTTGGAGGCATAAGATGTGCAGGACAGTTCCTCTGAAATTACAACTCTGGCTCCATCTTAAAGTGGCTCTGTTTCTATTATATTTTTTACAGTTGGGACCCTTAAGGGATACCCTAGCTAGGAGTAAAGGTGAACTAGAAATAAACTCGTTTTCATGAAGACTAAAGGCCAGTTCTGAATAATTTTAGCTTCTGATTGGATCTGTCCTGAACTTGGCTGTGGTCAGGCAAACTTGCCCTTAAGTCTCTCCCGTAGAATACCTTCCTTTTTCCCAGCCCCCTTCATCAAACTCAGCTCTGATCCTAGAAAACACACCTTCAGTGGAAAATACTGATGTGGCAGGGAGACACATCAAAGACAAATGAATGTTGCATAGCTTAGGATTCAGGTAGTGTGAGCCTCTTTCCCATGCTTATAAATGTATTAAGCTACCCCATTTCTTTCACCTTGCTTCTGAGGGCTGGGTGTGTTTTAAATCAATTTGATAAACCATAGCACACAAGAGAATATTTCTCCGCCTGTGCTTGTCTGGCTTCAGTCTTTCTTCTTTCGAAGCCAGTGCTCAAAAAGAATTCACCAAAACGAATTGCATCAAATTTCATGGTAACAATTATTTGCTCCAAATTTTCGTTTGAGAGCACCAATTGAGTGTAAACAAGTGTTATGTTTTATTTGATTTCTTAATGATTTTTGATACTTCTCATACATTAGGCAAAGGTGACAAGAGAGAACAAAAAAGGAATACCTGGAAGCTTCCTCATATGTGCTGTATGTGAATGTCTTAGACATGACTTTTAACACTTTTGTCATACTCCCTCAGCCTTCATTCATTCATTCAGTAAACAAATATTAGGCACCAATGGTATTAGAGGCTAGATACTGTTAGAGATGAGCAAGGATCGATCCGTCCTAGAAGAGCTTCCAAGACAGGTTTATAGCCTTAACTTTGCAATTCAATCTAAGAAGTATCGTTTCATTGTCACTGCACCCACTACGACTCTACAACCGTTGCCATCAACTGCGAACTTTCTTAGGGAGACCTTCTCCCATACCTCCAACTTTTCATCTAGTTGGGGGCTAACCGCTAGACGTTCCGCAATAAGGAGGTTGAAAGACTACACCTCCCGGCAGCCTCTGCAGCAGGGAAGCGGGGCATGCGCAGGCGCGTGGGCCTAACCCTGCGCGCAGACGCAGTGCGAACGCCGGCTGTGCTGGGTCTCGCTGCTTGGTGCGCGACGGCGGAGAGCGAGGCCTGGTGAGCACCGCCGAGGGGTAAGCCGGCTCCTCGAGGTGGTGTGCGTGAGAAGTACCGGGCGAGCGAGCAAGCAAGCAAGCAGCTCACCACAGCAGTGGCACCGGGATCGGTTGCCGTTAGCCTGGTGAGTGCGGGGGCCCCGCAGTCCCGGCCCCTCCCCCTCCCGCCGGCGGATCCGGCAGTCCTCGGTGGGACCCAGGAGAGGTCCCGGGGTGAGGGCGGGCGCCGACTGAGCTCGAGCTCGGGTCCAGGGCCCGGGCGCTCGCGGCGCGTCCGTGCGTCATGGGCCCGGCAGGGCCGCGCGGCCGGCGGAGGGGAGGGTGGGGGAGGGGAGTGCTGGTGTAATCGCCATCGCAAACGCTGCTCGAAGCTGGGCGGGGCGGCAGCGGAGGGGCTGGAAGCCGCGGCGGTGACTGCGGGGCGCCGAGGCAGCGGGGCGGAGAGGGGGCGAGTGCGGAGCCTGCGCCGCGGCCCGACGCGAGCGGGCGGGGGTGGGCATCGCAGAATGCCGTGACTGAAACAGGAAAGAGTCGGGGGTGTAAAATCCTAACCCCAGGAGAGGAGGGACCGTCTCGGGAATTCACAAGTTACTGTCCGAGCTTGAGCTGGTGGTGTGGAGGGAGGTGGGAGCGGGGGTGGAGTCTCGTACGACTGCAGTTTACAGATGTCATAACAACAGGGGCCTGAAGCGGCCGACAGGGGTGTGGTAATTATAGGAATGACAGAACTTAGTCTGCACATAGCATGTGTAAGTGGTGATTCGAGAGAGACAGCGAAGTATTAGATTAAGCTCAAAATGGGAGGAGAAGACTGAAGGATGACTAGGGTCAGGAAGTCGTCACAGAGAAATGTTTTGGGTTTAATGTTCCACTTTTAAGTGAAAGATTTCACAGTAATTTATTTTTAAGGTCTAAGAGTAAACAATTTTAGTATTTTTTCCTGAAACATACTATTTAATAATAATACCTTTTCTTCTTTAATAAACAGCTCCTTCAAAACCCTTATTTTTTAGTGAGTGAGTGATTTTTCCTCCCTCTTGTTTCAAGGCTCATCTTGACAACATTTTTTGCTCAACTTGTCCTCGCATTTGTAACATTTTGAAAGTAATCCACAGGTTATTCCCTCTCCATTTTAAAGATTGAATGATGACATTTTAACTTTTCAAAGTAAGAATGAATTCTGTTGTATTTGTACTGTAATAAAATTTAAGTATATTAAAACATTTAATGCTTACAGTAACTCTAAAGTAGATATTTTTTTCTACAGATGAAAGCTTTGAAGGTCAGAGAAGTAACTTAGCTAAGGTCATCCAGCTCTTGTTGGAACTAGCTTTAGAACCCAAAGTTACTGCCATTTTAAGAATTATTTCTCCTCTTCTTTCATACTTCTTGGTTGTTTCTTTATTTAATCCATTCATTCAGTGAATACTTGTGGAGTGATCATGTGCCCCAAGACTGGGGATATAGACAAGATCAAGACACTGTTACTGTTCTCATGGAATTTATAGTGTAGCAGGGAAGACTAACAAATAATGAAAATAAATAGTGACTGCATAACATTTTATGTGTCATTATAATTGAGCAGAAACTCTAAAGTACTAAATAGTAAAGTATTAAATAGCAAAGGAAGTTTAAAATAGAATCAGACTACATGTGCCTTGAATTTACAGTCTGGTAAGGAAACAAAACAGATATTTAAAAAATCTAGAATAAACTAAATGACAGAAATAAATGCCTCACCTGAAGTTAGTATATTTACATTATGTTACTTTAGGTTTTCATAGAAGTTTCTTCACAAAACTATGATTTACTGTTATGCATCTTGACTTTTTTCTAGGATTGGTACGTAAGAAGAGGCAACATGAAAAAAAAAAATCTTCACTGCTCTCCAAGACACTGTTTCTAGTTTATTGATTCTTATAGAGTAGAGACCTTAGAGACAGTTTTTTAAAGACCTCAGTGATAGGCCTTTTTCTTTTTTTCTTTTTTTTTTTAAACAAATGACTTCTTTTATTAGATCATTTGTGTTTTGTAAACCATCCTGTTTCTCTTTACACTTTGGCTGTGAGGAGGGTCAGAGCTGTGTCCAATTTTTGTAATTATCCTTAGCCTCAACTGTGTTTTAATTATACCAGATAGTCTGGAATTGCTCTGTTGTTTCCTGGACTATTTTCTTGGTTCCCTGTTGCTCTCGATTTTGTTTTTATCTTTTCTTTTTTATTTGAAAGTAGGAATTATATTTTATTCTTTTAATTTCCAGTGTTTTAGCATAGTGTTTGTTGAATTAGTGATAGTCTTGATTTATGATGTTTGTATTTTTACATCTGTCAAATTGTTTTTAGAAGTATATATGAATACTTTGTATAAATTCAATTAAGACTTGACCATGCAAGTAAAGATGACTGGTCTAGTGATAAAGATAATTCCTTGTTACTCTTTTTAAGATTTCTGTACTTTGCAGGGTGTTATGAATTCAGCCATAATAAAAATAAACATTGGAAATGGTAAACAATTCAGTTAGTTGATTGGGGCTGATTTCACTCTATTTTTTCTGCAGTAAGCAGGAGATGGACTGAGGCCAACGAGGGGCCAAATAGGGCCTACATTAGAAAATTTCGAGGCTCTGTAATGAAAGAGCAGAAATGAAGACTGATGGAACAGTACAGAGTTTTTTTGTTTTGTTTTGTTTTGTTTTTAGGCCATTCTAACTCCACAGAACAGACCCAGGTGATAAAATGATTCTGACCTAGTGTAGTAGACTAATTGGGATAGTTTTTGAAAGCATGCAATAATCCAGAGTGTGGATAATGGGGATAATCTCCTTCACATAACAGTAATGCTGCCCTTCATATACAAAGATAAGTCTGCTTACTCATCATGGATTTTACAGCGTGAGGCGGGAGATGTGCTGAGTTGCCTGTGGATGTCTATACTCTGACCAAAAGGCAGGGATCAGAATGGGGGTTTGTAGCTAGGGAACAGAAAGACAGGGAAAAGGTACTAATGTCTATTGATGGGTCAAGCATTACATCAGGTGGTTTCACTTAATTATTCTTGCAAAACCACTATGAGAAGGTGGTTATTTATACAGGGTGGTTAGATAACTTGCCCTACTTCACAGAGTAAGTGGTGGAGCTTGGATTCAAACATAAACCTATTTGTATTATTATCACATCAATCATTGAAGTTTGATGTTTTGGTTTGCAGTTCATTCTCTCCAGCAGAACAAACTAGATGTAGTTTGTGTAGCATCATGAAATGAAAATTTAATTTACTAAAAGCTGGAAGGCTGTTCATATTCTTTGCTTTATGGCCATTACAAAACAACAGTTTTTTAGAGTAATATCTGAAAAACAAGTAACTGTCCTCTGTCCCATCCTCTGCACATTAGAGGCTACCATTTTCTTTCTTTTAGCTGTTTCCTCTTTCATATTTATAAATAATTTCTACTGCTATTTCCTCATATAGCTATTTTAGACATTATGGACTTCTCTCCACTGCCTCTCATTCTCCCAATAGAAGTATCACAGGTACTTATTAAGTCAGTATTCAGTGTGTTTACAATATAACTAAATATTCCCAGCTGAATCATCTAGAGTATTATATCATTTGTTCAATTAACCAATTTTTGTTTTTACAGTACTTAATACTTTTTCCTCCTGTTCATTTCCTGAGACCACTGTCCTGTACCCCTCTGTCCTTTTCATGCAGTTTGGACTAGTTACTTTCTAGTCTACTTCATAGCTGTTATCCTGGAACTTTTATGTCACCCTTAGAATTCTCTTTGCCCCTCTCCAGTAGCGGATCTCTTATTTCTCATATTTTTTTTTTAGCTTCCTGAGAAAGGACACCAGGGAAGTAAAAACTTTCCAAGAGCTTGCATGATTGAAAAAAAAACCTTATTCTACCTTAAGATTTCATCAATAATTTGACTGGGTATAAAATTGCAGGCTTAAAAAATTTAGAAGTCATAGCTTTGTTGTTTTCTACATTCCAGTGTTGTAGTTGACGTCAGTTGGCATTCTGATACTTTTTTTATATGGCCTTCCATGTCTTTCCTCCAATATTATTATTATTTTTTACTTTCAGTAAAAAATGTTTTAAAGTTAGTTATGTTTCTCAGTTATTGATATGCTGTCAACAAACCATGCGAGGTCCTTTAAATTTTTCTCTCTCATTTCTGAGCCCTACTTCCATTACCCTTTCTAGCAGGCATTCACTCCATTGGGGTTGCTACATTGCTTCATTATATGTGAATCATGGTGGAATATGTAGAGGATATGTGTGACTATTTAGTTTATGTACAGTTATGTACCACATAATGATGTTTTGGTCAGTGACAGATTGTATATACAATGGTCATCCCATCAAAATTCCTGTTGACTAGTAATGTCATGATGTCTTAGCCCAGTACAGTCACATGTTTGTGGTAGTGCTGGTATAAACAAACTTACTGCACTGCCTGTCTATAAAAGTATACCACATGCAATTACAGTAGTAGGGTATACAATGTAGGTTTGTATAAGTGCACTCATGATGTTTGCCTGAAATGAAATCAGTTAACCTACATTTCTTGGAACATATCCCAAGTGAGAGGTGGTGTATGACTGTATAAATGACCCTTAAACAATTTGGTGGTAGGGACACTGACTCCTGTGTAGTACAAAAATCCAAGTATAACTTTTGATTCCCCCAAAACTTAATGTCCTTAGATGTCCTTAGGGATTGTTTCTAGAACCCTTTCCCCTACCCCCCACCTTTCTCTCTGGATACCAAATTCTATGGAAGCTCCATTCCCCTATATAAATGGCATAGGTCCGTGCTTGCAGTTGGCCCTCCACGTCTTTGAACTCCTAACCACAGATTGAAACAGTGCACGTATTTGAAGAAAAAAAAATCTTGAGTATAAGTGGACTTGTGTTTTTCAAACCTAGGTTATTCAAGAGTTAACTGTATTGTGTTACAGACCTTATCCTATTTCTTACTTTATAAGAGTACTCTTTTTCAGACCTTTTTGCTTTGTTGTGTGTACATATAGTTGTGTATAATGTAGAATTCTATAATGTACATCTACCACATTTTACTTTTCATTACCTAATGATTGATACCTGAATTGCCCTTCTGGCATCACAGATGTACTCTTACTTGTACATCCTCATGGACTTGTGTGAGAAGTTCTTTGGGATATATACCCAGGAGTAGGATACCTGGATCATAGAACTAGTTTATGTTCCTATTATCAATGCAGGAGAGTTCTTGTTTGCTCACATCTTTGCCAGTACTTAGTTTTATCCAGCTTCCTAATTTTTGCCAGTCTATTTGGTATAAAGTGGTATCTTGTGATTTCAATTTACATTCTCTGATTACAAATGACTTTGAGCAGTTTTTTAATCCATTCAGGGTTTTCCTTTCAATAATTGTCTTTTTTTTCTTTGTTTATCTTCCCTTTGGGTTTTATGTCTTTGTTTTTGGTTAGTAGAAGTTCCTTGTGGAGGTTAGATAGGAACGGACTGATGATTTTAGGGTTGGAAAATATTTTCTCTAACCCTGTCATCTTTCTGTTAATTTTGTCCATATTTTCTTTTATTGAATGGATATTCTAAATTTGATGCATTGTTTCTTCGATACTCTCTTAGTCATCAATTTTTTTGTTCTCTTTTTTGGTATTTGTATATTTGGATATTGGAACTCTGAGATGATTCTTTTAATTTTTTCTTTTCACTCCTATTTTCCGTCACTTAGTCTTTTCTGTTTCCTCAGTATTATCATCCAACCCTTCTATTGAATTTTAAATTTCTTATTCATGTTTTAAATTTCTTAGATCTCATTCTTATGTTTTTAATGTAGACTTTTATTTTTTTGAGCAGTTTTAGGTTCACAGCAAAATTGAATGCAAATTGAGAGTTTCTATCTTTCCTCTACCCCCACATGCACAGTCTCCCCCACCATCATCAACATTTGTATCAGAGTGGTATGTTTGTTATATTTAAATCAACACTTATACATCATTATCACACAGCGTCCATAATTTACATTAGGGTTTATTCTTGGTGGTGTACATTCTGTGAGTTTTGACAAATGTATAATGACATGTATCAGACTAGTTTCACTGCCGTAAAAATACTCTGTGCTCTGCTTTTCCTCTTTCTCTCCCCTCAAACCTCTGATGGAGCACTGATCTTTAAACTGTCTTCGAAATTGTGCCTCTTCCAGAATTTTACATAATCGAAACCAAACCCATGTGTTTTTTTTTTTTTCAAAAAGCTCAATGTGACTATAATACCTCTGTCTTCTCCCTCAAAAGAGGAGGGGGGCAGGTATTATATAAATAATCTTGTTTATGGATACTGGTATAGAAAATTTTAAGAAAACATTAACAGAATTAAAAAGCATACGCTGTGACTAAGTATGTTTATTCTAAGAATCAAGAATCATTCAATATTAAGAAATCTATTAATATCTTACCATATTTAATAGGTCAAAGGAGATTAACAGTGACCATTTTAATAACTAACAAAAGCCATTTGATATAATTCAAAGCACATTTCTGTTTTTAAAAACTTTATAGTAAAGTTGGTATGGATAGGTGTGATTTTTTTAAAAAGCCATCCCGAAACAATACTGTGACACAACTGGAGCTCTCAGCATTGCTGATTGTAATGCATGATGGTACAGCACTTTGGAAAAAAGTTTGACAGTTTCTTACACAGTTAAACATAAACTTAACCATATGCCTGAGCAATCTTACTCCTAGGTTCTTACCCGGAAAAATGAAAATGTTTGTTCACACAAATACCATATGTGAATGTTAATATTGGCTTATTCATAATCACCAAAAACTGCAAAACAACCCAAATGTCTGGCAACTGTTGAATAAACAAATAGTGGATTACAGTGGAATACAATTCCACAATAAAATGAATGAATTACTGATAGATACAGACAACATGGGCGAATCTTAAATTAGTTAATACTGAGTGTAAGAAGCCACACTCAAAAGGCTGCATACTGTACAATTCCATTTATGTGTCATTCTGGGAAATGCAAAACTGTAGGGTCAAAGAAATCAGTGATTGCCTGGGATTGAGGGGAGTAGATTTACTAGCAAGAGACCTGACAGAACTTTTCGTAGTGGAGATGTTCTTTACCTTAATTGTGGTATGTTTATTTAAATGGTAAATTTCACTGTATATAAATTATACCTTGATAAACCTGACCTTATAAAAAAACAAACCCAGTATTATGTTTAGTGGCAAAACACTAGACATATGTCAAAATTAGAAATGAGATAAAAATGTCAACTCTAACCTTTGTTTCTTAACGTTGTCCCAGAAGTACTAGTTAATATTTTAAGAAGGTAACATTGAAATGGCAAAGGCAAAAATTATAATTTTTTACAGATATTAAATATTAAGTAACAGCTGAAAGTATTAGAAACAGAATTCAGTAGCTGAATTTAATTCAGTGACTGCCTTAAGAAAATTATAGTAATGAGTAATTTTTCTATATATAGACAGTAGCAGTTGGAATGTAATTGAAGAAAACTTCACATTTATCATTGTAACAAAAAAGTTAAATAGAAATACATTTATTACTTGAATTAAATATTGTAAAGATGTTGCATTTCCTTTTGAATGCTATCTGAATATTAAAGGACTTTTTTTTTTTTCTTAACAAGATAGAAAAGATTATCTGGACCAAGAGTTCTCAAATTTTTGGTCTCAGAATTTCTTTATCCTTTTAACTTATTTAGGACCCCAAAGAACTTTTGTTTGTTATTGTTTTGAATCTGTTAACATTTAATGTATTAGAAATTAAAACAAAATTTTAGAACACAGGAATACACAGCACACATTCCATTAGGCATCAGAGTAATGATGCCATCACATCATGAAGCTTCTGAAAAACTCAGTGAAAGAGAAAAAAGCATGTAACATCTTAGTAGTAGTATGAAAATAGTTTTTATGAGATACATTTTTTCCACAAATATTGTCAAATATAAAAAAGTTTGAATCAGTCCTAGGTTAGAGATGGTGGTTTTGGGGAACTGGTATACTCATATTCACTGGTAAATTGGTGCAGTATTTTGGAGGGTACTTTGACAGTATCAAATTTTTAAATGTACATATTTTTTACCTTGAAGTTCCATTGTTTAGACTTTATTTATGGACATAATTGCAAAATGTGTGCAAATACATGAAAGAATATTGGTTACAGCATTGTTTGTGATAGAAAATTGGAGACAAACAATTGATGTCTAGGGTCTGGTAATTATGCTATAAAAATTAACTATTAGTTAAAAAATATTAGCTTCATAGGCATTGGTAAGGAAAGTTGTCCACAGTTGAAGCAAAGTCCAGAACTATGTGTGTAATTATCCCATCAGTGAACAATAAAAACCAAAGGGATATGTGTATATTTGTATGACAAATTTTTGAAAGGCTATACTGAGCCAGGAAAGGTACATTTTCATTTTTTTCTTCATACCCTTCCATTTTTGGATTTTTTTTTGGGGGGGGGGAAACTGAGCCTTTTTATAATTTAAAAAGGAAGATTATTTCAAAGGCACAAGTGTACTGTATGGATGGTCAAAATTGGTAAATGTTAGAGCTATTTGTGAATTTTTGGATACCACAGTTTAATAAAGATAAGAAAATAAGAGGCTCTGGCATCCTAAGTCTGCCTACTCCGCTTGAGGATCAGTTGCTCTAATCCTATGGGATGTACTGCTATTCTTCTTCAGTTGTACCATCTGACATCTGTGCCTTTATTTAATATTTCTCTGTTTTGTGGGTCTTTCTCTTTCAACCTCAGCTGCTGAAAGCTTAACCTTCACAACCTATTTGAAACACCATCTTCTCTGTGAAGCCATCCTTGATCACTTTATTCAAAGATTTTTTTTTTTAACCTTTAGAGCTATTTATAGCCATTTCTTCATTACACAAATGTCAGGTTTGAGCTACATAGGGGCCAGACAGTGGACGTATTCTTTCATGTTACTTCCTTTCACCTCATAAGGTATTACCTTCACTGCAAAAATGAAGAAACCAAAACTCAAAAAAGCTGAGTGTTTTCCCTTCGTCATTGTGTCAAGAAGTAAATTTGAAAACAAGACGTTAAGGCCATACTGCTTCTCTGGACTTGCTTCTTATTTCACTTTAATAAAAAGAAACAAGTAAATAGTTAATTTTTGTTTGAATATTTTTTGTAGATTTTTTTGGTATTTAAATAAATTTTTATTTGAAATAATTTCAGACTTACAGAAGTTTTAAGAAATGTATAAAACCTCCTATTTACCCTTAATTTACATTTCCCAATTGTTCTTCTTACCTTTTATTCCATTTGCTTTATCATTTATTCTCTTTTTGTACATGTGTTCTGTGTTCCCAACATTGCCTTTTCATAATCGCTTGCCCTTATAGTTCCTTATTGAATACAGGATTCCAATTAAGTCTTACTGACTTTTGGTCCTGTTAAATTTTAAGTCTTGCTCTGTTACTGTCAGCTTTCTCCTTCCTTTGACATAGAACTTTTGATTCTTGACCTGAATCATCATTGCTACATTGCTATTATTCTGTTTTGTGATATTTCAGAACCAAAATACAACCTGCTTCAGGAACCCACCTTTCTGTATCATTTCTTAGCACTGTTAAATATGATTCCTTCAGAATTATTTGCAAATTTTCACTGCATTGCACCTACCTTTTCAGTCTAATATAAAGTCCAAATGAGGGGAAAAGCATGTCATAAATTACATAGCTCCTTATCTCTTCCTTAAAGAATTGACTTTGCAGTAGACCTGGAAAAGTTCAAACCCAAAGGTTCTCTCAAAAACTGTGGAGGTTATGTTGAAAAGCATTTAGGAGGAGATTTGTAGATTCAAGAAGATAGAGGCTAAGCCAGCTGGTTTGCTGGAGAGAACTGGGATAAGAGATAGCTAGAGCGAGCCTTCCTGGGGTCAGAGCGTATGTCAGATATTGCTCCTTCAAAGGAACATGAATTTGATTGATTCCTTCTGTGGAGCAGTTTATGCTGGAAGCCATTGTCGAAGACAGTAGAACAGTCAGCTGGCCATGCTTTTTGCAGGTTAACAACAGAGAGTGGTCAGGGAAAGAGACAGAGCCCTGCCATACTACTGTCATGGCAAGTTGACTAGGGGCATATTCAGGCTATGTCCCCCTAAAGATCAACATTAGAGGCGTAACAAGACATGTAAAACAAACAAGCAAACAAACAGAAAAACCTCATGAAAGTATGGCTGATAACACAAGAAAAAACAAACACTGTGAAAGTGACCAGATGTTCGATTTAACTGTAATAGACTTTTGAAATCTCTATTATAAATATTCAAAGAATCACAGCAGACCCTAAATAAAGGAAGATATGATGACAACTCACATCAAATGCAGCCTATCAATAAAAGAAATCCCAAAAATGAACCATATGGAAATTCTGCAGTTGAAGAGAAACTTAACATGACTATAGGGACTGAGTGATAGATTTGAACTAGTAGAAGAAAGAATTAGCAAACATGCCAGTGTATTGATAGGAATTCAGGGAAGGGGGAAAAAGAAAATTGAAAACAGCATCAGAGAGATGTGGGGCACCACATTAAGTGTACCACTATACACATAATGACAGTACCAGAAGAAGAGAGGAGAGAAAAAGCAGATAAAGTATACAAGGACATAATGGCTGAAAATTTCTCAAATTTATTGAAAAGCGTGACCTGTATATCCAAGGAGTCCAACTAACTTCAAGTAGGATTAATGCAAGAAAATCCATGAACTGACACATCAGTATAAAAATGTTGAAAATCAAAGACAATGGGAAAATTTTCAAAATAGCAATAGAAAAACAACAGTTACGTAACAAGGGAAACATGATAAGAATAACAGCTGACTTCTCAGGAGAAATGATAGAGGCCAGAATGTGGTGTGATAATACATAGACAGGTTCCACTTAACGATAGGGATAGGTTATGAGAAATGAGTCATTAGGTGATTATGTTGTGCTAGCATCACAGACTACTTACACAAACCCAGAGAGTATAGCCTACTATATACTTGCTTTATGTTATAGCCAGTTGCTCTTAGGCTGCAGGCCTATACAGTATGTTACTACTATACAAACAAGATTAAATAAGACAAAATGATGCGGTCAAGAGATGTGGTAAACACGAGATACATGAAACGCCACTGGTGTAAACATGGATACTGTTTTAAAGCAAAAATTTTTTTTTAGTTTAAAGTGGAAATTAATTAGAAGAATACAAGGGTTCTTTCAGGGATTCCAATAGCTGAAATGGGTTAATAGCTAGGTTCACACCTTTCTGAAGGACACATCATGCTGTAGTTGCAGACTTCTGGGTTTTGCAAGATTGTGAAGACAATAAAAGTAATATGTCAGTAAAATAAAACAAGTCACATTGTTATTGCAATAGATACAGAGAAAACATGACAAAACTCAAAACCATTTAATTATAAAAACACTCAAAAAACTAGAAATAGAAGGGAACTTTCTCAACATAAAAAGGATATCTATGAAAAATCTAAAATTAACATCTTTCTGCCAAGGTTAGAATTAAGACAAGATTATCTGCTCTTTCTACTTCTCTGACATTGTTTTGGAGGTTCAAGCCATAGTAATTTGCAAGAAAAGGAAGTAAAAGACAGCAAGATTGGAAAGAAAGAAGCAAAACTATTTCTGGCAGATGACATGAGCTTGTATGTGGGAGAGCCTAAGGAATCCACTAAAAAAAAATATTAGAAGTAGAAAGCAAATTGAGCAAGTTTGCAGGATACAAAATCAATATATATATAAGTCAGTCATATTTCTGTAGACTTGTTATCAACAATTTGAAAGTGAAATTGTGAAAAGTTTTATTCCCAGTAGCATCAAAAAGATTAAAATAGCTAGGCATAAATTTAACAAAAGAAGTGTGAAGCACTCTGAAAACTATGAAATGTTAAATGAAAGAAGATCTTAGTTAATAGAGAATATCCCATCTTTGCGAATCGGTAAACTTAACATTGTTAAGGTATAATACTCTGCAAATTGACCTACAGATTTAATACAGTTAATGTCAGAATCTCAGCAGACTTTTTTGTAGAAACTGACATACTGATTGTAAAATTCATACGGAATTGCAGGGGATTCAGAAGAGCCAACACAGTGTTGAAAAGAATGAAATAGGAATCACACATCTTGATTTCAGAACTTATTACAAAGGTGGTAGTAATCAAGATTGTGTGAAATTGGCACAAGGATACACTTGCAGATCAATGGAATAGAATTGAGAGTTGAGAAATAAAACCATATAACTAAGGTCAGCTGATTTTCAACAAGGGTATCAAGAGCATTCAATGGAGAAAGAATAGTCTTCAACAAATGCTAGAACAACTGGGTAGCCATATGCAAAAGAATGAAATTGAGTCCTTACCTCATATCATGTGCAAAAATTAACTCAAAGTGGATGACAGTCCTAAATATAAGAGCTAAAACTTTAAAGCTCTTAGAAGGGAACTTAGGGGTAATAATCTCTGAGTATAACACTAAAAGCGTGAGCAACGAAAAAAAAAAATAGATGAATTTAGACCATCAAAATTAACTCTTCTACTTCAAAGGACACCATTAAGGAAGTGAAAAGACAACCTTTAGAATGGAAGAAAATATTAAAAATATATATCTGATAAATGTCTTCTATCTAGAATATATAAAGAATGCTTACAACTAGAATTTAAAAATGGGCAAAGAATCTGAATAGACTTTTTATGGATGATATACAGTTGGGAAATATGTGAAAAGACATCCAGCCCATTAGAATGGCTAGAGTTAAAAAGTCATGAAAGTAAGTGTTCGCAAAATTGTGGAGAAATTGGCAACCCTTCTGTACTGCTGGTGGGACTGTAAAATAGTGCAGCCACTTTGGAAAAATATTTTGGCAGTTACTCAAACGATTAATCAGAGTTACCATATGATCCAGCAGTTCTATTCCTAGGTATATACCTAAGAGAAATGAAAACATGTCTATGCATAACTTGTTTATAAATAATTACAGAAGTATTATTCATACTAGTCAAAAAGTAGAACCCAAATGTCCATCAGCTGATGAGCAGATAAATATATTGAGGTATATTCGTACAGTAGGATATTATTTAGTTATAAAAAGGAATAATGTACTGATATATGCTGCAACATGGATGAACTTTGAAAATATTATGCTAAGTGAAAAAAGCCAGGCACAAAAGATCACATATATTTTATTCATATAAACTGTCCAGAATAGAAATGATGGCTAAACGGCACAGTTTTTTTTTTTAAGGTGATGAAAATATATTTTAAAATTGACTGTGATGATGGTTGCACATAGCTCTGAATATACTAAAAACCATTGAATCATACACTTTAATAAAGCTGTTTTAAAAAATTACCATTTCTGGTGTCCCTGTTATGAGCATGGGCATTTATACCTGAAAGAAGCTGAGCTGTTAAAATAGCAGAGTTCTTTACGGTAAACTAAGCTCATCTGTTTCCTTCCTCTCTTATTTTGGTAGAAATCATGACCACCCCAGGAAAAGAGAACTTTCGCCTGAAAAGTTACAAAAATAAGTCCCTGAATCCAGATGAGATGCGGAGAAGAAGGGAGGAAGAAGGATTGCAGTTACGCAAGCAGAAAAGAGAAGAGCAGGTAAGTCCTTGTCCTTATTTATTCCTTTTAAAGAACTTAATATTCCATTTTAAACCTGGAAGTACCTTTCTGAATTTTAATTTTAACAATGTGTTGATATAAAACCAACATGTTTTGGGGTTGGGGGAGAGGAGGTAATGAAAAGTGGAATGTAAAGATGAAGAATTTCTTAGTTTGCTATGTTTCCATGATAACCATTGTTTAGTACTTTGGCCTCTTTGTTTCTGGTGTATTTTATTTTTCTGAAGTTGCAACTTCCTTAAGATTTTATGTGCATTGTTAATGAATTCTCAGGCTTTCCATTTTAAACTTTAATTTGAAAACAACTTTGAGATTTTGCTTTAAAACATTACATAATAAAAAAATATAAAGATGTCTTTTTACTCCTAAATTGATTCTATATTATTCAGAGGACATTAAGGACCTTTTTTTTTTTTTTTTTTTTAAATTATTTTAACTTGAAAACAGCTACAGGAGAATCTGGTACTCACCCTTACTTTACCTTCCTCTAAAAATGGTCCATCACTTTTGGCGAAGTAATTTAAAGATATAACCCTTAGGTGACTTTTTTTTTTTTTTTTTTTTTTTTTTTTTTTTTTTTTTTTTTTTTTTTTTTTTTTTTTTTTTTTTTTTTTTTTTTTTTTTTTTGCTAAAGAGAGATTTTTTAACTTGGAAGGACTATTTTGACTCTCACATTACAGAAACTCCATAAAAGGCAAATGAATGAGTTAGAACTCTTCATACTTGAGAAATAAAGTGATCTGTTATAAATATTTTGCAGTTATAGTGTGCTGGTCTCAGCATAAACTGTGCTTTGGAGTAACACTACACTAGATAATCCAGTTAGTTGAAGTCTAAGAGTACATTACAACCTCATTGTTTTGTTAGGGCTGTAAATGTTTGACTCAGACACTTTATCATTGTTGTTAATTATCACTATTATGTTTGTGGGGCAGGGAGAGTTTGTAATATTATAATAGAGTTTATATTAACTGTAGCAAATTAAGTTATTAGTTTTTGACATTCTGCTTTGTCTTTGAAAGTAACCACTTATACCACCACTATACATTTTCTGCCCTATTGCTCCAGTCAGTTTTGTTTATCCTGTGGGTTTGCTGTCTAGTTGTAATCTTAGGACTTCCCTTTGCTGGGAATTTTTCATCTCTTTTCTTGTCTTGATAGATGTGATAAATTGTATTGTGTTTTTAATTTCAAATTCCACTTGTTATCAGCAATTGTATGGCTCATGGCCTATAATAATTAAAGATCACTAACAGTGTCCTGTCATACCATATTAAAGATGCTGCCTGTGGATATAAATTTTGCAGTACCAGTAGATGTGATTAGTTTGATTTTGGGGTCATGTACATGTTTTAAGTAATTGTAAAACAAAATTAAGTCAAAATGAGGGAAGAAATCCTTAAAAATAAAAAAAATAATAATGAATTAAATGGCCTTGTATGTCATGCTTGTAGCTAAACCAGAGAGAAGAATTTTTTTAATGCATTTAAAATATGGCTATATGATTAATTCTCTCTCCTGGCATATATCTTAAGGACAAAAAGAAGTATAAACAAATCTTCTACTGCTTTAGTAATTATAGGGTTGATAGTTATTCTGAAACTATTTGTATATGGATACAGCAAATAAGTATTTATGTTAATTTAGGAACCTGGAATTTTATGATTAAGAAAGTATAAAAATATAAAATCAAAGAAATTATATAACTTTAAATTGGTACTTTCAGTAGGGATTCATGATGCATTTTCTTTTTAAAACACATACACACGCAACACACACACATACACACATACACACAAACACATTCAGTTCTGTCCTGAAAAGGCCTAGAAATAGTGAATTTTCTTGTAGCTGTGAGCACCCTTAGCAGGCTGAGATTGTGAGCATTTAAAATTTTCTCTCACAGAACAAGGCTGCTTGGAAAAATAGTCAATTCTTGATTAAAGAAAGGGAATGTTCAAGTGAACCTGTAATATTTTTTCATAACATAAAGCAAAGAAGTAATTTAAGATCGCTGAAATTGTGTTGAAAAGACTCAGGAAGTGACTTGAACAGGCTCCCATTAGCCAAAAGTGGGTATTTTGAGTATTAGGAAGGGTACTATGAGGACTTCTGTTTCTAGTCAAAGTGCAGTATCAAGGCCCAGATTTATCGTCCTTCCTACCTGAAACAACCAAGAATAAATAGATTAAAAATAACTTAAACAAGAGTTCAAGACACCAGACATCAAGTAATGAATGACAGTGATCTCTAGAGATGGAAGCAAAAGAAGTGAGCCCTGTGATTGCCTCAGTTCACTGCCTCTAAGAGTTTTCAGGTTGCAACTCAGGGAGAGGGACCCAAGATATAAGATAGAGCCATGGCCTCCCTGAGTTGAGAAGACAGATCTTGAGAGAGTCCAGGGAGACCAAGGTAAATAGAGTTCATAGGATGGAATACTGGAAAAGAGGGACCTATATATATAGAGAGAGAAGCCTGGAGTTCTTCAAAGAGTTTCCTGGAATATTTAGCAGAGTTCTGATCAGTACATGTATTTGGGGAAACTTTAAGGCTATAGAAAATGTCATCTAAATGATTAGAGGGAATAGTGTCTGGCACTTACACAGGGCTAAGAACAGTGCCCGTTCTCCTAGCCAGACTAGAAAAACTCAGAATTCATGGGGCTTTATGTACAGTATTGAGGAGAGTCTTGCCTAAGTAGTGGAGATTAATTTGCCATAGACTTCATTCTGCCCCAGACCTACCTAACATCATAAAAGCAAGATCTAAGTGGATCAGACTGCTGTTTCTATATAACTTAGCTGCATACCAGAATAATGGCCAAGAAGATTTATAGGTATACAAAAATATCGAGTATTCAACAAAGTCAAATTGACTTGGGCATACAAAGATTACCAGGTGTACAAAGAAGCAGGAGAACACGATCATTAATGAGGACAAAAATCAATTAAAACTGACCCAGAACTGACATAGATGTTAGAATTAGTAGAAAATGACATTAAAGCATTATTGTAACTATATTCCAGATATTCAAAAGTTAAGTAGAAACATGGGAGATATACAAGAGACTGAAATTGAACTTCTAGAGATGAAAACTCTAATGTCTGAGAAGAAGAATATACAGATAGGATCAATGTCAAATTAGAAATTGCAGAAGAAAGTATTAGTGAATTTCAAGGGATAGAAATAGAAACTATCCAAAATGAAATAAGAGGTGAAAGAATACACATACATGCATGCGCACTCATGGAAGAGAAGACGTCAGTGAGCTATAATACTACTTTATAAGAAACCTAATAGTGACAACTGGAGTACCTGAAGGAGAGTGGAGAGGGTAGAAGAGAAAAAAAATATTGAAAAAAATAATGGCTCAAATTTATTCATTATTGTTAAATACTGTAAACCACTGATTTAGGAAACTCAGTGAATCCTAGTCACAAAAACATGAAGAAAACCATGGTACATTATAACCAAACTTCTCAAAACCAGTCATAAAGAAAAAGGTCTTAGAAACATCCAGAGAAAACATGTTATATCCAGAGGAACAAAGATAAAGGTGACATTAAATTTCTCATTGGCAACATACAAGCCAGAAGACATTGGAAAATCTCAAGGAACCCACTAGTTTTTAACCTCAGCCTTTAGCAACCTTTAATGGTCATTGCTTAGATCCATTACTAGGAGTTACAGCGATCATTCTATCATTCATTCGGCTTTTACTAGCTAGCTGGTAGGTCATTCTAAAGAAGAGCTTTTCCTCAAGTTTTTGGTTTTCCTGAATTATTAATCAAATAGGAAAGAGAAATACTTGGTTCATTTCCCTTTGTTTTCAAAATAGTTGGTTCCTTAGCATCTTCCAGTGGGATGCAGTAGAGTGTGAGTGTTTTAATATTAAGAATTTATAGTGTTTAACATAATATTCCAATTTATAGCAGCTGTTACTTTCTTTTGTCTTTTTGAAAAACAACTTTTTGGCTGTATAGTTGACATACTACAAAATGTGCAATTCGATGTTTTGACATATTTATAGTCTGTGAAACTATCACTGTAAGATAGTGAACATATTTATCTCTCCCAAAACTTGCCTGGTACACCTCTGTAGTGTCAACTATTTGTCAAAATGGGGTGTACTACTTAGCATCCCATCAGCAATATATGGAGTTTCAGTTCTTCCACATCCTTGTCAACATTTGGTATGGTCAATCGTTTTCATTTAACCTAATCTAAAGCATGTGTAATGGTATGCCATTAATATTTTAATTTGCATTTTTTTAATGGCTAAAATTAAGTATCTTTTCACATGCTTATATGGCATCTGTATACATGCTTTTAATGAAATCTGTTTAAATGTATTCATTATTCCACAGCTGATTTATGTTTTTTTCATATTTTCTCAGCCCTTTTCTCTTGTATAATTTGGAGAATTTCTATTACAATGTCTATAAATTCACTAATGTTTTTTTCTCTCATATCTAATCTGTTAATTCCACCCAGCATTACTTTTCATCTGAAAAATTGTATTTTTCATCTCTGAAGTGTTTTGATTTGCTTCCCCCCCCCATGTTTTTCTTTCTCCCCTTATGATTATACTTCTCTTTTTTGAATATGTGGCTATATTTATAACAACTGTTTTAATGTCCTTGTCCAGTTTTCTACTTTTGTCATTTCTAGGTGTTAATTTTTTCCTTGTTGGTTGTCTTTTCCATGTTTGGTAGTCTTGATTGAATGTCAAACATTGTGAATTTGACATTGTTTGGTGTTGTTTTTTATATATATATTTAAGTATAATTTTGTATTCTTTTAATATGTAAAATTCAGACATTGTCATTGGATATAATTAAGTTACTTGGAACCACTTTGCTTTTACGTGGGCTGGACCAGAACAGCCTTTAACTAGGGCTAATTGAGCATCACTACTGAGTCAATACCCTTCTGAGTATTCTACTCAATGCTCCATATATTAGAAGGTATTTTTTATAGCATTTAGTCAAAACAAACTATTCATTGACCTGTGTGACCTCTGAAAATGTTCTGCATTTTCCTTTTCCGGCTTTAGATCTTTTCCTTACATACCTGCATAAGCTGAAGACTCAAAGATAACCTTTTGCAGATTTTTGGAGTTCTCTGTGTTGATCTCTCCTTTTCAGTACTCTGCAGTGTGGTTTCTAGATCTCGGCCGTCTTGGTTTTCAACCCTATCTCCTCAACTGAGGGAGCCTCCAGGTCCTGTTTGGGTTCACCCTCCCTGTGCTGGAACCTGGAAAGTCTCCAGGCAATAAACTGAGGCAGTCATAGGAATAACGTTGTCTCTTTCTTTTCTGAAGGATTGTTGCCTGTGCTGTCTGTTGTCAGTGGCTGAAACACAGTATTTTATGTATTTTTGTCTACTTTTTAAAAGTCAATGTAGGATGAGAGGATAAATTATTTTTACACTCATGGCTTGGTGAATAAACGTACTGCTAAGGATTGTTAAGGATGTGATGGAAACCACCTTAGTGGGCTGCCTTTGGAGAGAACTATTCTCCTTTGCTTATACAAATTAATGGATGCTTTGAAGTAATTGTTCACATAGTAGTCATTTGTTGTCACTGGTTGCTAGACAAATTGGGAAGGCCAGGAAGCCTCAGTCCACTATCTTTGAGGGTTAGGAGAAAAGTATTAAGTCATCCTGACATCATTTTTATACTAATTTCTCCTGATGTATTGTGACTATTATGTCACCTTCTTTACATAGAGGAAAGAGGCCAAGCCTGCCCCAGCCCCTTTTTCCAACCTTATTTCTATGTCATGCAGTGTCAGACTTCTCAGTAAGTTTTACCATATCAAGTGATAGTTAATTGCAATAGATTATAAGACTGTAGAGAAGTCTGAAGTAGTTCTTCATCGGGAAATGTTGAAAGCAGCACTAACTTAAGAATTTTTTAAATGAGTTTCAAAACTTTTCATCCTTATTACCTTTTAAATGGGGTGGCTAGTGTTTGGCTGTTGAACTCCCTTGAGCTAGAATTGCTTTAGTTACAGTCTTTTATTTTTCAGTTATTCAAGCGAAGGAATGTTGCTACAGCAGAAGAAGAAACAGAAGAGGAAGTTATGTCAGATGGAGGCTTCCATGAGGCTCAGATTAATAACATGGAGATGGCACCAGTAAGTAAGATAATGAAAGAAACTCTTTTTAGTGTTATTCTGATAAACATGAAGTTTTGATCTTTCTGTTTTTTAAAAATGTTTACAAGCTAAGAAAAAAGTACTTGGCATTACATTTTAAAAAAGAAGCCATGTACTTAATCTCAGGTTTCATTAAATATTTATTATATTTTAAATAACACCACTAAACAGGATTAACTAAATTATGAAGATTAAATCAGCTATTAAGCCTTACAAAGATAATTATGAAATAAAATTATTCCATAAAAGTTGACTAACAGATACTTTAAAGGAAACCTCATTTCATTACTCATTTCAGTTATAGAATTGGACATGTTTATATAATTTACAAAATTGGTTCCATATCACAACTATTAGAATATTCTATTATAAAGATTGTGCTTTATATTGATTATACCTGTCTAGATTTCCAGTTTATTGTAATAAATTCGATAATGTTTTAATAGATCATACATATATATATATTTAAACATGGTTTTCAGAAAAAGAAAAATCTCTTTTATCTCAGTCACCCATTTTCTTTGCTCAGTGGCAACCACTGTTATTAGATTCTTATTCTTTTTGAGAAAATAAAATTTTTCCCCCCTTTTTTTTTCCCTTGGTGATATATTATGCACAGTATTTTGTAGATTTTCTCCAGGAGAGGATTCAAAGTTCTTGGGTGTTGGAACTTAAATACTATGATGTAACATTAATGACACTTAAATACTATGAATGTGAAGTCAGTACATCATTTATTATAAAGAAATAAGAAAGGGAAGCAAATATATATATAACAGAATTGTATAGGTACCTTTGTTCAGGAATCAGGCTTGTAAGTTTCAAAGTAGTTACTTTTCTGACTTTTAAGAGCAGAGTGCTTCGTTCTCCCCATGGGGATTCTTAAGTATTAGGTACTACTTACGGTCTAGCATTTACAACTCTGTGCAGCTTTCTTCACAGTTCATCTTGTTGACTATAACCCTTTATGCAATGGTAAGAACTGTACTCCATTAACAAATGATCTTGAGAAGAGAAATACTAATATGGGAGATGGGTTATAGTGAGAAATAGAAAAGTTCTAAAGCAAGAAAATAGGAAACTGAAAATGGAAATTTTAAATAAATTTAAGAGTCAGCTATTGAATTTAGCAGTGGCTAGAATCTGTGATTTATACAAGACTACTCATTCAATAAATATTTGTTGAGCACCTACTATATGCCAGCTATCAGTGGCTTTTAAGGAGCTTACAGACTACTGGGGGGACCTGGGCAATAAACAACTAACCAAGAAAAATATATATCTGATAGTGAAAAGGGCTGAACACAGGATTAAAATAGAGTGATAAGATAGAGATGGAGTGGCTGCTATAGATTTAGAGGTCATGAAAAGCCTTTTAGAATTTAACATTTAATCCGAATGACAAGGAATAGCTAGCCCTTTAATGAACAAGGAGAGGAAGAATAATAAAACACCTTGTCTTAGTTTATTAAGATTACTACTTTGTCATTGTTGTGAGCTTTTTAATGATGAAAAATAAGGCTTTACCACATTATTAATCATTTTATGTTTTCCTACATGTAAAGATTGTCCTCCCTCTGTGTAATTCTACTAGATAAATGTGATTAATTTAATAGCTTGGCCGCAATTTATCTTTGTTTTCCTTTGAATTAAAGTTAAAATTTCATTATATTTGCTTTTTGTTTGTGATCCCAGGGTGGCGTTATTACTTCTGACATGATTGAAATGATATTCTCCAATAGCCCAGAGCAACAACTTTCTGCAACACAAAAATTCAGAAAACTACTTTCAAAAGGTGCGTTCTGAATATGTTAAGTATATGTTTTATTTATTTACAAAACACTACTTTCCCATAACCTGTTTTCACATCACAGATACTTTGCTTTGGAGTGTGTCTGTAAACAGAATAAAAGGACACACATAAACATAATTATGAGCCATGGCTAACATTTGGATTTTCTTACTGATTTGTACGATCTTACCAGGACCAGAAAGCAGCATTATTTTTATTTATGAGCTCTTTTATAAAAACATTAAAGTGAACAAACAGTAGTCAATATTTCATGTTAATTCATATTGAAGAACTCTACTCTTTTTTAAGAAAAAGTTTTAAAATATCACTTAAAAGAGCAATGATTGTTGATTTTAATGTTAGTAGTTTATCACTAAAATTAAGTATGGATTTATCGGTGGTCAGGGAAACTACCTTTTTGTATAATTAGAGTAGAATGGAATATGATACTTCTTATCATCTGGGCAAGTGAAAAAAACTCTGGAACTGGTAAACCATGTTAAAATGTCAGTAGTAAATACTTAAAATAGCTGACCCTCCCAGTAGTAAGTTACTGTTGTTTGGAATTATTAGTGATAAATTAGTATATTCCTTGAGGTTAACTGGAGTAAAAACCTACCAGTATAACAAAAAAAAATTGTTTTTTACATGACAACATTAAATATTTGAAGGTCATTAGAATGTACACCTTCCCCATACATATAAAAATGTCTCTTTTCAGCATGCTGCGCCTAATGAATTTCTCCCATAATGTAGCTTTTTAAGGCTTTTCACCAGTACTGCATGTATTTCCTGCATGTAATTCTAGTTTGCCAGTCACCCCTCTTAAAAATGTGATAACTAGAATTACAGTATTGCAGATGTGTTACTACTTAGTGATAAGAGATTGCCTTCCCTGGCCTGACACTACATTCCAATATTGTATTCTAAGATTGCATCAGTAATTTTAGTAGTCATGGCTTAGTAATTTTTCATTGTATTTTCAGCAGTCTAAACTCTCTAACACTCTCTTCATGAAGTGTTTTTAAGTTTTGTCTGTGAAATTATGTGGATTTTCTCTTAAATTGCTTTTTAAAAGATTTAGTTGCCGAGTTTTGCTTTACCCCTGTTGCTCTATTGCCAATTTTGGCTTATTGTTCTTTGTGTATGTTGTTTCTGTAATCTAACGTATTAACGGCTTTATTAGAGTATCAGATTTATTCTGTTTATTTTTGAATGATTGAATCAGGCAAAGAACATGTCATTTGACTCTCTCCAAATTAACATTGAACTTTTAGTCACCTCATTCAGTAAGACCATTGACTTGGCTAAGAATTCCTAGCAGTGCTTTAATCCAGCTGCCATTTTTCTTGCATTGCTACGTCATCATAAATTTTGTCAAATCTCTTTGTGAAATTACTATGCCGATTGTTTAGTACGTTTCCTATCAAGATACTCTGTTGTTGAAAATGAGATTAATTTGGCAAGTCATCCTTGGTCAATTGTTGCTGGCTTCTACTTAACACTACAGCTGCAAAATTAAATCCTGCAAGCACAGTCAGAATCTCCTAATCTAATTTCTTAGGACATTTCATGTTAAAATAGATGAACAATGAACCATACAAAGCAAAAGGGCTAGAAGGAAGGAATTATGCCAAAATAACAATAGTCGTTGTCTTCAGATGGTTTTTCCTCTATTTTCTAAGTTTTCTAAATAGTAGAGGTGATAATTTTAATTTTGATTTTGCTGATCATTTCCATGTGGAGGCTTACGTTACTGTGAAACCTTTCAAGCTACTCCAGTCTCAAAGTGACCAAACTCAGTTTTACATTTTTTTGTTTGTTTTTAGATTTCCAACATGAAAGAGATGGTAAAATGGAGGGAGGGATATTATGAAGTAATTTTGAGCTAGAAAGTCTTTGCACTGAAATCAAAGAATTGTTTTTCTTTTTATTTTATGGGGAGACAGAACCTAATCCTCCTATCGATGAAGTAATCAGCACACCAGGAGTAGTGGCCAGGTTTGTGGAGTTCCTCAAACGAAAAGAGAATTGTACACTGCAGGTGCGAACCATTTTCATTTCTTGTCTCATATCCCTTTTCGAATTTACATTTTGTATACAGATTTATTACTTTTTAAAATGTATGCAAAGAGTTAATTTTTTTGATGATGTTTCTGACATTCCCATTGCAAGTTTCTTTGATAGTTTTAACATCCAGGGCCTTGGTAAAACTCTTTAGAATTCTTGTCATTTTTAGTTACATAAAAGATTATTTTATTGTGATTTTGGATAATACTTATCTAGTAGGAAATTATTTGCAGTAGAGGAGCCATTATAGACAGGACCTAAGTGTGAGCTATGTAAAATTTGGTTTTGAAAGCTTTTTAGATTATACTTGTTGGTTTTCTCAGAGCTGTGTAACACAGGCTAGATTAGAGGTTGACTTATTGCCAAATCTGGTCCTAACTAATCCTCTCCCTGATCTCAAAAGAGCTGACAAGGAGATAGCCTTATCAAGAGTCTGTATACTTTCTGCTATGTTAATTTAGTCTGTCGATACTGTATTTCATAGGGTTCCAAGTAGACATTCTGCAATGTCTAGATTGCATAGTTCTCGAAGTAAAAAGAACCATTGTCAACTGACTCTCATCCTGGGATTAATTTAGAAATTTTAAAATACTATTTTGTTCCTAAATAAAGTTAGATCTTTAAGTATATTGGTAATTTTTCGATAGCTAGACTTTATTGAAGTAACCAGCTGAATTAATTTCTATATTCTTTAACAAATACCTGTGATACTTAAATTCTCACTTGAAAGATCTAATCTGAAGGACTCAGACCCTTTAGAGAGGCTCTACGACTGTAAAAATTATTTAGGTGCAAAGTATATCACAAAATGGGATTATTTTTCTAAGTAAATATCTGCCAATAACAAGTTAATAAATTAATAAAGATAATTTTTACCCTTTTGTTTGCTTTGCCTTCCTCTGAGGCTGTAGGCATTGGGGCATTTTTGTAAATGACAACCCTTTCCCCAGGTTCCTTACTGTCCAGAGCATTGTAGGTAATTCATAAGACTTGATGCTTTGTCTTGATATTTTCTCTCCTTCCCTTCCACCCCATCTTTCTCCCTTTTTTACTCTCTTTGTTGCGGTGATGAGTTCTTTCCAGAGGAAAAACAGGAAATCCAGAAAAGGTAGAGTACTTCAGTGTCCCATCAGTTTTTCTTCTCCAGTTTGACATTTACTAATCCCTAAATTTATTTGAATTAAGATTCTGTTTTGCTAGCTGCCTTCTGGATTGTAATTCTGGTACCCATCTAAGGCCAGGATCACCGGACATCTGAAAAATAATCAGATACATCTAGAATGCAAGGAAAGAAAGACTTATTTTCAGAAAAAAAGGAAATCCAGACAACCAACACTGCAGAGAACAGAGCCTGAGCCCCTAAGCAACCTGCCAAGAGAACCAGAGGAACCAAATGAAGAGCCTTACTGCAGTTTATCATTTGAAAAGCTTTGTAGAAGGAGGGAGGTAGGGAAACTTAACCGTTTTGTTCATGTTAAAATGTTTTCTGTCCTATCTCTTGACAGAGTAGTTCTGAGTTACCAAATTTATTCCTGGATCTAGCAATTTTTAATAGGTGGTTGCAGAGGTCCAGTTTCTTAACGTGATAAAGAAAGATGGTATAACCTCCTAGGCCTAAAATGAAAAGTCACAGGAATGGGTGTTATCCCATCTCTACGTTCTCCAGTACTCCCTAAAGAGTACAGTATGTTCTCTCAGACAGTGCCCTCTCCTGGCTAATGTGTAAATTCTACATTTTTGATTCTGTAATCCTAGAACTTGTATCTTTAACATATCTGAAGATGAATGCCTTCAGAAATCTCTTCATTTATTTCTATCTAAATTATCAGATTCCACCCTTGTGCAAACTAGTAATTAGGCTGAAAGATAAAGAAATGATCCCTCTGGAAGCGACCACCAAATGATTTTTACCTTAGCTGTCCAAAGACTGAGAAATAACCAATTTGTTTATTATCTAAATGTTACCACCAGCTTTTCTTCTGTATACATTGAAGCACAACATGGTGTTCTTTATCCAATGTGACTAATGGGTAACCTTGAGCACCCCAGAAGCAGGAGGAGCAAATATATTAATGGAGACCTTAGGGCCAGGAGACTTCATGCTCAAATTATTAGATGTGCTCTGGGAAGCTTGGAGGGTACTCCTTTTGTCTTCTTGGAGAGCACTAGGATGTAAGTTGTCTGGGATACTCCTACTTGCTTACTAGAAAATTAAATAGTGTGTGTTTGGAATGGGGCTTTTGTTATTTCTCTTCAGAAAAGAGATTAATAACATGGTCATAATAGCTGAACTCACTAATAATCCTTTGAACAAACAATTCATTTCACAGATAAAGAACTGTGAATCCTAGTGGAGGGTCTCTTTACTGGCTTTCCTTATCCCCAAATCAGTTAAGTGCCTTAAACCAGGAAGATAAAAATGTGTGATTTGGGCCAGATACTCACTTGCCCTCAAATGAGAAGAACATGGGTGGAATCTAGGATTTTGGAAGCGAACAATGCCGTTTGGCTAAGAACATTCTCAAGTTCAGTGACATGTAGGCCTCAGACATACTTGAACCCTTGAAATGAGATGGTCTGCCTTATGATGTATTTCCTCTGCCCACTCTGTAGGCCCAGCATCTTTGAACTGTCTTTTGCAGTGCTGAGATGTTACATTCTCAAACCTTATAGAAGCTTATAAAAATATTTAGAAATAAGTAAATTGCCTCCTCATTCCAATTATTAGATAGATGCTTCTCTTAAAGTCAAATTTGAAATGGTATGGTTTCTCCATTCCTGCCTCTCTCATCCCTTCTGTAAGCTTAATGCGATAAACTGCAGTAAGCCTTCATCCTCCTACATCTTTTCCCATCCTTTTGTACCCTCTACCTTTCTTGAAAGGTTGCTCAGGTGACTCAGGCACTGTTCTCTGCAGAGTTTGATATCTGGGTTTATTTTTCTGATGTGAGCCTTTCTTTTCACTTGCTCTCCAGGTGAGCCTGGCATTTGCTAGGAACCAGAGTGGACCCGGCAAAGTGGCCAGCAACAGAGTCCTGATCCAAATGGAGAAAGGGAACCAGGCGTACCTCAACCTGGAGTGGGAAACTTGATAGGAGGTCAGAAGTATTTCAGCTTTGGATTTTCATTTTCCTTATTTAAGGCACTGAGCACCAGAAGGTAGACACTGAGGAAAGGAAGAGAGAAAATATCAAATCTTCAGTGTGCCTTTTAGATTTCAGTTGTAGCTTATTTAGCAAGTTACAAATAGTGGAAAATAATGGAATTAAAATTTATAAGCTATCAGAATTGCATGACAGGTTGTTTTCTTGCATGATGGAACATCATGTGTTTCCTTGGAACACTTAAAAGGACATAGAAGTAAAGATGATAGGTGTTTTATTACTTTAGGTAGTACCATTTCTTAGGTTTTTTTTTCATGTTACTGATTTTTTTTTTTGAGTCACATGGTTACTTATGTTTTTAGCCATTTCTGTCAGAACTTTTTGCAATTGTTTTTGCTATCAACTCTGGGCTTTCCCATTTCACAACTCTTTTTTTTGTGTGTGTTAAATTCTAATCTAGGACCAAAAGCTTAAACTTTAAAAAGAACTAAAAAGTGACCACAATACTCAGTGAAAAGAGAAGTTACAAAGTTCACAGTACAATAGTTTTTAAAAAACATATTTAATATTAAACACATTTGAAAGTTGAATCTTCTGACACCTTAACAGGAGCCTATACTCATGGGGTTGTAACTTTTTTTCTCTTTTTCCTTTCTCTCATTAAAACATATCTGCATATATATCACACACATTTACATCTTGGTATAGAAAATAGCACAAATAAAGCTTGATGAGTTTTTATGAGGAAAATCATTAATGAGCACCATGTGTGTATGTTTTAATGCCTTATTAATACATGAATATGATTGAGTTTTCTGTGGCCTTCTGATTATACTTATTCATCTGTTTGTGTCTCCAGTAATGTTAGAACTAATTTCTGATTTCCTTTCTTACCAAGAGAGACTTTGAATCTTCTTTCTATTCTGAAGTTATCATCGTTGTGTACTTTTTAATAATAAACTTAACTCTGGTACATTCTTCTTTTGCGGAGATGTCTTGATTTCCAGTTTTCTTCCTTCCATATTCAGGTTATTATTCACTTATTTCTAATCATTGTCACTCTTATTTTATTTTGCTTCTTCGTTTTATTTACTTCAGTAACATCTGGAATTCCTTCTCATTTCCTGTGAGACTATTGGTCATGAGACAAATAGCAGTTTGAACTATGGCAGCAATTACTATTCTCATTGATAAGTCTTTAATATATTTTTTATCTACCCAGGTTATTGTTACTATTTCTGTTGCATTAAAATCACACTGCAATTTGTTTTTGATATAGATTGGTATGTGTGCTGATCTTGCTCATTCTTTACAGATTTTTGCTTTTTCTCACAGTTTTTATTTCTTTGACTTAGTCTCTGCAGTATCTGACTACTCTGTTGAACTTTGAGCTGCTTCTGGTAGGATGGTTTGCTTTTGTACTCACACCATACGTCTCTGTTTTACTAATTATTTTCCTAGTAAGCAAAAGAAACAACATATTAGGTGAATTGCATTTTCTTTTTAGTACCCACTAAATAATCTGGCATTTTATTAATTTGAAATTTCTGGCCCTAGATACCAAAACTACAATTGGAAAGATTCTTGTTAGTATTACAGATATATGTCAGAGAGGAAACTGAAAGAGGAAGCCAGAGAGAGAGGCTGGCTACATAAGTATATTATTCGAAGAGGAGGCTATAAGCTAGTTCTCTTTGACTGACCGTGTGACATTACTCCAGTCATTAGTCAGATTGTTGGATCTTTTTCTGATAGTTTCCTCGTTCATAAACTAGAAAAGTCAGGCTTCTCTGGGTGGTTGTGAAGAAACACCTGAGATATGTGAATAATGCTTTGAATATAGAAAGTACTGTACAAATGTAAAATTTCAATTCAGACATTGAAGAGAGTTTGAGCATTGGTTTTAGTAGTGATTTAATTACAGAGGTGATATGCGATGAGTTTTTATTTTTGTGATACTGTTTAAAAGTGAGATACACTTTATCTCACTTGCATATTTTCCATGTAAGGTTTCTTTGAATGTTCTCTTCTTTAATTGTCTTCTGCTGTGAATTTGCTGCCATTCATATGGCTTTGGACTGTGCCAATCAGATTGTCGTCTCATTTCTTCCATCTTCCCCCACCCTTTGTGATTGATGTTTTAGTTTTTCGTATGACAACTGCATTTCAGTTGACCCAAAAACTTAGAAGAGTCACAGCTCCATTTTGTGATGACTTTTATTGATCTCTCAAGGGGCATACCACTGAATTTCTTTGTGTGTATATGCTTCAGTAAAGGATACAAAGAAGACAAAACAGAAGAGGGAAACAAGACTAAAGTTTAATTAAGAACTCTTAACTAAAATAGAATTCTAAGAGTTCATTCTTGGATTTTAATAGTTTTTTCCTAGATTTCTTTATATTAGGTTAAAGAGTCAGGTTACTGTAGAGACGTAGTTTTTCTTCATACCTTCTGTTTACCAGTTTATCAATCTTAAAGAATGCTCTTTGAAAAAAGTCCTACCTTAAAGAATGCTCTTTGAAAAAAGTCCTACCTCTGTGCCTTAGTTTGGAGCCTTCTCATCTGTTGGAAGCTCTTAATGCTCTGAAGTTGCCGTTTCTACTAATTGTATGCCTGTTAACTCCTTTGGGCCTGCTTAGTATTATTTAAAATATCTTTTCCCTTTTTTACTCTGCTTATATTTTGTACATTTTGCACTAACAACATCTCCCCATTTCACTCTACCTCTCCTATAGAAATTATTCAATTTTATTTTTTATTAGATAATATACATGATTTAAGGCAAAAGGTACAGAAAGCTTTACAGTGAGAAGTAAAGCCTTTTCCCCTCCCACTCTTTTCCCCATTTACCCTGAACTTTCCATCTAGGTAACAAGTATTTATAGTTTCTTACGACTTCTTCCAGACATATTTTGTGCAATAAGAAAATTTTGTGCATGCGTTCCTTCTTAACCATTTTAGAAAATATAGTATGAAACCATATTAATGTACACTCTTTTGCATTTTTAAAAAAATTCATATTTTAGGAAATTTTTCTATATCAGCATATGAAGCACTCCTTCATTCTTTTTATAGTCTCTTGTCAGCTCTGCCTTGATTTTTAAATTTAGACCCCCTGAATATTTCTCTAGGCTGCTGAGGTATTTCTTCTGGGAATTCTTCTTTTAAAGTTAATACAATATTTGCCAGATAGATTGATGTAGCAAATATTGATCTCAGATTTTTTTCTTCATGTACAGAAATCCTTATTGTTACAAGTAAACTATTAAATTCTAATAAGATAATGAAATTATTTTTATCTTTATAGTTTGAATCAGCTTGGGTATTGACAAATATTGCTTCAGGAAATTCTCTTCAGACACGGATTGTGATTCAGGCAGGAGCTGTGCCTATCTTCATAGAGTTGCTGAGCTCAGAGTTTGAAGATGTCCAAGAGCAGGTAAAAAGAAAAATGAAACAAAGGGAAATAGGTGAAAGAATACCAATTTTCCCTTCAGTCTTATATTCAGAGTCTCAGTTTTACCACTTGGCCATACAATCCATGGTTCATCACAGGAAGTGTTCTAGAAATCTCAACCAAAATAGAAAATTTTAATAGGCAGACTTAATAATATCAAGAATTCATAAAACCATTTTCCTTTCCAACTCTGAAATTCTTTAAACCCTATAGATACACTTTTTACACCATATAGGCAGTTAATTACCTTTGTCATATAGTAATCTCTTGTGTTCATGAAATGATTTTTGCCATTTTAATGCAGAAAAAGACTTAGAAAACCTGAATTTTTATTACTGTGAACTTTATCAGATTCATAAATATAAGTCACTACCAAATGAGAATGATTTTCTTCTACAGCTTTATTAAGTATAATTAATCTATAATCTGCATGTTTAAATTTAATAAGCTTTGACATATGTATGTACCAGTGAAATTATCATCACAATCCAGATAATTGGCATTCATCACCCCCAAAATTTCACTAAAGTTTTCTGCATTCTAAATCTCTTGAATGCTTTGTTTACTCATTTTTTTTGTAAGCAAATTTAAAATACATTTTTAATCAGTTGAGTAAGCCATGTGAATATCTGCTCTGTGCTAAGGGCTGTATGGAATGTTACATAGGGATAGGTTCTCTGAAGGTAAAGAATATATAGAAGAACTGGTTCTTTCCTTTAATAAGCTTACTACCATGAGTGTTCACTTTATAATATTGACCTTTTTTCCCCAGTCCCACAACCACTTCATTTGAACTCCTTGATAAGTGAACTTAGGGGTGTTAATATTCATGTGTAATACAAATTTTCATTAGCTACTATATAATTTTTGTAAAGAGTCGCTGTCATTTCTTGGTATCTTTTTGAAAGAGTTACAAGAAAATTAAACTATACAATTGTCATTAATGAATAATTCTTTCACAGGCAGTCTGGGCTCTTGGCAACATTGCTGGAGATAGTACCATGTGCAGGGACTATGTCTTAGATTGCAATATTCTTCCCCCTCTTTTGCAGTAAGTTTCTAATTTTTTTTTTTGAATAATAAAAATATGGGATGTTCTTCAGAAAGAAGCATATCTTTGGAAAACATTTGCCTATTTTTCCTTATAGACACTTTCTTACTAACTTGTTCAGATCATTTCTTCAGGCATCCTGTCTAAGTCTAGTCCCAAAATTCTGAATTAGTTGTGTTAGAATTAAATTTTATTGTTCTAGAGAAAATGTTTAGTATTATATATTATGCCATCAGAGAATTTACGCTCATTGTATAGTTTACCATTGTATCATCATATTATATTTATAGGTTATTTTCAAAGCAAAATCGCCTGACCATGACCCGGAATGCAGTATGGGCTTTGTCTAATCTCTGTAGAGGGAAAAGTCCACCTCCAGAATTTGCAAAGGTGAGGATTGTGCTTGTGGGTAATTGGCATGAAAAGTACAATTAGGAGAGTGTAGTAACCAATATTAATGTGAACAAAAGAGATAATAAAATTCTAACATTTTAAATTTTTATCAAAAATTATGTTTCTAGAGAAATTGGGGCTTTTTGTTGTGTTTTTGTTTTAATTTGAGATAAATTTTTTACTACCTGTAAACTCTGATCTTAAAACCTAGCAATATTTGTTCATAACCAAGTATCTAATATACAAAATTCCTAGCTTTAGCACTTATGAAAGTTCCTTTATATATTTGGTGTGCGATGGGTATGTTTTGACAAGGAATCTCTGAGAATTTTGTGTATGTTCAACTTCGCTCTCTGAAATTATTTTCCTTGGGCTCTGAACAACTCATCAAAGTAAGCTGCAAGGCCACTGACAGCATTCCCAAAGGTAGAAATACCACATGGCTGCTTGCTACTCTATCTCTAAAAGTACCGATCACCCCAAAAGCCACCAAGTATATACCTCATTGCTTTCTGGAGTTTCTTGCCTCACTTCTGGTTTTTATTGAATTTTATGATCATACCATTGTTTTTTCTTTTTAGGTGTCCCCCTGTCTGAATGTACTTTCCTGGTTGCTGTTTGTTAGTGACACTGATGTACTGGCTGATGCCTGCTGGGCCCTCTCGTATCTATCAGATGGACCCAATGATAAAATTCAAGCAGTCATTGATGCAGGAGTATGTAGAAGACTTGTGGAGCTGCTGATGTAAGTTATCTTTAAGAAAGTGTGTCTGCTTTTTTGACCCTATATTAATTTTTTAGTTGCTGAACTCATTAATTAGCACATTATACTGATTTATTGTGTTTTAGGCTGCTGTCCTATATTACTTGTTTATATTGAAGTCAGATCTGCTTGTTTGTTTTGTGGCTTCTAAAGAACCTGTCACTCTTCTGCTATCAACAGTCCCTCAGAAATATTTTAAAAGCTGATCTGTGTAATTCCATCTAATGCTTAATGACTTGAGACTAGCCACTGGCTAGCAAAAGGCTATTGCCACTAAAAATAGTCATTTGTTATCATTCTTTCTGACTTAGAGATTAATCTAGACTGATGTCATGCTTAGAAGTTTATCTCTATCTCTTTAGTGATGCCTTTGATTAATGGAATGGAAGATTTACTGATGGCATAGATAATTTGAGATGGTATAATCAAAATTTCAGATAATACTGTGGGAAAAAATTAGAGTGATTAACATAATGGGGAAATGATACAGTTACAAGCCACTTAAAATTTAATTGACATAAGTACAAAGTAGATCAAGGAGACATTGCTCCAAATGTGACATGTGGAATGGATTAGATAAGTATAATACACACGATGTAAAACCCTGGAATTATAGCTGTCTGCAGACTGGATGCAGATCAGTAGCATAATGCTATTGTGAATTAAAAGCAGAATGCTGCAAGAGTCAGAAGTACAACACACGAGAAGTAATCTTTTGTACTCTTTAGTCCCTGGATTACTATGTGTCTTAACCATTTCTTTTTAGTCATGTGATTTTAAAATAAATGTGAAGGAACTGGCACAGTTTTGAGAAGAGTAATCAGGCTTATTAAAGGAGAGAGAAAATAGGGTTTTTAAGGAAAGTTAAAGAAAGGTAACTTATTTAGGCTGAAATCCAGACTCAGTATTTGTCTTTAAGTATAAAGCATTTTGTGGAGGGTTTTTTGAACCAGTAAGTCAGCCGTGGTTTAGTAGAATGAGTTTACTATTTGAAGTGTGAAACTTGGCTTTTATTTTCAAGTTATATTAACTGTTGAATATATTTAACTCTGAAAATTATACAAGTTATAAAACTTAAAAGTGCTATATAAATGTTAACTACTTACTGCTCTGTTACCTCCGCAACCACAGAGACCAAGTAAAGAGTAAATGAAAACTGTTTGAAAGAATAAGGGTGAAAATTTGGAATCCAGGTAATGGAATGCCTGGGAAAGATTAAGAAAATTTTGTAGTATTTAAATTTTATCCAAAAATACTAAATAAAGGGAGACAGCTCCTCTAGGCGACACCAAACATTCCATCATCATGATAAGATTCCCTTGGTAACAAGCATAAATACCTTTCTGTTCTAAAATCCTGTACATATTATTTGGTTTGGACTCTGGCCCTAAGGAAAAGAGACTGAGGATAGAATTGTTTGATATAACGTTTCTTTTTATGGTTGCAGGCATAATGATTATAAAGTGGTTTCTCCTGCTTTACGGGCTGTGGGAAACATTGTCACAGGGGATGATATTCAGACACAGGTATGAATGAGTAGCAACCATTTTTTTACCTTCAAAAACAGTACATTGAACCTCATGATTATGTTTCTATTATAGTATTGAATTTCATATTATTGGAGAGAACTGATATTTTGTCTAAGGTTTGTTTAAAATGTTGACTTAGGCAAGTACTTTTAATACCTTCACTATATCTGTTATGACCTGTTACTTATGCCAATTTTAGGTTCTCTTGTGATTTAACTTATCCTTTTGGTTAGGTGGGTTTGTTTCCCACTACTACTACTTGAAATGGTTTCTGTGAGGATCATAATTGTAGATGTCTCCTTCATGTGTAGTTGTCATACCCACCTCACCTTTGTAAGCTGTTTCATAGCTGGGGGCATATTCTTTTTATATCCAATAAAGCGCCTGTTAAGTATGTTTTGGGTCATTGAGAACCAGATAGAGTTATCAGAGGATTTAAAAATCTGAGACCACTTCGGAATTTCTGGCCACTTGATATATTACCCATCCAAAGACATTTTAATATTCTATAAGGATAGAAAAGTGAATACCTAATAAATACATTTTTATGCCTTATTAATTACACTTTTAATAGTTGGGAATGAGAATGTATACAGTGAAATTGCTTTGATAATCCTAAAAACGAATTCTTTTTAGCAGTGAAAAGTTATTTACGTATATAAAGTTGTTTCCAAAATTTCAAGGGAAGATTTTATTTTTTTGCCATTTTTCTAAAATCTGTTTTTGAATTAAAGATTTACTTATGTTTAGATCAATACAATAACTAAAATTTTCAAACTTTTCAGGTAATATTGAATTGCTCAGCTCTGCAGAGTTTATTACACTTGCTGAGTAGCCCAAAGGAATCTATCAAAAAGGAAGCATGTTGGACAATATCTAATATCACAGCTGGAAATAGGGCACAGATTCAGGTAATCTTATAACACCTGTCTTTTTCATGTATTGATAAAATTTTTTTTCATTCCACCTTTAAAATATGTTATTGCCCTGGAGACCTAACTTTCACATTGTTTTATTTAGTACTTCTTTTTTAAATCCTACTTTAAAGAAGTTAAATCTTTTGAAACTTAAACTTAGGCCTTAGTTTTTCTTTTTGCCTTTAATATTTAATGATTTGTCAAGATCTGGGAAATAGTGTCTTGCATTTTTGCAGTGTTTTGTTGGATTTTATGCTGAATAAATTAACTTTACTCTTGCTAAGTAAAATACTTATTTTCTAGTGGACCCATGTATTAGAATTTTTAATTTTTTCATGAGCCTTTGGCAACCAGGTTTTCTTCAACTGGTTATCTGTGTTTTACTTTTGTTCTTACATCAGTGGGAGAGTAACCCAAGTGGAAGACTAGCAGTGGGCCAAATGGTTCAGGATAGGCCATGAAAAAGACTGAAACAACAGTCTTTGGAAAACACAAATTTATGGGACTTTGAGTTGAGTGGAATCATAGAGGTTATTTAATTCAGCATTCTCATTTAAAGATGAAACAGAACATATTATTGAATACTTGAATCCTATGTGATTTATATTAACTAATGTCATCCCAATCATTTTAATTTAAAAAATAAATAAAAACAGTACGATATTATTCAAAAAAATAAAAATGAAACTGAGGCTTAGAAAAATAAAATGATTTGCTCAAGGGCACCTCTAGTAAATGGCAGGACCACGATGAATTGTCTTGTTGCTCATCTTTACCAGGAAAGCATGGATTAGTTATCCCCTAACAGAATGCTGTCAGGGACTGAGATTGTTGGCTGTTGTAATTTATAGCATGTATATGAGGTGATTTCAGCTGCAATTGATTGTGTGGCACCACTGGGTTCTTATATAGAATTTCTCAGTTTCTTGATACAGGAAATAATAACCTGTTTTAGGAGAAACATGAACATAATTTGAGGAAGACTAGTATTAGTATAGGAGAGTGACTGAGTAAAAGTACTCTTCCAGCTAAGGCTATTCTGGTAATGTGGGTGAGAGGTGGTAGTTTAAAATAGGATGGCAGCAGGGCTAAAGGAAAGGAAAAGATGGACTAAGGATGTTTTAAATTAAAATGTAAAAGAAATGGAGACTTATTGAATTTAGACATACACACATACATACATACATACGTACAAAAAGAGCCTTTGTGAACTAGAGAGGTTTGAAACGCCTGATATAGAGGGAAGATGGTGTGTTTGAGTTAGCAGATCTAAAGTAAGTTGTTGCCCACCCTGGGCTGGGGCTCCAATGAGAGATGAGTATCAGAGAGTTACAATATGCATGTCAGAGTACATACTATATGAGAGACCTGAGAATAGCAGAGGAACAGAGAATTGAACTTTTATAATTTGTTATTGTGGATGGGACAAGAGAGGACAATAAAAGAGAAAACTTAGAGAAAACTAGGAGATTACAAGGTCATAGACTATCAGGGATACCAAGTATAGCCAAAAGGTTAGAGTTAATGAAGCTGGCTTGGAAAGTAATAATTAGTATCATAAACATTTTATAAATCTTAAAATTTCCCTTTTCATTTAATTTTTTCTAGACTGTGATAGATGCCAACATTTTCCCAGCCCTCATTAGTATATTACAAACTGCTGAGTTTCGGACAAGGAAAGAAGCAGCTTGGGCCATCACAAATGCAACTTCCGGAGGATCAGCTGAACAGATCAAGTAAGTACTAGCCAGGTAGCAGCTTATAAATTAAAGGAAAGAAATATTGTGTTTACCAATTAAGACTGCTAATTCTAGCCTCTTGGAAGGTTTTTCTCAGTTTCATAATTAGATTCAAATGTATATTTAATTCCTTTATCTTTCTTATTCCTTTTTGCTGAAAGTAATTCTGAGATATAAATATGGCATAGTTGAGGTTTAAGGCTCAGTAGAAATATTTGTAGGGGTAGCTTCAGCCTACTCAGTGGCTGCATGGTCAGAAACATCTTGGGTCGTCTAGAATGTTACTTGTAGAATCTTTAGAGTCTAACTCTTGTGATTTCCAGTGTAAATGTCTTAATACTGGAATTGGACTAGACTTGGAAGAGAAGTATGTCTTAGAATACTAAGTGCCAAGTTCAGTAGAGGCAGTTATCTCCTACAGTTTTGTGGTAGTCAGTAAAGAGAGAGATATTTATTAGATTGAGACTTAAATGGACCCTTGGGTAGAGGCTTACAAGCTTAATGGCTAAAGAAAGCATAAATATGGATAGAATCAGTTCCTTCAAGGAACATCATATAATGACGTGCTAAATTATGGACATCCAGTATTTCAGATAGGAAAAAAAGGTAACAATGAAGAAAAAATTGAATCTAGACTCAGCTTGCCTTAACTTACTTTATGGGAAATTCAGATGAGAAGATGGTTTTTAATGAGTATTAAAGCAACAGCCCCTTACTCAACATGTAGTATCAGGGAAACAGCTACCTCTCATATTCTTGCTTTGTGGGTTAAAGGTAAGTACTCAACCAATGCTAATTTTTAGTGCTTTATTGGGAATTTTAAAATGAAGGTAAAGTAATGCTAACATTTCAGAAATTGATCAGGGACAGAAAATAAGGGATATTTACTAGAAATAATAAAATTGTAAATAGGTTAACACATACAATAGCTATTTCAGTAAAGTTCATCATGGACAGGTTATTCAAAGAAGATTTCAAGTGTTCTTCAGAAACATGTTTGTATGAGAGTAGGTCTTTTCCAGCCTCTGGTTCTGGGGTATATAGCAGGTTCTGGGGTATATACTAGGTTCCAGAATCTAGTTCTGGGATATATAGCCGGTCCTTGAATAATGTTTCATTATAACATAGAAACAACTCTTGTTTATATCAGTTAGCCAATGGTAAAATTAGTTTCGTTATATGCCATTTCACTTAAAATCACAGAACTTATTAGCAATGTCAAGTCCTCAACATATGTACTATGTATGTTCTATGATTGTAAGTGTGCTGTCACCAGATGGCAGTAATGTGCAATATATACAGAAGTTAGTTGAACAGCTAAGTCAGGCTTTATGTTCAAATTCAAATTTATAATTATTAATTGTCTATGTTATGTACCAAATATTTCTTAATTGAAATAGTTAAACTGTATGCATACATATTTTAAAATACTGTGGTGTCTTTCATCAGGAAGTATTCAGGGATATTTTGTTCTGTTAGAGATTAGAATGGCTACTATCCCTTTTTTAAATTCAGCAGAGCTATTTATTTTAATTAAGTTAATCAATATCCTAGTAGTTTTCTTAACAAGATGAAGAGTTTTCTTGAAATTACAAAATGTTACAATCCAAATTATAAAAAAATCAGATTTTATCTGCTCATTCTGGTTGAGGAGACAAGATTTAGATGCAAGAACCAGTTAGAATAACTTAGGTTCAATAGAGCTAATACCTGTTATTCTTAAGAATGATAAAGAATATTGTGTGGAATTAGAGGAAGTATGAAAGAGATGAAACTTGCCATTTGGATGGAGATTTGGCAATTTTAGAGGAGACAGAATAGCATGAGAAGAATTGTGAGGGAATAAACATAGTAAATGTTTTGGAAGAGGCAAATCAATCTTACTATTCATTATTCTTTTGCAAGGGTAAGGAATTAAGAAATTGATGGACTTTGAAAACTGAGATAAAGGCCTTCATCTTAGGTACTGAGAAAACTTGGAGTGTTTTTAACCTAGAGAGTGAAATGAAGAAGATAGTGTTCTGAAGAGAGAACAGAGAGAAGTTAGGATGCCATTGCAGTAGTTTGGTGTACAGTGATAGCCAAGATTAAGATAATAACTGTAGCATGAAATGTGGGTTCGGATATGGGAAAGCAGGATCTGTAGTTCTTGGTAGCAGGCTGTGGGTACAAAAGAAAGGGAAGAATTAGAGATGACTCGAGAAAATATGGTGCTGTTGATGAAAATAAGGACACAGGAAGCAAAATCCTATTTGAGGGAGATGATTTTAGACACGGTGAGTTTTTTGGTCATCTAAAGAAATCTGACTTTATCAGTGCTGTCTCTCAAAACTCACTTTCCTTCATTCTTGAGTATCTCAATTTCTTTCCCATAAATTTCTTCATCCTAAAGGAACTCTTAAATGTAAAATTACTGATTAGATCGACTCTCTCAGATTTGAAACATTAAAATAATGTGAGAAATATAATTTATTTTTCAAGTAACGTATTCTTGTGGAATAGATTTTTTTATCCAGAAAATTTTCTTAATGGTAGTAGCCTTTCTGTCACAAAAGACAGCTAGCGTTGATGACCAGTGATCACTTTATCCAGATGTTCAAAATACACCACAACCACTCCCAGACTTAAACATAGCTTGTGCTTGTTTTCCATGCTGTTTTCCAGTCATCTTTACAAGTGTTCAAACTTATCCTGAAGATTTTCTCAAAGTAGAATAGCTTCTCAACTCCTACACAGCCCAGATGCCCTGGTCACTTGTTTTGCTTTTAGCTGTAAATTGTTGTCTTTGGAGAAGCTTGCATTGATAGTGCAGTACCACTCTGGTGGTCGTAAGTCTCCAAAGACAAGTGGTTGCATCAGGAAATAACACCTTAAATTCCTTCTGATCTTGCAAGTGTTTAAAGAATAGTAGTATCAGCTGACTCAATGATGCCACTACTGATGTGAAAGCACAAAGTTTATAGTTCATACTTAAATTAAAGCCTTATAGTTCATACTTAAAATATTCATTGAACTAATCATATATAGTTTCTAGAAGCTTTCTAACAATCTTAAAATGTGTTTTTAATTCTCAAGTTTTCAGTATACTGGTTTCATAATATAAGATTTCTACAACTAGACAGTGTTATAAAAACTAAATAAACTTTTTAAACACAATATAAGGATCATAAGTCAATGAGGATTTTTTGTGGGGAGGAAAGATCACATCAAGAGTAGACCAGAATCAAGTTTGAGGACAGTTTGGAGATTCTGAATAAGTCACTATTGGTGTTCAATAGACTTGCCTATAGACCAGTAAAGTTTAAGAGCAGATGTTTAAATCATTATTTAATTTAATTAACTAACCTAAAATTTTGCTGAGGTTTAGTGATCGACTTTTTAATAAATCTGGTTCCCAGACTTTTCCTGTAGAGGAAACCAAGGCACAGGAAGATAAAATAACTTGCTAGAAGTCATCCAACTTGTATGTAGCACAGCTAGGATGTAACAGTAGTGATTATCTCTGTGTACTTTTTATTTTTTTCTGAATGCTTTTATGTGTTTTTCAAGTTTATAACAAATAACAATCACAAATGAGGCTTAATTTTTTTAAAGAAAATTAGAATTATGTAACTGAGTTGAAGGTTTTGGTGACTAAAATATGATGTAAAGAAAGAGGAAATAAATCGTCAGAAATGGCTTTATGCCTAGATGACTGACCTAGTCTGTTCATAGGACATGTAATCTTGTCAGGAAATGTTTAAATAAAATTAGACACAATACTATTAAATTAACTACTGAGTCAGTGGTGCTAAATAAGACATAAAACTACTTTTTAAAAATAAGACTTTTTAAAAAATATTTTTAGATTTAAAGGAAAATTTGAGATGATAATACAGAGTTCCTGTGTACTTCTCTCACATGAGTTTCCTCTGTTAATATCTCACATTAGTATGGTTGCATTTGTTAAAGCTAATGAACCAATACTGATACCTTATTAACTAAAGTTCATAGTTTATATTAAGGATCACTCCTTGTGTTGTACAAATCTGCAGGTTTTTGATGAATGCATGATGTCATGTTTCCACCATTGTATTACACATACTATTTCCACTGCCTTAAAAATCCTTTCTCCTTTACCTGTTTATCACTACCCACTTAATACCACTCCACAAATCTCTGGCAACCACTTTTCTTTCTGTTGTCTTTATAAAAGTTTTGTCTTTTCCAGAATGTCATATACTTGGAATCATATAAGTATGGAGTCCTATGAGAATGGCGTCTTTCACTTAGTAATGTGCATTTAAGGTTCTTTCATGTCTTTTCATGGTTTGATTGCTCATTGCTTTTTATTGCTAAATAATATTCCATTGTACTTCTGTTTATTCATTCACCTGTTTAAGAACATCTTGGTTTCTTCCAGTTTGGGGCAGTTATAAAGTTGCTGTAAATATTCGTGTATAGGTTTTTGTGTGGATATAAGTTTTCATCTCAGGTAAATGTCTTGGAATGATTTCTGGTTCATGTGGAAAGCTTTGTAAAAAACTGCTAAGCTGTCTTCCAAAGTGGTTTATCCTATTTTACATTCCCAAATCCTTGTTAGTATTTTGAATTTTAGATATTTCAATAGTTTGTAGTGTCATCATTGTTTTAATTTGCAGTTCCTGAATGAAATATGATGTCGAGCATCTTTTCATATGCTGCTTTGCCATAAGTATATCTTTGGTGAGGTGTATGTTCAGATCATTTGCCCATTTTTACATTGAGTTGATTTCTTATCTTTAATTTTTTTAAAGAGTTCTTTGTGCAAAATAGAATTGGCCTACTGGGCCTGTTGTGCTGGCCTAACGCCAGTGTGTCATGTTTCAGAGATATGGTTACCTATAGAAACAAAGATGAAATTAATCAAAATATTCTGTTTTGATAAGTTGCTCATATTCAGAGTAAGAGTATTCTAGTTTCTTGGAGTCCAGTAATTGTGCAGGGGAAAAAATGGAACTGGCTGTGAGAGAACTGGTGTTAATTTAGTTTTAGCTTTATTCTGTGATAAGTTATAGCTTGTATAGTTGAATGGGTGCCTAGTTTTATCTTTGCAGTCTGTTGGAGGATGACCCTTCCACCAACTTAATAAAAGTTTTATGAAATTTAAAGCTTTGTTTGACTAAATTATTCTTTTTATTAATTTAGGTACCTTGTAGAACTGGGTTGTATCAAACCACTCTGTGATCTCCTCACAGTCATGGACTCTAAGATTGTACAGGTTGCCCTAAATGGCTTGGAAAATATCCTGAGGCTTGGAGAACAAGAAGCCAAAAGAAATGGCACTGGCATTAATCCTTACTGTGCTTTGATTGAAGAAGCTTATGGTAAGATAGAGTATTAAATAGATGTACTGAATTATTTATTTTCTTTTCTTACTTTTCTGGCCTGTCTACATCTGTCATTAGCAAATGGAAAAAATTTGTTTGCTTATGATAATGATAATGTTTAGTATGCAGAATTGGAAAAATTAATGTGTGTTGTAGATGTGAAGAGAAGCAAGTGCCCTTCAATTTAGCCTGTTTTACACAAGGCTCTTAGGCTCTTCCTGTTTCCTTGACTGTTTATCCTTGTGGGTACTCTCATATTCTTACTGAGCCTCAAGAACATTCATATATACTGTAAACGGTGCCTGACTCCTTTTCTCTTCTAAGATTGAGAGTTCTGATTTTGAATTGCATCCCATAGCTCCTAACTGTTTCTAACAGTGTCATTTCGAAGAGTAACTATTTGCATTTTGGTTTCTTCATTCTTCGAATTTCAATCTTAACGGTATTCTTAATCATCAGTTTACCAATGTACTTTAACCTTTTAAGTTCCTTCATGATTTTAATGTATAGCCATGGTTGAAAACCACTGTGCTAGGGTTTGTTTATTCCTGAGATTGGAACTAGAGGTCGTGGAATATGTTCATCTTCAAATTTATCAGCTAATACAGAATTATTTTCCAAAATGATTTTAACAGTTTATCATTTTTAAAATTCTGATTGTAAAAGATATCTTCTTAGTGTAAGAAATTTTGAAATGTACAAAAAAGAAAAATGTTTCTCTACTACCCAGAGATCTTTCTCCAGAGATAACTTTTTAGTTTTTGGCTTATATACATTTTAATATATATATGTAAATAGGTATGTATTTTTCCTTTGAGCAACATTAATATTTATTTCTGGTATTGCTGTAGCTGTTAGACTGCTTATGACTACAAGTAAAAGAAAGCCTAGATGGAGTAGAACTTTAAAGAAATGTGTTAGCTAATTGTTCTAGTCAGACTTCTTAGTTTAAGCAATAGAAATGGGTTCTGACTGATATAAAATAATTACACATTTTTGAAATGGTATTGGATAGCTCAGACCCTAGATAGATAGGCCATGTGTACAGTCTTGTAAGAACATTTCTGGCCCTAGGCACTGGATGATGTGGTGACTGTTGTGTAAATTGGTGTTTCTGGGGACTTGCTTTTGCTTGCATATGTGTTTAAGATGTCAGTTTATAATACTCGCATTCAGATGTAATTTCCAACAGTACTTCCTATGCATATGAGATATAAGAAGAGAAGAGTTTTCTTTTACCTCAAGGAAGGAGACATGACAAAACATTTTCATTGGAATTTCCAACAGATAAACAACAGCTTCTCCTTTATTCTTTATTCTAGGTCTGGATAAAATTGAGTTCTTACAGAGTCATGAAAACCAGGAGATCTACCAGAAGGCCTTTGATCTTATTGAGCATTACTTCGGGACAGAGGATGAGGACAGCAGCATTGCACCTCAGGTTGACCTTAGCCAGCAGCAGTACATTTTCCAGCAGTGTGAGGCTCCTATGGAAGGTTTCCAGCTTTGAAGCAATACTCTGCTCCTCATGTTCCTGTGTCAGACCAGGCTATCCAGTCAAGTCCTCTTGTGGAACCCACAGTCCTCATGGAGCTAACTCTCAAATGTTTTCCATAATACTGTTTGCGCTCATTTGCTTGCCTTGCGCACCTGCTCTCTTACACACATCTGGAAAACCTCTGGCTCTCTGTGATGGAATACCCTTCTAAGAAAAGGGAAACCAGAACGGTCCACTCTCTTAAGGAAAATCCCTAAGCTTTGGAGATCTGCTCTTCTATATTTTCAGAGTCATGGGAATATACACATATTAATGTGGCTCTCTTTTTTTGTGGGGGAAAAAAGAGGACTCCTCCTCATTCCCTTTAAAGTGGGAAAAAAACTGACATTAACAGATGAAACTAAACCTTTATCTTGAATTTCACACAACTACTCGCAACAAGGGAGATGTTTAGACCTGTTGTATGTACTTCAGAGTACTTTTCATGAGTTCTTCCACAGTGAACCCTTGGATTACCTGGTGGCTTTTTCTAGCCAAATTTGCATTAGTCCTTACTGAGATTGGATGGTTTTCTTTCCTTTTTTGGTGCCATCCTTCACAGATTAAAGTTAAACCATCCCTCCCTCACCTCCAGCGAATGTGCTTTCTAGTTGTCAGGAATGCTGAAGAATTAACACTTTGATACTTAAATGTGATACTGGTTTGAAGATTCCCTTAGAGCAGAAAGGAGCAGGGCACATATTAATTTGTATGGCTGTTGCTTCTCTTTGGACTTATGTGTCTTAGAATTTGGAAGTGGTTCAATTTAATGCTGGTTGAAGATTTAGAATTCTTAGTAATCGAAACCATATTCTGTAATTCAATAAAAAAAAAAAAGTAACAAACACCTCCAGTTTCCCCTAAACTTAACCAGTGTAACTAGAGGCTGTGTTTCTGCATTAAAACAAATGTTTCAGGCTTTGTGGTCCTGATCAAGGTCCTCATTAAATCGGATTTCACCCTAGGTGCTTTTCCCCTCTGTGACTGGCAGATAACACATACTTTTCAAGTTTACTTAGGGAATTTTTTTTCTTAATCGGGTGCAGCTTGTTTCTGATGTACTCATGCTGCATGTATGATTCCTTTAATGTAGCATCCTCCTCTTAAATAAATAACCGTCTTTTCAACATGACCTATTTAATCCAAATAAGGGCAGTGATCTTTTTCTTATGATTTCACTGCTCCCTGATCATTTTGTCTCCTACTAGTATTGCCCAGTCAAGTGTCCCACCTTCCCCAAATAAAAACCTGGCTGCTTTAATGATGACTGCAATCTGTACCTGCAAATGGCGCTTCTAGTACTGTGTTCAGCGATCCATATTTGTGCTTGGACTGGAACGAAAAAATAAGTTTAATCGCCAAGAGAACTGCAACTGAACATATGACTTCTTGGTGCTAGCTGGCTATCTAAATGCAATGTTGGGACTCGTTATCAGAGAAGATTTATATTTGTGAATATGCTATCAGAATGAATTCTGAAGGAAAAGTTGCTCACTTCTGTTTCAGAGAATACCCTTTTAAACCTCTTTAATCTTGTCCTCTTCCTAGAATTCAGTGTACCCCAAAGTGTAACTATTTGGAAGTTCCCTGACAAGCTATTATACATCTCTGGTAAATCCTGCTGAACATTAGGGATATTCAGAGCTTTCATACCTCATCATGTTGTCATTTCAGCAGTCAACTCTATGACCTGATTTAAACTTTTAAAAACCCACTTAAAATAGAAAGATACAAAGACAGAGGACATTTGTCAGCCAAGCCTGTGACGCAGTCTTTGCATCTAGCCTGTAGTTATGTCTGTGCCCTGGATGGATACCGTCTGATGTCTGTCATTGGTGGAGCAGCCACTGCAAAACTAGTCAACTTCCATCTATAACTGTTACTTTTTCTAGTGCTGCTGTGTGCTGAAAGAACATTTTAGTTTACTGCACTTGACCTGTAAAAGACTGATTCTTTGTAATTTTAGGGACAAGTTAGGTGGTTAATTTAAAAAAAAAACTTTCAATGTTGCCTTTACATCACATTAAAATATAACTTCTTTCAGAAGGGTAATAGAAGCACTGATTCATAGTAAAAATCTTATTTTTAGCTTTGACCTTTTTTCGTGGCTGAGTTTTTTAAAATTGTAAATTACTGGTAACATCAATTCTCTAGGATGTCTTAAATTACATTCTATTGGATAATTAAAAAAATTTTTAGTTCATTTTGATAAACCAGTTTGAATGGAAAAAATATAAAACAGACACAAGTTGTTTCCCCTAGTAAGATTAGCGTACAGGAGGAATTTTGCTAGCAATTGCAGGTGTCTCAATGAATGAATTAAAACAAAATCCATTCAACTAACGTGGTCTGTTTTCTCTTTAGAACAGGAATTTATCTTGCTCCTGTCTTAGAAGTTCATGAGTCATGAGATACAAACTAAATTCTTTTAGAATAAAATGTCTTTTTAATATAAAAATTGGAATTGACTAAAAGCTAAATCCCAGCATAACTGTTGGAACTGATAAAGCAGCCTTTTTTGGTAATTGAAATGACATTTTAGGAAGTAACTGCAGATTCTATTAATTTACTTTCAAATTATTGAATACCCAAGCACTAAGGTGTTAACTCATTACAAAAGCATGTTAATTTCAACACAGGAAAACTCTTCTGCAGTTTTATATACTGACGCAGGGGAAAGTGGTTTGAAACCTCCCACCCTTTTTCTCCTCCACACTTTCACAATATATTCTTTGTAATGAGAACTTTGGTGGCGGGGTTGGGGGAGGGAACTTTGAAAGGATTTGGGATGTAAAGGCACCTTGTATCTGAAGGATCAGGAAGTAGATAAGGTTAGGCTGGGGAATACTGGGGAAAATAAAGATGATAAAAATGTTGAGTCTAGGAGACAGAGTTTTCCATGGAACATGTTAATTCATATTCTTGTTGCTAAGTAATTAAGATCCTTTTAAACTTACTTACCTTTGTCAGCTGTGTTGTTTATGAAAACTATTGCTCTAGGGTTCTCTTTCACCTGCCAGATAAAACTGAATGGGTTCTGGGTCGTTTTCATCATTGTCACAAATATAAACATTGACAATTATCCCATAATAAATCTGAATTATTCCAGATGGCTGGTGATTTTGCCTAAGGAAAACTATGTAGTGTATTTCATAAATGTTGTCAACTAAATCATGTGGTGTACATGCCACCCACAGGCAACTTTGAATTTATTTCCCTAGTGCTAAATAAACATTTTAGTTATTTAATCTCCCAATTCGGGGTTGCATTATGAAAGGGTTTTCTTTGGGTCAAAAGATTTATTGCTGATTAGTTTTGTGAACATTTTTATATGAATAGATAAATCACAGCAGATTTAGGGCGTTGGGCTTAGTGTGTATTAGAAAATTATGTCTAAAGATGATGTTCAGTAAAGGGCACAGTTTTAGAAAGGGACATCGATTGCTTTTGTTACCTCCTACATTCCAGGATTTGCTTATTTGCTGAGGTATACCTACACATGGGAGTCTCAAATCTGATTTTTTTGTTGTTGTCTGAACTGAACAGAGCCATTTTCTTCTATTATTAGCAGAGTAAATATATGTCTACCCAGTTAAGAAATATTTGAGGTTACCTTTTCCTATCATCAAAAGTCAAAGATATGTATATTTTTAACTATGTGTACATATATCAAGTTTAATGGCAGATGCGGCACCAGTACAGTTGGCTCTGACATTGAGAAAACTCTAAAGCTTTACTGTCAGAAGGAGTGGTACTAATGATAGACATCAGAAGGATGTGTGATAAAGTGAAATGTCCACGTGCGAATTTTAAAACATCAGTTTGTTACTGGACATAAGATGTATCTGGAAGTATGGAATAAGAAAGTATTAAGGGTAGATAAGATTCCATTCTGTATTCAATTAGAGAGACAAAGAAGTTAAAGTGTGTTTTCCTATAGGTCAAATAAAGGTAGCTTATTTTTATTGGAGTATCTGTTGTGTGCCAGGTGCCTGGTAAGGGCTTTCACTTTTTCTCATTTAATCCTCCAACTGCTTTTAGGTGGATTGTCATTATGTTACAGATGACAAAATCAAGACTTGTGAGAATTTACTTTCCCCCAGGTCACAACCCTTAGATACTGTCTGTCCAAAGGTGGGGAAGTGTCCTACAGGTTTTATGTCTTGAAGAAAACAGCAGTCATGGTGGAGCTGTTCTGTGCCAGAACTAGATAGAGCAGCCATAGCTGGGCCAGCTCTTTTTTGTCGGACCATCTTTCTGACTCTTCCTCATCATCACTTTTAAAGTGACTAAATCCAGGTATAAGTTGCTTTTAGGTTACATATTCTGGTGTAGACCCTCAGCCCAGACATTTTCCCCCTTCTGTGGTGCTAAAATTCTATATGACCCAACAAAACAATGTAAGTTTAAAATATACAAATGACTGATTTTGTACCATAATGGCTAAACTCAAACATATTTCTTTTCGACAAACTCAAATTTAGAAGGCATTGGCACAGAGAAGGAAAGGCTTTGAAATGAATACTGCCTTAGAAAGCAGTGCCATCCATGGGTGTGAATTTAACACAGCTAAACTTCCTAAAGGAGTATTGTCCCAAGGAGTGTCAAAAGTTAAAAAGATCGCCTCTTTATATTATTACGTTCATACCTCGTCATTTTGACCACTCTGTCCTTTTTTCAGAGTGTTCTTACACTTTGATTTGGAATGGCTCTAATGATTCTTTGTACTTGAATGCAGTCTGTCAGGCCACGGGTGAGTGCCTTGCACTTAGTAGACATTCAATAAATACTAAATGACCAAAGGACATTTAGTGAAGGGTACTTGGTTCAAAGGAATTCCTTTATGCTGCTTACAACCAGGATTAACAGCTCTTAAAAGCTATTTTAAAATGTGTGTTTTATGTAGTAACTTTTCAGGAGACACATTTGTCTTGAAGTTTATAAAAGCAAACATTGTCATAACAGAGGTAATATAAAAACAAACCTATGCCTTCTAAGAGAAGTTAATGGGTATATTTTACAGGATAGCTAATATATAATCAACCCCATGTGTTGATATGTACCAAAACAGCTCACCCATCTCTCCTGGCGGGTTCTAAAGTTAAAAACTTAGCCAGTTACATACAACCATTGTGAAAGATACTGGTTGCCTTAGGCTATTAAATAGGGATTTTTTATTTTTACATATTTGTATGTTTTGCTGCATGAGAACATTTGCTTTATCCATTCTTCCAAATTAAGTGACAGATCTGTAGAAACAGAATGATAGTGTATTTCTTCATTCCATGATTGCTTCTCTACCATTTTTGAGAGATCCCACTGACCAGGTAGGTATTTTTTCTGAAAAGAAAACAAAATCTTAAAGCAAAATATAGCCTTAGTTCCTGTAGACTATACTGTCATCTATAGTACAAAATAGTTGGATTTATAAGTTTATTGTAGCTAGCTTAGATGACTGTTGCCCTTATTTCATTTGCCATTTTGAAAAAGTCTTGTTTTAGAAAAAAATCAATAAATGCTCATTTCTGTGATCTTGAATGTTTTTTCAAAGAATAAAGTTACTCTTTAAGTTCTTTTTTCTATATTCACTTAACCTGAGGACGTCAATGGATTCCAGTGAGTGTCCACAATGTCGATCACTGCCTTAAACCACTTGGGCTCAGCATTATTTAGAGTGATGGGGGAGAATAAAATAGAAACTTAGAAAACCAGTGCAAGGTTTGGGAGAGATTTTGGCAGCCTGAGGTGTAAAATACCATATAAAGACTGTAGATCTTCCCAGGATTACATTGTGATTATGAGGAGAGTCCTCTTTGAGGTCAGCAGTGACTGTACTGGTTTGCTGAGGGCAGTCCTGGTTTTTAGATCAATTAACACCTGTTAATTATGTTAGTGCCCCCTTTCACTTTCAAAAGTCTGCTTAGATAAGTCATATGGCCACCTCATATGTAGCCCAACTAGATTTTTATATATTTAAATTATGGTCTTTAGCAACTGGATATGTACATCTATTATGCTTGATTTCTGAGGACTGGATTTGGTCATTGGAGTCACTACAAAACTTCAAGACATTCTTTAATGTAGGAATCACTCCCAGGCCATGGTTAGATCTGACACACATACTGAAAGGGTTTTTTTTTTAATTAAAAAATAAGCTATTTGTGGCAGTATTTCTATTTAGAATATTTACAAACTTTTCTGAAGGGCGAAGGGAATAAATAAACCTTTGAACCACAGATGAGACTTGGTTCTAAAACTTTTATGGAAAACTTAAAGAAAATTAGTCAATTTCTACAGGGAGGAAAACTTCCAAATCATCTATCTGGTTAGGGGCAGCAAGAACAAATTGTTATAAGATAGTGTAAGGAAACTAGCACCAGTACAGTATTCCCTACTCATAAACACTTCAGGTACAAATGCTCCCAAGGAAGTAAACTGATAGTCCTATTTTATAAGGACTACAATATTAGGACTACATTTTAGTATTAGAACATAACTAATGAATAAAAGTTTAACTACTTATAGCTTTAATTTTATTTATATGACTTCTTGATAGTATTTGTAAACAAAATTTGACATTTTAATACTGGAAATTCCATATTCTGGGAAAATTAGAAAATTATTTTTTTTGATATTCCTATCAACATAGTCTTATAGGTGCCCCCCCGCCCCCACTCATGCTTGTGATATTTCTAGTGGGCTAAATATACTCCAGCACCAACACCCACCCCATCCTAGTCCTTATGTCATGTGTTTATTTCCTTCCTGGTGTGTAGAACAGTTATTGGGAAAATATAGGTTTAAATTCCATGAAAAAAGCCTACATTTTGTTCTCTGAAATGCTTTTACATTTATTTTTAATGCGTTAATTAGAAGTAATTTCAATTGATGCAGAATTTAGAGTGTTACTAAGCTTTCCCAGTTAATACACTAATCTAGACTAATGGAAGAAAAGAGGGAGAAGGCAGCGTTTAATCAGAACTGAACTTTAAGATAACATTAAAATGAAGTTTTCTTTTTAAAACGTTAGAGGGAGGTTAGAGGGAGGCCATGCCTTAATAAATAAATATCTAAGAGCCGTGATTTAAGGCAGATAAATGGAAGCTCCAAACCCTTTTAAAGATACTTTCTATTCCCAGCATCTCTTCATTGGGTTTATCCCGTTAATCTGCACTAGCTATGAATATAGCATTTGTCTGATTCCTGTCTAAATTCCAAACTAAAATAGTAGGGTCTTAAAGCAACGAGGTTTTTACTATAGTAATTATAGGTGAACTAATTATGCTGTTGTGCCTAATAAATGCAAGACTTTAAATTATCCATTATATGACTGGAAACCCTTTGTTTCCAAATATTTTAATTCTTGACTGACAAAATATCAAAAGGGATATCTGCCTCCTGACATCAACTCAACTACCGAAAAAATCTTTTATACAGAACATTTACTCTCTAGGCTCTCCTTACTGAGCAATTAGAGGATTGGAGGAACTAATCAGGTTTCCAATTATTTGGTAAACTTATTTCTGTTTAAAGATAACATCTGAAAGGCATGTATCCTTTACATATTAACCATTTAAAACTAGAGTAAGCTCTCTAAAGCCTAATTACAGTAACCTTACACATTTCCTATCCCATTCCACAGACTTCTTTGACCTTTTCTGTCTCAAACACCTATGCAGATCTGAACTTAAGTTTCGTTGGGAGCTTAAGTCATAAGTGCTAAACGTTTGTCTTCCCTGGCACTATCATTATGTTGAGCACTGGCCTGCAACGGTTCCTAACACTCTATCCTTCCCTAAAAGTTTAGGGAAAACTTAAACCAGAAGTCGCTAGGCTCCCTTGCTTATTGCAGTCTTGTACACGCAACCAGGATCCACACCACCAGAAGGAGCACAACCAAAGCCGTTCACAAAGCAGGAGCTTACAAGGAGTCATCTGCACCTTGCATCTTTCTACATTAGCTACATTTTCGAAAAGCTCACTGCCTGTGGAGCTCACATGCCAAGTGTGGGCTTAACCCTGCGGCTAAGGGCATCGAAAAATTCAGTCCTTTCTCGTTACTGATTTCCAAAACTGAATGTATTTTGAAATATTCACTACTTCCTGCGATAGCCAGTCAGGCCCCAGTAACGTTCTGCTCACGTTGCCACTCCCCTAAGAAGGCAGTGAAGTATCTACATGTAGAAGGCACGGGCGAAGAGGGCCGGCGTCTCCATTTGCGCAAGCGCACGGAGGCCCCTCCCATTGGTCACTTCTGCTCGGAAGTAGGTGGGGCTCCTTCTGCACATGCGCTCAGGTGTTCTACTCGCTGGATTACGGTTTGACGCGACTCTGCAGACGTGTTTGTATCTGCAGAATGTGGCCGGCAGGCCTGGGCTTCAGATAGCGGTGCCTACGCAGGTTTTCTTTTAGCTTCTGAAATCTATTTAATTCAATGATTTATTCATGCTCAAGTACCTATAGTCTAATTGACTGGTAAGGTTGCTCAGTGTTCTCAGACTTTTCGGAGGTGGGGGGAGGGACGGTGAAAAATACATTTTGTACAAATTTCCCCAGTCCTGCCCCGCTGTATGCCGCTTTGGACGGCTTTATGCGTTCGCAAAATACCGAACATTAATAGCTTACTTGCGACAGCGCATGGGACCCTTTTAATAGTATTTCTGAAGCATTTGTTTACAAAAAAGGAAGCGAGTGAAAACTGAAGTGAGCCAAGCCATGCTGCTGAATTAATGTACATCGTAGTTTAAAGGACTATGCAGAAATTATTAATAATCATTGAAGACTGTTTATGAATCTGATGTTTTAATCTTCATTTTGCTGGGCAGAAAGCCAAAATACACGGGTTGCCTGGTCCAGGACCGACACCTAGCCAACCTCCCAACGTGGAGCTTCAGAGCCATGGCAACAAAGGAGACAACCAAAGCAGAGTTGGCCCACTCATCAGCCAATGGAAGCAAGCAAGCGTCTGAAAACCCAAACTATACTCTCAAATTTACTCTGGTGGGACATACGGAAGCAGTGTCATCAGTTAAGTTTAGTCCTAATGGAGAATGGCTAGCAAGTTCTTCTGCTGATAAAGTAATTATAATTTGGGGAGCCTATGATGGAAAATATGAGAAAACACTTTATGGTCACAATTTGGAAATATCGGATGTCGACTGGTCATCAGATTCCAGTCGTCTTGTTTCTGCCTCAGATGATAAAACTCTAAAGATTTGGGATGTGAGGTCTGGAAAATGTCTGAAAACGCTGAGGGGGCACAGTAATTATGTTTTTTGCTGTAATTTCAATCCACTATCTAATCTCATAATTTCAGGATCTTTTGATGAGAGTGTGAAAATATGGGAAGTGAAAACGGGAAAGTGCCTCAAGACTCTGTCTGCTCATTCTGATCCAGTTTCTGCTGTTCATTTCAATTGTAGTGGTTCCTTGATAGTATCAGGTAGCTATGATGGTGTCTGTAGAATCTGGGATGCTGCATCAGGTCAGTGTTTAAAAGCACTTATTGATGATGATAACCCTCCTGTCTCTTTTGTAAAATTTTCTCCAAATGGTAAATATATTCTGATTGCAACTTTAGACAATACTCTTAAATTATGGGATTATAGCAGAGGTAGATGCCTGAAGACATACACTGGTCATAAGAATGAGAAATACTGCATATTTGCCAATTTTTCAGTTACTGGTGGAAAGTGGATTGTGTCTGGTTCAGAGGATAACCTGATTTACATTTGGGACCTTCAGACAAAAGAGATTGTACAGAAATTACAAGGTCATACAGATGTTGTAATCTCAGCAGCTTGTCATCCCACAGAAAACATCATTGCATCAGCAGCATTAGAAAATGACAAAACAATTAAACTGTGGATGAGTAACTACTGAACCCTTTAGAGTCGAGCCAACTTGGCAAAAAAAAAAAAAAAGACATTTAAAAAGATGGTTTCTCTCAATTTTGGCGTGGTTTTGTATTTTTAAATATTTTCTTGGGTTGTAAGATTTTAAGACCTATAACCTGAATTTACAAAGGAAGACAGTTGGAAAAGCAAGTCTAGAACCAAGGGCTTCTGACTTTTCATCCCAAGTTACTAATCTCTTGTGTCTGTCTCTAAACAGATTTCCATTCTGTTCCTCTCAACTGTTCTAGATGATGGGTGTATTTGAGAAATAATTAGAAGTAAGATTCACAAGACAGGAGGATGACTGATTAAATGAGGGGAGCAAAGAAGTTTGGAATAACTCCAAGGTTTTTGGTTTGGGAGATTACATGAATAAGAGCCTAAGCCTAGGATGATGGTGGATTGGAAATGTTATGTCAGATGCCATTCAAACACTTTAAGTGACAGCCTGCATGATGGGACATGACATGGTCCATGAAATCAAGTCTGTAAAATGGAAAAAAAAAAAGTAATGGTTAGGTTTGTTCTAGAGTCTAAACATTATAAATGACATTTTACTGAAGGACCTCTCAATGCCTTGCCAGATTGTGCCTGTATGATTTTCAAGCAAGCTAAATGTCTGAATGGTGAGGCTTTTCTCTTTCATTATGTGTCTGACCTAGAAACTACTCATGATTCAAATTCAGTTGAGAAATCATTTTGTGGAATAATCACTGCTTGCCTGACTCTAACTACAGCTGACAGCTGAGTTAGGTTTCTTGTTTCTTCTATAGCTTTTGTTTTATAAAGTTTCAAAATATATTATTTACCAGTTTGTATTGTAATGGTTTTATGGGCCATGTTTCCAGTAAATTATGAGCTATGTGGAGTCAAAAGTATGTTTTATTATCTTTGTATTTCCAGTTTTTGTATGTAGAAGGGGCTTAATGTTTGAGGAATGACAATAAATTATACTACCACTTCATTAATTCCTTGTCTGCTTTCAATAAATTTTTAGAACCAATTCCCTCACAACTTATTTTTGTGGAATAAAATTAAAAGTATCTGAGTATAGCCTCACATATTAACTTCATGCAAACACAGCTTATAGAAAATATAAAGTTACAGAGACATGATAAACCATGAAAAAACATCTAGAAGCAAAAAAAATAGTACAATGATAATTTAAAGCATCAAGGACAAAACTCTTATTTTGTGTTCCACAGTAATAGTGCTCATTAAAACTGATTTGCTTAAGTTCTGAGGACCATAAAACATTAGCGTTATTAGTAAGATATAACTGCTAAGAAGTCAGTATGTGAGAGGTCTGGGAGAATTGGGATTAGACGGGCACATCTGAAATTCTGGCCAAGGAATTTATATTTAACACATAAAGAGGCAGTCACTATAAGTTCTTGAATAAGAGAATGACACAAAATGAGAAATGACTATAAATTCTTGCTGCATTGTGACATTTGTGAATGGTTTAATAAAATATTTTTATTATAATAAATCTCAAAGAAACAACCCTTTAAAATGTGTCTTTACAAGTTAAAAATGGTAGTTATATGAAGAAAGATTATTTATATCTTTAAAAGAAGTACATTAAAACTTACCCAAATTTAAAACATTGATTTAGGTAAGATATAAAATAAGTGTTCCAAAATAAGGAAAACGAATCTGCTAACTGTATAAGAAACAATGCTTTTTGATAATATGTTTGCAAGGGATAAAAGTCAAAGAACTTGGTAACTAAAAAGAAGCTATGGCCAAATTACTCTAACATCAAGTATACAGACAAACATTAACATTATAAGATTATGAAGCTACAGGTAGACTGGTGAATTACGTTTTACTGAGTATAATATTAAGTTCCTAAACAGCTGCATATATTAACAACAGGTTGGGATGGCTATGAGGACTTGTCATCCATTACTGCCCACAAAGCATGTGAGAATAAATAAAATAGAAACCAGCATCCATACCTAAAAATGAGACAGCTTGACATCCTAAAGTGAGATACGTGCCAGGTGCAAATGCTTGTTTTGCAACACTTAATAAGAAAATGCATTTGACAGATTCGTAATTCAGAAGTTTAGTGTAAAGGCAGCAGGAAAAGGACCAGCTGGGAATTCTAAGCCATGAAGCAAAAGAGGTGACTGTGCTGGCCCCAAGCAACTCCATGATGCTGGGATTTCAAAGTCCTCAGAAACTTGTGGCCAGACCGTTTTCAAAGACTGTGCTCCCAAAAGCCTCTCTCTGTCTGCCAGCACACCTAAAGATGGCAAAGTGTGATCTGGCTGCTTCCCATGGCTGTATGAAGGAAGAACATGGCACTTGGGGAGGTCAGCTCTCCAAGAGGCACTCGGGCAAGGGTACTCAGCGGGTATTCATGATCTCTCCAGAAGTGAAACAGAGAGATGCAGAACTAGAAGCCATTCTAATAATGGGAATTAAAGTAAGATATGATATCTGACTCTCTAAAGAAGAGTTAATATTTAAGTCAAACTAAGTTGTCTCATTTTTCATCCTTCCATTTTATCAAAAAAGCTGAGGCTGCATTTAACCTGGATCAAAGTCATGAAATATGAACAAGTCATTTCTTTAAGAAAATTTATTTGTACTTCTAGAGCAGAAATAGGAAATGCTTTAAGTTTGTACAAACCATACTTCTATGAAATGGATCCTCATACCACATTCCTTTTAATACAAGCTTGGTGCTGCAACGTTATTTCTGGATTTTCAAAATCCAGCCAACATGGATACCTCTGCTACTCTGTTTTGGCCTTCAGAGCTGCTTCTTCTCTCAGACGAGCTTTCTTTTCTAAGTTCAGGCTTGTTAAAGACTCGTGTCTTTTGGCAGCCTAAAATGAAACAAATTTGAACAAGTTACTATTTATGCCAGTTTGGGCAGGATGTCATTACCTTGTTTGGTAACTTGCAAACCTTGCTCTAAATTTTTATTTTGCCACTTAATTAGCTATGTGACTTGGGAAAATTATTTGAAATATTTTAAGTTGCATTTTCCTCTTTTATAAAACTTACTAGGTTCTTAGGGTTATTGTGGTGATTAAATGAGTTTAACAATACCTGATCTATGATAAGCACTAAATAAGTGGAGGTATTTTACTATCACCTCAATTAGGTCTAGGTTCAAATTGTGGCTCTGCCACTAGGGAGATGCAGGACTTTGGGCAAGTTACTAAAGCTTTCTTTTTAAAAATTTTTGATTTTTGATATTTCAATTACAGTTGACATACAATATTATGTTTCAAGTATTCAACATAGTGACTACACATTTATATAACTTACGTTCACTCTAGTAAGTCTAGTACCTGACACCATACATAGTCATCACAATATTATTGACTATATTCCTTATGCTGTACTTTATGTCCCCATGATTCTTCTGTAACTACCAATTTGTATTTCTTAATCCCTTCACCTTTTCACATCCCCTCTTATCTGGCTACTACCATCAAAATGTTCTCTGTATCTGTGAGTTTGTTTCTATTTTGTTTGTTTTTTAAATTCCACACGTGAAATCATATGAAATTTGTCTTTCTCTGTGTCTTATTTCACCTAGCAAAATACCTTCTAGGTCCATCCATATTGTTGAAAATGGCAAAATTTCACTCTTTTTATGTAAGTAATATTCTACTGTATATATGTACCACTTCTTTATTCATTCATTAGTGATGGACACTTAGGTTGCTTCCATATCTTGGCTATTGTAAATAATGCTACAAGAAACATATGGATGTATATGTCTTTTATATTCATGTTTTGGGTTTCTTCAGATAAATACTCAGAAGTAGGATTACTGAGTCTTCTTTGCCTCTTGTTATAGCCTTTGTTTTAAAGTCTGTTTTGTCTGGTATAAGTATTTCTATCCCAGCTTTTTCCCCACCCTTTCCATTTGTATAAAATATCTTTTACCATCTCTGAACTTTCAGTCTGTGTGTGTCTTTTGATCTGAAGTAAGTCTCTTGTAGGCAGCATATGTAAGGGTCTTGTTTTCTTATCCATTCAGCCACCCTATGTCTTTTGATTGGAGAATTTAATCCATTCACATTTAAAGTAATTATTGATAGGTATGTAGTTACTGCAATTTTGTTATTCATATTTTTTATTCTTTTTTTCTTCTTAATGAAGTCCCTTTAACATTTCTTGTAACACTGGCTTGGTGGTGATGACCTCCTTTAGTTTTTTCTTGTCTGAGAAGCTCTTTATTTGTTATTAAATTCTAAATGATAGCTTTGCTGGGTAGCATAATCTTGGTTGTTAAGTCCTTGCTTTTAATCATTTTGAATATTTTATGCCGATCCCTTCTGGCGGGAGCTCCCATGTAATTGCTTTTTTCTTGCTGCTGTTAAGATTCTGTGTGTTTAACCTTTGGCATTTTAATTGTGATATTAACAAAGAGGTGTAGGCCTCTTTGGGTTCATCTTCTTTGGGATTCTCTGCGCTTCTTGGACTTGTATGTCTATTTTCTTCACCAGGATAGGGAAGTTTTCCATCATTATTTCTTCAAAAGGGTTTTCAATTCCTTGTTCTCTCTCCTCTTTCTGGCATCCCTAAGATGCAAATGTTGGTATGCCTGATGTTTTTCCAGAGGCCACTTAAACTATCCTCATTTTTTTGGATTCTTTTTTATTTTTGCTGTTCTGATTGTTTTCTGCTATCGTATCTTTCAAACTGCTAATTCCATCCTGCTTCATCTAATCTCCTGTTGATTTCCTCTAATGCAGGGGTCCCTGAGCCTCAGGTCACAGACCAGTACTGGTCCATGGCCTGTTAGAAACCTGGGCTCACAAAAGAATGTGAGCAGCGGGTGAGTGAATGAAACATCATCTGTCTCTGCAGCCACTCCCCAGCACTAGCATAACCTCCTCAGCTCTACCTTAGATCATTAGGCATTCGATTCTCAAAGGAGCACCAGTCCCTGGTGCCAAAAAGGTTGGGGACCGCTGATCTAACATATTATTTATTTCAGTTATTGTATTCTTCATTTCTGACTGGTTCTTTTTTGTTTTCTATTTTATGGTTTCCTATCTCTTTATTGAAGTTCTTACTGAGATCACTGAGCATCCTTAAAACTGATGTTTTGACTCTGCATTTGGTAGATTACTTGTCTCCATTTTGTTTAGTTCTTTTTCCAGAGCTTTGTTCTCTTCTTTCATTTGGAGTGTCTTTGTTGCCTCATTTAGGCTGCCTTCCTGTTTGTTTCTATGTATTAGGGAGAGCTGCTATGTCTTCTAGTCTTACTAGAGTAGCCTTATATAGCAGGTGTCCTGTGGGGCCCAATGGCGCAGTCACCCTGGTCACCTAAGTTGGGTGCTCCAAGTGTGTCCCTTGTTTGGGCTGTGTGTTGTCTTGAGCCTACATTTGCTATTTGCAAATCAATAGGAGGGACTATTACACATGCCATTTGCACATAAATAGGAGGGAATGACCCACTGGCTGACTGGCTGTGAGGACTGGCTTGTGACTAAGTGGAGGAACTGTTGTGCAGGAGCTGACCCTGCACAACAGAGCAGGACTACCTTTAGCAAGGTGCTGCTGCCTGCCGAGTCTGCCCTTTGTGTGTGTCATTTGTGGAGGTGGTTGGGTGGTGCTCAGGTGTGGTCTGAAATTACCATTGGGTGTGTTGGTTTTGGGCCTCTTGAATGGGGCTCTGGTGCATCAAAGGTCAGCTGCTGCCTGAGCCTTGCCCAGGGCCACTTGGTATGAGCTATAAAGTGATCCAGAGATAGCTGCCACTTCTGCTGGGCTTGGAAAAGCCTGGGAAAGTCTAAGCTACAAACTGAGACATCTGTGATAACTAACACTATTTTTACTTTAAAGAAAACTAATTTAGTCCTTCTCTTTGCCAAAGATAGAATTGGCTATTTATCTCCAGGCATGATATCCCAGGTTTGTCCCTACTATGTCTCATTTTATTTCTTATAATTTCCTGAGTAGAAAGTAGCCTCCTCTTCTCAGAGAATAAGTACAAGGGTTAACTTTTGATTTCCTCTAGGTCCTTTGTGGAAAATAAACAGAAAAAGAAAGGAAGTCTACTCTCACCTTCTTGCCCTCAATAACCATCAGGATGCATCCTGCCACTGTCAGGGCAATCATTATATAGCTGATCTTCACCCGGAGCTTATTCTTTGCAGCATCGAGCATCTCAAACCTAATAACACAATGAGATCATGAGAGAAAGTTAACTCTCTCTTTCTGAAGTTGCCAGTGGGATATAAAGCTCTGTGTACTACAAATCAGATTTGGAGTGGTGCCTGTAAATATAGAAAAGGAGGTGGGGCCTTGTAGAACTTTGAAGAGAATGAGGCATTTTCACAACTCACTTTATATTTCTACATAAAATGCAATATAATAGTATAAATTTATAGTAGAGGAAAAAGAAAAAGAAAAAAGTATGGCCAAAAAAAGAGAGCAAGGCATACAAATCTATTCTTACTATGGTGGGCCCTGATTTTGGTTCTCATGTTTCATATTACCAGCCAATGCTAAAAGTGGAATTGTGGCTGTTTCTCCTTGGGTTCTTAAAAAGATATGTGATATAATGATTATCTGACCAACATCCTGACAACAGATACTGCAATGAGCTTTATAAGTTCAACACAAAACACAATTAAGAAGAAAACAAACACAGGAAGAGTTAAACGTTGTGCTCTTTATATCTAGCTTTTTGCTCTCTGCCTTGAACCAGGAATATCTGGAATAGCAGAAGGACCCTTTAAGCAATGCTTCCTTAATGTTTATCTTTTAACTAATGTTTTGCTAAAATTGAGTGCAGTGAACTTGAGCTCTTTGGCAAGTGACTCCTCTAATGCGTCCACTGAAACCATGTGCCTTAACAGAAAGTTGAGAGTTGGATATCGTTCTTGTGTGAAAACTGAGAGGCCAAACAAGAAAGAGTCTAAAGAGAAGGCCCTTCCACCTTGGTGATTCTGCAGATGGGCAGTGGGTTGAAGTTGTATTGCCTGAGTGAGTGTCTGGTAGAACTTTGGCAGGGCATGTGGAGTCCTAGTGGGCCCAGGACAGAGAACTGTCCTGCTCAGTGGGGTGTAAATAGGAAGTGATTATCTCCAGATGATGGGATTGGGAATGCTTACTTTTTCCTCCCCTAGATTTTTAATACTCAGTACATTTGAAAGCGGGGAGTAGGGTGGGAAAATAAAAGGAAGCACAGGATCCAGAACATTTTAGGTGGGAGAACCCTGAAAGCATATACACTGAGATGTAAGAGCTGGGTCTCAGGTAGCAACAATGTACAGAGTTCTCCAGGCACTGAAGATGGAAGGCCCTGCAGGGTGGGAAGAACCAGGAACAACTGCTAAAGACAGTGAATTGCTCTATTAAGAGCTTCTAATATCTCACCAACCACAAACTACTTATGTAGGCAATAGTTTATGCGAACTGGTATTTCCAATTGAAGTGCTATGAGCTTCATGAAAAGTGATATATTCCACATTTGATGGAACATTTAAAAGTGAAATGCATTGATATAAGGCCATGATGTTGTCCTCCATTCTACAGGGAGCAATTAGAATGGGCAAGTAGTGCCTATTCAGAACTACCAGCACAAGGATAAACAGTTGCCCAAGACCAGAGGAAGGCCTTCTAGGGTGACTCTCTAGGTAGTACTTTGGGCTTGAGGGGATCTGGGAACCACCTTCAAGGCTGACAGAGGAAGGTATTACATAGCAAAGTCTATATAGCACTTATTAGGGCCGTGTGTGTGATCAGCTTGTTTTCTGCTGGGATTTTCAGGAAGAAATTGGGACAGGCAAGAACTTGATATCATTGATATTTCCAGCATGCTCTTATTTCTTCGGGGAGTACACTGTCACTTGAGCTAAGAAAGACTAGGGCTTTCCTGCTGAAATAATTTTAGTAAAAATAAAGTCCTATTTAATTTGACAGGCAGAAGCACAAGGGCTCTGTTTGAAAGCTGTTGTAAACCAAAAACAAATACTAGTTTGTTTCCTAGTTATCTTCCTGGAAAAAAATACCCTGAATGAACCCAGATCTTTTGCAATCAGGACTTGAAATCAGAAGCCAGAAGATACAGAAATAGTTTTTGTTTTGTTTTGTTTTGCTAGAAGGGAGTGTCCAGAAGCTTTGTCCCAAGTTCCTGTCTCTGAAGAGGATAAATGCCCCACAGCAGAGATGGCATCTATTTCTCAGAATTGCTCTTGGCCAAGATGCAAACCAATCAATGGAGCAATGGTTCTCAACTGGTGGTGATTTTGCCCCCCAGAAGACATTTGGCAATTTCTGGAAAAATTTTTGGTTGTCATTACTAAATGCTATTTGCATCTAAGAGGTGAAGAGGCCAGGGATGCTGCTAAACACCCTACAATGTACAGGATAGCCAACTGCAACAAACATTATCTGGCCCAAAATGCCAATAGTGCTGAGGTAGAGAAACCCCAGGTTAGAGAAATCTGTACTCATTATCTACAGACTGAAAAATATCTCAAGATCCCAGAGCTGGTTTTAGAAAGGCACTCTTTCCTGGCTCCCAGAAAAAGAGAATATGTTGCTTTTAAATACTTAAGTGGATTTTACAGAATATAGTAATTGTCACTATTACCTAACAGATAGACCCAGATTAAAACAAACTAAAAACAGTGAACTGTTTAGTCACATTTCTGTAACTAGGAGAGGAAATCAAATGAGTTGACTTCAGAGTATCCAACAGCTCTTCACTAGGCACTACTTGTCAGTGATAATACAGATTTTCTAGCACTATACTTATTCCAGGTACTTGCCAAAGAGGAAAAATTTAGAGAAGTAAAAAATTTTTTAATTTGGTTGAAAGGTTTAAACAGCCAGACTCAGAGGAACTGCTTTTCTTTTAAAATAGATCAGTGAGAAATAAAAGCTGCTTACAACCCTAAGTTCAGCACTCACGAGACAGTTTCTGGGATTTCATCTTCCTTTTTGAAGCGACCTGACCACACCAGGATCTTCCTCTCCCAATCTGTAGGTTTGTGTAATGGCACTCTGTGGGTGTAAGTGTCTGTGAAAAAAACAAGACAATATGTCTTACTTATGTGAGATTATGACTCTCAAATTTAGCAAGAGGAAAATGCTATTTGTGCCATTTTAGAGCTACTGTGTCTAAATTTATGCCACCTGAGTGGCATAATACGTTGAGAGTAGAGATAACCATTGGTGCAAAAGGAAAGCCAGTGAGGGTGATAAAGAAGAGAAGAAGGACAAGAGCTGAGTCTTGGGCATGACCCAAGAAAAAGGACAGGAGAAACAGGCAACAAAGGAAAACGGAGTGGCCAAAGAGACAGCTGAACAAGAAAGGGTCAAAGAGTATAAGCATTTTTAAGCTCTTGATAAATATTCTTTGAGGATGGTTTCTCTCCACTCACCAAGACCTGTCTGGCTCCTAGTATACTGCCATAGAGAAGCAACGAGTAAATAGTTCCTAGGACTCTACGATTTATAAATTATGCTCCTTCTTCCCGTAGTGATGACAGTGAGAAGGCTTTAAGTTAGGGATAGGACTAAATGTGGCTTAAGTTAATACCCAAACCGGAGCTTAGCCTTAGTTGTAATTTACCCAAAATGTAATTTCTTGTTTTGGTTTATCTTCGGGGTTCCTTAAAAGATAATTTCTAGGCCACTATTTACTTTTGTATTCTGTTCTCCTGCAAAAAACTCAAGTCCAATCTTTGAGGCAAGAGATAAAAATGACAAATGAGGAAAATGAAGAAATCATTGCTACATGTGAGCATATCCAATGTTAGTAAAATTCGGAGGCCTGAACTACATGACGACATGATCAGGTATGATGTAGGAAACCCTTGTGACCACCTCTCTTTTAGGTTTTTTTGTTTTTGTTTTTTTTTAATGTGAGGCAACCCTTGGTTGACCTCACAGATTGCAAGGACCTTGTCAGCTTACAATCCCTTATTTTTTAAATTTTTTACGCCCATAGCACCTGGTCTTCCTAGGTGATCTTCCATCCAAGTACTAACCAGGCCAACCCTACTTAACTTCCGAGAGCAAATGGGATCCAGCTTGTTCAGGTGGCATGGCCGTAGACTTCTTTTAGGTTCTTTTGAGTCCAAATTATCCTACTCTTTGACAGCTGCCTGGTCCATAAGTGGAAAAGCTAATCAAAACTTACGGGATGGAGCTTTTGGACTTTCCTGGGGTTTGGTGCAAAATCCATTTTTCTTCAAATCAGAGTGTCTGGTAGGCCTTAGAGATGAGGAAGCATCTCTTTCATAAAACCTAAGCCAATTTCCTAGAAATGAGAGAAAGATATTTCAGAGAAAGCAAATCTGATGTCTCAAAATGAGAAATGCCAGCAAGGTATATATTTCATTTATACAAATCAGTTCATTTAAAAAATAAATATACTACTCTATATGCAAGATACACATGGTATATTTAGGGTGCCATGCTTGGTGATGTTTTAAAATACATGTTGCTGATTAGAAAATTAGGAATTTACAACATAAACATCAGCTGTAAGTTTTATAAAAGCACTTCTTATATGTCTTATCATAGCAATAATGGTCTGGAGAAAATATTATGTTTTCACAGCACCCGCTGTTTAGGTAAATAAGATTAGCAACCTTCCAGAAGTGATAACCCAAGACACCAAATTGCCAGTACTGTTCTGGTAAACTCTGGGTGGGGAGCTGCAATGGCAAGCTCCCTAGAAAGCCTTGTTCCTTCTAGATATCGGCTTTGGATGTAGTTACAAACTATATATAAATTTAAAACTACATACAAATGTATAAATATTATATATAGTAATATAGGTAATTAATTCTTAAAATCTAAATTCTAAGCACCTGTAGAGTATTAGATCTCATGTACTTACCACCTAGTTTCAACAATTATTAGTACACAGTCAATAGCTTCATCTGATCCCCACCTATTCCTTAACCCCTACTGAATTATTTTAAAACCCAAACATATTAGTTTATCCATAAATACTTCATCTAAAAACAGTACCTTTTCAAAATCATATGTAGAATACCATTTATATTACTAAAAAATTATGATCAAATAAGATGATTCAATTTCATGAATGGGCTCATAACTTTTTTAGTTGGTTTATTCTAAATAGGTACATACATTGAATATGGTAGATGCTTCCTCTGTAGGTCTCCCTGGCTGTCCCACACTCTTTTTTCTTGTAATTTGTTGAAGAAACTAGGTCTCATAATCTATAGCATTTTTCTCACTTTAGATTTTGTTGATGGCATCCCCATAATGTTCTACATATTTATCTCCTTTATTTCTTATAAACAGATTTTTGAGGTTTGATCACATTCAAATAGAAGTTTAGCAATATATCATAGGTGGTATTGTACCCCTCCTAGTGCATCTCCAGCCAGAAGCATACATGAATTCTTTCTTTTTGTCCTATTAAGTTTGATTAGTAGATGACTTTGGTCTGATTTATCCCTTAGAAAGTTCCCCATTGACCTTTCATCTATTGTTTTTGGTGTTAGTTACCAAGACCTATTATTTCAGTAGGGGTTGCAAAATGGAAGTATTCTTTTCCACATTAATTATTTGATTATCCTAAGGTAAAGGCTATACAGAAAATGTGGAATAAATGCTTGATTCTTTCTCTTTGCCAGTTTTCAAATTAATGAATTGGTTTCCTAGCAATTTTCACAGGTAACCTTTAGTTTAAAAGCATCTTGAGGAACTCTTGTATTTTAACACATGGTATGTCTGAGTCCATTTCTAATTTTTCTTTTTGATGCTCAGATATTCCCATCTTTCATCACTGGGAACTTGTCTAAGTTAGCCCATGAGTCTTTTCAGTGTGTGCTCAGTTATCACTAATAACTCTCCTTCTGACAGTATGTTCCAGATTCATTTTGAATGCCTCTGCCCCTGATTCAAAATGAGACATTCCCCTTCAAGATGCTCTGATTCCTTAAAAGAGAAATGTTTTCAGAGATCCTTAGGGAAGGTGGTTCATTAATGGATTTGTCATTGCTGCTAAGCCTTTAATATGAACAAAGCTAGGAAATATATTCCTGAACTTAGTTTCCTTCACCTCAGCATATAAATTTTTAATCAGTTGATAATTAATCTGAATTCCAAACAGAGACAGCCAGAACTAGTTTGTTTTTTTTTTTTTTAATGGGATCTCAGTATGTTTTTAATCTTATTTTATTAGTTTCAAATATGTGGTACATTGGTTAGATATTTATAAAGTTTATAATAAAATGATCCCCTTAATTGCTCTCTCTCTTCTGGCTCTCCACCTAGCCATTATATTACTGCCGACTGCATTCCCTATGCCATGCTCCCCATCCCCATGACTGTTGCAGAAATGTTGCAGGATAAAATCAAACCAACAAGAAACCAAGCATCACTTGGAGAGTTGGAGAACTCAAGTTTATTATGCTGGTGGTCCCAGACAAGCCAATGCTCAGATACGACATTGCTTTTATAGGGCTTATCAGAGCAATTACATTTGGCCAGTTGGCAGGGGTGGATTGCTTAATTTGTCCTCAGGCAGTTACAGAGTGTGGAAGTTGCTGTGGGTTACAGGCAGTTACAAAGAGAATTTAGGAACTATACCTGTTATCTAGACAGAACAAGCAAAAGGGAGGATGAGTCTTTAGTTAAGTTTGAGGTCACCCTGTCCTTCGGCCTACGTAGCAAGCATATCTACAGAAGCAGTACAAAGAGTTAATTATAAGGTTAGCCTCTCAAATGAAAATTCCTCTTCATAACCATCTATGAATCACTAATTTGCACTTCTTTAACCCTTCACTCCATTCTTTCAGACTCCCAAATCCCCTGTCCTCTGGCCATCACCAGATTGTCCTCTATATTTGTGAGTCTGTTTCTGATTAGTTTGTAGCCAGAACTAGTTTTGAATAAGGTGGGATAAAAGGGGACACATATTCTGAGTATAGGAGTCATAATACAAGACCAGGGCTGGTATAGGATTCAGAGTCAGACCACAAAAGAGCCCTAGGGTCCTAGGACACAAAAAGAAGGGAGCACTATGAAGTAGAATGAAACAGAAAAGAAAAATGGAAAGATGGAAGTGATGAATCTAAGGTCCTGACATGACATGACAAAAAAAGATAAATGCCTAAGACTTGGCTTTAATGCAACAAGAATGTGCCCTCATAGCTTTGTGGTTAAAGGCTGACAAGAGAGTTCAAGTAGTTTTTTTAATCTACTTGTTAGTGGACAAAGTCTATACTTATAAAGTTCCAGACTCCTTTTTGGGTGTCTTTGTAGCTTCAGAATTTGGAGGGAATAGGAGTAACATATGTATGGTTACAAAGGTGGGCTCCCAATAAGGAGGAGAAACAAGATTTCCTCAATTTTTTTCTCTTGCTGTCAAAAAAAATTTTAAACATAACGATTTTTAAAAATTAAAAATTGTATTTGTATAAGGATTTTTAAAATAACACCATTATTGATACATATTCTGTTATCCAGTTCATCCTTTAAAAATATACAGTTCTGTGATTTTTTAGTATATTCACAAAGTTGTGTGCTGATCACTACTAACTCCAGAAGATTTTCATCATCCCAGAGAGAAACCCCAAATCCACTAGCAGTCACTGTTTTTTCCTCCCTTCAACCCTAGGAAACCACTAATCTTTCTGTCTCTACGGATTTGTATATTCTAGGAATTTTATATAAATGATACAAAATCGTACACTATGTGGCCTTTTATGACTAGCTTCTTTCATTTATCTAGTATTAAAGGTTCATCCATGTTGCAGCATTTATCAGTACTTGATTTTTTTTTTTACTGGCAAATTTGATTCCATTACATACACAGCACAGATTTTCAAAAGAATATTAATCAGCCAATGAATATGTATATGGTTTCCACTTTTTTACTATTATGAAGAATGCTGTATGGATATTTGTATACAAGTTTTTGAGTGAACATCGATTTTCATTTCTTTGCAGTATATACTAAGAGGTGAAATTGCTGGGTCGTATGGTAACCTATGTTCAATAAGTTGAGGAACTGCCAAACTTTTTTCCAACTGCTGTAACATTTTACATTTCCATCAGCAATGCATGAGGGTTCCAATTTCTCCTCATCCTGAACTATATTTTTTTTATTAAAGTCATCCCAGTGGGTGTGAAGTGGTATCTCATAGTGGTCTTGATCTGCATTTCTCTACTGAGTAATGACATTCTCTACTGAGTAATGACAATGAGGATCTTTGCATATGCTTATTAGCTACCTGTGTATCTTCAGAGAAAGTTCATTCAGCTCCTTTACTCATTTCTTAACTGGGTTGTCTTTTTATAACTGAGTTGTAAGAGTCCTTTATATATTTTAGAAACAAGTTCCTTATCTGATATATAAATGTATACATTTTCTCCCATTTCATGAGTTGCCTTTTCCCTATTATGTCCTGTAAGTACAGAAATTTTTAATTTTTAATTTTGATAACCATTTTTCCTTTTGTGGCTTGAGCTTTTGGTGGCATATAAAAGGCCACAACATAATTCCTATGCTATCTTCTAAGAATGTTATAATTTTAGCTTTACTGTTTAGGTCTATGATCCATTTTGAGTTAATATTGGCATACTGTATGTGGAAAGTATTCAACTTCATTCTTTTGCATGTTGATATCCAGTTCTCCCACCATCATTTGTTGAACAGACTATTTTTTTCCACATTGGGTGGTTTTGGTACAATATAGGAAATCAATTGATGAAAAATGTAAGGGTTTATTTCTGGACTCAATCTATTTCACTGATCCATATTCCCTTGTCTATGTTCTACGTTAGCGTGGTGGTCAGCTAATAACTGGACACAGATTTCTTTAATGCATTCCACCAACACATTTGCCAGCCTTTGCTGAAGGACCATCTTGGGCCATCTCTGGGGTGGGGGGTAAGAGGTGGAGGAGAACTTAACACTGAATTAGCTCTGAGTCAGGAAAAAAATTTATTTTAATAATAAAATAAAAAGAAAAAGCAAGCAAGCAAGCCCTGTGAGTGGGGGTTTCTAGGGGACAGCCAGGCAGGTCAAATAGTAGCAATTGTCTGGGGCTAAGAGTGTTAAGGTACTCCAAATCGATTCTGACTTCTTCAATTCTTGCTAGGCTGCTGGTTTCCATAGCTATCATGATTGTGTATTAGTTTTCAAGGCTACTATGAAGCTGAGAGAAGACAGAAATCAGTTAAAATTCCACAAGGCTTCTTGTTCTTACCATAATTAAGTTCTTTTTCTTGGATAACTACTACTGAGATTCTCACAAGCCTCTGGTTACTTTCTAGAATTCTGAAAAAGTTGATTTTATGACTTTTTTGGCAGTGTTTTCATCACTTTTATATAGAGAGTGGATTTTCAGAGGTCCTTACTCTGACATACCAGAAGCTGAAACCTCAATTTCTGTAAGGATCTGTGGTTACATACAGTCTGATTTCTTTCACAAGAGAACCGAGGTCTCATTTATTTCAGTTTTCTAGGTCTGTAATCCCAGAAAGCTTCGCTTGGGTCTGGGTGACCACATTATCAGTGCCACCTACTGGCAGAAAATGTACACGATAAGAAAAGTCGATAAATAATAATTGAGCTCAGCTTGTTTCCTCATTTTAAATGTGGATGATGTAGTATTTACTTCACCACGGCTGATTTGAGTGTTAAATGAAAAAAAAAATAAGAGCATTTGGCAAGATGCTTGAAACACAGCAGGTACTCTAAAGATTAAGTTTGTTTTTTAAAACTACTTAAAACATTAATCTTCAAAACATTTCCAGAGCACTTTTCAATTTTACCTCTAAAGTGATCAGAACTTCTGACCAAGGTAATTATGCAGTTACCAGGGCATGAGAAAATCCTATAATACTCTTCAATAGTTTTTTTATAACTCTCAGGATTAAAATAAAACTATGTAATGCTGATTCTCAAACTCAGTGTGCATCAGAACAACCGGAATGGCTTGTTAAAACACAAATCACTGATACAGAATCCATAGTTCTGAGGTACAGATTCGGAATTTGCACTTCTAACAAGTTCCTAAGTGAAGCTGCTACTTCTGGTTTGGAGTTACACTGTGAGAATCACTATGGCTTTTTAGAAATATTGTGGTAAAAGATACAAAACACAAAATTTACCGTTTTAACCACTTCTAAGTGTACAATTCTGTGGCATTAAGTAGTCACACTGTTGTGCCACCATCACCACCATTCACCACCACCACCATTAATCTCCAGGACTTTTTCATCTTTCCCAGAGAACCACTGGTTTAATGAGACCTATAAGGCCCCATCTCATACCATCCTGTCCCATTCCTCTATGGCAGGCACTGAGACAGAAAGGAAAAACAATAACTAGCAATGAGCTAGAAGGACTCTGTTCTCTAAACAGGAAACAGAAAAAGAATCAGTATTATTTCCTTAGGTAGCTGCCTTTCTCCATCCCTCTTAATTAGAGCAAAGGTGGTTTTAGAAGAATAGAGCAGAGACAACTGAGGAGAAAGAAGCTGCCTCTCAGCTCAGTATGGATAATAATGATAAAAATGCAAATATGTACATCTACGTATATGCATGTTTGGAGATATTCATTCAACAAATAATAATTGAGTACTACTATGTCAGGCATTTTTCTAGACAATATACAAAAACAGATAAAAATCTATGCCAGTAGAACTTACATTCTACTAGAGAGAGAGAGAGAGAGAGAGAGAGAGAGAGAGAGAGAGAGAGAGAGAATGAGAATGTGTGTGTACAATTAGCAAGTGCCAAAGAGAAAACATAAACAATGGGAAAATGGAGTGTTTGTGTGCTTGGAATGGAGTATGTATGTGTGAAATTTTACACAGCATAGTCAGGGAAACTCTGTTTGAGAATGCCACTTTTGAAAGAAGTGAGAGAGCTAGCTATACATACCTATATGCAGATATCTGGTAGAAGGCTAAACCAAAGTAAATGTAAAGTCTCTAAAGTGATTCTAAGGACCACAAAGAGGTGGCCAGAGTGGCTCGAACAGTGACTAATGAGGACAGACGAAGGATTTGAGATCATATAGGTATGAGATCATATTACCTAAATCAGAAAATATTTCCCAGCTTTTTCTTACTACAACTTCATACTGGATGCCAATAATTTTTACCTGATTAAAACTTACACAAACATAATCTTATATATACTAGAAATAGACCAATGTAAAAAATAATTTTAAAAAAGTGACATCACTAAAAAAACAAAAGCATAAAAGTTTCAGTACCATTATTAAGACCTTCTTTTTTTTACTTTCAAAGAGATAGATTATTTTGCCCCAGACATCCAAGGCAGAAATTTTCCATCCTCTGGTGGACCATAATTAAATACAAACATATAAACCAAAAGAAAAACAGCCCTTTAGCCCTCTGGCTGCTCTTGCAGCCTGTTCCAGGCTAACTCTGCATCCCTAGGGCCCTAGCAGGAAGTCCAGATGAAGCCTCACAGCTGCTCCTAAGTCTCTGACTGGCAAATGCCTGGTTAATCTTAAAAGTAGAGGTTCTCAGACTTTAGTGTACATCAGAATTACCCAGAAGACTTGTAACACAGATCACTGAACCCCATTTCCAGAGTTTCTAATTCAGTAAATATGGGTGGAGCCTGGGAATTTGCATTTCTAAGAATTTCCCAGGTGATGCTGATACTGTTGGTCTAGTGGCTCACAATCTGAAAAACAGTGCCTTAGAGGTATTGCTGCTAGTTGGATATAATGGGTCAGCTGGGATGAAGCTGGTTCAAGTACTGGTTTCTGCCCTGTTGTCTCCTCCATTCCATAAAAAAGCCTTTCCAACCTCATGATGGACAGTGCAGAGAGGTGGGGATGCCTTTTTTCCTCAGAATCTTCCAAGATCCTCCTGGAGATAGCCATTGGTGATGTGATCTGGGACATGGCCAATTTCTGGGAATCAGTGATGATAAATGAAGGTTTATTGAATGCCGGAGGAGAAAAAGGCTTTGAGATTATTTAATTTAGGGTTTTTAAAACTGTGTCAATATCAGTTGTCAGGTGTGCTGCAAGAATGCTGCTAGTTATGAAGTTTGCCAGTGGTATGCTTAAAGATAAAATCATGGCATTTGTTTAAACTTGTAAAACTGTATATCACAAACAGCTTTGATATATGCAAACTTTGAAATATCAAGCAGGACACTGGGGGAATCCCAGGATGGAAGAAGACAGTAACAAATATATCTAACTGTATTAGAAATGTAGGACATAACCTAACCTTATAACCTTCATGTGGCAAAAAAGGAACTGACCTAAGTAACTTTAGAAAATATTGTTTTAACTGGAATAATTTGAACAACAAAATAATATAGTAATATATTATAATTTAGGGTATAAAATATACAAGTCTATATTGACCTAAATAACTGAATGAATGAATGAATGAATGAATGAAGGGGGGAGAAGGGACAAATCTTCCTTAAAAAAAAAAAATCTCAATATGTATAAATATTCTTCCCTCCTGGATTCCTTTCCCCTTGAGTGTGGGTTGGATTTAGTGACTTGCTTCCAAAGAACAGAGTATGGAAAGGGTAAAATAGTAACTTTACAAGGAAGAAACAAACCGGCCAAAGTTAAAATCACCAATCATAAATCATGTAGAAATCATGTACTGTCTAATATGATGTGATGATGTCTAATATGATGTGATGAGAAGGGCACTTTACCTCTGTGCTCTTTATTCTTCCCCAAACCCATAATCCCAGTCTCATCATGAGAAAGCATCAAACAAACCCAAATATAGAAACATAATCTGACCAGTATTCTATCAAGATCATGAAAATCATAGAATGTGAAACTGTCATAGATAAGAGACTGAGACATGACAATTAAATACAAGGTGATATCTTGGCCTGGATCCCCAAACATAAACTGGACAACAGTAGAATAACTAATGAGAACCAAATAAAGTCTTTTAGTTGATAGTAATGCACCAATGTTAATTTCTTAGTATGACAAATGTACTGTGGTTATGTAAAATGTTAACATTAGGGGAAGCTGTGTGAGGGCTATACAGAACTCTGTACTATCTCTGCAACTTTTCCGTAAATAAAAATTATTCCAAAATAAAAATATTTTTAAAGCTCGGGTACTAATTAATCTTATTGTTTTTACTTTATACATAGTTTAATAACATTTTATATTTACTTGATATTTAGTATTAAAAAATTTGAGAAAATTTGATGTTATCACTATAAAAATAATCTCACTCACTCATTTGCATTCTAACATGCTTTTGGAATGAGGGAGAAAAAAATGGGGCATAGTAGGAATGGTGCCCAAATCAGGGTAGACCAAAGATGTACAGGTGAAGGTCATCTGACTAGTGTATCTTGGTAGAAATGAGATGAGAAAATTACACATGAAAGCATATATGTTGTCACACCTTACTATTCTCAAGTGTGGTTGACATTACCTGGGATCTTTCTAGAAATGAGGCAGACTCTCATGCCTATCCCAGACCTACAAAATCTGAGTCTGCATTTTTAATGAGCTATCCAAGTGATTCATAGGAACATTAAATACTTATAACAAAAAAGATGCCCATATTCATTCAACAGTTGCTGTATACTTACCATGTGCCAGACACACAGAAACCAATACCACATACTCTAAAGTCTAGGGTATGTGCTATTCGCCCTCAGCTGGGAGTGTCATTGAAATAACAGATTCTCAGATTCCAGACCTAAAACTTCCGATCTTGTGATGTAGGGCCTAGAAAAATATTTTTACATGCACTCCAAGTGATGCCTCTGCATACTGAAGTTTGAGAAGTATTGCTCTAGAAAAGAGGATTTCAAACTTAGCATATTGGAATCACAAGAGTATGAAAAGGGAAAAAAATAAAAAAGAATGCACAGGGCCATCCCAGACCAATCAAATCCCAATTTCTGGGAGCAGGACTCCAGCATTAATATATTTTCAAGATTATCTAAGTGATTCTAATGTGCTACCCACGTGTGAGAATTGCTGCTCTTCAACACAGCCAGCAAGAGTCTCTGTTGAACATAAGCTTTATGAAGGAATGGGGCACACCTGCAGAACTTAATACTATGTCTCTGGTTGGGCTCTCAACTCCTCTTTCCAACAGTTGATTTACTGAAAAGAAGCTCTGCTTTACTTCTCACTTCTGCCTATCAATAACATGGAACTCATTATACTGACAGTTTGGAATCCTTGTGGAGTATGACAGCTTTCAGATTTTATAAAGGACATAGTGTCTAATACACCACTCAGTCTTTGATGACATGCAGTGTGAACTGTTCTACCTCCTTATCTACTGTGGAAAAGGCTTTATTTCATACCCCTCCTCCACAGTAGCTGGCCTCCCCTCATGAGTAAACACAACCACTGTTTCATTATTTCACAATGAATGAACAGAGCTCACAAAGCTGGCTTATCCTATTGCCCTGAGGTGAAACTGTGTGCCCAACCACCTCATTCTCTTTGCCTAGTGTTCCAAAAGGCCAGTAGCTACTATGACCTCCACTGGGAGAAGCTTGTTTCTGGAGCAATGATGTTCCTTTTTCATGTCACACCAAATAATATTCTAATTTAAACATTTACATGGTTCCCATGCTAGTCCACAAATGCCCATTTAATCTTTTTAGAATTGAAATAGAGTATTGCTAGTCCTAAAATGTTTGCTGTGATAAGAAAGAGGAAGTCTGAGGAAGGAACGTTGAAAGTTTGTGAATCAGAGTCAATTTTAAATCTTAGGAGGAAAAAGCTAAATGTATGTCTATCATGAGGATAGCAAGATTCATAAACATACACTATCTCATCAATACTGTATTACATAATTATAATGAATTATATATTAAATATTTGTAGCTGCTCAGTAGACCTAGCAGTAAGAATGATTAAGTTAGGGTAATTTTGTCACTGAGAAATTGGAGCTATTATTCCAACCCAGAGCTCATTTAGAATATACAGAACTACTGATTTAGTTTGCGTTTTAGAAGCAAAGCTAGACTGCTTTAAAAACTGGCCACTATAAAACAAAAGGGCAAACCTGATACATTAACTTGCTCTGAGCTTTTTCAATGATCAGACCTGAATGGCTCGATATTGCCTGTCTGCAACTATTCTGCCAAGGGATTTTTTTTTTCTGGCTTCAAAACTGATTTGCCCTGCCCTTATATGTGGCACAGACTTCTGGATCTGCCTGCCAGACTACCATCACTCACAAGCCTAACTCCACCTTGTCAAATGAGGACTCTGCTGATGATGTTCTAGGGCTTGGAATGTAAGTGATGACACTGGCCTAGGTCTCCCTGGCTCTGAATATTGTGGCTATCCATACTCCCTCATAGTGAGAGTCCTTTTGTCTGCCATGCCCCAAAAGGAATTTGGGAAATAGGCAGAGAAGTTTTGAGCAGGAAAACAATAACAATGGTGTTTCCAGACGATAAATCTGATGCAGAATGCAGACTGGCCTGGGGAGAGGGAGAAGAGGAGAAAAGGAGGAGTGGGAAGACATGAATGTGGAACCTACTGTTAGGTGGTATCACAACAACGTAATTGAGTAGGGTGTGTAAAGGGTATAGGATAGCTATGGGCCCTAGTAGAGATTACTTAACAGATGTGAAAAATACTTGGGAGGAAATATTGGCAAGACAGATGGATATAATGAGTTTTGTGGGCTGGCTAGAATCCTAATCACCATTTGTAACATTGGTTCTATGGGAAAAATCTTTTTGGGTTGAAAAACAAACTTATAAATAAATTTTTGAAACCTGGCCAGTTTTGAAGTTGGGGGAAAACTATGGAAAAAAAGTTTCGCAATTCTGTGTATCTGGTGGCCAAATTTCAGTGAGGTGGGCCAGTATTTCTTGTGAGCGTTTCTCCTCCCAGTGACATTCCAGCCCACTCCCAACAGGGGTGTGTTAAACTCTCTTGGCCTTAGATGTTGACCTAAATCCGCTTTGAGACAGAAACAGATTTCCTATCTCTCCATCTGTTTTCTCATCCTTCCCTGCAAGCTCAGAAGAACACTCGTCCTTCCTTCATGCAGAACCAGTGAACCCTTAAATCTGTGATCCCTCTTACTAAGGGATGTTGTACCAAACTTAGCTAACAACCTCCTAGATCCTTCCTTTCTACAACCCCTTTTCTGCCAAATGTCTCCCCGCTCTTTAAAACAAAAAAAATAAAATAAAATAAAATAAAATTTGAAATCATAAAAGTAACACTTGCTCATTATAGGTGATTTGGAAGCTAAAATAATGTTTTAAGAAAAATAAAAAGCATCCATAATCACACTCCTCAGGAATAACAACTTGGTGTATTTCTTCCCCAACTTTTCCCCAGATACAACATATACATTTTTCATAATCACCTAATGTTATATGTTGCTTATATCATAAACATTTTCCTAGCTATCAATTAAAAAATACTTTGATAGCTATATAACATCCAACACAGAGATAAAAACTGAATTCAACCATTCCTGACAGTTGGATTTGTCTCCCATTTTTCACTATTACAAAAAATGTTTCAGCAAACAATTTTTTACGTAAATCTATGATGGCATTTCTAATTATTTTCTCTTATAGAATCCTGGTAGTGGAGGGCTAAAGGATATGAGAGTTAAAGGATATGAACCCTTTTAAGATTCTTGATATATATAACGAACTGCTTTTCAGATAGGCTGAATCAGTTTACATGTCTGTGAGTAGCTGATGAGAATTTTGTTTTATCACATCTCAGCAGCACTGAAAGTTCAGTCTTGGACAAAACATTCCCTTGTTCTCAATAGCTCCTATAAATAAAATGTTAATCTCTTTCATTTCATACCTCAAATGACTAATTAAGTGGCATGTATCTACTACCTTGACCTTACCACCCACCTCCCCCACTCATTTTACTAAAATTGTTCTAACAACATTAGTGATCTCTTTCTAGTCATATGAATGTATTTTTTAGATCCTCAGCATTAGCTCATTTGACCCCAATCTTTCCATCTTTGACACTACTGATCTCATTCTTCTACAAGGACTCAGTCCCTGCTGGCATCCTCTCTCTTCATCTCTGATCGTTATGATCTACCTTCTTTAACATTCTCTTTGCCACTTCCTGCTACTTACATGTCAAGCCTCCATAGTTTGTCTTTGCCTCTGTTCCACACTTCTCTCCACTCCACACTGTTGGCTCCTATATATCTCCCTAACTTTACTCTACTTTTGTTCTCAGGTCTCTGAGAGGTCCCATCCTCACCTTGTAACTCAGTGCCACCTACCACTCAATAACACACCATCCTCTCTACCAAACCAGTATCCTTTCCCAACTTTCTTATTTATAACAATGGAGCAACACTCCTTCAGTCCTACACACTCAAAAACATCAGTCTTTAAGTCCTTTTTTAAATTACTCTATGTCTCAAAGACATACTAAAAATTTCTTCAAAACACTTCCTGGATTTATTCCTCTTTTGTCATTTCCACAATCACCTCACACATGGACTACTGTAATATCATCATCACAGGTAACAGCTATTGATGTTGCATGCAGTGGCCATGTTAATTTTCCAAAAATGTTTAATGACTTCTAAAAAAGGCTTTTGGTCTAAACTCAGGGATTCAAAATCCTTAAAAGGCCACACCTTTCTACTATTACCTCCAGATCTAAATGCAAAGCAATCCTTTCTCCCCCAACACCCTCTCCAGACTCACTACCACTCCTACCTTTGCACATGTAGCCTTCCCATCCCTTCTGTTTCAGCCTTCAGTAGATAATTGTAACCTACACTACTTTCCCTTTCTCTGAATTTTTAAAGCGAGTAGTATGCTGGCCCTTGGGAGGGAGTCGGTGGAGAGAAGCCCTGAATAACCCTCACGATGGCTGATTTCAAGCCACCAGTGTAACATCGTTGGCTGTGAAATTGTAAAGAGATGTACACAAAGCCATGAGGAACCAACTCTAGGACACAACAGAACTGAAAACCTGTTCCGTAATCCAGAACTTAATATATAAGCTCTCCAGGTGTATTATATAGGTATGCTTGTTCATTGCAATAAACTCTAGCCCTAGGAGAAGTGGCAGTCCACTCATTTTAGAGCTTTCATAGTGTACAGTGCACAAAGTGTGTGCTCAATAAAAATCTGTTGGCAAGACCTGGAGGGAGAGATAAGCAAAGCCAAAGACTGGAGCAGTAAAAACTCATTTAGAGTTAGTTAACCAAAATTTAAATTAAATTAAATTTAATTTAATTTAAAATAAAATAAAATAAAATAAATAAAATAAAATAAAAAAATAAAATAAATAAAATAATAAAATAAAATAAAATAAAATAAAATAAAATAAAATAAAAATAAATAAAGGAATAACAAATAATAATGGAAATAAAGTCAAAATGGGAGCCAGGAGATACTGGTTATGACCCACCTTTTTACTCTTGTGACCCTTAGCAAGTCAATTTCCTTCTTGGACCCTAAGTTTCATCATCTTTAAAATTGGGGACTGAACTACGGAACCTCTAAGTTATCTCTTGATTCTAATGCTCTGGGATGTGGGTTAAACTAACAAGGGGGATGCCCATAGTCCATTGATAATAAATTCATTTTAAAATCTGATACGTCAAAGGAGTTTAGGGTAGTAAAAGTTTTCTGAAAGTATGAAGAAACATTCTGATAAGTCCATTCCATTCCTTTGACCTAATAATTATTCTGTAGAAAGATACAATGTCCTGAAGGTTTTATCTATTTTACTTTCAGAAAATAGGTGAGAAAACACACCTTATATCTACAGCATGTCCCAAGATATTTCCTACTGTCCCCCAGCTAAAAAATATCTATTTCCCGTCTATTATCTGAGTTGGACACTGACAAGTGCTGAGGATTGGGTAAAAACAAAACAGATTAAGTCCTTACTCTTGAAACCCACACTAAGTGTGGGTCAGTAGCTATTTAGTTCCAAATCATTTGTATCCATGCTTTTTAACTTAAAGAGCACAGATTGCTCTGAGTAATGGATGAAAGCTATGGACTGACCCTCTCTCTCTAAAACAGGTACATAAACAGAAATTCGAATACAATTATATATTATGCTATATGTATACATATACATATATATGTGTATGTGTGTGTATATGTGTGTGTGTGTGTGTGTGTGTGTATGTATGTATAATTTCAGAGGTTCACAGGACCTCTTATCTGTGAAAGGGTCCAATAATTGCAAGTTAACCTTGACCTATATCTATAAAACTGTAAACAAATTTGGGCTCATAAAAGCCCATATTTTGTTTGCTAAGGGAGTATAGCAAAGATTTCCAACAGAAACAATTAAAAATGAAGTCCATCATTTAAAGGATTAAGCTTTGGTTATGTGAAATTTCAGTCACCTAGGCTATCTTATTCCAAATAAAATTCTGGAGTATTGAAGTATATAGTCACCCCTCAGTATCTGAAGGGCATTGGTTCCAGGACTCCTTCGGATACCAAAACCAAAGGATGCTCAAGTCTCTTATGTAAAATAGCATAGTATTTGCATGTAACCTACACGTCTTTTCTCAAATGCTTTGAATCAGCTCTAAAATACTTATAATAACTGATACAATATAAATAGCTGTTACACTGTATAGTTTAGTAAATAATGACAAGAAAAAAAGTGTACATGTTCAGTACAGAGACAACCATCATGGGCCTAACTACATAGCACACATCAGAAACAAGGTAACTTTTCCCCCATATTTTTTATGAGTAGTTGAATTTATGAGTAAAAGGACTGACTGTACCTACATTATTTGATTAAGGCTGCTTGTTAAATTAGTCTTCTTACCTGAAAATCCAATTGCATATGAATGTGTGCTTCCCTGTTACAAGTAAATTTGTGTTTCATGACTCTTCCATTTCACATCAAAGAGACCTAATTAGCCATAACAATACATATACACACTTATTGTGAATAAGCAGCTTGAACAAAGCAAAGAGCACAAGTTTCAGAATTAGGGATAGGCTCATCTCCTGACTTTCACACTGTGCAGCAAAGAGATCTTGGATGTCATTTAACCTGTTTCTTCATTTATAAAATGGAGAAGGGATGACAGGATTTACCTAAGAGGGCTACTAGAGAAATCAGGCAAGTAAAATAATGTATGTGAATGTATTTAGGTGTAAAATGGGCAAAACTGGTGAAGAGCAGATTGTTTGGACTTGCTCATAAAATATCAGACCTTCGGAGAAGATCATTTGGAAAGAGTAGCTTATATGACAACTTTAGTGGATCTACCTGGAGTAAAATTGTTCTTAAATTGCTCAAATAATTTTGTTTCACGTGCTGAAAAGTGAAGTTCTTAAACATCAAAAGTCTGCAGAGAGCCTTGGGAATCTTTGCAGTACATAAATACAGTCTCAAAGAAAGAAGACGAAGTACTTATAAACACTCATTTCCTACGTAGTCAAAGTCCCTTTCACTCAGTCTATTTCAGCTTTTTTTACAGAGTAATGGTTCTTAGTTACCTTGCTGTAAGATTTTATAAAAGTTAACAGGAGATAGAGTAGTCCTCTCTTTTATGTGGGGGATAATTCCAAGACCCCCAGTGAATGCCTGAAACAATCAACAGTACCAAACCCTATATATACTAAGCTTTTTCCTATACATATACTTTACTGCTTCTCTTTGGTAGTAAAAAGAAGTAAAAAAAGGTTTACTTGAACACAAGCACTGCAATATCAAGAGAGTCAATCTGATAACCAAGACAGCTATTAAATGACTAACAAGCTGGTGGTATATACAGGGAGGAAACACTGGACAAGGGATGGTTCACTTCCCTGGCAGGATAAAGTTGGAAGGTGGGAGATTTCACGATACTACTCAGAACTTGAAATTTATTAATTATTTTTAGAATTTTCCATTTAACATTTTCAGACCACAATTGCTCACAGGTAACTGAAACCATGGGAAGCAAAACCTCAGGTAATGGGAGACTAATGTACACAAAAGATTTTAGGCAAAATAGCTGAACAAATGAATGAAATCAATCTCTTTTAGTGGAGGGGATATTTGTTTTAAAGGGAGTAAACAATATTCTCCCAGTATGAGACATGTTTTTTAGTCCATTCTCCCTTGGAATGCAAAATAAGCCATGTATGTAAAGGATAACTTTTTTTTTTTTTACATTTGCCAAGTTTGGGGCGATTCTTCCTTTAAAATTTGAATTAAACAACTTTTTAGTAATTTGATACCAAGGAATAAAGATCAATCACTAAGTCTTATCAAACTTATAAAGGTGACCAAAAGTGATTTGCTTTGGTGCCTAGAAAAGAGCCAAGACGCAAACGTTGATTTCTTATCTCCTACTAAGAAAAGGCTCTGCTGGTTCCCCAAGAAGGCAAATTATGCTCTGGCTCCAAATACCCATTATACACATGTCTACTAGGAAAACAAACTGCAGATCCTTCATTTACATAACACTTTCCTCCAAGAAAGTTAAAGCACTTAACCGTAGAACTGTTTAAAAGAAAAACATATCCCCCTTTTTAAGAAAACAATTACTATTATTCTGTGAAACCTTAAACCCTTTGCTTAATCAGACACTAAATGGGTAGGAAACTCCGGACTACGTTTTCTCAGAAAGCATGGATAAACTCGCGAGATACGGGGCAGGAAGAGACTCAAGTAGAGAGTGGAGGAGAGAGGTTAGGTAGAAAGCTGAATCAGGCAGGCAACGGGGTATAGTTCTAGGGATAGCAGGAGCATTAAAAACTGAGCTCCAAGGAGGTTGGTGCTGAGGGAAGGAGTTAGGGATGGAGAGAGCAAGGGAACATAAGTTTGATGGGAGCTGGGTAGATATAGAGCCAGGTGTGAGTGAGGGCCACTCCGGGCCAGCACCCGGCCAATGTCTGCTTAGCAGTTGCTCGCTCAGCCCTTGCTAGCTCCCATTATCAGTACCATGCAGGCAGGATTCCAAACAACCTAAGGGGAGTGCGTGATGGCACCAAGCAATTACCAGGCCTGGGGAGGCTGCAGGATTCCTCCAAACCCAGTGGCCAACCTGGCTTCCTGTCCGCCCCTAGACCAGCCCACGTCTCACCCGCCGCCAGGCGGAGGCCGCGGAGGCTCCCCATGGCCGTCTACTCCGACGACAAGTAGTGCCTCCAGCGCGGTAGCGTGATAACACTCAATGTCACCGAGGGCCGCAATGGGAAGGACAAGGGTAGTGCTGGGGGCGGAGTGAGTGGGCCGTGCGTGACGCACTGGGCGCATGGGCGGAGCCCGCGTGATGGGCGGAGCTTGCGTGATGCGCGGGGAATGGGGAACGTGCGTGACGAAGAGAAGGTGCGGGAGGCCAGTCTGCCTGGTTCCTTCCTGGCTCAGTGTCCTGGTTGTTATTAAAATGCTCTTTGGGAATCTGAGTGTAATGGACCTTTGCAGCATTATTCTTTGCATGTAAGAAAATACCCATTTAAAATAGAAGTAAGGTGCTCGTAGGAATTTTGTGAACTTTTTTTTCCCGAAATCACAGTTTACGTATTTCAGTACACTGTTCTTCCAGTGTTTTCAGTGACTATACTTTTATCAAAAACATGACGGCCCAATGGCCTCCATCCTTTGTTGGCTTTGAGAGTATCTCTCTGGCTATTTTGTTTTCTACTTAAACCTATTTTTGTAAAACTATACATTATTTCCACATCTAAACTTATTCAATTCTTATCCACCCACCCAGCCAGAAAAGCCTTTTCTTGCAATTTCTTAGCGATTTCAAAATTCTTAACGAACAAAGGCCTCTCTAGATGCGAAAAGTAGATAATGGACTGGGAGGGTTAAGAAAAACGACTTATACTCTAGGTTTCATTCTCGAACGACCAGGTCGGGCAACCAGAAAATAGTTTTCCTTTTTATACGAAGGTGGGAGTCGAGTAAAACGATCCTTCAAGGTCTGACATTCCTGGACCTATGCAGCTGGGTCAGTTACAGCTGAGACAGAGATTTCGAAGTGCCCGTGGACCAGGGAAAAGACATGCCTATGTTGAGCTTTCTTGCGATTTCCTGGAAATATTTTTTGTCAGGCGGCGCCGCGGACGCCTTTGCTCCGCGGTGATTGGCTCGCGGCGGGGGCCTCGCGTTTGTCCAATATGGCGGCGCCCAGTGGCGGTGTGAACTGTGAGGAGTTCGCCGAGTTCCAGGTGATGGGGTTTTCCTCATGTGGCAGACGTGTCCTTTTTTTGTCTCCGGACCCTTTTCCTTCCTCTGGCCTAGGAAGCAGTGCGGACGAGTTGTGGAAGAAGGGGGCAACTCAAGGCTCTTTTTTAAAGCCATTGGAGGTCATGGGGGGCGCGGGGCTTGGCCTTAGGGAGCCAGGCATCATGCGTGGGGCTAGTGGTTCTCTCTGCGCTACCCAGACCTTAATGAACCGCACGGGAAATTCCAGGTGGTTGTACGTTGGTAAAACTGAGCTCGGACCCCGCGGGTAGGGGTTGTAAATACCTTTCAGCTACCCCGGGAACTCAGTTGCTAGCGTCTGCCATTCCCGCCTATTTTCAGTTGAGCATTTGTAGGATAGAAGAAAGTGAAGGAAAGTTTATTTACTTGATAAAACAAAACAACTTGGTACAAGTTTTACTGTTTTGATGGGGCAGAACGTTTGCTGCTTTGGAGGGTTAATTCTAGTACCTGCTCTGGTGCTGCTGCCTCCCTAAGCATTAGAGAAAATGTAACATTTAAGGCTGTATCTTTTATACCATTTATACACCAGAGGTCTAGGGTTAAATATTAACCCACGAATTAAAGGACAGGGGTCTGGATTTTGACCAAGTTGCTGTGGAAGTTATCTCTCCGACGTAGACATAAATGTGCAGCTCTGTAGATAAAGAGTTTAAAAATTTAAAAATCATGACCTTACAAATTATTTTTAACTAAGATTGAAAACTCATTTCATGTGTCATTTACCTATTTGTAGTAAGCTTTGTGCTTTGAAGCCTTTTGTAGGGAGTGGTATTCTTGAAGACAACCTCAACAGACAATTCTTTGAGAAACATCATTTGATGGAAGAAGTCTATGTGGGGTCTTTTTTTTTTTTATGTGGGATCATTACTTGCACTTTCTTTACTACTTCAGCAGCTTCTCAGATTAGCTCAGCACAGCATCTGACTTCAAATGTGACCAAAGTGCCCCCAAAATAAAAATACTTGTAAAAATCTCAAATACAATAAAAAAGACTGTTGAATTCTTAAGTACGTGTACTATTATAGGTTTAGTGGCCCATTTGTGGCCTTAGCCTTGTCACATTAGTACTATGATTTAACTTGAGTTAATAAACTCAGATAATTGAGCAATGATAACTTTAAGGTTTATGGATTCTAGTATTGCTTCTGCCATTAACAGCTTTGGGGCCTTGAGCGAATCACTTAACCCCTTTGGGTATTTTGAATCTGTAAAATAAAATTATGTTAAGTAACATTTAAAATTGCTGTCATCTTTATAATAATTTGAAGCTCTAAAACTAAATTTTAAAGGGTCTTTTTGCTGTTAAAACATCCAACTGTGTTTAAAGAAGACTGATTTTTTTATTTATAAGGTCATTCACAGAGATAATGTAAGTAAAAAGATTGTAAAATAAGTCTCATTAGTGAAACATTTGGGAAATTTTTAGATACTTTCTCTAGGACTTTTCCAAATGCGTAGTTGATAATGGAAATATCCTGGGTTAAAAGTCAGAAGATCTGGTTTTCCAGAGCTGGCCTTGCCACATCATTTAACCTCATTGTAAATGAGAATAACATTTGTCTCTACTGCCTCAGAGGCACACAAGAACATAAATGAAGGTGCTGTAAACTTGTAAAATTTTAGTATAACATTTAAGTTTAGATGAACTTAGTAAAATTGTAAAATGTGGTTAACTAGCATACTCTCAAATTATTGAGCAAAGTTTACATTTTTTAAAGCTATGAAACTATTCCATTTCCAGTTTAAGCATCGTAAATGTGACAAGCACTGCACTGAATACTGTGGAAGAGAAACAAGAAGTCATTTTTTTTTTAAATTATAAAGATTAGGTATATCTTTTTTAGAATTTTATGAAAATGTCAAACACAACAGATAAGTTGAAAGCATTGTACAGTGAACACTCATACACCCAACATCTAGATTCTGTAATCAGTGATTTACTATATCACCTTTCCATCTTTCTTTTCATCAATCTACTTTTTTATTTTTTTGATGCATGTCAAAGTAAGCTGCAAATATCCATATACTTCACTCCTAAACATGCCTTTCACTATGTATATCATTAGCTAGAATTCATTGTTTGTTTACTTTCTGAAAAACTTTGCATTAATGAAATACTGTTCAATGAGTTCTGACATTTACATAACCTATAGTGCAAACCTCCATCAACGTAGAGAATAATACCATTATCTCTGAAAGTTTCCTCATGTCCCTTCCTAGTCAATCCCTGCCCCGTCCTTCCTTTTTCTCCCCTTTGGGAACTAGTATTCTGATTTTTTTCCATATAGGTTTATGCTTTAAGAGTTTTTAACCAAGGTCTTGACATGTTCGTTTCTGGTGAGCCTCTCTTCTTGGCTTGCAGATTGCTGCCTTTTCACTGTCCTCACATGGCTTCTTTGTGCATGTAGGGGGAGAGAAATCTCAGTTTCTCTTCTTTCAAGGACACCAGTTCTGTGGGATTGGGGCCCTACCTGTATGACCTAATTTAATATTCATTAATACTTTAAAGGCCCTATCTTCAAATACATAGGAATTGGAGAGGGCATAATTTTGTCCATAGCAGATACTGCTAGGTACCAGGTACTTGGGAATACCCATTGACTGGGTATCAAACAAGAAACAATGTAAGTAAAGGTATAAAACAGAAAATATTGAGACTGAATAATGATTCAGAGAGAAATCAAGAGATGATAATTGAATTGGGCAGAATCATGGGTGTTTCAGGTATGTAAGGCAGAAATTTTTATGTTTTGGAGGGAAATAGCCAGTTAGTATTGCTAGAATTCAGGATTTGCTCAGGGGCACATTATACACAAAAGATTGGAACCAGATTGTGGGAGGCCTTGGAGACCAAATGAGATTAGAGAGTCATTTTCGAGCAGAGGGTGAGAAGACCAAATAGGTGCTTTAGGAAGATTTTCACTTGTGCCACAATCTTTATTCAAGCTTTGTCATTTTGCAACCTGCTTTGTCGTTGGTCTCCCTGTTTTCAGTCATTCCTTTCTCTAATATATCCCCCCTTAAATCTCATCTCCATATTACTATGTCCATTCATCTTAATTTTAGTCTTATATGACTAGGTTTAAACGACAACACGACATGCATCCCAAAATACCTTTTTCTAGTTAGCTCTCCCCACCCCTATTCTCCTTTTTCCACCCCCTTTCTCCCTCTTCCCCTCTCTTCTTCCTCTCCCTTACCATTTCTCCCTACTTCCTCTTCCTCCAATATTCATTTGATCTCTGCTGTCCAGCCTCATATGCCTACTGCTCTATGAACACATTATGCTCTTTGTTCTTTCTGTGCTTCTTTTCACTTGTGGCTACACTGAAATTCCTCTTACTGACCCTAAGATCTAGTTCATATGTCACCTGAACAAAATCAACTAAGTATTTCTTCCCAGAATGTTTAAGTCTTTGGTATTAGGAATATTTATTCATTTATACACAGTTGATTTTGAGTTTATGGTAATTAGGTACAGAATAAGTAGACTATTCTAGCATTAGTGATTGTTTGTTTGCAACATGCCCAGCTATTCTCTGTCCTTGTGCTTGGGGTTACTGGGTGTCAGAAGACTGACTGACAGTTGCAGGCAGATAATTCCTTATGAATAAGACACATGATTTAACAGTATCATTTTTGTGCCTATATTAATCTTCTAATTGCTGTCAGTCTGTGAGGGCCACCAGTCTTTTCTCTAGACTTCTTGGAGTTGCCTTCAGAGCTCTGTTGCTTTTTTCACTGTAAGGAAATGTGTGCCTAGTAAGGGGGTGGTCTATAGTTCTTTTCCTTCTTTCTAATTTTGAAAGAAATTCTTGCCTGCATCTTACTCCTCTTTTTTTCTTTATCTTTTCTAGCATCTTTTCTGTGACGTTTAAGAATAGCTTAATTCTCAGCAGTCCTGATTAAGTACCTTATTAGTTTAGAGACTCATTTTCTTGAATTCAGCACTGTCCAATAGGACTTTCTGTGATGGTGGAAATTTGTGGTGTTCAGTGCAGTAGCTACTGGTAACATTGGTTCGTGAGTACATGAAATGTGGCTAGTACAACTGAGGAACTAAATTTTATGTAATTTTAAATAAAAAACCTCATGTGGCTAGTGTCTACCCTATGAAAGCCAAGCTCTAGATCATTTATTGATAATTCTCTAGCACACAGAGAAGAATCAATATATTTGATAATCCACATTTGTAGGTTCCATTGATAAGACTGAAATTGACTGATTTAACACCTGTTAAATGCAGATGAATTCCCATTGCTGTATAAGGAACTTAACAGAATGTTCAAATTGTTTTATTGGAGGGGAATTTTTTATATAGCTACTGATCAGACTCAAAATTGATTGAAGTTCAGAGTAAATACAAACCCTGGGGAATAGCGAGCTAGGTAATCTTTCATCTGGATTGCTACATTAGTATCCTAAATGGTATCTCTTTGCATCTCTTCTTGTTCCTCTACTGTCCATTTACCACACTTCAACACTAACCTAAGCAGTAATTTTAGAACATGAATCTGATCATAAAGCCCCAGTGTACTTAAACCAATGAAACACTTCATTGGCTTTCTATTGCTCGCAGGAAAAAGACTAAAATCCTGTAATACTACCAATAATGGCTGGGCCTCATTTTACACCTTGTTTTCTCTATAATCTGTACTTAAGCGACATTAACTTTTCAGTCTATTAAACACTGTTTTTAAATGACTTATGTCAGGGTCACCCATGATTTCCATTCTGCTCGATCTAAAAGTTAATTTTCTTTCATCTTTCTTAACTCCTAGTAACATTCAACATAGATGACCATTCCCCTCCTTGAAACCTCTCTTCATCCAACTTCTCTGACATGAGTCTTTCTCTTATAGTTTTGGATTCCTGAGTTCCTTCTTTATCATTCATTAGCCCCTAGTCACTCCTATAGTCTCTCTCAGTGATCTCTTCTAATCTCATGGCTTAAAATAACATCAGGTTGTTAATATAACTCTAGCCCTGCTCCATGTCACACTGATATATAGAACTTTCTACTCAGATATCTAATAGGCATCTCAAACTTAACATGTCCAAACCAGAACTTAAAAAAAATCCTAGAACGTTTTTATCTTAAAAAATTTCAAACATACACAAAAGGACGGATGGTACCATGAATCCCCATGTACCTATTCCTTAGCTCCAAAAATTCATGGCAACTCTTGTTTCATCTCCATATTCCTACCACTCACCTTATCCTAACCAGATTATTTTGAAGCATATCCCAAATATCTTTTTCTATAAATTTTCAGTCTATATTCCTAAAAGATTATAATTTTAAACAATACCAGTATCACATACAATTAACAGTAATCCTAAATATCACCAAACATCCTATAAGAAGAGAACTCTTGATCTGCTCATTCCTTCCAAATCTTTTCTTCCCTCAGTCTTTTTCCCACCATCAATTAAGAGCACAGCATCCATTCAGTTGCTCAGGCTCTGCTTAAAAGTTATCCTATTTTCTTCCTCACCCCCCTCCCACTGGCAATTCATCAGCAATTCCTGTCAGCTCTATTTTCAAAATATATACTGAGTCCAGCTTCCTCTCCCTAATTGTACTGCTACCGTTTAATCAAACTGTCTTTATCTCTTGCGTAGATGATCGCAGTAGTCTGCTAAATGGTCACCTGTTTCTATTCTACCCTTTGGAGTCTGTTCTCCACATAGCAGCTGAAGTAATCCTGTTTTCTTACCTAAAACTTTGTTGCCTTTAGAATAGAATTTGTAGTTGTTTTCATGGTCTCTCATCCTTCATTTTATGGTCTGCTCTGACCTCACCTCATACCACTTTCTCCCTTATTCATTCTTAGCCCAATACCTTCTTTTAGTTCTTCAGGCAAATTTGTTCTTGCCTCATAATTTTTTACTTATTTCCCCAGGTGTTCCTATAGTTGGTTCATTCATATCATTCAGGTCTTAGCTCAGTTTGTCCTCAGAGAGGCCTTTCTTGATCTAAGGTACCCCTTCAGTTCCACCCAGTCATTCTTCATCTCATTACTTTAGTTTTCTTTTTGATAGTGCTTTTTTAGTACAGTAGTCCCCCCGTGTCTGCAGTTTTAGTTACCTATGGTCAACTGTAGCCCAAAAATATTAAATGGAAAATTCCAGAAAAGGTATGTAAGTATAGGGAAAAAAAACATAGTTTATACTGGGTTCAGTACTATCCATGGTTTTAGGCATCTATTGTGGTTTTTGGAATGTATGGTTCCGTGGATAAGAGGGGACTACTGTACTGAAATCTTGTTTATTGGGGTACTTGGTTATTGTCTGTGTCTTCCAAAACTTTTGCTCTACAAAAGCAAAGAGCTTTTCTTTTTATGCACCATTGTAGTCCTGGTGTTTAGAATGCTGCCTCATTCATACTAGATATTAGTGAATATTTTTGGAGTGAAGAATGAGTTAAACGAATAAACTCTGGGAGACTCTAATCACTGCATATGTTTAAAGAAGAAAGGTTGCTGAGGACTGTCAGCTAAGGAAAGCTTTATCTAAAAGGTATAACTTAAACTCAAGATCAGTTCAATTTTAAAGAAATTTTTTTTTTAAATAGGCAGTTTGTAGGAGGTAAAGTTGGCAAAGTGGGTCTCTATCTGCTAATTAAATAGTGTTGCCATCATTTGTCTGGAATTTTCCACTTCCCAATGTACACTGTACATAAAGGATTTAAAGTTGCTTAGTGACTATGTTGAGATTAACCCCTAAGAATTCCAGTGTACAGAGAATGAGGATGCTATGGACAGAAGTAGAAAAGATATAAGAAGAGGCGATCATTTAGTGAAGTTGGTTTTAGACTTGATGTTTGCCTGTGTTTTTTTAGTTGAAATTATGAGCCTTCTGCATACTGTTTTACTTCTAGATTGAGATCTATAAAAGGTCATTAAATTACTAATTAAAGATTAATGGACTGATAGCAACAGAATCTGGACTGCAGACTTCAGTCTGGCCAAAATGGTTATTATAATTAGGAACTACCTAACTGTTCATTAATGGGGAAATGGTAGAATAAGTTGTGGTACCTCCGCAGAATAGAATATTTACACAACTATTAAAAATGTCTTCAAAGTGTTTTTAATAGCAAGAGCAAAATGCTCATGGTATAATATCATAAAATCTGGACTTTAAAATGTTACAAAGTACCTCAACTTTATAAAAATATTTATAGATATGTGTAGAAAAACTAAAGGGATGTGTTAAAATATTGCTAATGGTTAACTATGGATGATATTTATATTTAAAATTTTTATTAATTTTTCTGAAATGAATATGTAGTGCTTTAATCATAGTAAAAGTTTTTATTTTAAAAAATGGATGAAAGAAATGAAGGAGTTGGTTTTAGTCACGATTTAAGTTTGACAAAGGAAAGGAATTGGACTTTATGCTGAGGGAGATGAAGGATCAACAAAATTTTTTTAATGCATATTAATATTAAATATGAACTTCTTGGATGTTTTCAGTAATAAGACTATCTCTACTATTATATACTTCTATTTTCTTGATGATTTTTTAGAGATCATGTTTGTTTATGAGTGAGAGGAACAAATTTAAGAAATAATTTAAAAAGGAAAAGGTATACTGCTAAGGTTACACCTTTTCTAGAGTATGGTTTCTGAAAACAGAATGTAGATGATGCTGTTTCTCTGGTGACAAATGAGAAGTACCCTAGTTAAAATGTGGGGAGAAGGGACGATGCTGTGTAGCTCACTCGCTAAAGTCTAAGTCCCTTTTCCTTTTGTTATTTTTCTTTTGGTTGGGATTTTGAGAGTTGGAGCCTTTTTCATGCAGAGGAGATCTTTGGGAAGTGTGGGGTAGGGTTACCAAGAAGGCAGGAAGAGATTCGATTCTTCCTGTAGCAGCATATTTTGTTTTACTTATTTTCACTACAAAAATTACATACAACTACAGTAAAAAACTAAAACCATAAAAGGGTATAGATTAATTTAGTGTAAAAAGTATAATTAATTTCTGCAAGTTAACTGCTACTTATAATTTCTTGTATATCTTTCCAGAAGTTTTCTACCCAGCATCACATTTTAGAACGATAGAGAGGGAATGGAACTAGCAGTTATGCTGGATTGTGGTAATCAAGTTCAGGAGAATTCTTTATTGTCTGTATACTGGAGATGGAAAGAGCACACACTGTTTGCTAAGCACTGTGCCTGAAAATGGGCTTTAAAAATGAATAAAAACTGTCTTTATCCTTAAGATGGTCACATTTGATCCAAGAGAGAAAACTATCTGTGTTTATACATGAAATACACACACACACACACACACACACACACACACACACACACACACACACTTAAAAAAAATCACATTTGAGTCAAGGAAACAGCTGGTGCCCACTGTTAGAATTACTATTACATAATTCTTATAATAAAGATTTTCCTTTGGTTGCAGGAAAATCATGGGTTCCCCACTCCTGACTTACAGAGCTGTAAAATATCCAAGAGCTTTATTTTTTGGTTTAAATGTTTCTTTTTTAACCATTTAACCTTCCATTCAGGATATTATTCTTTTATTTTACATATATATAGGAATTACTCAAGGTGATGAGGACTATTGATGACAGAATAGTACATGAATTAAACACTACGGTTCCAACAGCTTCCTTTGCAGGGAAAATTGATGCCAGCCAAACCTGTAAACAACTTTATGAGTCTGTAAGTGTATCTTTTGAGTCTTTCTTTTCTGCTTTCTTTATTCCTTTCTTTGCAGGCAAAATAAGGACTTAGTTGTTATATGTATGATTAAACTGTGGGTAAAAGACATCTTTATGTTTTTTCTTGCCCACACCTGAGGGCAAGTTTTGATCTAGTTTCCACAAACTAAGATGTGTCATCTTATACACAAGTCCGGGAAGAGATGGTTCTGAGGAATGGGAGTGGATTGTCCTTTGGCCCCTCATGGGCAGCCTTTAACGTAGGGAAATCTTGTTTACAAAAGAATACAAGAGAGCAAAACAGTCAAGAGGAACAGTGAAGCAGGAACAAGAGCTTGAATGCATTAGTCCTAAGAAGCCAGACAGCTGAAAGAAGAGGAATTAAAATGCTTCACGCTTAATGCCTTCTATGTCTTTCTTCCCTCACTCATCAGGAAGGGGAATAGAAGCATTTGGCAGTTGAGAAAGAAGGAAATTCACAGATATATTGTTCTTTCCTGAGGCTTTGGTTTCTCAAGTATATATTTTTTTCATTGACTCTTAAAGATTCTTTTTATTTCTCTTTAATTTCCAAAAGCAGATAATGATGTAGCTAAGTAATTTTTATAGTTTAAATATATCTTTTCATTAACTTGGAAGCTAAAGTTCAAATGGCATTTGCTTTTTTAGGCTCTACTGCAACATTACTATTAAGATTCGTTGTATTATAAAGGTATTACTTAAAACCTAAAGTCCTTTTCTCAATTATGAAAAAAATCATTTTTGCATAAGCTTATTCATATCAATTAAATTCAATGTATTAACTGCTGATATTTTTGTTCATCTTGTATTTGAAATTATGTCACTTTATTGAGTGGTCAGGTAATTTCTGTGGCTTAAGAAAATTGCAGGGTTGTGTACTTTAATGAGTAGAATACAGTATTAGAAGTGGATCATAGGTCCAAGTTCTAATTATGAGGTTGTTTAACAGTTCACTTTGTTTTTTTGGGTAGCTCTGTCTAAAGAACTAAAAATTTATGATCATTTTAGTGCTCTTCCCCTCACTATTTCTATAATCTCAATGATCTATTCCATTATTTCCGATCTTTTTATTAATTTAGAGGTTTATATTGTAGTGATTAACAACATAGATTTCAGATCCAGAATAAATCCACCTCTGCTATTTCCTAGGTGGGTGACCTTGAACTTGTTATATAACCTCTGTCTCAGCTTTTTTTATTTGTAAAATAGTATAATAATATTCATAAGATTGTTAAGAAGATTAAATGTGTTAATATAAAGTGCTTACTGCACTAAACCTTTTATGTATAGTATAAATTCTTGCTGCTTCTATTATTAGTTGTTGCTATTACTACTATTTTTTATTTGTTGTAATAGGATAGCCTTGCATACTTAATTTGGAACCTTTCTGTTTTAGATATTCTTATGTATAAGTTTGGGGTTTTCTATCTGTTGATATCCTAGAGGGATCCAGCAACATGAACATGATGCAAAGGATTGTTTATCAAGTAATTTTGTGCCAGGGATCGGGACTGCAGCAGAGCGCTTGTGCTAATAAGTACCACTGAGTTCCCTTAAATATTGTCATAGTTAAGAATTGGAACTCTGAAATATCTAAGCTGCTTATAGTCACCTGACTTAACTTTAGTCCCTGAGCCTTCCTTCTATAGTTGATGAAGAAGTATTTGCACTCTAATGGGAATGCTTCTATATAGATCATCAGCGAAGTTATGAAGCACTTATTTTAGAAATTTGAAATATTAAAAGTCTACTCATAGTAAAGATAAAATAATTTTAGTGAGATTCCTTTATTAGAGTGTATTACCTTCAATCTATTAAATTTTTCTAGCTTTACGTTATTATTCTCAAGATAAATAAAAGTCAGTACCTAGCAATAAAAAGTATTTGAACTTGGAACAGTGTTTTACAAATGCAAGGCTAGTATTAGTGTCATAGTGATTGATTTAAAGTAATTCTTAAAGGTATCTCTTTAATATAATGAATTTATGGGATATATACTTAAATGTTATGCTTCATGCTTCTCCCTATTTCATTTTTGTCAAAAGTTTTAAGATTCAAAACAAAAAATGCTATGGCAAAAATATAATAGTTTTTGTTAGATTTTAATGATAGTTAAACAAAGGGTCATTGTCAGGGTTCTAAAAAAAAATGTTTGGGAAATTAGAATGTAATTCAGAGTTCATTTAGAATCAACATTTGTTCTAGAAAGAAAAACACCAGGAAAAAAAAAACTTTAAGAAAACTGCTGGCATTATATTTCCCTTAAAGACAAAATGCACTGTTTTTTAAAAAAAATATATTGATTAAAATATATGTGAAAATTTTAGAATAAAAAGTTAAAAGTTCTAGTAAAATAAAACTGGAAAGTTCTAGATATACCCCCTTTAGACTAGTTTTGAACCTTTCTCCTGTCTCACCCCCAATGTCTTCATTTCAAAATTACTTACACCAAACCAAAGGAAGTGTGGTTATGGCATGCTTCTTGTTCAGGATTTTTCTCCTCTAATGAAAGGCCTTGCCTTTTACTTTACTGAGTTTCTTAATCAATTTTACCTCAGTTGCTTTAATAAGCACTTTATATATCAGAAACAGTTATCATAAGATCAAATCCTCAAATATCTGATACTAATGAGCTACACCTGGTTTAGTGCTCTATTTTTCTCTGATAGGCTCATGTCACATAATCTATTACTAGTTATCAAGCGTCCTCGTTTCTTTGACATACATGTATAGAAGTCTGTGCATATTCCTCGTGCATATGGCTCTTAATTTTGAACTTTATTGAAGGATGTTCATTAATACCAATATCAAAATAATCAATAATACAGAGTCAAAGATGATTTGCCTAGTAATTTCTGTTTATATCGAGTGGATTCTCAGTGGGGCTAATCTGAGGAGAAGTAAGCAGGCAGGGATAGGAAGGTGGTGTGCAGCTAAAAGTGTATCCACAGGAAAGGGGCCGAGTTAAAGAGGAAACTAGTGGAGGGAGCCTAACCAAGGATGGAAACTCAGTGGTGAGAGAGACTGAAAGAAAAATGTACAAAATTTAAATTTTGTTTTAAAATGCAGTTATATAAATGAGACTATTTTGATAGACTTTTAGTTGATGCTAATGCTGTTTCACAAATTGCTGGAGCATTAAACACAATATCAAAGTAATTACAATAGCATCTGAATATCTAAGCAGTGTTTTGAGTCATGTTGCCTGTACATTTTAGAGGTAGAAAGGATATTAGTGATTATTTTCTCATAATCCATAATTTTATAAAAGAATGCTAATTATTTAGCCAGTCTTACACAGCAACCAGGAGAGTTTCTTAACTCTGAGGATGGTTCTTTTTTTCTTATTGTGTTCTGGGAAAGTAATTCCCTACACTCAATGGCTCCTTTAATTTCTTATAATTATACCTTAAGGAGTAAATAAGTAAAGAAGTAGCATGTTCACCAATGAAATATGAGCCTTGAATCTGTCTCCATGAATCCTAAACATTAAAATGAAAAAATTATCACATTAGAGAAATTTACTGTAGGTGGAGTCAGTGTCTATTAGGCAGTTTAATTTTCTTCTTTTCCCATAGATATGATTTATCTATGGTACTTTTAGTACTGAACTCCAGAAAAGCAAAGGTCTGTTTCTTCTTGACATATGTACTAGTAGTTCTCAACCACAGGATCCCCATATGATCTTTAAGAGATGTATTTCAAATAGCTTATGAAGAATGCTCATAGAATAGTTAAGTTAGTCTATATTTTATATATATTTTATATAAATATATGTAATGATTAGGTTATGCCAGTTATAACATTCACCACCCCAGCATTAGGTTATTCTCTCTTCAGAGGGAAGAAAGAATGATATAGTTACATGAAGCAAGTTAACACTTAAATCTAGTTGGAGGTAAGCCACTGTTATTTATGTACCGTTAATTATAATGGTGATTACATATTATTTTAGTATTTTGTTTTTCCTGTTCCCTAAATTTTGGGGGTGTCATCAGAATTTGGCTATGGTCGTAGGAGTGTGTTCAGAATATGACCATGATACTCCATGAATCAAGGCAGAAAATAGATGTGAGTTGTACTGGATTTGTTACATTAAGATGAGGTTAGTGGGGAATTGCTCTTTAGATATTCTAACTTCAAATCAACACACACAGTTGATGGAACCAATAACCTGTACTTCATACACAATTTTAAGCTTTAAAATTTTGAAAAGGGCTCTGTCTTGTAAATGCAACATTGTCTTCTTTATTGTAATTAAGATCTTCTCTACATCACTTTCTAATTTCCCATGCTTGGTGACAACATGAGGCTGAAGAAAACATGAAAGGACAATAAAAGAGGAAGAACAGCGGTAAAAAGTGGCCCATGTGTGTGAGGGCGGTGTAGGGTAGAGGAACATGGATGGAATCATGAGAGGAGAAGATATAGGGGAAAGGAGTCTGAGGTGGTGAGCCCAATCAATGCAGAGTGTGCAGGAAGAAGAGCAGGAAGCCCTGGGAGCATACTGAAGAAGAAAACAACCCAACCTCATGCCTTCCACTGGCTTTCTTTGATCTGTTTTTAGGTGATTTAGCTGATTAGCACAACCTTTTTTTCCCATAGATTTAATTTGGAAAAATTGTTTTAGTAAGTATTACATTTCTATAATCTAAAAATAAGGATTTTTTAAATACTAAAATGTAATAAATTGGTGTGATTTTTCTCTTTTCATTCCTTTATTCTTTTAGTTGATGGAGGCTCATGCCAGTAGAGACAGAGTCATAAAAAATTGTATAGCTCAGACTTCATCAGTAGTTAAACACCTCCGAGAAGAAAGAGAAAAGAATTTGGACGATTTAACGTTATTAAAACAACTTAGAAAAGAACAGACAAAGGTAAGTTGAATAAGGTTGACATTTCTGAGTCATAGTTTTTCCAAACTTAGCCTTAAAAATAAAGGTAGTTTTTTATATTGAAAACTTACAGTAAGGATGGTTATTACTTTTTAAAAAATGACCAATTGATTAAAACTTCATTTTTAGTGGACTTTATTTTGTATTTGGAAATATCCAATGATAAATTAATGAACATATACAGTGTAACAGCTTTAGCTGAAAGAAGCATGTAATCACATTTTATTTTCATTCCTTTATATATTCTTCTGTTAAAGATAAAAGGATTAATACAGACCAACACATCATCAGAAAACCTGGAGAAATCACATCTGTATCTATTTTTTGAGGCTTGACTTAAGAAGAAACATTTTTAAAAATATATTTACATTTTGAAAATAATTACCTCTGGGTTTATCTGTAGAAATCTGAAATATAATACGGATAATTAACTTCAGTGTATTACCCTCTTGAGCCATAAAAAAATAGTACAATTTCATTTAACCAGATAGACTAGAACCTCCTAATTTACTTCCGTTCTGTGGAGGAGTTGCTGTGGGTCGTTGGCTCTTTTGGACACTCTTTTGTTTCTGCTTCATCTCCCATCCTTGCAGCTTTTGCTTTTAACCCAATTCCTGTTTAGAAAAAAAAAGTTGAATTTGCTGCCATTGTTAATTTAATTTTATGTAAACAAACTCTTTGAGGCTGCAGCAAATCCAAATGGTTTTCAGTGTGAAAATAAAATATAAAAACTGTTCTTGGAGTTATTTCTAAACAACTTGTCTCTAATCCTAATGTAACAGAAATGTATACATAAATCTGATTCATCAAATGAATCTTCAGCTGACAGCTGTTCCAGAACAATGTTAACATGGTGGGTAGGAATGCTACATTTTCTAGGATTTGACATTTTCAGCAATCGAGAATTACTGTATTTTGTAAATGGAAATGTCGCTGCTAAAAGCAGAATGCTATAAAAAGAATTATGCCATTTGTTTCCAAAGACCATTGCTATTACTAGAGTGATTCAAAAATAATAATAAAAGTGATATATTTCATGGCAAACTTTGGAGGTAAGGTTATAACTGTAATCCACGAGTTATCTTGGGGTAAATGCTGCATCTGCAAGCACCACCAATGAGTATTCTCAGGGCAAATGGGAAATGGGTTAAGAAAACAGCAAATAGCCACTGAGTAATATGTTATAGGAAGCTTTATTTTCCAAAGTCAGCTCTAATGTAAATAGAGTATTTAATATATAGTTAATAAAGCAGAATTGCTTTATTTATAATCCTTAAATGTGATGTGTCAAAAAAACAATTGAAATATATATATATACTGTATTTTATCATGTGGAATTGCTGTCTTTTGGTGGGGAACACTTAAGGGGAAACTTTTTATTTTGATATAATTTTAAACTTTCAGAAAAGTTGCAAGGATAGTACAAAGAATTCCCATGAGCCCTTTACCTGTATTCACCTATTGTTTACATTTTGCCTCACCTGCTTTATAATTCATTCTTTTCACCCTCCCTCTTTCCCTACCTGCATCCCCTACGTTTCCCCCACATACACATTTTTTCCCTGAACTGTTTTGAGAGTATATCAGGTACATTGTACCCCTTTAGCCCTACATACACTGATTATTTCCTAAAAACAGAGGCTTTTTCTTATGTGAACCGAAAAATCACTATTAGCAAATAAAGTCAAAGAATAAACTGATTCTTGTTAGTGGAGAGCAAAGTTCAGAAACCAGTGAGTGTTTGGAAAGTGATCATGTTACACAGTTTGGTCTGCCCTCAGTTCTGTCCTATGCCTTTATGGCCCAGAGAGAATCACCAGGATGACCAGTGAAAGTTTTAGAAACCAGTCTGTGAGTTAGGAAAGGTCACTCTCTGCTATTGATTAGGACTAGATGGTAACCATAAATAGTACTTAAGCAAATAAGGAAACTCGAATCTTGTTTTTTTTATTTTCAAGTTTGCTTTGGAGATTATGGAATCAGAAAGAGGCAGCTCTTAAGAGATATTTCAGTTCTACCTCTTCATTTTCTGTATGAGGAAACTGAGGCTCAGAGATACTGACACCCCCAGTGTCATAAGCTAGTAAGTGGTAGAACTGGAACTTTAACCCATGTTTTCTAACTCTTGATCCAGTCAGTGTTTTTACGTTAAGTTGTGACTGATAGTCAAATTCTGATTACTTTAGTGAACATATTTTATTTATATACAGAAACACTAGTCTAAAAGTCCCCAGTTCTTTACCTGTATTTTTAACTCAGAAAAAGCACATTCCTTGCTGGAACTGTAATAACTGCTGTCACCTATTGGTGGCCTTTGAGAGGAAGTTTACCTGTTTAAGACCCAGAGCCTTAAAAACAATCGACTCAAAGGTAGCATTATATTGATGGCATTGAAACTGTATTAGAAGTTGGCTATAATATGTGCAGTGTTCAAGTATAGAAAAAACATGGATTATAAAGGCAGACAGCTCTAAGGAAATAAATACCATTTACCACTTTATGGCTTTATAATCTTGCAAATTAATTGCTCTGAAACTTCTGATTTTCAGTTTGTAAAATGGAGTTGATATTTAATAACTTTATGTTTTCTTTTTTGGTGAGGATTAAATGATATAATATATGTAAGAGGTAGCATTTCGCTGATAAAAAGTAGCAGTTTCTTTCAGTCTCTGGGACTCCATATTTGTTACTTTAATCTTTTTCACAACATCCCCCAACCAGTGGTTTCCTCCATTTATTTAACCACTACTTGAGGAGACGAGAGATTCATGATCTTCTGTGGTAGTGCATTTCCTTTTTGGACAGTTGTAATTATTGACAGATTTTCTCATATATTGTGAAAATCTGCCTCCTTGTAATGTGTGATTCCTGCTCCTTAATATTCCCTCTGGAGATATATAGGATAGGTCTAAACCTATTTCTGCAAAACATCCCTTGAAATATTTGAGAGCAATTATGCAGACTGTCTTAGTGACATGTTGTTTGAAGTTACTTCTTTGACCGTCAGTCCAGACTTTGACAGACTGGTGATGCTTTAATGATTTCTGGTCTATAGCTGATTAAGATATGAACCTGAGTTTGCTTTGGTGTCAGTAGGTGGGCTTTTTCAGGCTTGTTGCTGCTCAACAGTCCAGCACCAGTCCTCAGAAATGCACACCTTACCCTTGTTCCACAGTTTCAGTCCTATGTACTGGCCTACCCCTACAAGGAGCCATTAGATCAGTACCAAGTTCTAGACTTATTAGTATTAACATGCAGGTCTCTCAAACCTCCTGCCTGAGCTATTCATGTTGGTCAGGTTCTTTGGCCTGGGTCCCCAACTCATGTTTGCTCCCATCTTGTCTAGCACCCTGGCATTTTGTCCACAATCTCTTGAGCTGGGTCTTAACCTTGGCCTGAGGAAATCATCCAGTTTTTAATCTCTTGGTTGCCTCAACCTATAGGTCATGTTTTTCCTCTTAATTTGCCCAAATATTTTCAAGCCCTCTTCCTAGAATTGCTAGCTTCATACCTTTCAAGTCTCTCTGACTAGACGTGACGGAGTATGATGAGCCCTGCCATCTGGGCCTAGCAATGAAATTGGTTACTTTTATGATTAGGTTGGCAGTTATAAAGAAAATTAGAAAGAACTTTAGCATTTTTAGCCTCAGACCTCTGGTGCTATATGTTCAAGATGTGGAAAATCATGCCTTTCATGATCAGTTGGGCCATATGTGTTCTTCTTCACCTCTGTTTTTCCTCCTGATTCTTTTTTCTTAATCCAAATCAGATTGCCACCTCCTTATCCTCCTTTTTATTTCTCTATACTATCTTTGCAAATCTGTATTGTAGGATCAATAACTAGACCTGGAATTATTGAGTTCAGGGACATGTGAATTTACATTTTTGATAAGTCTTACCAAATTGCTCTTTATACAGGTTGCAACAATTTATACTCCGACTAAAAATATGTGTGAGTGTATCTTTTCTCCCATCCTCACTATTATTAAGTTTATCAGACCATCAGACTTCTTAGTTTAAAATTTTTTTGTTGTCGAATGGCTCAATTTGCATTTCTTCATTCATGAGTAAGATTATGCATTTAAAACATATGTTTATTGGCCATTTTTATTTCTCCTGTGAACTACCTAGGGATTATTTTTAAGCTTTCAAGGTTGTTATAACATGCAGCAAAGCTTGAGAACCACCAGCTTTGTAAGGTTTAATAGTTGATTTGTCAAAGAAAGTTCCAAAATCTAGCTTAGGTAATACCATTGACAAAGAATGCAGGAGCAGGGGCTGGTTTTGATGGGAAAACATTATAAAGTTTGGTTTTAGTTCTTTTACTTAAATTTTCATAACTTCAATTTGTTTTTTCTTTCTTGCAGTTGAAATGGATGCAGTCAGAACTAAATGTTGAAGAAGTGGTAAATGACAGGAGCTGGAAGGTATAAAGTACTATTCATTTGTTCTTAGAAGTAGAAAGGAAAATGAACTAACAAAGGGAAACCAAGGGACGGGGAGTAATGAGTGGCTGGGACTGTTAAGAATAGAATCCTCATTTATAAGCAACTGAGGGTTTTAACTTTTTGAGAGGGGTAGATATGATTAGTCTCCAGATAGAGCCATCTTAGAAAAATTAGCTTTTCATTATAGTAGAATTGTATGGTCTGTAATGGTAACAGAGTTGGAGACATTTTGTATGGTTCCTATTACTAATTATAGGCATATTTGATATTTAGAGGTTTTTACTCTAGTTAACTGAGAATCTTCACTGAGGTTATTTGTTAAAATTAGCCTTTCTGAGCCCACTTTCCATAAATGTTTGTATCATTAGCTACCTTTCACAGTTGCTTGTTTTCTAACATTTGATCATGAAACTTTTGTACATAGCTTTGTTATTATCTGATAATAGGGTTTTTTATGGCTTCTAGATTCACATGCTTCTTATTACCACCTGCATGATTCTAATTAGGAATTAGATTGGGGGACTAGGACTCCAGGAGTTTACATGTAGTCAAAAATCACAAAATTCCAACTTTAGTTTTCTGAAAGGGTGTATCTATATACCCTATCTAAATCGTAATGATTTTTAAAGGATAACTTCTATTAAATCTGAAAGAATGAACTGAAAATTTGGTTTTATCATTTGAAAATAACTGACAGAATGGACTTAAATCCAGAGAGAGGTTAACTGAACTAAAAACTAGAATGTACCAACATACAGAGCCATGAATAAATTGCAAAATACAAATTGATTTTTTTTTCTTTATCACATTTTTTTATTCTATCCATTTGCCAAGATTTCATAGTCCTGTCCTTTCCACTAACGTTATAAGGTGTCTGCTACTAGAAAGATTAGGGCAATATTTGTCCATTTAAATTTTCCAGAGAGATATTTATATTTGGGATGGGATGGGAGAGGGGTACAGAGAATAACTGGTTTGAGAAATCCACTGCAGTGGTTAATGTATATAAAATGTATTGTAGTGGAAAGAGTGACTTATTTTTGGATTCGATACTAGTTTTAAAGAAATATACTCTAACCATTTCACAGAAAATGAGGTTCCCTATTTGTTCTAAAAAGAAAATATAGCTATGGTGCAGTAGGCCAGCAAAAGTGGTTAGGAAGTCATTTAGGGAGAGGATTTAGAGCTCAGCCAAGTTGTGTATATCATTCCAACCAGTACCTCAAGACCACTAATCTGAAGCCCCCCTAATCTGAGCATTGAGAATGTCAGGAAACTCAGGCTGGGAACTGACATGAGATGAACTAAAGATGAAAGGGCCAGAAAGAATCTATATAATTTTGACGTTTTCTTTTAATTGTGTGATACATGTCAAGGAATATGTAACATGTAGAATTTAAAGATTGTTAGTAAAATAAGCATTCATGTATTTACCACTCAGCTTAAGAAACTGATTAATACTAGTACCTTAAAAGCTCAGTATATAGATTTTGCTTTTATTTTATGATAGTCCACAGTGACTAACATTTTTTTTAAACTTAAAAATGATTTATTTCTTATGTTAATGAAGTATGAGTGTATTGAAATTCTTTCAATTATGTCCTCCTAAACCATATCAAATTCTTTTAGACTTTTATATTTTTTAAAAAAATTTGGACACCTAAAATTTTTAGACACTTGATTAAAAGGGGTTATCTTTAAAAAAATATTAAAGGATATACAGTAAAAATTCTACCTCTCATCTCTCTCTTACAGCTACTTTCTTTCACTTTGGTATATGCTTTCAGATATTTGCATTTTTTAAAATTTTATGTGTGTGTGTATATACACACACTTCCTCCTTTGTCACACCAGTGGAAATGTACTATTCACACTGTTTTTTCCCCTTAATAGATCTTGGAGATCTTTTTAAATCAGAACATAAAGAGCTTCCTTATCCTTTTTTATGCTTGCATTATATTCCATCGAAGGCTTTATCAAAATTTTTATTTAACACAATCTCATATTAACAGAGTCATAGAACATTTTTTAAACATGACATGTTATTTGTTTAGATTTTTAAGGGGCAAAATAAATAGAACAAAACATAAATTTACACAATTTAGCAAAAGATTGTTTTCTTTTCAAGCGTACTTACTTATAAGAATGATCAGGCACTCATTTAGAAAACCACACAGATATCTAAATAAATTTTATGTTATTAAAAAAGAGGGAAAAGCTTAATCTTAAATTTATGTAGATATTTTTGTCTGTCTAAATTGGTCCAGAGCATGGAATTGAAATGTTTGTTAGTTACTAAATAAGCTAGCTTGTGATGAGTTTTTTTCTTGAATAATTTAAATTTTATTAAAATATTAAAATTATCTTGTAAGTGGATCAAAGCTTTCTGTGCTCTTAGCACCTGGTAACTCAGTTTGAACTGGTGAGGAAACTGTTTCATAAAATTGTTGACCTTTGACAAAAACAATTATGTCCACTTGAACCTTGCCAAATTTAATTTAGTTCCAGGCCTGATTTCTACAGGATAATTCATTGACTTATTTCTGTTTAAATATCTTAGGTATTTAATGAACGCTGCCGAATTCACTTCAAACCTCCAAAGAATGAATAAAAAGATGCTTTTTAAAAAAGGACTGGGTCATCTCATAAGAGCTAAGCATGACAGACATCAACAAGGCGGGCTTCCTAAGATGATTTCTGAGCCAACAGTCCAAGACCTTTTGTTGATTTCAGCCTCACTTAGCCACCTCAAGTATAAGCAATTCTAATAATTATGGAGAAATCAACCGCTATTTTATACCAATTCTGTAAAAAAAAAAAGTTTTGTAACTATTAAAATAATTTTCTGACTCAGTGTATATATTTATTTGATTATTTTCCAAGTTGAGACAGTAAGTTCTTATAAGAGAATTTGAACACAATTTTAGTATGATTTTATTTGTATTATACCTTTTTTATATTTACAAATTTATTGGCATGAACATGGACCTTTTTTAGTCGCTGATGATTTTATCCTTTTGTCTCTGAGTTTATTGCTCTTAAGTAAAAGAGCAGAGTTATGGGCTGGATACTGTCCAAGGAAACTCTTGTTTTCATGCACAGAAACTAATTTTGGGTGAATTTTTTTTTTCTTAGACAATGTTTCCATGGAAAATGAAAAGGAAAGCAGTAAAATTCAGAAAAGGAAAAGGCCAAGAAGGGGTTGCACGATAGAATTCAAAGGAATCAGTAAATCGTAATATCAAGATTTGGTCATTGCAAAAAAGCACTTTCTAATTTAGGATAATTGTATTAGTTTCCAACTGCTGCCTAACAAATTACCACAATTTTGCAGCTTACCTGTTTATCATTTTACAGTTTTGTAGGTCAGAAGTCCAGTTGTCTGGATTGGCGTATGAAGTCAAGTTGTCAGCCAGGCTGGCCTTTTGTCTGGAGTCTCTAGGGAAACACTCTGCTTCCAGCCACTTTCAATTTGTTGACTAAATTTATATTCTCATGCTATATGAGACTGAAGTCCCCATTTCCTCGCTAGCTGTCATGGAACACTTTAAGCTCTTGGAAGCCACCCATAATTCTTGTTCTCTTTTCAAGCTATTCAAGTCATATTCTTGGAATGACTTCTTCTTTTTCTGCTATCAGCTATACAAATTGCTTTTAAAGTGTTTGTGATTAGCCTAGGCCTACCACAATAATCTTCATTAACTCAGAGTCAGCTGATTATAACCTTAATTACATTTGCAAATCCCTTTTGCCAGGTAATGTAACATCATAGATATAATTTCTCACATTCATAGTCTGAAAGGTTAGAGTGGGACATCTTGGAGTGCCATTTTAGGATTCTGCCTACCATGATTTATGCGTAAGCCACCTGCCTCTGGCACAGTTGGATTGGCCAACTGTCACGGATAGGCCTGTGTGTTCAGTACATGGACTGTCAGATTATGCACTTGGAAGTGAACAATAAAAGTATAAAGTGCTCACCATTTCAGTAAAACCACTGAGCACTTGCTATAGGTCAGATACTATATTAGTTGTTGGGAATATTGATAAACAAGACCTATTTCTGTGGAGATTATAATCTAGTCTCAACAAAAAAATTTCTATGGCTGGCAGTAAAAATTTTTGATAGGACTTAATTTATTAATGAATGGTGCCTGACAAAGTTGATGTTTAACAATTGGATGAGTAAATAGCAACAATAAAAATAAGACTCAACAAGGATCTTCCTGATGCTCAGGAGGGATTCAGAAACAGAGTCCTTTGAAAGAATTTATAACAGTCATTCCACAATTTTGGGTCTGCTTAAATACTAGCTACCTCATCCAATTAGGTTATGATGCCTGAATCATTCCAATGTAACAAAAAGTGCGGTTATGGCAATGTGGAGCGACTTAGTGTAAATGAATACTATGTTTCGTTTGTGATGAATGGCATTTAAAGCCTTGTATGAAGAGGGGTGGCAAATTGCTCTGGAAAGTTTATTTGCCTGCTGAAACAAAGTATTGTATGTAATTGCTGCCTTAACAATTTGATTTTTTTTTTCTTGAAGAATAGGAGTTAGCGAAAAAGGGAAAGAAATGATGTAAAAGTTCAAAGATGAGTTTGGCCCTTCCTTGGCAAGACAGAAGATAGCCATAGAAGAAACACTGATAATAATTAATTTGTAAATTTTAACATCTTTGAATGCCTTCCATATTCTAGACACTGCTAATATATCACTGAGCAAAACATAAAAATACCTGCTCTTAAAGAGTTTACATGTAGTGAGGGGAGATAGACAATAGTAAAGAAATAAGTTTTGTGATAGACTAAAAGGTGATGTTCCATGCCAAAAAAAAAAAAAAAAAAACCGGAGGAATTAGGAATGGAGAGTGGAGAATGGGTTGCAAATGACTGTTTTCATCTGATTAGAGAATATTATAATGCCCTTTTCTTTGAAAAGCTGATATAAGTACAGAATGAAATATACCAAAATGTTCAGTAATAAAAAGGAAGTTTTCTAATAAGCGATTCTCTTTTTTTAAGTTGATCTAAAGATAGCACTTTGAGAAATGAAGCAATAATGTAACCAGTGCTACAGCAATAGTCTCTGCTTATGTGCCACACTACCTACTTAAGACTGTCTAGGAATAACGTAAACTGAGATTAGTCAAATGTGTGGTCTTCTTTCAAATCAAGAAAAATGAGTATTCTGCCTAGAGTAAGGTTATCTAATCAAATATGTTAGAGATTATGTAGTTACTAATGCGTTCTTTGTGTACTTTGCCTTATAGCTAAACCTTGATTGACTCTTAAAATAACTTAGTTGACAATGAGCTCTGAAGAATAAAGAGGATAGTCAAAAAGTGATTACTCCTGGTAGGGGCAGCATTTCTAGAAGAAACCTAATTTACCCAATATCATTATGTTGGACTAGAAACCCAAAACTAATACAAGAGTTAAGCACTTTTTTCAATAAACCTTCCCTGACCTCTTAAACACAAATTAGGGAGAATAAACCCTACTACACAAATTAGGTGTCCCTTTCATATAAACCTATGAAAAACACCTCTATTGTTATCTTTATTACACTGTTTGATCGCTAGTTTGCCTCTCCCTGGCCAGATTTGAGGACTGGCACTGTGATTCTCAATTCCTGGCCTGGATAAGCTTGAGGCACTGCTAGTTCTCTTTCCTATATCTATTTTCCCTTTCCTGTCAAACAGGATGCTGATTTTTGTCGAGAGTGGCAGTGTGCCCAGCTTTCCTTGCAACCCTAGTTAACAATAGACAGTTTTCAGCTGCTACAACAGAAACAAAAGACAGCTAGGGGCATATCTGAGAAACTTTCCTCATAAAGTCATTGTTCCTTCTTTCTACCAGGAGTATAGTAAGGGTGGTTAGAAGTGACAAGGTTGAAGACTATAATGCCTGTGTGGTGACAAGAAGATAAAAACCACATACTAAGGATGGCTGGATCCTAGATCGAAGAAAGGAGGGGACTCTAGGTGGCATTGTGGGTTGCCTTTGAGTCCCAGGCTGTACCTCCAAACTTCATATTAAGTGAAAGCAGGGATTTTTATCTGTTCACTCAGGGATGTAACAGGAATGGTTAAGTCTCTTAACCTATTTGGTTAAGTCTCTATATTTAGAATCTGCTCCATGCAGCTAAACGCTTCCCATAGGTGATACACTGTTCAAATATTTGTTTAACATGAAAATGCAGTTCTCTCTTTGCTCAGTTGTTCAACCCACATTAAATCTTTGTCTCCCCCTAATCAATCATGCCTTACTTCTCTAAGGACAAAGTATTCATTTTTGTCTGTCCATCCATTTGTCAATCTATCTAAATATTTGTCATGTGAATTAGATAGCTGCCACACCAGAACCCTTTTAGGGAAGACTTTTTTGGCCCACAGCTCCTGCTGAAAGAGCAACCCCTGGTAGCCCACTTCACACTATCCTGATTAGACTAGGGCTGGGCAACTGCCCCCACAAAATGCCAAAGCTTAAGTTGGCCAATGTTCTGTGACATGTCCTGGAGCAAAAAGGTGGTCTGGACAATCAAATTCTTCTCTGAACCGAGAAGTACTGAGAGAATGATGTAGATAGCGGTGCGAGGTGAAGCTTGAAGGAGTGTGGCGATGGGATACAATAGGGGTTATGATAGTCCAACATTCTGAGAAAGCAGGAGCTGTGAGGATGTACGTCATGAGGCAGAGAAAAGTTTTAAAGAATAGATGAGAGAATGCTGGCTAGAGCTGATGGAAGAAGAATGGACACAGAGATACAGATAGCTGCTTGGAGAATAGCTGAGATCGTTAATGACGGAGCCCTGGAGTAAAAACCTACCACCACAGCTCCTCAGTACTTAGAGCTGCCTTGGATTCTGGTTCTGGCTGTGAGACCTGGTTTTGAATGGGTCCCTCTTCCCCACGAGGCCTGGTTGTTTGGCATTTCCTAGATTCCCATCCAATCTTTATGATAAATTCCTGCATTACACAAAATAAATTAAATTATGCTGAACCGAAGGAGCCTATCAAGAACATTTCCAATGGGTCAGATGGCCGAGCAATATCTCCATGTTTAAACAATCCATGGACATTAAAGCATTTTTTTCTTCATCCAATTCTTTTTCACATTGTTTGGAGCACCAGGGATGTGCTTGGACAGCTTCCTGGGATACCTTCACTAAGTCCCAGCAAGGGAAGCCTCAGAAGCCTCCAGGGTCCAGAAAGAGTCTTTGGCCTTCTCCTAAATAAGAAACCAGGCAGAGAATGATCGATTCACTCAGGTAGGTGGCAAAACCTATTTCCCAAGATAACCAAGTAGGCATTGCCTACAACCCTGTGCAGAATTTGTCCTCTGAATCTTTGCTTGGCCTGATTTCAGTCATTTAAACATACACAGAGTATTCCAGAAGAACCTGATAGACAGCTGAGGTTGGGTCCCTTACCCTCGCGAGGCAACAGTGCATTCCCTGTCTCTTTAGGGTTAGACAAAATAATTTTTGTAACAAAGTATAAATTCTTGCTCTCAGATTCAATTTCAGATTTGGTGGGGGAAATGCTTTAGAAATGTATATTTTTTCTCTTTGGTTGCAATAGTGCTAAGGGAAGTCAGAGCCATAGTGGAGAAACATGCTCTTATTTAGATAAGCTCTAAATAGCCAACCACTTTTGAAAACTCTTTTCATCAATGGTTTATCTAGTTGTAAGTCTGCTTTCTATATTTTACTCTGGGAATTCCAGCAATTCTTGGGGAATAAGTCTAATTGTTCAAATATTTTTTCTTAAGCCAGTCCCTTTTAAAAAGCCATCTTCTAGGTTAAAATTGTTTTAAAATTATTCTCGGTTTTTACTTTTTAGCCACTTTGTAATTTATTGTGATATATATGAAATGTGGATTCAAATGATTATCTCCTCCCAAAATGTAAATTTCAACAGCATTTAGTAAATAAAAAAATTTTTCACAGTTTTTATTTTTACCTGTCTTAAATAGATTTGGTTTACATTTCTGACATATATATTTTTTTCTGTTCCCATCATCTATTCAGTTTTATACTTTCAGTGAAATATTTTGAAATAATTTTTTTAACTTTGAAATATATTTTCAATTCCATTTGGGCAAGTATTTCCATTAAGCCTGTTTTCTTTTTCCTTTAAATCACAATAGTACTCAACAAAGCTGACATTAGCTGGACTCTTTCCCAGAGATTCTTATTTAATTGATCTCAGGTGTGACTCCAACCTAGATTTTTAAAAATCTACATTAAGCCATTCTAATACATAGGCAAGATTTAAAAATCGCTGCACACATTACTTGATCTTCTTTTCTATTTATTACTACTTATTATTGTGTTCTCTTTAACATGAAGTCTATCTAACGAGCTACAGGATGTATTTATCCATTTATTCAAGTCTTCTATTTCTGACAGTGAAGTGCTATAATTATCTTTGCATAGATTCTATATGTCCCTTATTAGATTAATTCTTAAACATGTGAAGTATTCAGACTTTCTATACCCAAATTAGGATAAAGTAAAAATAAATCTGATAAGCAAATTATGGAGTTGTATTTCTTTGACCAGATGCTATGTGTATACAGCTATGGGTATTTGTGTCCATGTTTGCGTTTCTCTGAAAAGGATTCTTGTTATTGCACCAGTGGGGTCATCTCTGGTAGTCCCTATCACTAGGAGCCATACGTCGTTAATGCCAGCAGGCCAGTGGAGGGTTTTTAGTTTACTTATTGAACTAAATGTCTATGTGTTAGGTGCTGAAGGCAGATAAATAGGACAATTCCATTTAGAGTTGGCAGTGGTTATTAAAAAAAATCACTATTTCAAGCTTCCACTAGCTTATCTCCTTTAGGGGTCAGAAGAGTTGAGCAAATAAATTCTGAGCTTGTGTTAGTAGATTATAGGCGTTAAGAGCATTAATCCTGGAGGCAGACAACATGGGATAATATTCTCATTTTATTAACTAGCCATGAATCCTTGTGCAAGTATTCTAACCTCTCTGCACTCTGATTTCTATAAAAAGGGGGTAAAACAATATTTACACCTCATAAGGTTGTTATGGGAATTAAATCAGTAATATACACAGAGTCTTTAGGACACCATCTGGCATGTAATTGGCACTTAATATATACTATTACTATTATTATTTGGGGACAAAGGGATTGGCAAGTGACACTAGTAGGGTGGTGAGCAGAGTGCAAAACACAGAGGGAGATGTTATTTAGGGCATCTTTAAAACAAATTTCCTCTTCTCTTTCCCCTTTCCTTGTCCCGACCCACGGGACCTAATTATTCGTGGGGGCGAGGAGGATCCAACCTGAGAAAAATGGGCGAGAAAAGGGAGCGGAGGCAAGACAGTATTCTGATCAAGCCTCAAACTTTATTTTTTGAACAAACGTATTTATACAGCTGAGACAAAGCGGGGCAGGTCTACTTAGGCGGGCGGGTGTTTGGCACAATCTTATTGGTTCTTAGCAGGTGGGGTGAGGAGTGGTGAGGGTCGCAGGAAGCGGGGAGCAGGGAGGAGGTAGGTATGCACAGCGATAGCCTATCACCAGAGTACCAGCAGTTATGTGTGGGCGGTGGGGCATTCCTGGAACAACTGAGACCGTAAGGGGGCTGGGTGTACTGTTAAGTAAACGGGAAGTTTAAGCATGGTTCTGGGCTCCCACATTTCCTCTTTCCTCTCTCCTTTTGTTCTCTTCCTCCTCTCTTCCATTTTTCTTCCTATCTCCTTCCTAAACATTCAGTCCAAAATCCATTAGGTAGAGACAAGGAAGGGATACTATGAACAATTGTATGCCAATAAATTAGATAATTTAGATGAAATAGACAAATTATTAGAAAAACATTACTAAAACCAACTCAAGAAGAAATAGTCAATTTAAGTAGACCTATAACAAATAAAAAAATCAAATTAGTAATCAAAAACTTCCCATGAAGAAAAGCCCAGGCCCATATGGCTTCACTGCTGAATTCTATTAAACATCTAAAGAAGAATTAATACCAATTCTACACAAAGTCTTCCAAAAAATAGAAAAGGAGGAACACTGTCTATGAGACCTAGATACCAAAACCAAACAAAAACATCACAAGAAAACAGACCAATATCTCTTATGAACATGGATACAAAAATCTCCAACTAAACACTAGCCAATCAAATCTAGTACAACAATCAATTTTATTTCTAGATATATGTAGTTATCAAGCCAAAATGAAACTAGAAAACAATTCAATTTATAATAGCATCCATAAGAATAAAATACTAGGAATACATTTAACAAAAGAAGTACAAAACTTAGTGTCTGAAGACCATTAAAAATTGTTCAAAGAAACTGTAGAAGATATAAATAACTGGAAAAACATTCCATGTTCATGGATCAGAAAGTTTAACATTGTTAAGATAGCTCTACTCCACAAACTGATCTACAGATTCAAAACAATCCCTATCAGAATCCGGACTGACTTCTTTGTCGAAACTTATAAGCTAATTCTAAATTTCGTATGGAATTTCAAAGGATCCATAAGAGAACTAAAACATTCATGAAATAGAAAGAAAAAGTCGGAGAACTCACACTTGTTGATTTTAAAACTTTCTACAAAGCAACAATAATCAAGAAAGTGTGAAACTGTCATAAGAATAGACATGTAAATTAATGGACTAGAATTGAGAGTCTAGAAATGAAGTAATGTGCCTATGATCAACTGGTTTCAACAAGGGAGCCAAGACAATACAATGTAGGGAAGAATAGTCTTTTTAACAAGTGGTGCGGGAACAACTAAGATAGCCATGTACAAAAGAATGAAATTGGATCCTTACCTCACGTATTTATAAAAATTAACTCAAAAGGGACCAAAGACCTAAATATAAAAGCTAAAACTACACAAATTTTAGAAGAAAACATAGGAATAAATCATCTTGGGCTTGGTTTTGGCAAAGGATCTTTAGACCTGACACCATAAGCAACCAAAGAGAATACAGATATCATCAAAATTAAAAACTTTTGTTTTTCAATGGACACCATCAAGAAGTGAAAAGACAACCACAAAATAGAAAAAAATATTTGCAAATCAGGTATCTGATAAGGAACTTGTATCCAGAATACACAAAAAACTGTTACAGCTCAATAAAAAAAGACAAATAGCCCAATTAAAAAAATGGGCAAAGGATCTGAATAGACACTTCTCCAAGGAAGATATGCAAATAGATAATAAGCTCATGCAAAGATGCTTGACATTATTAGTCATGGGGAAATGCAAATCAAAACCACAATAAGAGAGCACTTCACACCCATTAGGATGACTAGTTTCAAAAAGTCAGGTAGTAACAAAAGTTCATGAGGATGTGTCGAAATCCAAACTCTCATAAGCTGCAGTGGAAATGTAAAATGGTGCAGCTGCTTTGGAAAACAGTCTGTAATTTCCCTGAACAATTAAACATCGAGTTACCATGTGAACCAGCAACTACACTCTTAGATATATTACCCAAGAGAAATGAAAACATATGTATACACAAAACCTTGTATACAAATGTTTATAGTAGCATTGTTCATAATAGTCAAAAGGTGTAATCAACTCAAACAAAAATGTAGTATATCCATAAAATGGAATGTTATTTGGCCATAAAGCAGAATATTGGTACATGCTACAATATGGATGAAACTTGAAAACATTTTACTAAGTGAAAGCAGCCAGTTACAAAAGACCATATGATTCCATATATATGAAATGTCTAGAATAGACAAATCTATAGAGACAGAAAGTAAGTAAATTAGTGGTTGTTCAGAAGTGGTGGCATGGAGGATGATGGGGGATAATAGCTAAAGAGTATGGGGTTTGTTTTTAAGGCGATGAAAATGTCTAAAACTGGCTATAGTGATTGTTGCACACGTTTTTGAATATACCAAAAATCATTGCATTATGTATTGTAATTGGGTGAGTTGTATAGTATGTAAATTATATCTCGATAAAGGTGTTAACAAAGGAAAACGGCAATTAAATGAAATGCATGGTTTTGGACTAGATCTTTTTGCAACAAAAGACACTTTTGATGACTAGGGAAATTTGAATGTTGTCTGCAGATTAATACTAGCAAATGTATCAATGTTAATTTCTTGATTTTGATGGTTGTTATTTCACTTATTCTGGAGAATATATTTTTTCTCTGTAGGAAAATGCAAACTAAAGTATTTATTGATGATGGGGAATTACTCTCAAATGTCTGAGAAAAAAAGTGTTTTTTTTTCAACTTGTAAATTTGAGATTGTTTCAAAATATAAGTATATTTTATAAATTATAAGATTTAAATTTGAAAGATAAGAGTGGAGATGGAATGTTGGATTCTCAGCAACCACAGGGTACTGATGGCCCACCATGTAGCCTGTCTATAGTGAGCGTGGGGCAGTGGTGTTGTTATCCTTTAGCCAGTTTTATTAGGCCTAATTTTCACAAGATTTCTAATTGACATCAATTTGTACGGAATGTCTATTCTAAAGTAGTAACGTAGATTTTGAGAAAAAAGGTAATTAATTTAATACAACAGACAAATAGTTAAAGCAATTAATAAAAGTTGCATTTATTATTAGCAGGAATCATTAATTGGTAGCCAAGGAAAGGACTCAGACCACTTTTGGAACATGCCACTAAAAGCCCGTCAGCTCATCATCCCTGCTTTTGTCAGTCTGATAACCAGTAAGTGTCAAAGGCTGATTTTGTTGAGGAAGTGCTTTGAATATTTTCAGGTGAATATACTTATTATGGCCTACTCGAACCTGAAAGATAAAAAGAGAAAAAGATTCATTCTCATGGATCTACGACAAGTGAAACATCTGCAAACTCTGAAGATTTCATTGAAATAAGCTTTACTGGAACAGTATTCCTACACCAGCATTCTTAGACCCTTGTTTTTCATAAATCTATCATCTTATTTTGTGAGAGAAAGGGCAGGCTAAAGCCATGGCAAGAGGTTTAGGGCCTAGGTTTATTTTATTTTCTGTTTTTCTATAATCTGGACACAATGAAGGTCCAGAGTTGCATTTCACTTTCAAAGATGCATAGAGCAAGAAGAAAACAATGACAGCCTTTTTGGTTATTCTGACTCCCAAATTGAGACACTTTATTTACCATATGGTTTAAGAAGGGAGAGGAAACTCAGAGTTGTCCTAGAAAATTCGAGATTGTGGTTCGCATATCTAGATTAGAACCTACTTTATAAATGTTCACTGGTAGTACAGAGCAGAGCCCAGAGAATGGACAGTCTGGTTTCTCTTCTTTAGGGACCTTACTGGGAAGTCATGGGCATGAAGACTGAAATGGTATTTTGGGTATGAATCATTGACCTAGAAAATCATGGTAAGAATTTCTACTGTTGTTCTTGGTTGTGACAATAAAAATTTTGTCTTTGAATATTTATTGTGCTCTAATGTTCCTTCCTAACCTAATTTTAACAAATGCCATTTATCAAATATTTACTGAGTTTGACACTCTGATGAGCATCCTATATACCTATTATATTTACTTCTTATTATGGGCCTGAAGAAAGGTGGGACAATGACAGTTTAACAGAGGTAGAAGCAGATTAAGAGAGATTAAATAATTTTCCATAGATCTCTCAGCTAATAAATAAATGACAGAGCCAAAATTCAAATCCAGGCTCCAATATCTATGTTTTTTTCATTGTTTAGTATAATCTTTTAAAAGCATTTATTCTGTGATTGGAACAGAGCACAAACCTCTGCATTCATTTTTAGAGGCGGCACAGCCAACAGTGAAGCGTCAGACTACCTGGGTTCAAATCCTGACTCTACTTTTATAGTTGTGTGACCTTTGTTAGTTACCTCACCTCCCTGGGACTCAATCGGCTCATCTGTAACAAGGGAAATGGGCATATTTATGTCACAGATTTGTTGAGAGGATTAAATGAGACAATACATGCCTGGCTCTTAGAACAGTGCCTGGCACATTTTTAAGTTCTCAGTAAATTTCTAGTTCATTTATTCCACACAATACCCTGTGGAGTAGGTTATTATCTGCATTGTGGAAATAAGGGAATGAAGGCTCAGAGAAGATGAGGAGCTGCCATCACACAGGTTTTGACAAGGGAACAAGTCAAACAAAGATTCCGACCCAAGACTGTCCAATACCAAAGCCCACGATCCTTCCTTTTTACCACCTGCCTCTGGATAGATACTTGAGAAAGAGTAGAGATGGTTCCATCACTGGCAAGACCTTAAATCTAGAGAGTGGCTTAGGGCAAAGGGAATGACAGGTAGACCAACAGGAAGTACTGAGGGAGCTGGGATCAGTGGCTATGATCCTGTAGCAGAAGGAAAGAGATGGAGGGAGGAAGGGTTGGACGGGGAGAAAAGGGAAAGAGAAGGAAGAAAAGGGAAGAGAAGGGAAGTGAAGAGACTGTGTGTTAAGACTGGGCAGGTGATCTTAATGGAAGACATTTTTAAGACAGTTTTCTGATGAGCTTTTTAAGAAATGCACGAGCTAATTAATATGTGAAAGTTATACACTTGGGCTAATCATAAGTTATTAAAATAATAATCCCAATTTTAATGAAATGTTTCTATCTTTGAACAAAATCACCTTTTAATTGCAAACCTTCTTTCCTACCTATAAAGACAGCAGACTGAGAAAGGAGGAAACAACGCCATTGCTTTCTGAGCACAAGGCAGGCTCCGCTCCGTGGGCCCCACCCCAGCACCTGGCATATTTTAGGAGCTCAAATATGGTAGAACTGAGGTGATCCATTTACATAACCCAGTATCGTAATTTTCTCATGCTGGCCTGGTTAGAACCACTTATTTATTTATTTATTTATTTATTATTTTTTTGCTAAAAAATTTTATATCTTAAGTAGTTAGTTGTTTGTTAGAGTGAAATTAGCCAGATTGTGCCCTGGTCAAACAATTTAGTAAAGATTAAGTACAACAGACATTTGAATGTCTGTTGTTATTATTTATTAAATCAGAATTATCGTCTTCTCAATACAAAAGGACGAAAGTGGCTCCCAAATAACTATAGTTGACTTCTTGAATAGGTTCCCCCTTGACAACTATACAAGTTTTTTCTTAAATTAGAACTGGATCAATATATCATTTAATTTTTGATGTTGGTATAAATTAATTTAAAATATTTTTAATGCTCCACTGCATTAAACTATACCTATAGTGCCACAAGTTGAATGCATTTATTTGATTCAGAAAAAATACATAAATTGTATTAATCAAAATGCTATGTAAAGGGAAAAAGTGGTTTAAATTATTTTCCCAGCTAATGATTCAAATTATTCTGTAAATCCACTTAATTTATATGTGTAGAATCATAAAACTTTGAAGTAGAATAACCTTTAAAAAAGCATCTGGTCCAGCCCAGGCCTTCAAGCTCTCCCTTCACATATGAAACAACCACAGTCACAACCTAAACATAATCTGGGCTTTTATGAAATCTTTTTCTATACAATTTCTGGAAATTGAGAGTCATTAGAAGAAGGCTTTCTAAATCAACAAGAAAAAGATATAAATATATCATCTGCAAAATTTGAGTGTCTACCACTTGGGAAGTATGCTAGATAGACATCTTAATTTAGGACAAGGACAAGGAACAAATTATATGGTAGAGGTGACAGTTCGGAATGTCACATAATGTGACAAATATAATGTCTTAGTGCAAAAGTGGATGTTGAACTCTAACCTTAATGTAGTAATTTATTCCAGCAACCACTTGAGTTTTGTATTCTACAACTTCAAATTCTTCATAAGTCTCATTTGTTTTTTCTTCAAGCTGCGGTTTAACCTTAAGACAAGAAAAGAAGAAACAAATTATCAAAGCTATAATAGACTCCATTTATGTGATTTACAAATCTTGGTACCTTATATTCTTAAAAGTGCTCAAAAATAATAATGAGATCTATGAGCTATTTTCAGTTTTTCAAAGAAAACACCTATCTTTCATAAGTTTTTATGAGCTAACTAAAATATTAAATTTTGTTGCTTTAGGCTGATTTATAATCAACTCAGTGTGATAAATGGCAATATGGCTACATGGTAATGTTTTGACTGGTAGAGAGCAATAATTACTACTTCATTAAAAATTTTCTATTTTGAAATAATTTCAGACCCAAAATTTCAGAAATAATATCATATATCTCAACACCCTTAATCACATCTGCAAGTCCCTTTGCATACAGTGCAACTTATTTATAGGCTCAGGGGTTAGGATGTGGAGGTCTTTGGAGGGCCATATTCTGTCCACCACAGAGGGATATAAGCACAGATGCCAGCATTCTTGAGCCAAGGATAAGAAGGGAGTAGGGAATCTCAAATTCAATATGTTAACTTACAAATCCACTGGTTTTCAGTGTAGGTCCTTCGTTCCTGCTCTCAACTGGGCCTCATATGCCAGTGTGCATTATGGTCTCTGACTTAATTTCTGCTAAGAGTAAAGCTCCAGTCTCTGCCCTGGTGGAGGACAGGTAATATAGCTTTTCTTTCCAGGTGGAGGAAAGTGAGAGAGAAGAATCTGGGGGCAGTCCTGACTGTCCTCATACAACTCTCCCATCAATTCTCTTGGTTTTAGGCCCATATCTCTCATCTTCCTAAGTTTCTGGCATTGCTAGTGCTTGAGGCATTTTGGAGTTCTACAGCCGAAATCTTCTGGTTTCTGGCTCAGACGTTCCCCTCTGTGGCTGAGGCTCTGTCCAGATGACTCAGTCATTTCCCAAAGTTCATCTGTTTCCCAGTTTCCAAGTTTTGTTGATATCTCTGACGTGGTTTGTTGATATCTCTGACGTGGCTATCTCCTGATGTCTTTATATCTGTGGGTTTGCACCCTCCTCACCCCCCAAATCCTTTTCTATCATTTAGAAGGAAAAGGACATAAATGCGAGTGTTTGATACACCTTGTTTATTGGGAAGTTGTGGGCCTGCCCTGCCCTTCAGCGAAGCCTTTTACGTTCATGTACAACTTCAGTGAGGCCATTCAGTCCTTCCCATGAGTGGGCAAATATTTCGAATCCTTTTTTATTGGTGCCTCAGTTTGGGTACCAGAACTGTTCTCAAAGACATAGACATTTACAGAGTAGGCATTCTCAGACCACATTGAGGGACCAGCACTTGATGAACCACCACCCATTTATCCTGCAGTGTTCAGAATAGTTGGGAAGAACTGGATTGCTTTCTTGAGATGAGAAATAAAGCTCCAAGTGGAGAAAGTAAGAGGACTAATGTTGGATAAAACAAAACAAAACAAAACAAAACAAATCAAAACAAAACAAAAAAACAGATAGAAGAGGTGAAGTACAGGAGAGAGAAACAAGGAAAGTAAAGAGTGGAGAGAGAAGTCGGTGAGGACAGGGATTACTGTCCTATTGCTGTCAGTGTCTTGACACTTTTCGGACAACACTGGGTACCAGTCAGGTTAGGCGCTGAGTTGGAAAGGGTTAATCTCTACATGAAACCCAAAATTATCTATTTAAACTTCATTTTACAAGTGAGGAACCTGAGACTGTAAGGACAACGTGACTGCTTAAGGTTAAAAAATTAGGAATTATAGTTATTTAAAGTTTTTAATTCCCTTTCTTGATAAATATCTGATTTATCTGTTGCAATTATCTGTATTCCTTCCGGTTTCCAGTCTTTTAGTCATGTTTTTACCTCATGTCAGAAGTTTTATTTCTACCTGTCCTAGAAGTAGATCTAAATCTATAACCTTTCATTGTATCTATGTAGTCCACAAATCCAGAATTTTCCAGAAGAGAGTTGATTTCAAATATCTTGGTTTGTGTAAGTGTACTAGTACCTGTCAGAGTGTGCGCCTTGACTTCAGGTTCATTGTACAGTTGTCCCTTGGAATCCTCAGGGGACTGGTTCCAGGTCCCCTGCAGACACCCAAATTTGCAGACGCTCAATTCCCTTATATAAACTAGAATGGTACAAAATTTGCTTATACCTATTTTTGCATGTAGACTACAGCAGGGTTTGCGTACACATACTTCGTTCATGCGGGTTTGGTATAGGGTTTGACATGTGGCATATTTAAGTCTTGCTTTTTGAAACATTCTGGGATTTTTTTTTTCCTGAATATTTTTGATCTATAGTTGGTTGAATCCACAGATGAGAAATCTGTGGATATGGAGAGATGACTGTACTTGTAACCTGTAGCCTTGCTCCCCCACTTTCCGGTAAAACAGATATGTATTATTCTAATGTTGAATTCTATGAATGTGGGGTGATGAGACTTAAGCCGAGGAGCAGGAAAAGGGACAGCATAGGAAGAAGCTGGCCAGTGAAACTTTAAGTTTCAGAAGGCAGATTGATGCTGAAAGAAGCCCCAGGATGGGTGCTAGGAGGGTGAAGGCCAGCTGGGAGTCGTGGTCGGGAGCCTGGTGGTAAATAGACAGACCTTGAGCTGAACACAGTTGGTGCTCACCTTCCTCAGCTTGCCATGTATGGAGGTGGCTGAAGCGCTGGAAGAAACCATGTAAGTTTATTTCTTGGGCTCCAGCAGGGGGAAGGATGCTACCAGGGAGAAGCACCTGGTAGAATACATTTACCCCAGAGCTGCTCAAGCATTTCTTATGGCTGCAGAGCACAACTCTTGGAGAGCTGTTAGTTCTCTGGGATCTGAGGATTCCATCCATGCTGCACCACACACCCAGGTATTTCCTCTCTCTGTAATCATTCTGCAGATTCATTTGGACTAAGTGTAATTTAGGAAAGAATGGATAGAAAGATAATGGTGGCAACCTGGATAGGCCATATTTTGAGAAGTTTTACAGAGTTAGAAAGGAGAGTTTGAGTAGCAGTATGGAAGTACAGTAGGGCTAATGAAGGGGTGACCTGTGGAAATTTGACATCTATGTTTTGAGGCAGAGGGAAGTATGGGGCACACGGTGTGCAAGAAGTGATGGCACTTAGCAAGAGATAAGTAAATCAGGGTGTTCTTACACAGGATGACTGCAATCTTCTAAGAGAGGAACTGAGACACTGGAGGGGCCATGGGGATGAAAGAGACTGAAAAACTGAGGGGAGAGAGGGGTTTCTAGAAAAGGAGCTCTATGGGTTTTCTAGAAAAGGACCCACAAGGTAAGACTGAGAAGATATTCTGGCAGCCCCAGTTCCTACTGTGGTTGTTTGCTGGCATGAATTCATAGATTTATAATGGGTGAGTTTTGCATCTTCCTTGAGCAAAGTTTTCTGAACCTGGAGCAGAAGCTGAGGAGGAAGTGGTGGCAGTGGGAGCGATCTCTATTTGAGAATTGTTATGGGGTCATGGAAATCTGGGGTGGAGGAGTATAGGGATCCATGCGTCACAGGTCCAGTTTGGATGAGTGATCCAGTGGGCCTATCTATGTGTGTCCTCATGAAAATGGGAGGGTGAGTGCCTGAAGGATTCTGGTGTGGTTGAATGACAGGTTCTCTGGGTGTGGAGCAGTGGGAGAGGTGACTGATGAGGAGGCTGCAGGCAGAGAGTAGAACACAAATTTGTGTGTGAGAGCCATGACATGCTGGGGTGTGTTCCTAATAGTATGTGGATGGTGTGTTTGTGTGGTGTCCTGGCAGACAAAAATCATGATCTGTGTGTATGCCAGGAATGGTATTCAGCAATCAGGTTTGACTTCAGGTGTGTGTGTGTGTGTGTGTGTGTGTGTGTGTGTGTGTGTGTGTACACACCTGTGCATGTGTAGTGATAGATCTTATTTATAAAAATAATTATTGAAATAACATATCTTTTCTGTACATAAGCATAATCAGAATTCTCATCCAATGTGTGTGTGTGTGTGTGTGTGTGTGTGTGTGTGTGTGTGTGTGTTTAAATAAATGATTTAAGATAATAGATCGACAATAATGGTCCAGAAGCTTTAGCTGGTAGGGCTATTCATTTGGTTCTTAATTACATACATTATAGCTTTTCATGAATGGGGCCATATATAGCTCTTTATTTTTTTTTATGTATCTCTTATCTCCAGTTTACTTTCATGAGGGCAGACTATCTAAATACCTTCTTTCCTATAGCAATTCACATAGTACTGTGTACATAATCAATGTTTTCTGAATGAAAAGACAGGGTTGTCTACTCATGACAATTTGTCTCCCCAAATAAGAAAGAAGATAGAAGAAGGATATGGCAAAGATGCTCAACTAATACAGAAAATCTTGGAAGAACAAGTTTCTTCTAGGTGTACTTTGGACACAAGTACCATTAGCACCTTTTTGTACATGATCCCACAATTATCATCTAGTCTCTGTTATCTTCAGAATGAGAAAACTTTTCTTCTGCCTGCAAAGCATTCAAGTCTTCTCAACCCCAAGCCCTTTGTTTGATCTTCTTTTTCTGACCTCATTCAACATCCTTCTTTCATTTTGATATCAATTTCCTTGAATCTGAAGTTACTGTTTGTCTTTAATGCTTTCCTCTCCCTAACAACATTCTTCCTTCTGTTGGCATTACACTAAGAAGCTCTCTGTAAGGACAGGTAAAACTGATAAATATCAGCTCCTCCAAGAATACTTGCATTTTAACAGGTGACTTTTCAAAATAAAAATCCACCAAAAAAAAAAAAAAAAGAATAAAACCATCAGGTAAATGACAGATAGTGGTGGTCTTTCCTGAGACTCCCTCAGATCATACCAGGTATGTGATTACCAACACTTACCCAATTCCTGGCCCTGCCTGGGGACCTAACTAATTCTATAATCTTGGAGAAGGTGTTGATTAAATTTATTTACCTAAAATTACTTATAGCAATACCTGCCTCCTGGGGTAGTTTGTGAGGACATAAATGATATAGTTGATATGACCGTGTTTTCTAAACTGTAAAGTGCTTTCTAAACTGACTATTCCTCTATCTTCTAACATTTAATTGGGGATCGTTCCCTAAGGCTTTCTCTTGTGAGAGAGGGAAGATAAATGATAATAGGGAGTTTAACACCAGAATAGCTGAACTATTACACAGTAATTATTCACTTGAAAGAAAGGAGGTTTGAAAAACAATCTCTAATGTCCTAAACCTATGATTATGAAAAAGTACTTAATTGGAGATTGTTTTATGTGTTCCAGATAGCTTGACTCCCCTAGGTGGACTATAAACCCCTCGAGGGCAGGGGCACCGTCTTTGTCTTTATGTATCTTCTACATTTAATATACTGTTGGGCACCTAAGGAATATTCAAGAAAGGATTAATTGATATTCATTTCTCATATTGATTTAAATATGAGGCTGGCTGCTTGAACAGAGAAGGCAAGGTTGCCACATGGTAATCTCTCTCACTTCACATGCTTCTCCATATTCCTGCCACGGTATAGTGGAAAAGGCAGATGGTCAAAAATCTGGAGATAGGCTAGTTTTTAACCAGGTAGTAACCTCTTCGAATCTCAATTTTATCATCTGAAAAATGGGCACAATGCCTTTCCTCCTTGCTTCTGGGATTATAAAGATCAAATAAGAGGTTGAATGGAGGACAAGGTTTTTAAAACTGCAAAGCACCTTTCTGGGGTGAGGTAGCTGTTGTAAATACCTAGCTTTCATTCTAACTCTCAGAAAAGATCGGAGCCTGAGATGAGCAGCAAGAAACACAATTTCAAATTAAGTTTGTAATTTAAGATGTGACTCACCAGACACTGAGTTAGTAATACCAGAATCAACCATACATTGTAAAAGCTTCAGAGACGCTTCAATAAATTATTTTACGAATGGGGAAACTGAAGCTCAGAGAAGGGATGTGACTTGTTCAAGATCACTCTCACAGTTAGGATTATTAGAGGTTTCATCTAAAGAGACTTTTAGTTTTAAGAAAGACTGAACAAAGCTACACATTTCCGTGTTCTGGTTTTCATGTTCACACACACGCAACACAGGGCCAACCTAGGAACTAAGATTTTGGATCAGCCTTTTTCATGGGGCGCATCGACTCACCTCATTAGCAATATCCTGGATTTCTGGAGTGGCAGGTTTGGCTTCAGTTAAACCTCCAGGCATCATTTTGGCTAATTGCTCCTTTGCTGGGCAGGATACTGGAACTGAAGTGATCAGGTTAGCGTGGAGACTCCAGTTTTTAAAGAGGATGTTACAAGCTCCGCCCATAAAATGTTTTATTTTTACAAGGAGCAAAAAGGCACAGGGAAAAAGACATGAGAGGAGGCTTCCTGCTTTCTCAGTGGAATAGCTAACAGGAATTTGGAGGAGCGAGGAACCGGGGATTAGCAAAGGGGTCAGCATTAGGAGTCATGCCTTAACAGGAGTCAAACGTCCCTGTGTTCTCTTTGGCAATGGTTTCATCCTGTTGCATCTGAAGTGTGAAATCTGAAGCCACAGCCAGAGTTTCTCAATGTTTTAAAACCTCTCACATAAAATTTTATTTTTTAATAAAAATAAAAGGAGTATTTATTAATAATGTCAAGACTAATTGTTTAGAACTTACTTGACTTTATAAGATAAAAGGGTCTATCTGAAGCACTGTGTGGATATTTGTATTTTACTTTCATTTACATTTCTAGAACTGTTTGAAGTACAGGAAAACAGCAAAGAATAAAACAACAAACACCTATATTCCTACCATCCAAAATTAAAACTCAACATTTTGCCATATTTGCATTCTATCTTTTCTTTTGTAGTTGTTTTTAAGAATAAAATATTACAGATCCCATGCTTACCCCCACCCCCACTTTGCTGTCCACAGAGAAAACTACATTGCAAGTTTTGTTTCCTTCTAGTCTGTTTTATACTTAGTGTGTTTTTAAAAATCTACCTAAACTGTATGCTAAACATTTATTCTATATTATGCTTTTTTCTATTTAACACGTTTTTGAGTCATTCCATGTTGATACACAGAACAATCTAATTCATTTCCTTTAACTGCTATTCTAGGATAGATCTATTTATCATCTTTCTGTCTCTATCTCTCATCTATTCTCTCTAACTTCTATATGCTATTCCATATTTTACGTACTTATTCCTCTATTGATGAAGATTTTTGTTGTTTCTAGTTTTTTACCCTTATAAACAATACTGCATCTTCCCCCTTTTGTACACGTATGAGGGCTTCTTCAGGCAACTTATCTAGAAGCAAAATTGCTGTTTTGTGTGAATATTTATTTGTATTATTTTATTCATTTTTGGAATATGTAACACATACATATAATAAAAATGTTCGAAAGTAACAAAAGAGTTTACAATCTAAGGAATTCTTCACCTACTTTGTTCCTCAGCTACCCTTCTACTTTCCAGAGACAACTACTGTCACCAGCTTTCTTGTCTCCTTCAGAGATATTCTTTTTACAAACAAATATATAAATAATCACACACATATACATATATGTGCATATATTATTTTCTTTTATAAATGGTACAAATGGTACCCTATTACATAAATTTTATACACTTTGCTTTACTCTTAACAATATATTTTGGAGGTTGTTCTATATCATAGAAAGGTGCTTCATTTTTTTTTTTTGACTGCTTGGCAGATGCTTGACAAATTTTTGGGTATAGGCCAGTGTCTTGCTAGATAATCTAAAGGGTACAATGCAAATAACGGTCCATGGAATGCTTTCACCCATGGATTGAGAATATATTTGTTTTCTCTTTGCATTCTAACTGTAATATTCTAGTTCTCAAGATAGTATAGATCCCTCTAACAAAGTCACATACAAGAAAGTGCAGAAAAGAAAAACACAACAACTGATATCTCTGTGCTAATTATTTAATTAATTATTAAACACAATTAATTAAATACACATTTATTTTCAAGTACCTTTAAGATTGCTCTATTAAATACTGTTGATTTTTTTTTTTTAGTATCAGTTATTCAGACTATTTTTATGGAACTCAAGATTCTCATATGTGTTATATTTCTTGTCTGTGAGCTCATCTTCCACAGGAATTACCTTTTATGGGTGATTTCCCTGGTGAAAGAATGGGTTGTGGGCTTTCTTATGGGGTGGTTGTCTCTATTGGACCCTACAGGGTGCACAAAATATCCTGGAGAGGAATGAGACAGGTATGACAATTTTTAAAAATAGTATTATAAAGGTAGGAAGGACAAGGAAAAAGGAAGTGAATGATGGAACTTTTGTTTAGATGAGTGGGAAGATAATTGTGTGATTAATAGAATTTGGGAATACAGGAGGAAGAGCATATTTAAGCAAGTTGGTCAATATTGAAAATATAAAGATATAACAGGGAAAAGAATATCACCTCTCCCCTTTTCCAGGCAAGTCCTGGGACAAATGAAGACCTTAGCAAAACAATTTAATCAAGACCTTACTAATGTAATGTGGTAATTAGAAACAGTGGGCTTTGATATTCCAGTGGCCATAGTTATAGAATTTAGTTTTCAATCACATTTCACAAAAAGTCTTGTGAACAAAAAATGTTTGACTGAACATTAATATCTCCATAAAGATGAAGAAGGAGAGAAAACTGGAGAACATTAACATATCATTAACATATTGTGATCTATGGGGCACAAAATAAAAAGGAATGTTGGGTAGATTGAAGGTCTTGCTTAATTAAATTTGAAATCATCTTAGTATGTCATAAATAATAAAAATTTTTGTCTGTTACTTACTAAGAGGCACAAGAATCTCTCCCATGATAGTCAGACCTTACCTATCATAAATACATTTTTTTTTCAAATATGGTCTAAGAAAGAACCTTTTTATATGACATAGTTTATAATTTCTTTCTATGAAGAAATAAACTTTCCTGACAAAGTATTTAAGCAATTTTCTGATGAACTTTAATGGCGTTAAGACTTGTCCTGGGAACCTGGTTATTTTCTCATAAAATAACTGTTGCTTTATTTAAAAAATCCTGATTAACTAGAACTGGATGTGGTAAATTATTGCCATTCCAATAAAAAATTTAAAATTATAAAAATGTAATATATGTTCAACTCATTTGAAGTATAATAACTTCTCTTAAAATGATTTTGTTTTTATAAACTTCCTTCTAAATTCTAAGGATTTAGTTATTCCTTTTACACTATGTGGGTAAAAGTTTTAAATGCATCTCTGACACACTTTCAATATCAACTTTTGTTTCTCTGTAGTTTGTCATACAAGGAAGAGACTCAATAAGTGGCATAAGGTCCAAGGCAGAATTTTTCCTGAGATTGGCAAGAGGAGGAAAGGTGAATGAGAATAATGAAATGTTAAAAGTAAAAATCAGTTGTACAACAATGTGAATGTACTTGATACTACTGAACTCTATACCTAAAAATGGTTAAAATGATACATTTTATGTATGTATATATGTTTTTATTGTATCATAATAAAAAATTTTTAAAAATCACGGAGAACTATGGTAGGGAGAAGCAGGAGAATAGGCTAGCGAGCTTTGAAGTTGAAAGGCTGTTGGAATGATTTAGGTCTGAGGCCATTAACATCTGGGACAGAAGAAGTAGCTTTGGATATGAACAATTTTCTGTGTTTGGTCACAGCTGTAGTGCAGATGTCACCCTGAATTGTAGTTGAGTCCGCTTCTCTGAGTCTCCTGCATTCTAGTAAAAGTCTTTGCTTACCCACCCAGCTGCTCAGTGCAGAAGCCAAAAAGTCATGGTTTATCTCCTTATCTTTATATCCAAACCATTAGAAATTCTACACACACACACACAAAAATGATTGCCCCCAAAATACTATGTGTTGTTTATTCTCCACATGACAGAGTGATCTTTTGTAAACACAAATAAGATGGTGTCACTTCTATAGATGAATTTCTTTAATAACTTCCCACTAAATTAAGAGAAAAAAATTCAGACCCTCACCATGGACTACTAGGCTTTGCATAATTCAGTCTTTGCCTAACTCTTTAACATCATCTCATGACTCTTTTCACCTTCATGCTTTCTGGATGCCCTGGCCCCATTTAGATCTTAGGACATGCCAAGCTTTTCCCCACTTCAGCCTCTGGGCACTTGATGTTCTTGAGCTAAGAATGCTCCTCCCAAGGTCTTCACTGAGTCCTTTCCATCACATCTCAGCAGAAATGTCATGTTCTAACAGAGGACTTCTCCTGCCTCGCCCCCACTAGTCTCTCTTTTGTCATCTTCTTTGTTAATAGCACTCACTATTCACAATCGGTGCTTATTTTGGTTATTTTAGATTCTTTGATTGCCTAGAATAACTACTGCATTTCCAGAGCTCAGAGCCTAGAACAATGCTTTGCAGACAGTAGGCATCCAATAAATGCCCATTAAATAAATAAATAATTGCCTATTTACTTGTCTCTCGTTTCCAGTAGACTATAAGTACTGCATAGAGGCAGGAGCCCTGGCTTTTTCTTTGTTGTCATCCCTGGTGTCTAGCAGAATGCTGAGAACACAGTACATGCTCAATAAATGTTTGTTAATTAAATGCATGTATTTAAACTCTCTCTCTGGATTGGATTGTGAGTTTATCCGATGATCTTTATCTAATATAGAAAGTGGAAACTACATTTTTCAGGGCACCTGTGAGAGAGGATTTCAATGAGGCAAAGAGGCAGAGAAATGGCATTCTGTCTCCCCATCTCTGCTTTAATTGGAGCAACTCTTATGTGTTTTATAAATGATGGTTCCATATAAAAACTAGTTAGGAGGTCTGAAGCTCCTCAATATTTTTTTTCTTTTTTATAAACCATTAATTCAAACTAAGTCCTTCTTTTTTATGCATGAGGACACTGAAGCCAAGAGAACAAAATGTCTTGCTCAAGGTCATATACCAGTCAGTGGCAGAGCTGTGCTGGGGTCCAGGTTAACTGATTCCTGTTGTGTGTCCATTATACTGGATCACCTCATCTCCATGGTACTCTCTGGCCTCTTTCGAGGGTGATTGGCAGGGACCTGTAACCTTGGGATGAGGGCTGAAAGAAAGGTCTGATTTTGTGTGTGCACTGGGAAGGCAGAATGGTGATTGTTCTCCTGGAGTGATTTGAGGAGGGCATAGGTAAACTCAAGCAACCCTTTTTTCAGTCAACAAGGATTAGAGGGTGGGTACTTCCTGAGACAGAGCTGTGAGCTGCTGCTGTTCCCAGTCAATTCTCATGAGCTTAGCGAAAAGATCCAAGGTACACACATGAGCCAATGTCAGCACATCAGGTTGTGATGGGTCAGTAAGGATGGTGATTATCACCTCCCATAGATGGGCCCCTACTGGAAACCTCTGCTGGGAAATTCTGAAGTAGGATGATCAGAGCTCTGCTTGCTCTAACTTACCATGGGACTGCTGCATATATTAAAAAATAGGCAACAAAGTTGACTTATAAGTCAATTCTATAGAGTCTGGGCATTTCTTTCAGAAATGCCACTTGCATGGTGACCTCTAGGCTGGTTTGTTGAACCCATTTTAACTCAAAATGTGTCTACTTTATGCAGAGAAATTTCATCATTGAGTAAAAACATTGATTGTTTTTCCTACCATATTCCAGATGGATCTCATAATTCCGAGTGGAAGATGAACATTTGAAAAATGCCAACATTTGTAGTACAACATATGCCTTACCCGAGAAAGTCCTTGAGAGAAAGAGATAGTTGAGCTGGGCCTTGGAGGATGACTAGAGTTGGGTTCCAGTTGTTCTTTTTCTGTTGTTTAAATTTTTTTAATTTAATAGCTTTATTGAAATACAATTGACTTACAATCAATTGCACATATTTAAAATGATCAATTTGATAACTTTCAACATATACAGGTATATATAAATATATCTATCACAATCATTACCAAAAGTTTCCTCATGTCCTTTTGTAATCCCTCCTTCCCAAGCATCTCCATGCTACCCGCCCCAAGTAACTTTCTGTCACTATTGATTAGTTTGCATTTACTAGAGTTTTATATAAATGGAATCATACAGTATGTACTCTTTTTTGTATGGTTTCTTTACTTGACATAGTTATTTTGAGAGTCATTCATGTTGTTGTATGTATCATTAGTTCATTCTGTTACATTGGTGGGTAGTATTTTATCAAATGGATATTCTACAGTTTATCTATCTTTTTACCTGTTGATGAATATTTAGATTGTTTCCAGTTTTTGGTTATTAAAGCTGTTATAAACAAACAAATATTTATATGGTTTTATTTCTCTTGGATGAATATCTAGGGGTGGAATGATAGGTATACATTTACCTTAAAAGAAATTTCTAAACTTTTTCAGAGTGGTTAAAGCTTCCCACCAGTAGTGTATGAGAGTTCCAGTTTCTACATCTTTGTCAATACTTGATATAGTTAGACTTCTTAATTTTAGAAATTCGTATAGGTAAGTAGTGGTATCTCAATGTGCTTTAATTAGCATTTTCTTAATGACTAGTTTCGTATTTTTTTTTTAATGCCTACAGCACCCTGTCTTTCTAGGTGGTCTCCCATTCAAGTACTAACTGGGCAGTTTAGTATCTTATTATGTGATTCTTTGCCATCCATATATTTTTCTCTGGAGACAGGGCTATTAAAATATTTGGTCCATTTTTGCGGGGGGAGAGGGTTAATCTGTTTTCTTACTAGTGAATTTTGAGAGTTCTTTATATATTCTGAATACAAGTGTTTTACCAGTTATATGATTTTCAAATATTTTCTCTCAGTCTAAAACTAGTCTTTTCATTCTCTTAACAATGTCATTTGAAGGAAGGTCAGACATTTTAAATGTTAATAAAGTTCAGTTGATCAATTTGCCTTTTTTTCATTGTGTATACTGTCAGTGTCATATCTAAGAAATCTTTGCCTAATTCAAAGTCACAAAGGTTTTTCCTCTTTGTTCTCTTGTTTTATAGTTTTATGTTTTTTTAATTTGTTAATAATAATAGAAATAGATAAGAAGTTTTCTTTTCTCCCAACAATTTCTTTCTTATGTTTTCCTCATCTAATTTTCCACTCAGACTCTAAGTTGGTAAGCCAAAATGACAGGTAGTTGCTTCTTGCACATAAATGATAAAACTTCTCATACTTTTCAGAAAACTGTCAAGCACAGTCTCTTCCTGTCATCATTAAGCTGGAACTACACAGCCAACTTCTGAGGAGGGGTTGGCAGATTCTGAGATGTAGGGAGCCCACATCAATCTTGTCACTAAAATCTAAGCAGGACCAGGCCTGGAAAAAGAGCTGTGACAGTGAGAGGAAAAGCAGGAAGGAAGGTGAAGAGTCCTCTGGGGTAGAGAAGGGGAGTTCACGGGCCAGCAACCCCTTTCTAGGGGAGGTTTGTTAGCAAAGCATAGGCTGTTGAGGCAATTGGTAGGTGGCTGCCTGTGACTACAGCCAACTCCAAGGCATCAAGTGTGATCAACACTCATGTAGCTAGAATTTCTGCTCTAGCCAGTCTCCAACTCTTTGTACACATGCTTGATGGCTTCTTTTACAAATTCCATTTTTTTTCACAGTTCTTCTCTAAATGCAAAGTGCAAAGGTTTTAAAATTGCTCTCAAGGGACTCTAAAGGTTTCCCAGAGCTTTGCCAGGGCCCAGAGGTGAGGGGTAAGAGGAAATGGGGAGGGAAAAGTGGTAGTCAGCAGCCCCTAGAGGCTTTGCCTCTGATGTTTGCTTCTGAGTGGCTTGGCTACACACAAAGGAGAGGAGATTGTGGGTGGGGGGAAAGTTCTGTATTTCCCAGAATTCCTTTTAGAAGAAGTGCTCTGTTCCTACAAAAGAATTTTCTTGTCAAGCCCCCTTAAGAAGGATCAGCCTAAATTAGCCAAAGCCAATAAGTCTGGGTGCCATGCCTGCCTCAGGATATGCTTCTGGGTGCCACTAAGGGTGACACTAAGGGTGAAGGTAGGAGCATAGCTGGGAGAGTTACAGAAACAATGATGTTGTCAAACATCCTTTAAGAATAAATCTTTCAGCAACCTGTAGCTTTTCTCACTGCAAATGTAAGTGTAACAGTGATCATCTTCTCCTTATCCATAGGAAAAAGAAACTGGTGATCTCAACAACCACAGTGGCTTTTGGATCTCTCAGAACAATACAAACAATACTTTATGACCTCAGGAATTATTTAAACTTTTGCTTAGTAGCCTGGTCCATGAGTTGAGTTGTGCTTTTGTCCTTTGAGGGGACAGGGAAGGAAATCTTAGGGCTTTACTCACTCTGAATACTCTTTGAGTGATCTGGTGAAACTGGAGTCGGCTTGATCAGGCTTTATCACTAATAATGCCAAAGTGGAATGAAGTTATGCAATCAATATTAGTGCTTCTCTCCCTAGGGAGGAAATTCTGTTCCTGCTAGAAACACACCCTGGGATCATAGGCGTCTCCCAGCATGACTTAGTTTATTTTCCCAAGGAAAAATAAACTCATGCATAAACATAAGGCTATGCTCTCAAAAGTTTCTTGATAAATGTTAATTTATGAGTTTGGCTTTGACTTGGGTTAATTGAGTTGCTGGGTTTAACTTAGCAGAGCTTCCCAGCATAGAATATGGGGACCATCAACACTAGAATCCTTTGGGATGCTTGTTCAATGCAGATTCCTGAGCCCCACCCCAATCTCTACAATTATAATCTCTAGGGTGAGCCCTAGAATCTGCATTTAAAAAAACTCCTTAAGTGATTCTTCTGTGCATTAAATTTAAAGGCCTAGCAACATACAATGTTTACATCTTAAACTTACAGATGCATTAGGGAGGTGAAAAGGTGAATCCAGAAGAGCATAGCTACATGAAAGCCATTTTTACAAAGAGAAAACAAATGCAAACAGCCAAAGGAAGGAATTAAAGCAGATGTTGGTAATATGTGCTATTCATACCGAATTAGATGCAGGTTGATTCTGGGTTTATGCTATAAAATATTCAGCTGGGTGCATGTAATGTTCCCATCCTGAAAAGTATTTGTCTTAAGTCAATGGCCATGCCCCAATCCTAGCTGAGGATTTTGTGCCTGAGCAGGTGAAGCTCTTTAATTAGTAGGACATAGATGATGGTCACAACACTACCCCATGGTTAACCAAAAGCCAAACTGATCAACATTTCTCCATGACCTGTGGAGTCTTTGCCTTCTATAATGTTTCAATTTTAAACTTGCTAATGTTCTTTTTCCCCTGAACTTTTCCCAGCCACCCTGGAAAAGAAGGAAAAGCAGAGTTAGACGTTCAATATTCTCTGACTTTATATCCATTATTATATAGAAATATTGTATTGTTATACAGGTCCTTCTAAAGACTGAAATAGAGCATTAGCAACCCAAAACTTACATTAAACTGAATAAATGAGGTCTTGGCATAATACCGAGATGCTGGAAACCTCCAAGTTAAAGGCTCATTGCACAGAAACCCCAGGGCAATATTGCTAGGAATTACTCAAATACATTGGCAGTTATGATTTCATAAGGTCTCTCAAGTTCACTTTTCTTTGCTGTTTTTATAGGTACCGCTCCATCAAAAACTTTCATCACCCTCTTGCTGGATTGCTGACACTTTCTGGCTGGGGCTTACCCTTCTAGTTCTTCCTGAAAACCAAACTTTTTCTGATACATCTTTAAAAAATGTTGCTCCATAACTTGGGAACTTCCTGTCATTTATCAAATCCTTCTAAATTCTTAAGAATCTCACTCCAGTACTCAAGGTTCCTCTTGAGCCAGTCTTCTCTCTCAGAACCCCCCTCCAGCCAGGTCTCATTGGCTCTCACAACTCATCCTCATTCTCTTTTTTGCTTCATGCTATTGTTCATGTGATGCCTCTTGAGAGGGATGTCATGCCTCCTCTTCTCCATCAGCGTACATTCAGTACTGCTTTTGAGAACCACACCACCCAGAGCCTTCTGTGGTTCCCCTTAGCTCTTGGTTTGCACTATATATTAATTCCTGTTATCTCAATATTACACTTAAATTCTGTTTGTTTTCTCCATGATCTCATTGTAAATTCTTCCATGGCAGAGACAGTTGTCTTAGCTGCTTCCCATCATATCTCCTAGATTATCAAACACAGCATCTATCCAGCAAATTCATGTCTCACCACTTTCTTATTGGGAGATGAGGCAAATATCCAACCTAGATTTCTGGAAACCTTGAAGATCATTGGCTAAACATGTCTTAGTCAAGTTCTCTATTTTACAGTTGAGGAAACTGAGGATCGGTTTGGGTTCGCAGTACTGGTTAATCATAGCACTGGAACTAGACTTAACTATCAGTTTAAATGGTCTTAAGTATCCAAAATAAAGAAAAATCCAGTCAATCACTTTGCCAGCAGGTTGTAACACTTTCTGGTTTCTGCCTGCCTATTTGAGTCTCTCTAATAATAAAACATAGTTCCACATATGCAAGAATGGTTAAGAGTAACCTTCATCATCTTTTTTTTTCTTTTTTTTCTTAATACAAATAAGCTGAGCTCGAGAGAGACAAACAGCTTACTGGCAAAAAAAAAAAAAAGCAGGGCACCTCTGGCAAAAAAAGCAGGGCACCTCTGACAACTGTGGGTAGCTGGAGCCTTGACAATCTCTGTCACAGACAGCAGTTGAGGATGAGCCAGGAAACAAGCTATAGCAGAGAAACCTGAAGAACAACTGAAGCAGGTTTTAAAATTGCAAACAGAACCCTTATTTGATTCTGATTATCGTTCTTTACATATCTAGGTTTAAATATGATTCATGCCTAATTTGAATTTTAATTTTATATCTGGAATTGATTATTTCTATCCTTCAATATTCTTAAAACGGATTTGAATCAGCTTGCCTAGGTGCTTAAAACACAGCAGCAAGATGAACTTGTATCATACGTAATTGAGGAAATTGAGAATAGAGAAGAAAAGAAAAATAAAGGGAAGAAGAACAAAAAATTGAGGTTATTACATTAAATTCTGGCTTCTCTAATGTAGGGATAGTTGCCAGAGGCAAGCTACAGATTTGACTTTTACAGTCCTTGGAGCCAAAGTAAAGACAGAAACAAGATAAGTTACACAATTCATGGAGACAAGAAAATAAGAACAAACCAGCTTCTTATGATATTTCCTGGTAGCAAGACCTGATGGACATGTCTCCCATGATCCCAGGAAGAGGAGATATGTAAAGTAGTGAGAGCTGTCTTCCACATATCCCTACAGTAAATGTAAGTTCCACAAGACTTAGAAATTCTGTTTTTTATATATAGGCTGAAGGGCAGTTCGGAAAAAGCAATTTCGGGTAGTAAAATGATCAGTGTAAAAATCCTTTAAGCTTGCTTAATTCAAAGATAAAATATAAACTATCTGAAAAATTGGTTTAGTCGATCTCCTTTAGGCAGTCTTCTATAAATATTATTTCTCACAGCTGGGCAGCCAGGAGTTCAAGTTTATACCTAGGCTTATTCTTTGCACTGCTGGTCAAGGCTTTGTCCAGTTTGGCCAGTTTGACAGTTTTTCAGTCACTCATCTAATCTGTTCTTATAAATGAGATGTTTGGTGGTGGATATTCATCTAGTCTGAACTTAAGCTTCAGTCCTGGAAGTTTCATCCAAGTCAGCACAGAAATGAGGCTGCTAGGTTGCACAATACCAAGGGTATTATTCACACTGTATTCTAAAATGGAGCTCAAGATTGTGGGATGTCTTTACTAAAAAGTACTTTCTTATTTTTAAGTAAAAATGTATGTAAAGGGCAAGAAGCCTTTTATGGGATGGACTTAAGTTCATCTGGAGGTAGAATAGAATAGTGGTTAATGTAATAGATTTTAAAGTCAAAGATGGCTGGGTCCAAGAATCTGTGTAGCTCTGTAACCCTGGGCAATAACTTTGTCTTTCTGGGTATCGGTTCCTTGCCTGTAAGACGTAAATAATAATGAGTACCTCACAAAGCTATGAGGATTAAATAGAAAATGAATGCAGAGTATTTTGCCCAATGTCTGGCATTTACATAGTTAGTGTTCCATAAATGGAAGCTAGTCATATTTTCATTTCTAGATATCTTAGCAACCATCCCTACATTTTGCGTCCTCAGTTACGTCTTGGAGGATCTAGAAATGTAAAGAGAGATGAGGAAAGTAAAACAAGATAGGAGAATGCATTTGGATTTTTGGATAAATTTTTAATGTTGAAATAAGTAAACGGATATGAACAAAAAGTCTCATCATTATAACCATGCAAAGGTGGGTGCTTAATCCTTTTTCCTTCTTTTGTTTTTTTATGTAAAATGTGGCCTTAGTGGAGTTGTTGGGTAGACAATGTTAGATGGTCTCTCAGTTTGTAGGGTCTACTTCTGACTGAACCCTTCATTTTTAGTTCTCTTCCTTCAGTGATCTGTGGCTTGGTCCTTCCATTTCTCAAGACAGAAAGATGGGTATCATCTTCAACTGTACTCTCCCACAGCCCCCTCACCCAGCAATCACCAGCTCTTGCCAGTTACCCTGAATTCTATCCACTCCTCATGATCCAGCCTGAACCACCCTTGTTCAGACTGCGACTACCTCCACCCTGAATCACAGAAAGTTCCTCACGAACCCCCTGGGGTCCCATTCAACCACACTCCTCTTCAATCCATTCTTCACACAACAAGCCAAACATTTCTTCTAAGAAGTAAATCTGGTCATTTTGTATTCTTAATTAAAACCCTTCAATAACATCCAATTGTCCATAGGATATAGTTCTCACTTTTTAATATGGCTCACAAGCCCTTTCTGATCTGGTTTCTGCTAACTTCTCCTAGGATGCCTTTCTCTCTGCCTCTCTGCCCATGCTGGAAGCCCTTCCCTGTGCTTCCATTTAGCTGGCTGATTTCTGTTTATCCTTCAGGGTTGTTATGGACTGAAGTGTGTCCCCTCCCAAAATTCATGTGGTAAAGTCCTAACCCTGAGTACCTCAGAATGTGACTGTGTTTGAAGACAAGGTCTTTAAAGAGGTAATGAAGTGAAAATGTCACTAAGGTAGGCCTTAATCCAATAAGATTGATATCCTTATACGAAGAGGAAATTAGAGCACAAACATACAGTGGGAAAATCACATGAAGATAGATGGTGAAAAGAGCATTTACAAGCCAAGGAGAGAAGCCTCAGAAGAAATCAACCCTGTTGATACATTAGGCTCAGACTTCTAGCTTCTGAAATTGTGAGGAAACAAATTTTTGTTGTTTAAGTTACTTGGTCTGTTAGTACTTTGTCATGGCAACTCTAACAAATTAATTTATAACCTAAGACTTGGGACACACAGCCCTGTCCCCCTATTCCCCAAACGCTATCTGTATGCCTCTGCTACATACTCTTATAGCACTTTATAATTGTAATTTCTCTATCAGAGCTCTTACCACAGTGTATTGTAATCTCCTGTTTTGCCTTTGTTTGATTACATATTTTGCTTTCATGTTTTGGTCTGTATGCCTCTCTACATCATAAGCTTCATAGGCAGAGGTTATGTCTGTTCACCATTCCATCCCCAGTGCCTAGCACAGTGCCTTACATGTTCTAAGCATTCGATGAATAGCTAAATGAATGAATGAACACATTGAAGATGGTTTAAATTCTGGAAGTTAAACTAATGTGAATCAGAAGTCACCTAGACCTAGAGACCCAGGATGTAATCTTGAGGCTTTCACTGAAGTTTCAGTGTCATAGATTGGTTAGAAGAACTTAACCAAGTTATGGTTCTCAGCACAAATCATAGAAATCGCTCCCTTCTACTATTTTGGGTACACAGCAATCCTAAAGCCAAACAGAAGACAGCAGAAGACAGCATCGCTGATTGATACAAACCACTTCATAACTCCAAATGGAACTAAAGACAACTGATCCAGATATAAGAAAAAAAATAAAGTGGCTATAGGTGAAGTCAGGCCCAGATTCAGCAATGACAAAAGCATTCTTATCATTCATAATTCTTCACTAGACATGCTTCAGTCAAGTACCACGCAGCCTTCTGAGTAACACTGTCCTACCTCATCGGGGCTGCAGGCCTGTTTGAGAAGGTGGGGCTATCAAACAGCCAGAGTGGAGCCTGGACATAGAAGGTGGAGTCAGGACTTATGAAGTCCAGGACAAGTAGTCAGACCAGATTTTTGCCCAACAGGCTCTTGATGACTCACTGAACCTCTGAACCTGGACATGCATAACTTGTATGACTTATTCAGGTTACTTCCTGGTTCTGCAGTCAGTTGTGGTGAGGCTAAACAATTGTAGCATAGTCTCACCTCTTTGATTCAGCAATTAATGTATGACTGATTTGCAAAATACTTTTAGTAAGCACATTAATATCTCAGAATAAAAAGAAAAAATAAAAAGCACGTATTTCATGGGACAGCCAAGAAATTTAATTAGTGCAAAACAGTCTTTGTTGAACAAGAATACCCGATCAGGGCTGAAATAATCTCAGGAGAAGTTTTGTTTCTTTCTTATTCTCCTTGTTGAAAATCCTACTCTTGCTTATTTTAAAAAATATTTTTCTTGCAGTATAGCATATATGTAATGCACAAATCATAAGCTCAATAAATGCTTTTAGTTTTTCAAATGATATTACTTTATTTCTCTATGAAAACATCTAAGCATTGTCGAAAAATGTGAAAGTATGAAAAGAAAATAATTATCATTAATAGTCCCAATCATAATTCCACTACGCAAAGATCCCTTTTAACATCCTGGTGAGAAACTTCCCAGCTTTTTGCTATAGGCTGTATTCAAGTATGTATTTTATAAAATTGTGATTGTATAGTTCATACTTCACTATTTTTATTGTGAATATTTCCCTATATTATCACTTATTCTTTTACAACCTGACATTTAACAGTGCATAGAATTTTATCATGTGGTCTTATTCTATTTAAACAACTATTATTAAACATTTAGTTTTTCCCATATTTTGCCAATATAAATAATGCTGCATAAACATTATTCTATATAGACTCCTGTCCATATATGCTTATTGATTAGGAGATATTACTATTCCAATTTTCTTAATAAAGATGATCAGGTGCCCTGATTTTGTGGGTTAGGTTTAGTTTATACTTACAAGTCCTAGGATCTTTAGTATGATGGAAACATAGGATTACAGTAGAAAGAAATACTCAATTGAAGAAAATGGGGTTAGAAGTAGAAATAAATTTGCCAACACATTTCAGTAGATCGTATGACAATGATAGATAACAAATTTGTACAAGCAAGGTATCTAAGAACCCATGTAGATACCGAAAATGTGGGCGAATAGTATTTCAGGTATTTAACTATATTTTTACTCTTCTTATATGCTTCCCCTACTCATTTGAGGTGGTCATGCTGTCCTTGTTGTCTTAAGGGAGGGATGTTGCATGTTAGAAAGTGGAATTCTTCAAGACTTTCTGACTTCTGTTTCTAAAGAGGTTAAATTCTAGAACAGGGAGAGGGTAGACAAGGTCTGTCTGACACCAAAGTGAGACTTGAAAATATTACTGTGGCTAAGGGGAAGGGAATTGATGAACAGAGAGAGATCTTTGGGGCCTGGAGCAAAGGAAGGTACTAGCAAAACCTTAAAGGGGATGGAGCTTCAAGATGTATCCAGGCAATAGAGGTGCTAGGCAGCCCAGCAAAAATTTATGAGCCTGAGTGGGGGGCGGGAGCACAGGGGCATGCTGGCAGGGATGGTGGGCATCTCTTCAAACTGGCGCACTTGAGACTTACAATCATATTGTGACCATTATTCCCCTATCTTCGGTGCCGTGTAGGTTTGTGGAAGAATGCACAACCCAAAGACAGTGAGGGGAACCTCCGGAAGGTCAGGGCTGTTTCCCTGTGACATGAGGGCTCAAAATAGAAATAGAAATGTAGGAAATCAAGTTATATTTCTTTAATACTAGGACTTATGGTTTGAGATTTGTATCTACTCTAGTTCCTTTTCTATTTTCTGTAAAAATTAATAAAAATTTTAAAATCCTAACCAAAGTCCTAATGAGAAACTGTCATTTTCAGTTATATTATTTCAAATCCAGACAGATATCTTTTATGGGGCATAAAGCTTTATGGGGAAGAATTGTAGAAATAATTCACACAAATTGTGAGAATATTATGGCATTAAAAAAAATATAGGACATTCCTTCACACTATTTCAAAGGAATGAAGCAGGGATTTGGGCATTTTAAGAATTAACTTATAATATTTAGGAACTTTAGAATTTGTTTTAGAACTTTAAAAGCATACTTTAGTTTTTTACATTAACTTCCAGTGCAGGTTAAGGATGTCACATGTTTTACAATCCAGTGAAGTCAAATAAAGGCTTATTAGGACCTCTAATGTTCTCTGGCTTCATATAAGAGTCAAACTTGCAGTATTTACAGCATGAGCTCTACTCTTTCTGGCTATCCTGTGGAAATATTTCTCATAACTAGATTTGTTATAAAGATTTAGACAGAGAACATTGCAGATTATATTATCTGATAAATTCCCAGTGGGCAACTTCTCTTTGGAGTTTTAACCTGGTTTGATTGACCGACTAACTCCCAGGGAGAATTTAATTATTCAAACATAAGTGACTTAATGCTTTCCAGGGAGGAGATATGGAGATGAGCTAGATAGATAGAATGATAGATGGGATAAGAAACAGAGAGAGACAAATAGAATGAACAGGTAACTGCTTTTCTAAGGAGGTCTGAAATAGGGTTCTAGTTCCTCCTTGGTACTAATGTGACCTAGAGTAAGTAGGTTAAACCTGGAGTCTCCCAATTCTTCATGAGCCCCATGGGTGCTAATAGTCTCCACTGACTTCACATGGAGGACAGGCCACATGAGAGATAATGTGACTGAAAGCTGCAAGGACGTTGGCTCATCAATGGCACTCGGTGTTCATGTTTCCAGAGTCCTCTTCTCCAATGAGACTTAAAAAAAATTTTTTTAAATTAAGTTTATTGGGGTAACATTGGTTAATACAATGATATAATTTTTAGTTGTACATTATCATTTGACATTTGTATATTCTATTGTGTGTTTACCACACAAAGTCCAGTTTCTTTCAGCTATCATATATTTGATCCCCTTTACTCACTTCACCCTCCCCCTAAATCCTATATTTGACCCTCTCTACCCTGTCTTCCTCCCCGCTCCTCTTTCACCCCACTAGTAACCACTAATCTATAGTCCTCTGGTAACCACTAGTTTATTGTCCATGTCTATGAGTCTCTGTTTGTTTGTCCTGTTCATTTTTTGCTTGTAAGTTTATATCCCACATGTAAGTCATATCATGTGGTTTTCAACTTTTTTTGTCTGGCTTATTTTGCTTAGCACGATTATCTCAAGGTCCATCCATGTTTTCGCAAATGGCAGTATTTCATCTGTTCTTAAGGCTGAGTAATATTCCATTGCATATATGTACCACAGCTTCTTTAGCCAATCATCTGTCATAGGACACTTTGGTTGCTTCCATGTCCTAGCCACTGTGAATAATGCTGCTATGAATATCGGTGTGCAAATATCTTTTTTGAATATGGGTTTTCAAGTCTTTGGGGTAAATACCCAGTAGAGGGATTGCTGGATCATATGGTAGATCAATTCTTAGTTTTTTGAGGAACCTTCATACTGTTTTCCATAGTGGCTGTACCAATTTGCAATTCCATCAGCGGTGTATGAGGGTTCCTTTTCCTTTGCGTCCTCTCCAATATTTGTTATTACTTGTCCTGTTGATTATAGCTATTCTAACAGGCATGAAATGGTATCTCATTGTGGTTTTAATTTGCATTTCCCTAATAGCTAGCGATGTTGAGCATCTTTTCATATATTTGTTAGCCATTTGTATGTCCTCTGGGGAGAAGTGTATGTTTAGGTCCTCCGCCCATGTTTTGATTGGATCATTTTTTAACTGTTATTCAGTTGTATGAGTTCTTTGTATATTTTAGAATTTAGACCCTTATCTGATGAGACTTCTTAGCAGAGAAAGATTACTTACAGAGTCAGGCCTTTTTATAATCCCTGTGTCCTTCTGGGAGAAGTTTTAAGGCTGCTCATTGCCAGGAATGGGTCTAAAAGCAGATAACTTCTTTCTCTGCTTCTCCACAATTTAAAGACATTTTACAAAAATTGCCCATAACTGTAGTGCCTTCTTATAATCAGTTTAAAGGTCATCGAGCTGATCAGATCTTGTCTTGTGCTCTTAGGCGAACAGGGGAGAAGGACAAATGCAGGGGTCCTTGTACCTTCCCGGGCTTCGGATTCTGACTGTGTGGAAGAAAGGACTGAGAGGAAGTCAAGGCGAGGTTGTACCTGGAACTCTCTGTTCCACGAAGTAAGTTTAAGTTAGCCGTCCTCACTTCCAGCAGAGTTCCTGGAAAACTGATGTGCTTTTCCAGAAGAAGGAGAAGTGAGATTTGGGGGGCTTTCTAACTGAGAATATTCAAATAAAAGCAACTATAATGCAGTGATTCTTGAATACATGAGGACAAGTCTGAGAGTCTCTTTGTGGTGGAGAGAGAGGAAGAACAAGTAAAGTTTCAAAAACTAGTATTTGTAAATCTGTTTGGAAGAACAAAGATAACTACTTTAAAAATAATATAAGCTACATTATGATATGACATCTTTCTAATTCTTATCTAGTGGGAATGTGAATGAATAAAGCATGAGAAACTGCTGTCGGCTATAAAAGAAAGTACCAGAAAATGTAAAAGAAGTATAACTCCATTGTTAGCTAAATAAGGAATCAATAGCAGTTTAATCAACAGAGACACAGAGCTGGCAGGAAGCTTAGAGACCAGCCTAGGGGTCAGCCAATATCAAACTTTAATTATAGAAGTTTTATATCTTAATATCTAGTAAACCACTTTTATAGTTCTTTTTCAATTTTTTTCCACTCTTTTTTTATGTAAATTTTAGTATCAGCTCTCTAGTTCTAGAAAAAAAGCTTCTTAGTATATTTATGGAGAATCTTATTTAATTTATAAATTAGCTTGAGAAGACCAGACATTGTTTTAATGTAAGTAATTTTATTTAGAACAAGAAATGTGTTTCCATTTGTTCAAGTCTGTTCTGGGGTGTTTCAAGACTATTTTAAAATTTCTCTCATATAGATCTTGCACATTTCTTGTTAAATTTAATCATTAGAATTTATCTTATTTTGTTGTTATTGGAAATAAGGCCTTTTTTTCTATTGTAACTCCTCCTAACTGATTATTGTTAGTTTACCTAAAGCCTTTGGTTTCTGTATTTTTAGCTTGCTATCCTGCTAACTTTAGAGTTCTTTTACTGCTTGGCTACTTTTACCATGGATTCTCTAAGATTTTGTTGATATACTATTATGTCATTTGTAAGATGCTGGCTTTAGGACTGAGGTGTATTTTATTAATGTATTTTATTGCATTAAGGAAATACCCATTATTTTCTATATTCTTGAGTGCTTTTTTACATCAGGAATAAGTGTTAAGTTCTGTTAAATATTTTTTCAGCCTCTATAGAGATCATCATCATATGATCTTTCCAGTTAGACCTATTAATATGATGAATTACAGTAATTTATCTTCTAATAGTGAACTACCCTTGTATTCCTGAAGTAAATTCATAGAATGTTGTGTGTGTCATTTTCTTAACATGTCATTGGATCCTGTTCATTAACATTTTATTTTAGGATTTTTGAATTACTGTACATAAGTAGTAATATTGTTCTGTCATTTTCTTTGTGCCATTTTGTCAGGTTTGGTAATCAACGTTATATTTTAGTTAATGAAAAGAATTTGGACATTTTCTCTTTTCTAGAATAATTTATGTTGCATTGGAATTATCCGGTCTTTGAAGATGTGTTAAAATTTCCTTTTGAGACTGAGGCTGGTAACTTTTTGTGGACAGTTCTTTGATAAATTTCTCAATTTTTTATATGGACATTGGTCTGTTTAAGCTTTTTATCTCTCTTGGAGTCTATTTTTGTAGACTGTATTTTAGTAGAAAATTATCCATTGTATCTAACTCTTTAAATGTATTCGTATAATGATGTACAAAATAGTTGCTTATGATTTTAGAAAATTCTTCTGCCTTTCAATTATTACTAATCTTTTGGCACTTATTATTTTGTTTAATTTAGTTTCATTTTTGTTAGTTTTTCAGAGAATCAGAATTTTAATTTTTTAAATTAGTTCTCTCTTACTTGCTCACCTCATGTGTTTTTCCTGAAATTCAGTGATAGTCCACTATGTCGTAGCAGATATCTTGGCTATGCCATCTCCGAGTTTAATTTTCTGCTTAAATTCCATTGTAGATTTTGACTGTGTATTTTCAATAAAATTAACAACATTAAGTATTTTAATAAAAACTTTACATTATTAAGTATTGATTAATACAAATAAAAATCAGTATTGACCAATCATATATAAATATATACATATATTTAAAAGTCTAAAAGGCCAATTATATAAAAATATTTTTATTCCTCCACTAGCTAATCCTGTTTTTATCTCTAGACTGACTAGAAAGTTATTTATTAATTTCCTCTGATGTTCTCTTGTTGTAATATGTCAATAGGAAACTGGGAAAAACAATTTTCTGGCAATTTCCTTCTGCCGCTGGTTCTAGGATGTTGGGGTTTAGAGAATAATTTAGTGTCTGCTTTTTTTTACTTGACCATAAGTTTCCATCTTTTTTTTATTTTGAAAGTTTCATTTTTATCCTTTCTCTCAGCAAATTCAAGAAATGAAAATCTCTGACCTGCTGAAACTCAAAATCCCCATTCCACCAGGTTACTCTTTTTAATTAGAGGGCTGTAACTTTCCACTGATTCATATAATGACATCACTCTTTTCCCATCAGCTTTCTAACTGGAAACTCATTGAAACTATTTACATATGATGATACTTATCTTGTCACATCCTAGCCACAGTCTGAGTTGCTACAAATAATTTTAGACAATTCTGTGCACAGAGAGCATTTAAAGCCAATACTTAAAGTTATTGAGTAATAATTCAACATCCGTAGATAGTTTTAAAAGATAAATTCCTGGCTTTTATTATATTTCTAAACATTTAGAAAAATAGTGCAATAAACACCCTTTTACCACCACTCAGATTAAACAATCATTATTTTTTGTCATATATTTATATATATCTATATATTTAGGGGAAACATTTAAAAGTCAGTTGCAGATATTGTGACCATTTACCCCTAAACAGTTCAGCCAGCATCCCCTAACAATAAGGACGTCCTCGTATGTAACTTCATTATCACCTCTAAGAAAATTAACAGTACTTAAGTTCATCTAATAACTAGTCCATATTCACATTTTCCAAATGTCCCTCAAATTCGTTTCACATGACTTTTGGTTGTTATTTAGAATTTTATAATCTAAAAAAGCCTTTTAAAAAATGATATTGACTTTTTGAAGAGACTAGTCCTTGTAGTGTCATTTAATTCTAAGAACTTAATGTCAAATTAACTTTAGTATAACCAACTCCTATTATCATGTGAAAGTTTTCAGGAATTGCAGTGGTTTGAAACCACAAATCTTTTGGTCTGACTGATTCTTTCATGGTTGGGGAAGACTTGCAGCCATTGAATGTTAGAGCAGGAAAGCTCATCCCCACAATGACACACTAGAAAAGGGTAAGTGTAATAGTGTCCTATTGCTACTGTAACAAATTACTCCAAATATAGTGGCTCAAAACAATGTAAAGATCAGAAGTCCAAAACAGGTCTCACTGGGCCAACATCAAGGTGTTGCATTCCTTTCTGGAGACTCAGGGAAACTCTGTTCCTTGCTTTTCCCATCTTCTAGAGGCCGTCTACATTCCTTCATCTTCAAAGGCAGCAGTGCAGAATCTTCAAAAGTCTCCAACTCCAATCCTGACTTTCTTGCATTTGCATTGGGCCCACCTGAGTAATTCAATTTTTCCTATCAAAATCTGCTGATCAGCAATCTTATTTGTATATACCACAGATTTTTCCCTAGCTGTGTAACATAACATAGTCACAGGTCTCAGGCATTAGGATGTAGACATTCTTGGGGACCATTATTCTGCCTATGAAGAAAATGACCTGACAAAAATTTGTTAAGTTACTCATGAGAGTCCTTTTAATATACTGTGATCTTACTGTTTGTTCATTTTGCACTGGAATTTAGTAAAAGGTGATTCTATGTTGCACCCTATTCAAGAGTTTAATAGAAGAGGCATTAGAAAGATTTTATTATAGAATTACATTCTCATTACCAGGTAAATCCTCAATTTGGTGTTGGAGGATAGTGCTGATATCTGACGTTAAATTGTTTCACTTGCTAGTTTTGTTTGATTTTGATAAGGAAGTTAAGTGTTTTCTGTGACTATAATTAGCGAGTCCAAATGGCTTAAATCTTCTAACTCACTTCAACTCAACATTCTAGTTGTATTCTTCCATCACCTCAAGGTACAGTAAGAGTCCAAAACTGTAGGTGGGCTCACCCACCTCTTCCTGGGTTATCTATTCAAATCATATCTGAGGTGGATCCTGTAGTGTCAAGACAACATTTTACTAAAAGGTGAGGTTCTGGAGTGGTCTCAGGTCCACTTATCATCCACAGGGCTCTCTGAGTGCTGACTTCTTGTTATATAATTTCATAACCACTAATAAAACAGCATTGTTCTGGCTAAATATTTTTTTCAGATTTAAGAAAAACCAGACTCATTGAGGTCCCATTAAATGCAATAAAACCTGTCTCACGAATGTTGGTGGGGTTTTTCTGAAGTGGCAAATGAAAATCATTAAATATTATTCATCATGTAGAAAAAGCTAGTATATTGGTAAAGTAAAATTATGAGGTTTTAGTTAGTAGAAATGAAATGTTTTAAGTTAGTGAATTGAGGGGCCCCATTGAGGGAGTCAGACAAAATAAGAACGAAACTACAGAATTTTGAGTACACAGGAGGGATGGAGCTAAGAAAATAGCTAGAGTCAAACCAGATATATCAGAGAGTTCAGTTGAGATCTGAAATCTCTACTCTTGGGTTCCCTAATTTTGAGACTTATTCTTTAAATTAATGATATTATAATGGGGAAAACCACAACCTCCACCTTGGGGAAAGGTCAGGAAAGAGTTTGGGAGGGGCTTGTGCAGTAGACCAAGGATGTGATCCTGATGGCACAGTCTTGGGTTGCAAATCACAGGGATTATACAAGCCTGTCAGGTCAAGGTCATCTTGGCAACTCTATGCTGAACGTCCCACCAACTTGGTTGTGTCAGGGGAAGTAAGCAGAGTTCTAATGTGTGTGTGTGTGTGTGTGTGTGTGTGTGTGTGTGTGTGTGTGTGTTACATCATTTATTTTACATGGTGGGAAAGAACTGCAGGGCCATGGGAATTTAGAGCTTATTCTTCTGTATGTTCTTAGATCTTGACCAAGAAGGCCACCTGTAGGGGCAAACATAGAAACTAGAGATACTATAGGATGCTTGGGAGTAAATGAGGAGAGTGCATCACATCTATTAAGGAACCTTCAGGGGAGGGGGCTCCAAAATGGAACAGGGTCTCCAAAGAACACATGAGGGTCCCATGAACAAAAGAGCCAGCTATAAACACCTGCTGGGTACCAGTCAGTGTGAGGGTTTTCTGCCCCGCTTACCTTCCTTTCTCCTTGTGCTCTGACCTTGGAGGGGTTAACCATATGTGTAGGGAGAAAAGGTCATAGCACACACAGGGTAAATGGGGAGAGAACTGACCACATCTCTTTCTCTGACTACTGGCTTCCCTTTCTGCCAACACTGAGGGGAAGGAAGGAAGCCTTAAAGAAACCACGCTGTTCAGAGTTTGACATGAAAATGGACATTTTAATCACCGATTGGGACCTGTGTCTCCTTGGTGTTACCATAAACTTTATAACCAAGTCTTTTCCTTTAGAGGCAGGAGAACTAAACTCATGGAGATTTTATATGGATGATGGGAAACAGAAATAAAGTAACTTTAAGATTATATCCCATGAGTTCTGCTTGTTCAGTATAATTGTCGCAGTTGTGAAAGCCTTGGACAGAGATGTCTGATGCCTTAATTAGCATGCTGGGGAGGGAACGAGGGTCAAGACACTGGAAAAGAGGGAAGACTGAGGAATGCTAATAACACTGTTTTAAATTTGGTTTAAAGTTTATTTACCACATATGTATCACAAAGAAAGTGATTTTTAAAATTATTCTTTGACCATTTTACCTTCCACCTTATCTAAATTCACTTAGTATTGGCCTGGGTGTGAGGAAATGGATGCACATAGTCCATAGCCTGTTGAATCAGGACTTCTGGTGGATTTAGCTCCAGAGCCCACAAGCGATTTCTTCTAATCTTCTCTCCACTATAACCTTGGCTTTAATGGTCCTTAAATAGTAGCTAAAATACCATATGTAAGGCTGTGTTTCCTCATCTTTTCTTCCCTCCTTCCTTTCCTCATTTCAATAGGTAAAGCTGTGTTTCTTCCTCATTTCCTTCCCTCCTTCCTTTCCTCATTTCAAACTTTATTTTCCTCTCCTGTATTCCCTCTTCTTCCTTTTCAGTGAAACTTCATTCATGTTATTCTGTATGGACAAACCATTCTGTGTCCTGCTCTCTGCTTTAACATTACTTGTAAACTTGATTACGTGTTTTGACATAGTGTACACACTTGTCATATCTGACATTTGTGGCTTCTCCCACAATCGGATTATAATGTAATTATAATGTAATTTCCTTAGCTGTCCCCTGGCTATTGGGCATCTGGATTCTTTCCTGTCTGCATCACAGGACCTCAGTAGTGTGTCAGTGTTTCTCTGGGCACACGGCCCAGAATACATTTAGCCAGAGCATATCAGTGCTAATTAATTTTGTTGCCTGTTGGGAGTGTAGACATAAAAGAGAAATTATTGGCACAAAGGCTAAAAAGGGTCTGTTAAAGACTTTAAAACCTTTTGCCAGATTGCAATCAGAAAACTTGAACCAGCCTACACTTGGTTCATCTCAGGATAAGATCATAGTAGATCACATCAGAGAATCCAGGGAGACTTGTCTCTCATCAAGCTCCAAGAAGGCCTTTCTGGTATGCTTTAAAGAATTACTTTTTGAACCTGTGATAAAGGTATTAATCTTATTTAAAATTTTTTTTGCTTTTCAACTAAAATTTTAGCTGCTTGGCAGATGTTTAGGTTCTTTTGCTAGTGTTAGTGTTTGACTGACTTCCTGTGATGTATGGGGCCAGTCAAGTCACTGAAATTCTCTTGTGAGATTTTTTTTTGAATAATGAATTCCTTTTTATCCTTTGGTTGATTTTTAACATTATTCATTATTATAAAAAATTTTAAAAACTTATAAAAATAGAATAGAAAGACAAAACCCCATGCACCCATCATTCAGCTTTAACACTATTAACTTTCTGTCATTCTCTCTTAGCTTACCCTCCTCTATATTTACATGCTTATTTCCTCCCCACTTTGTGGCATTATAAAGCAAATCCCAAATATCATATGATTTCACCCATAAATACTTCAGTGTACTTAATCTTTTGTTGAATGACCACAGTGCATATGACAAAGCAAATGAGGTAAAATGTTACCAATAAGTGAATCTGGGTAGAAGGGGTACAAATGTTTTTTGTACTATTTATTTTTGCAAATTTTCTGTAAGTTTGAAATGATTTCTAAATAAAAAGTAAAAACAAATAAAAAATGTGACCATAATATCATCACACCTAATAATCTAAGAAACAGATTTTTATTGGCTTACTATAAGTCATGCTCATGGAAAGAAATTAAAAGGAAAAAAAACAATAAAAATTAAAAAGAAAAAAAGCACTCATTATTATAACACCCAGACATAATAGCTATTAAATAATTATGTATTTTTCTCCAGGCTACTCAATAGACATAGATATACACAGACAGACAGAAACACAAACATACGCATATCATTTAAAAAGTCAAATAATACTGATGGACTTATAATCAAACATACTAGTTCTCATTTTCCCATCCCTTGCAGTCTTATCCCTGAAGTGCTTATTCCTGTTTGCTCTCTTTTATCTGCCAGCAGGCTCTTTCTCTCATGGAAAAATGCCAAAAACAGCTCTGTTTTAAATGCAGTATCTTTCTGATCTACCACAACTATTAAAATGAAAGGGAATCATAGTGCACTTTTTTTTTTCTCAGAAGTGGTTTTCATTTTGTGTTTGATCTCAAAAATACTTTATTTGTAAGCAGTGGATACTGAAGATTACCTCATTCATTACCCACTATGACCTCTTTCTAGCATGTCTTTCTATACTGTAGAGGCTAGACAACAAAGCTATATTTCTAGATTCCCTTGCAGCTAGGGTTCTGCAAATGGTCAATAGGAGACTTGGAAAGTTGATGTAAATGGGACCAAGCACACTGGCAGAGGGTCTTGGTTCCTTTGGCTGCAGAAGGTTCTAGTGTTTGATTCCCTGTGTCATGGTTGCTGACTGAAAGACAGGGGAGGTAGTGAGTTTTCTATCATGGAGAGATTAGATATTACTCTTGGTTGCATTTGTTCCTGATTATGTAGCATCCAAGCTTGTATTATCATAAGTTTAGAAGCATCCTAATACCCTGTAATAAATTCCTTTCTGCTTAACTTAACTAGAGTGGATTCTATTGTCTCCAAGTAAAAACTCAATAGAAGAAATTATCAAAGTCTATGCTTCTTCTTGAGTATCTAAAAACAAACTCTAAACTTCAGTCACCAGTTGCTTTAATAATTTTCTATAGTTTTCCTATGCTCCTGAAGGTGACACTTTTACATCAGTTATTTTATTTGGCAAATAATTATAGTAGGTAATTATAGCAGGTAATATTATATTCTCTTTATATAAGAATCTGAGACAATGAAAGATAAAGTACATTATCCAAAGACATAAAGCTTATGTGTTTTACTGCTTAGTATTCAACTTCTGGTTTTCAACTATTTCATATACCCAACCTGTTCATGAGTAAATAAAGCAAATCAAAAATAGTTTCATAAAAATCCTGGGACCAATTATAGGTCTAGCAAAATTTTATGAGTGGCAACTGACTTAATAGAGGATTCTTATTTAGATGGTATCCTTATCTGTTTAAAACTTTATTTCATGGTTATTATTTTAAATTCTTTATTTTCCTAATATAATTTAGTGCTTAATATACAAAAATTGGAAGAATAAACAAATTCAGAAAAAGCAGAAATGATTAGTCTACTACCATGCAGAAATCTTTGTTTATAATTTTAATGCTTTCAGAAGTCAAATAGAAACAAAAAACACTTAAAGAAAATTGAGACATTTTAAGCAATAACCACATCTTTGGGTTGATGTCAAGGAAACATCTGCATTCTCCCTGATGCTTTTTGCCAGGGATCAAATCCTGTACTGACTCAGGTTTTCTCAGGCTTTGCTCTGACCTATTTTCACTATATTTGCAAGCATTTACCCCATGTGCTAGAAACTCGGTCCTAGAGTTAATTGCTTTTATTGGTTCTAGCCTCCTATGCTAGCTGGTTATCCAGATAGCTAGTATTTAGATTTCAGAGGAAGGCAGCTTGTGATGTATCTCCATTGCTCTCTGCTTCCTCCAATCCAGCTCTTAATATAAACTGGTACCCCTATCTCTGCTCCAAACTCCCTCCATTTTTGTGTAGGATTCAGGAAAGGGTAAGGATCTGGTGGTCATTCCAGCAGAAAAGAGGGTCTGTCTACCCTTACTAGATGCCTTGGTCACAGTTGTCTCTGCAGATCCAGATGTACTGTTAAGCTGGTTCTGCCTGGTTTCTGGCCCCTCTTTGGCCTGCTAGTTTACTTCTCATACCACTGGCTGAACTGTTCCTCTCAAGGCTAAAACTCTTCGTTCTATCCTTGAAATGCAACGTGGTTCCCATAACTGGTCTTACCTTGTGACTATAGTATTCTTGACCCCTATCTCGCTCCTTGCATAATAGCAAAGTTCTCATCTAACCCCTAGTAGTATTCTTTCATGACCCAGGACAGGAAATCCAGGGTTTCCTGGATATTAGTTATCTCACTGCAACAAATTCCTTCCACCTGCCCCAATTCCACCCAACTTTGAGAGATGACTTTGTCTTCAATAGACTCCTAAAATGGCCAGCCGGGCTCAGACCAATGTGGACCACCTTCTCTAGTGATTAACCAGCACCCCTTACCGATGTTCTGTTATTCTTCTAGCACTGATGAGTTCAAATGCAGATGAGCAGAGAGAAACTCTGGCTCTATTCAGAACTAGCCTACAGCTTATATAACTTTAGCCAGGTCAAAAGGAGAAATAACATTGCCTGGAAACACAACTTTTGGAGACAGAGGTAGGGCAGCCCCAATTTTCCCCAAATTAAAACTAATGCAATTAGACAACTGTCAATGATCATTGGGACTTTCAGGGTGACAATGTTCTATGTTGATCATTACCTCTAAACTTCAATGTAAATTTTTAAAATCTTCTAGGAAACTTTTTCATTTGAGTGAATCCTTTATTTTTATTTTCAAAAGAAAGAAAAACAGTTTCCCATTGCCAGAGGATCTTAAAGAATCTTGCCAGAGAATTTAAAGAAAGAATTTCTGACTTAATTTATATAAGAGAAAAACAAACTCGATTTTGTTTAAGCTACTGTTTTTCAGGTTTCTGTGACTAACAGATAATAGTTTGAGAGAAAATGGCTTCTTAATTATCTGAAACCAAAACCCAGAAAGACTCAGAAACAAGGTTTATACTTCTCTAAACATCTGGAAGAATAGAATATTGGTCAGAACTTTCTTCTGGGAGTTGAGAGAGGGAGCTTGCTGGTGAGTGCTCAAGTGAGAGGAGGTATGAATCTTTGACAAAGATTAATTGAGCTGGTAATGCTCAGAGAAGGAGATGGCTCTAAAAATGTTGTATTAGTTTCCTGTTGCTGTTGTAACAGATTATTACTAACTTAGTGGCTTAAAACAATATAAATGTATTATTTTATAGTTCTGGAGGTCAGAAGTCTAAAAAGAGCCTCGTGGGGCTAAAATCAAGTTTTTGACAGGGCTGGTTTCTCCCTAGAAGCTCTGGGGAGAAATGTTTTTTTTTCTTTTTTGCTTTTTCCAGCTTCTAGAAGCTACCTGCATTCTTCGGCTCATGGTCCTCTTCTGTATTCAAAGGCAGCAATGGCCGGTGCAGTCTTTCTCACATCACGTCACTCTGGCACTGGTTCTTTCTGCTTCCCTCTTCCACTTGTAAGAAGCTGGTGATTACACACATTGGGCAGCTGAATAATTCAGAATAATCTCCCTATCTCAAGGGATTAGCAACCTTAATTCCATCTGAAGCCTTAATTCACCATTGCCATGTAATATAACATCATCATAAATTCTGGAGATTAGGATGCGGGGTGGGGGCATTATCTGATTTCCACAGATGCCTAAACAGGTTCAGAAATATGAGCCCTGCTTGTTAGCCTTCATGAATTCTCCATACCAGCATGGAGGCAGCAGTCAAGTAGACATGGCAATACAGGGACCCAGGAGGGAGGGGCCTGAAAGCTGCTGGGTAGTTCCCAGGTCCCAGAGCCCTCTCATGAGAGAGTTGGCAGAGAGGTCTGGGAGAGGCCTAATGGTTGGGAGAAAGTGATGCAGCTAAAGACATCACTGTGGATCACAACTGGGGACCATATGCGCATGTAATGCCTCAGAGGGTGCTAGTGTGGAAGCATCTCAATTACTGGGGGCCAGATAAAAATGTCCTCAGAGTTGTCAACAGCAACTGCCAAGATTTGGGAAACCCCACCTTCTTCACTATAAAAAATCCCTCCTCGAAGGGGGAAGGAAGAAACCTCTGAACTGACCCCCAGAAATTTAACTTAGAAAACTCTGAAGTTACTGAGAAAACTCCAGTTGACTAAGATGAAGTTTCTGTCACTAGGCTGAATGAGAATTTGAGACAGAAAATAAGTCATTATAGAAAAATAATGAAAGGTGATATTTCACACCCCTGATTTTGTTCTCAGAGTTGTCCTGCTACATATAAATGAAGACAATGTCAAGTCTCCCTTTCTGCTTTATTTGCAAGCACTTGGTAAAGTGAATCTCCATGTAAGTGGTGTGTGTTTTCCGTGATGAGCCCATACCTCCAGATCTGTGATGTGGGTGAGCTGCACAGTGAAATCAACCTTGAGAAGGATGAACATGTGACATTTTGCATAGTGAATAGCTGTTTCCACATGAATATTCTGACATAAAAACCACACTTTCAAACTTTCACCTTTTTTTTTTTAAGACCAAGTAAAATCTTAAATATAAATCTTCACTCAGCTCTGTGTTTTGCTCATAGGTGTGACTAAGGTGAAAGCAGCAGGCTGGGCCTGGTTGGGGAACTGTGTCTCACAGTCATGCTCTCGCCTTCTATTGTCTTTTCACCTAAATCAACAGCTGTCATATCAACAGATAACTTTAAAAATCATGAAAAGACAACTGTTTGGAAGAAAATGGTCAGAAGGAGAAGTTTTTAGGAGCTATTAAGCTTGAGGCTTCACATAGATATAATTGCTATATTTGGCCTTGGCTTAAAATCAGCATTTAGAGTGATCTCAGAAACTACTGCCAGGCAGGTGCTGGCACCATAAAGGCAGAGTGTTGTGTCCTCTGAGGGACTCACAGACCTTCTGGCTTCTTCATCATAAGCAACATAACTAGGGCTGACTCCCTTCAACTGAGCCCCAGAGTTCTTGGGCTTATTATGAAGAAAGTTATTGTGATCAGTGAATTTGTCACTAAAATCTGAATGGTAAATAAATAAGCTTTGCTTTGTATTTTAAATAAGTGGAAAAAAATAATTACAGTATCATTAGTAATATTAACTAATATTTATTTAGTGCTTACTATGTGCTAGGCACCATGCTACAGTACTTTACACACATTATTTCATTTAATCCACATAAGAGCTCTGAGAGAAAAGAATGATTATTACCCCCAGTTTAGAGACAAAGAAGCTGGGGCTTAGCAAGACTAAGGTTCCCTGTCTATAGTCACCCAATTTGTAAATAACCAACCCTAGGCTTGAACCCAGGTCTCTCTGGCTCCAGAGTCTGAAGCTCAACAGTATACCATTTGACCCTTTCACTACCCATGGGAAGGCTTCCACCACTGGAGAGAATGTGGTATGGCATTTAGGGGGTGGAATGCCAGGTTAGTGTCTTAGAATCACTTTCTTACCCCAGCAACTGGTACGGCACCAATAACTGAGAGCTTATTCTCCACCGAATTCAGGAAGCCTTCAGGTAGGAATGGTGGGGGGAAACATACTGCATTCTGGACCCCTGGGGTGCTGAAAGGGCTCACATAAGGCTTGGGTTGTGGGGTGGGGATGGTGGGGTGGGTGAGAAAGATGGAGCTCAATAATACTGCCTTATATAAACCAGACTATGACTTTTTTTTTTCAGTTTATATTGTCCACAAACTATTACAACAGAAGCGTTTTTCTTAAGCTACATATAGCAACATTAATTACAGATACAGCTCACTGGAACCATGCAGTTCCTTCCCAAAAATTTGAAGTGATTCCTATCATCCTTGAATCTAAACATGGCATCACTATCACATTCTGGACAAGACCAGGTATATTAGTACAGGAGGGACATTAACTTTCTAGATGTCACATGATAGCAGCAGCAAATAGGAGACCAAGTATCTTATGGTTTTTATAAATAGGAGACACATTTACCTTACAGTTCTGAACATTTAAAGTTCTTCCCCTTGTCAAGGTGTTGGGCAGCACTGGTAACATTCTGTCTTTCAGACTCTTAACTCTAGTGGTGGCCAAACTGATGTCTTGTCACTCTGCACACTTTGTCTCTGGGCCAGGCTGCCTACATTGTTCAGGACAGGCATTTCAATATGAAGAAGAAGGAAAAAAGGATGGGGTAGGTGGGTTACTTAAAACCTGGTTCCATCTCTGGGCTTTTGGTTGGGGTAGAACAGAGGAAGAGACATGAATAGCAAATCTGACTGTGGCAATCTCAATGCTCCAACAAATCCAACCACAGAAGCACATGGCTTTTTTTTTTTTTTTTTAATTTTAAAGGGAACATTGGTTAATCCACTGTCATTTAAAACAGTGCAACTAAGTTTCAGGTGTTTGGTATGTCTATTATTCCTCTTTCCTCAGAGGAAAGGAGTCGGGAGCAGTCCCACACCCCTGTGGAAAAATGAGATTCCAAGAAACCTCTCTGGATCCTCCCTGGACTGGCCTTCTCCTTCCATTTTATGAATGCAGTATGTTTTCTGTGACAGTGCTGCCTCCACCGCTGATGACAAAGCTCCGTGAATTAGACACTACAAGTGCTGGGGACATCTCTTCAGGGTCTTCCATCTCTGGCTGGCAGTCCCCACCCACAGGCCCTTGCAGGCCTGTCTCTTGGGTGGTCAGTTCTGAGTCTGTCTCCCCATACTGCAGCGGGAGCAATGCCTGGTGCCTGGTCAGGGTATCATTGCTTTTCTGGGCCTCCAGAGAGTTCTGGTGCATGGAATTCCTGTGAGCTGTGGCACTTTTCTGAGGCTCGTCAAAGCTCAGAGAGAAAGTGACTGTGCCACTGCCAAATATAACCTTCTGCTTGCATCTGGGCTGCTGCTGCGATTGCTGCTGCTGCTGTAGGGTCAAGGGCAGCTGTGGCTGCCGCCGCTGCTCTTGCTGGGTCAGGGCTAGCGGTTGCTGCTGCTTCTGCCCCTCGGGCTGTGGGAAGGGGTCTTCGCTGTTGCTCTTGCTGCTGATGGAGGAGGAGGGGGTGGATCCCGTGGACCCCCCGAGGCTGCTGGACCGCTTGCGGGAGACGTTGCTGCGGCGCAGTGTGGCCCGGGCTGCCACCTTGAAGGCGTGAGCAGCAGTGCTGCAGCGCACCTCCTCGATGGTATTACGGGATGGCTTGAAGAGGATGATGTAGACCTTGTTGAAGAAGATGCAAGCCAGCAAACCAAAGCTGGCTGCCAGGATCGCGATCACCTCCACGGCAGAGACAAACTTGCCGTAAGTGCTGGCGTAGGCCGGAATGAAGGAGATCCAAACGATGAAGAATATGAGCATGCTGAAGGTGATGAACTTGGCTTCATTGAAGTTCTCTGGCAGCTTCCGGGACTTGAAAGCGAAGAAAAAGCAGATGGCAGCCAGCAGGCAGGTGTAGCCGATCAGGAAGCCCAGTGCCATGAGCGAGCCCTCGTGGCACGTGATGAAGATGATCTCATCCTCTAGCTCGTGGTTGCGGTAGCTCGAGGGGGGTGCAGTGTAGAGCCAGATCACACAGATGACGATCTGCATGAAGGTGCAGAGGAAGACCAGCAGAAACTGCAGGTTGAGCCCCCACCACTTGCGGTGGAAGCTGGTGGGGATCTTGGCCTCAAACACCAGGAGGACACGATTGGTTTTCACCAGGATGCAGGAGATGCAGAGCACAAAGCTGATGCCGAAAGCCGGCTGGCGCAGGCGGCATGTCCAGTCCTGGGGCTCGCCGATGAAGAACAGGGAGCTGGAGAAACAGCAGAGCAGGGAGAAGAGGAGGAGGTAGGAGAGCTCTCGGTTGGTGGCCTTGACAATGGGCGTGTTGCGGAATCTGATGAAGACACCCAGCACGAAGGTGGTCAGGACAATGCCTAGCACAGCAAAGAGTGTGAGTGCGATCCCAAAGGGCTCCGTCCACGACAGAAACTCAATCTCCTTGGCAATACAGGATGTGTGGTTCTCATTGGACCAGAAGTCATCAGGGCACTTGTCACAGGCACTTGCATCTGTAAAATGTCCCAGTGAAGAGTTAGTAAGGGTGTGGCATAGACTAAAATGTGTGTGTGTGAGTGTCCTGGTCGGGGGTACACGGGTTATTGGATGTGGCCACTTTACATTTTCTTTATTGTCGAAGAAATTGTGGTTTTTACATGATCAGATAATATATTAAACCCTGACTTATCTATTATTTTTTCCTTTTCTACATGGTGGGGTAAGTATACATTTCCTTTAACACTACCCACTGATGGTTTGTAGCAAAGAATGATCAATTCTGCTAGACAGGTGGCTGCCCAGAGGTCTGACAGAGTCCATCAACTTTTCGCAGTGATTTAAGCTCAGCCCGACTCATGTTGGATATGGATGGGCTTTGCAGATCTGCCAGGGCAGAATTCCTTTTAGAAACAGGCAGAGTATCCCACGCATATAACCTGCGCCTTCCTCGCTCCACATCCCTGGCTTTTCGGTGAGAAAGGCTGTAGATTCACTCAGTAAATGAATGCTTATCAAGTCTCTGCTATGTCCCTGGCAGTGTACAGTTTGGGGAAAGGAAAGCAACGTGGGCTTTGCAGTCAGAGATCTAGATGGGAATCCTGACCTAGCTGTATGACTTCAGTCAGGTTCCTCAACCTCTTTGAGCCTCATTTTCTTCATATATGAACTGGAAACAATAATAACCCCATTATTGGGAGGAGGATGAAATGGGATAATAACAAGTATAGTTAATATGTATAGAGTACTTCCAATCAAGGCTTTTATTGAACAGACATTTACCTAGAACTTACCATGTACTTTACCAATATTAACTCATTTAATTCCCACTTTAGGATGGAGAAACTGAGGTACAGGAAAAATATGAGTAAGACAGCAAGTACAGTGACAGGCACCCAGCAGACAGTTTACCATGGCCTGTTAGCTCTGGAGCCTGGAACAGAGAGAACTTTGTCTATTCCAGGCCACTGAGCTATAAGAAAAGAAAAACAATATTGGAAAACTGTATAAAAGTGAAAGAAAGATGTGTCACAGGTGTGTTTGTAAGCTCTTATGGTGTTACAAGACATCTAACATTACTTTTCTATCCTGCTCAATGCCCATCCCAGCATCAATGCTCAGGCATACCTTGTTAAATGAGAAACTGTGCTAAGCATCATCTTAGCCCAGCCCAGGGACTTAGCTCACTCCAGAGCCCTGACAGTGGACCATGCCCTGCATGGTGTCCATGAAGCATTGTTTCATTACCTGTCTCATCACTGTACTCTCCATCAGGACACTCCACACACTCAAAGCAGCAGGTGGGCTCCCCCTCAATGATTCCTTTCCTGGTCCCTGCCAAGCAGTCTCTGCTGCAGTTGGAGAAAGGCACCTGGAGGACAGAGAGCACAAAAGGGATGAGCTGCAGCTGTGCGATCAGTCTTACAGCTCCTTTGCCATGTGCAAGGTGGAGGAGTTGGGCACAAGGACTATTGCAGCAGACTCCAGGCCCATGCCAGACAGAGGAAGTCCAGAAGCCCTACCTCTATGAAAGGGAGAGATGCGTATGGACAAGTGAAAAATACACACACGCACACACACACTTCTGTGATTATACGAAGATTAATCGTGGGGAGTCTACACCATAACCAAAATCCTCCTTAACTAATGCCTCTTGTATTCTCTCTCCAGGTCTCAGAATGAGACACTGTTTGCTCTGTATGGAAGTAAAAGTTTGAGATAAACTAAAAGATGCAGGGACATGAACCTACACACAGAGAGACAGTCACAAGGAAAGACGGGATGAGGGGAAGTTTGTTTGAAAATGAGACTCTGAACTTTGCGGTCAATTGTAATTCTTACAATTTTATTTTAGGCTTTACAGGGTGATTTTAGGCTTTACAGCAAGGCAGGCAGGACAGGCATAGAGCGATTGAAAGTAAATGGATCAGAAAGATGTATCGGGCAAAAGTAAGCTGCAGTAAATACATTAATTTCAGGTAACAGATTTTAGTTCATTTATTTCCTTAATAAACTTCGGGTATGCAGAATTTGATTACTCATAATCCTTGCTATGTTTGAATCTCTTAGTCATTTTTAATGACTGCCACCCAAAACAAAAGCTAAGACTGGGACAATAATCTCCATCTAACTCTATGCTTCCCTCTACCCCTTATTTTCACTCCCACCACAAATTTATATCTGAGATGACTATCATCCTGGATTCATCACAGGCAAGTAATATTAAACTTTCAGGGAGCTTATCAATCTAATTTTACACAAATAAAAAAAGGAAAATAAGAAAAAGGAACACCCGCCAACTCGTTCTTGTAAGGTCAATATAACCCTAATTCCAAAACAATACAAGAACAGCAAGAAAAATAAAAAAAAAACTACAGGACCATCTCATTTATTAAGTTGTCTCAGAAGCAGACCCAAGTCAGGGATTTGTGTCCAAGTGATTTATAAAGAAAGTCCTCCCAATAAAAACAGGAAGAGAATGGAGGAAGTAGGACATAGAAATGAGGGGGAGAAGTAAGGGTGTGATCTTGAGCAAAGTCCCTCTGAGGGTAGCTTCTGCCAGATCCCTTAGGGAAACTCTAGACTGTAAGCTATGCCTCAGAACTGTCCTGAACTGAGGAAAAGGGACCAGGGCTTTCATATCTCCATGCCATTTATTGGGTAAGGGTCATCTCAAGGAAAAGTAGATTCCTAGGCTCTTCTGCCTCTCTCAGCCTATGGGCAAAGTGGGTTCCATTAGCCTGCAGGCAGTCTTCTGAGAAAGAGCCTAGAGTTCTGGTTATTGGAAGCAAAACAAAACAAAACAAAACAAAAAAAACAGAAGTCCTGGAAGTGCATAAGAAGTGTAAGGAATGTAGAAGAGTCTGGGAAGAGTACAGCTATTTTCCACTGCTAGAAAATAGATGAAAAATACTAAAACAATAAACAAGCAAACTTGAAAGGACATAGAAAAGAAAATACAACATGATCATGTTAGGTTTATGCTGGGAATGCAAACAGGTTTAATATCAGAAAATCTGTGTCATTTACTGCAATAATTAACACAGAAAAATATGATCATTAATAGTTGAAGAAAAAGTATTTGATGGAATTCAACAAAAACCAGTGATAAAAGCTCAATGAAAAGAGTAGAAAGAAATATCTTTGAGTTGAAAAAGGGTAACATCAAAAAATTCCTTAGAGTAAATATCATTCTATATGAGACAATACTAAAAGCATTTTCATCAAAACAAGGGTGCCCACCATCACCACTATTATTAAATATTCTAGCCAGTGAATAGAATAAGACAAAAAATAAGGCATAAATATTATAGAGGACTAAATAAAACTGTTATCTGCAGATGATATGATTTTCCATGTAGAAAACCCCAAAGAATCAGCAACCAAATTATCAGAAATAATTGGAGAGTAACCTCATGCTAAAATGCCATGGACTGTCACTGTTTCATTCATGTTTTTTTTTTTAAAAAAAAAACACTTGACCTTTTAGTGTATGCTTTGGGTTGATTTCCAGATCCTTAAATGGTTGTTTTTGACAATTTTGTACAATTTATTATTGCCTCACCATTTTAGTAACCCCACTTCTTGTTCTCTGACCAGGCAACTGAGTACTTACTTTAGAAATTTATTAGGTATTTATTATCTTACAGTCTATGTGCATCAGAGAGAATAAATAACATAAGAATGAAGTATATCTTGCAAAAGCATATTCTTCTTGAAGTAGGGAGCAAGTCTTACTCAACCTTGGTACCCCAGTTACAAAGACTTGACTAATGTTTGGTACATAGCAGGGCACATACTACTTGCAAAATGTCTCTTTTATAAGACTCTGCTCCTCCCCCCACCTACCTGTTTGCATTGAAGACATCTTACAAAGTTAAACACATGGCAAAAAATAACATAATTATCATGTTTCTAGCAGAAAAGAAATAACCAGCTTGACAAGGAGTTTTTAAAAATCTTGAATGGAAGATGAGTGGAATTATCTTCTAATGTAAGAGGAGTAGAAATGGCAGTATTGGACCTAATAAGTGCTAAGACTTTCAGGTCCCTGGGAAGGACAGGAAAGGAAAAAGTTAAAGTCAGTATACATTAGCATGTTTAACTGTGGTAAGGAGGCACCCTCAGAAACTTTCTCTTAATCTTTCTTGAATTAACAATCCATTTGATCACCTAATGAAAGACATAGACCCTATTTCCCAAACCCACAATAAGAGTGCTTCTAAAATATTTCTATTGAAGACTGATGGCTGCTGTATTCTTTATCAAGATAAAGTAAGATAAAGTTCCTTTTTATTCCTAGGTTTATAGAGCTTTTGTTTTGAATCTTCAAGGACATTGGATATTACTGAATGTTTTCTCTGCATGCACTGACATTATAGTAGAATATTTCTTTTTTTATTCTGTTAATGTGAATAAATTACATTTATGAACTTTGTAATGTTGGACTATCATCACATTCCTGTAAATTCACTGCTGATCTAAGTTTGCTAATATTTTATTTAGGATTTGAGCATCTGTATTTATAAAATAGATTGGCTTATAATTGTCTTTCCTTGTCCTGACCTTGTCTGTTTTGGTGTAAAATTTTATCAGTCTCAAAAAATGAATTTAGTAGGTTTCTCTTTTGGCTTCTGTTAGTTTGTGAGTGGTAACAAAACAAAACTAAACCAGACCTCATAATAACAATGGCTTAAATAATACTGAAATCAGTCTTTCTCTCATAGTCACATCTGCGGTAGTGGTCCAAATTGATATGGCACTCTACAGCATTGAGAACTAGACTCTTTCTACCTTGCTGGTTTACCATGTTTGGTTTTGGCTTCATGGTCCTCTGATGGTAGCATTTGGTTTCCAGAAAGAAGGATGAAAAAAGGGATAAAAAAGAGAGCAAAGGATACTTGCAAACACTTTTTTAAAAGAAGGTTCCCAGACTTCATCACACAATACTGCTTCTTGTATCCCATTCTTCAGAATTTAGTCATGTGGCCACACTTAGCTGAAAGGAAAGCTAGGCAATCTATTTATTTCTGGGTGGTCATGTGTTCAGATAAAATTAAGTTTAAATATTGGGGGCCTGTAGCAGTTTCTTTCCCTTAATGGTTAAGGAACAGTTTCAAGATTGTAGCTATTGGAGCTGAGATCTACACCGAGGTCAGTCTTCCAAAGTCTGAACTTTTTATTGTGCCAAACCCTGCTTTAAAGAATTAGAAGAATGCCAACTTTTGAGTCCTCTTATTGCATCCTTCTGTCATCCTTCAGCTAAAGATAACTCTCACCACCATAGGAGTAGGCTGAGGCAGCCACCAGAAGGATCTGTTTTGCAAAAAGTCAGCAAGTGTCTACAAGTCTCTCCATCAAAGGTGTCTATACACTTCTGGTCCAGGAAGCTCATCTGAATTCCAAGCCCCCAGTGAAGATGTTCCTTTACCTTCTGATTTGTTGCAATAAAACATGGAAATAATTATGGAGAGTACAGTTAGAGGATGGAGCACTGAGATCAGAGTCAGAGTACTTCGATCCTAATCTTGGCTCTTACACAGACCATCTGTCTGTGTAAGTCACCTTTGTCTCTCTAAACCTCAGCATTGTCGACTTCAAATAAGGATACAAAGATGTTTAAAAACCCATTTAGCTCTAAAGTGCTTCATTAAAAAGTAAATTTATATGTTAAGATATTATAATGCTCTATTAATAACAGTTTGCATTTACGTAGTTTATAGTATGCTTTCGCATCCTTGATCTTATTTGATTTCAATAACAGCTTTGTGAACTATGTAGGGAAGTTATTAATACACAATTTATAGTTAAATATAGTTGGCATATTTGTGATTATTTCTACAAAAATCACAGAAAAAAAGAGTGGACTAGACTCTAACAATTTGTTGAATGCCTACATGTGTTAAGTTTGAGATAATGTGTCTATGGAAAAATTAAATTTAATGTATAACTCTGTCAACTATCCTAGGGACATAAATGACTGAATTCATGAGGATTCTCTGTGTTATTGATGTATCAATATTTAAGCCCATGGTATGTGTAGAGAACATTAGGGTTATAGAGAACTGTACAGGAAATAGTTTTCATGCAGGAGGGGAGAAGAGACATACACCAATTGGAGACAATCAATTACATGCATTAATGGACATAAAATATAATCTGGATGTTTTGACAGCAAGTAATCAGTGATAGTGCGGCTGATCAATTTAGATGCCAGTTAGTTTAAACTTGTGATAATTTAGACAAGGGTATAATTAATACACAGAGGAGTATAACCTCTGGAATCCCCAAATCTTTCTCTGGAAGAGATTATAACAAGATGTTCAAAGATATTTATAATTGAGAATCTGCCCTCTGAGGTAGAATCTAATAGTAACTCACACACTGTGGATAAGATTCACTACCTATTGGAGAACTTTGCAGGGGTAGCTATACCAGATAGTGGGAAACAATGAGATTGTAGGATCTGATCAGAAACCCACCAACCTAAGGAGCATTTAGTAAAAGAAGTTGAATCTTTGGTCATGTTATACAAAAGGGAGCCAAGATGCTCAAAGGTGATACTAGAAAGTCAAATGTAAAGAGTAATACAGTGGGTCTTATCCAAACTTCTTGAGAGAACTAAGAGAGGTTGTTCTGTCCAGGGGTTGTTCCTACAGAGACTTGGGTCCTCAGCAGCTACTACATTCTGGGATACAACTGCCACAGAATGGTCATCATTTTAGCATATCATGTGCTTTTCCCTGAAGTGCATATTCACTGGGTGATGGGCTTCAGGTTATTAATCAAGCTTCTGGATGCAGTGATACTCTGGAGAGGGGGACTTGATCATGGCCACAAGCATCCTCCTATTTGTTACACGTCTTCCATAGGAAAAGAATACATTGTCATTTAGACTTGTAGGTCAGCCCTGAGCTGTTTGGTTGACAGGGAACTACCTCTGTGTGTATTATCTAGGCCCTACATTAAATGATGTTTATCTTTGCTTAAATATTTTGCTTTGGTTGGGGAAAGTTTCCTTTAGTCAAGGAAACTATTACTATCTGGGAAGTCAGATTTGTAAAGAATAAAATTGTTTTAGCATGGAGCTCAGGTTCTGAGGATTTTCCTCTGTACACTAAACACTCATGGATTTCACAAGAAGCTTCGGCGATGCAGAGGAGTGAGTTGGGGAAAGTGGACTCATCATTCTGGAAGTCTGTGGCCCTCCCAAAGCCCAGCACAGATTCCTGCTTGTGGTGGAGGCATTCAGTAGTCTGATGGACAGCACGTACCTCCCTGGAGAACCCACTCCACAGGATTTTCTCCTCATTGATGAAGAGCCTTTCTCCTTTCTTGGCATAGACGTTGTAGTATCCAACTTCCCTGAATGCGATGGAGCCGTCCTCTGGGGAGAGGTGCCAGTTGATGATGGAATAGTTCCCCACCAAGTCACCACATTCATCAAAAGTCACCTGTTCCCCCATATTGTTGGTAAAGTTTAGGTGACGTAAATGCTTCAGGACCTAAAGAGGAACAAAGAATATTCTGAGTGCAAGCCACAGGTCTGCCACATAAGGTTATGTAAATTGTGTACTGTGATAGGACAGTAAACTATATTGTTCTAACAAAGTGGAAGGAACACGATTTGGGGAAATGGCGCCTTTTTCTAATTTATACTAGGGTACCCGCATATGTTAATAGCAGCTCTGGTAAGCCAGGGGATTTACACGGTATTCAAATTATATCTGGGGTAGGAAACACTTTCTTGAAACCAGGAAAAGACAAAGGATATATCTCACCGCAAGCCAAGTCTAGGCAAGTGTACCATCACCTGGTAGGACCCCGGGAAGGGTGGAGTTTGTAAGCCAGAGCCCATTCTTGATGTTTTCTGAGATACATTTTGGGGAAGGAATGGAGACCCTAGCTGCTCTTGTGATCTGCATCATTCTCCCCTGTGTTACTGCTTCTGTAGTAGTGTCTTGCTGCCAAAAACCACAGAGAGTGAAGTGGAAAGAAGAAAGAAATGAGGCTGTGGGTGGAGTCCTGGCCATCACTGTTGTAATAGTTATGGCCAGTCCCTTATTTTCACAAGGTTTTATGGATCACAGAGCCCTTATACAAAAAAATAATGACAATAACTACTAAACTTTACCAGTCATTGTACTATCCCTGAGGAAAAATATTAAATACTTTATATTCGTTATCTAATTTAATCCCCACAATGGATAACACAATTATCCCATTTTATTGCTAGGGAAATTGAGGCACAGAAAACAGAGTATCTTTTCCAGGGTCACACAGCAGCAAGTGGTGCAAAGCCTGTCCTCTCAACAGCTATGCTCTACCACAGCATCATTAAGAATTTGGCTTCACTTTGTGCATGGCCCTGACGTGAGTCAGGTGGAGGCAGTAGGCACTTGGCAGCTTATCTTTCATGCAGTATCTGCCAGGTGCCAGGGGTCACTGAGAGAGCAAGACACAGTCCAGCCTGTGAGTATAGGAGCACTCACTTCCCCTGTACCTCAAATCAAATCCAGCTATCTACAAAAACGAAAATACACTGTGACTAAGTAGAGCTTACTCCCAGGAATGCAAGGTTAGTTTAACATTTGACTATATTAATATGCTACAAAAGAGAAACTATATGATCATTTCAATAGATACAGAAAAAAACATTTGATAACATTTAACCTCCCTTCCAAATAAAAACTAACAATCTAGAAATAAAAGGGAACTTCCTCAACCCTACAAAGGGCATCTATGAAAAACTACAGTAACGTTGTATGTAGTGTGAAAGACTGCTTTCCTCTTAACATCAGGGACAAGACAAGATGTCTGTTCTCACTATGGCTGTACAGCACTATATGGAGGTTCTAACTGGTGCAACTGGGCTGAAATAGGCTGATTCTGACTGAAAATTTAAAAATCTAAATTCTACACTCAGACAAAAACAAATGAGCAAACAGACAAAAGAACTTTCAGATAAAGTGAAAAGACAAGATTTGCTTTTTGAAAAACTTACTGTAATAATTAAGGCTTTTTTTATAATCAGTTGGAACTTATTGAAAAGCAAAATGCTTAAAAACTATACAATGTGATAGAGTCAACACAGTTTCTTCTTTTGAAGTATAACTATAATCTATGTTATTCTGTTCTGCTTTAAAAAGAAAAATAAACCTTCCAGATTAAAATAAACAAAAAAACAAATAGGCAAACAAGAAAACAGGAAAATATTAGCAGAATCTGTTTTAAAATGTGCTAAAAGATTTTACTGAAGAGTAGTAGGGTAGACACATCAGAAAAATTATAGTTTTCATATGATGAAATGTTAACTTTTTCTTTATAAAAGAACAAGAGGAGTCTCAGATTTTTTTCTGGGGAAATATTTCTTTGTGGTCTTTTAAGAAAGCTGCAGCTAAACATTATATTCACATATCATGTTTTCAATTATGGACATACACTTAATTCTCAGTAAACATTCAAACCATGGAAAAAAGTGATTATAAAATTTCTACCACTTTGTTGAAGAAAAGGAAAGTTGGACCTTTAGTGCAATAATGTAGTAACAGCTGAGAGTTGCCTAAAGAGAAGGGTAAGTCCAAAAAACAACTATTTCATACAAGAATGATGACAGGAGTATGCCAGAAGGTGAAGGAAGCAACCAACATCTGAAATGAAGGACTGGAAGTTTCTTGATACAGAGAGAACCCAGAATTATTCAATTAGCTATAATAAATTAATTCAAACTAATTGCATGAAGGACCAGCTTTATTTATTTATTTTTATTTAAACAAGTAAAAGCCAGAATAGATTAAAAAAATTCATTTTTCTTTTAGGCACATTCATTGATATGAATTAGGCTAACACATTGTTCATGATAAAGATTCTTAGGAAGCCTGTGTCATTAAAAAAAAGAAGAAGAATCTAAAATTTAGCAGTTTCCGGAAATTTATTTCTCATTAATCCTCTTTATACTCTTAAATCCTTACCAAAGTGGTGTTTTCCCTACTCATTTATCTCACTGATAATGAAGAGGCATATTTCGGCCCAAACTTATGAAGTCAGAATTATTGCAATATGAAAAATTTCTGCCAACTTCTATGAGACAGCTCATTTCTCTCTTATCTATGCCTGTATCCATGTACTGTACTATGTCATCCACTTAACCTCTGTCTTCTCTCAGTCTTTACTTTTGTCTCATTCTCTTTCTTTAGCTATTTGTTCATCCAACAAATATTTATTGAGTAACCAATATGGGCCAAGCAGGCACTTTTCTAGGGATAATAGAAACAGTAATGTTCAGAATGGACAAATAGATATTCAAATACTCTAATGTGATCAATAGTGTTCACGCTCACTTATATGTACACTGTGCTTCTTTTTTATATCTGTGTATGAACCAGAGTTTTAGGATAATTGGTTTCCTCCTAAGGTTTAAGGCTATGGACCAGTGTCTTCACTACGAAACCATCTGCTGACCTGGCAGCCTCTCAGGAGCTAAAAAGCATGTTCCCAGAGAGACAACTGGGCAGATGGTTCTTTTAACGGTGACCTTGGCCTCATCAAGGAACAGGCTACCTGGAGCAGATCTTGCCTTTCTTACTAGCTAGAAATATGCCTTTGCGAAAATCATTTTGGCTTTTTTGGGTCTTACTTTCTTCACTTACAAAAGAATAATATTCAAGGCTAATATTTATTGAACACTTAGTATGTATAGGCAGTATCCTAAGCATTTTATACATATTAGCTAATGTCCTCATAATAAATTTATGTTTCATTATTTCCATTTTTTGAGTTAGGGAGGCACAGGAACATTAAGTGACTGTCCAAGGTCATAAGCTATTAGGTAGTAATTGGGATTTAAATCTAGTTAGTCTGGTTCTAGAGTCCAAACTCTCAACTATTACACTATTTACTGCCTACTCAGGCATAGGAGTCAGATTGGATAGTTTATCTATTAAGTTGTCTACCTCTAGTTACAACAGGTTAACTAGTATAAAATTGAGGTTGAAAAGATGGATATAGTTTAAAAATGGGGTGGTGGAGTTATGTATACAGCTTGCAACAACACAAGAAGACACAATCAGAAAAGTCGTCGAAACTGAATGACATCCAGATCTCCATGAAAGGTCTGTACTTTCCCACCCCAGGGACTTCCCACTGTTTTCTATTTTTAATCAACTTAATTGAGGTATCGTGTACATGGGATAAAGTACACCTATTTTAAGAGAGTAGTTCTGAGTTTTGGCAAATGTATATGTCAAAAGGTTCCCTAATGTCCCTTCCAAATCAATCCCACCCCCATTTGCAACCCTAGGCCATTTGCTGATCTTTTTTTTTTTTTCTGTCATTAGAGATAGAATAGCATATAAATAGAATTATACAGTATGTACCCTTTTTTTTTTTAGTTTGGATTTTTTTTGCTTGGCATAATGTTTTCATAATTTGCCTACGTTGTTAGCTATGTTTGCCTTTACATTTGACATTTTCTCCAAGGAACAGATCCTTTCCACAAATCTTATCCAACCTTCAAGGCCCATATTGAATGACATCTATTATTTTCTTCCTCATTTCAAATCCTAACCTGAATAGTACTGTTTTATTTTATCCTCATAGCACATGTATAAATAAAATCATGAGTGTTGAACTTTTTGAGTCAAAAGTTTCACCTTTTCCATTAATAATCATATCTCTAAGTCATCTCATTAGACATCTTTAACATGTTTGCCATGTTTACTTGAAATTTTTACAATTGAGCACCTAATTTTCTGCATAAAACCTTTCATAAAAGGGAAGGTGGAGATGGAAACCATATTACCCTTAAAAGCAATAATAGGGAATCTTTAAATGAATAATTATCGATAAACAGAAAGCACCACAAGTTATAAAATAACTGAAATATTTCCTCCAGAGGTAATACTCTTCTTTTAGAATTTTTTAAAAAAGAAATTAATAGTTTCATTAAAAAAGAAAATACAAAATTTTACTTGAATTTCTAATTTAGTATAATAAGCTTCTAAATTTGGAAAGGAATGTTAGGAAAAAGAAAGAATAAATAGAGGAGAAAAGAAGGGAAAAAAAGCTAATAGAAAAGAAACAGAAGAAAATATATGCCAAGAACAAAACAAAGAGGCAACCAATTGAATGGGAGAAGATATGTGCAAACGCTTTTGCTAAGAGGCTAATATCCAAAATAAATGAAGAACTCATAGTAACTTAACAACAACAACAACAAAACAATCCAATTAAAAATGAGCAGAGGACCTAAATGACACTTCTCCCAAGGAGGACCTAAATGACACTTCTCATACAAATGGCCAACAAACACGAAAAAATGCTCAACTTCACTAGCATTAAGGGAATGCAAATCAAAACCACAATGAGATACTACATCACATTTGTTAGAATGACTATCACCAATAGGACAAATAACAAGTATTGGAGAGGTTGTGGGGAAAAAGAAACCCTCATACACTGTTGGTGGGAATGTAAATTGGCATAGCCACTATAAAAAACACTATGGACGTTCCTCAAAAAAATTAAGACTAGAATTATCACATGATCCAATAATCCCTCTTCTGGGTATCTACTCCTCAAATTTGAAAACATTTATTCATAAAGATATATGTACCCTGATGTTAATGCATAATTATTCACAGTGGCTAAGACATTGAAACAACTGAAATGCCTTTCGATAGATAATTAGATAAAGATGTGGTACACATATACAATGGAATATTACCTCCGCCATAAGAAAAAAATGGAAGTACTGCCATATTGAGATTATCATGCTAAGAAAAATAAGTCAGACAGAAAAAGTCAAGAATTATATGATTTCACTCATATGTGGAATATAAAACTGAAATCAATAAACAAACAAGACAAGCAAAAACTCATAGACACAGACAACAGTTTAGTGGTTACCAGATGGAAAAGGGGGAGGCAGAGAGATAGCTAAGGATAAAGAGGGCCAAATATATGGTGATGGAAGGAGATTTAACTTTGGTGGTGAATACACAATGCAATATACAGATGATGTATTATTGAATTGTACACTTGAAACTTACATAATTTTATTTGCCAATGTCACCCCAATAATTTAATTAAAAAAAAGAAAAAAAGGAAGATAATATTTGAGCACCATGAGACTAATAGGCTCACAAGAAAAACTAAACACTGAGAAAGAAATGAAGTAAAAGAGGGACAAATACATATAACATGCACTCACTTAGATGATCACATATTATCTTTTATGTGGTGATATTTCCATCTCGTGGCCTTTTAGGATGTTTCCTTTAAAGAATTTTAAAGTCAACCCATTGCTCAGTATAAGTACAAATACTTGGCACGTACTCTAAGGGTCAAATGAATTAAGCCAAAGACTAGAGACTAGAAAACCTCCACTCTGGTCTAGAATTTCCAGCTCTTATGCTTCCAGCTTCACTTCTTAGCATGGGGGGCAGTGGCATGGGATGGCAAAGATAATGAAGGACAGTTCACACAGATAAGGAAGCTATTGCTTCTTGCCCATTGTGCTAAGAGTGGAGGGAAAATCTTGAACCAATTCCCTTCTCTAACCTCAACCTTATTTTCTTGTCTCCCTTTCATCTCCTCTGGCTCTTACCCAAATTCATCTCCCTCTTCCAATTCCCAACAATACCAACAATTCCTGGAAAGTCTATTTTGTTTGACTTCTGTTATTGCCATGGTTCTGTCATCATGCACACCTATTTTTTTTGTCTTCTGAGTGATTGGTGTAAGGTGGAGGAATGTAGGGAGCATGCCTTGTGTACAATCATCCTGAGAGAAGGAAGAAGGAAGTTCTATACTTACTATCATGGTGTTCTACTCAAACTTCATTCCAGTCAGAGCCTAGAATACCCTGGTACCAGTGATTGATTCAAGGATGGGCTGTTAGGTTGAACAGTTCTCATCAAAGGGCTCTAGGTAGTGCTGTCAGGTCAAATCAACTAGACTGCCACTGATTAATTCATTTATTCTACACATATTCAAATGTCAGGTGTTCTAGATACAGGGCTGAACAATACAGACATGGTTTCAGCCCTCTTGAAACTTAGAATTATACAGCAGAGAAGTCAGAGTAAAGAAAATGCTGAAGAGCAGTGTGGAGAGGGTTTGGGTCTTTGTGGAAGTCAGGAAAAATTTGTGCATTGTATGCTCATAAATTTCCTGTCAGTTTTACTTTTAAGACATATGAGTTGATTGACAAATTTTAGGCGGAAAAGACAAAGAAAATGGTCATTGACCTTATTGAACCAGAAGTTCAATTAAATTAACAACAATCTATTTTAGTCAACTGAAGAGATATGGAAGCCTCAGCTGTGTGCATAAATGGTAAAAAAGAGAAAGGATGAATTGTCAGAGTGTAATTTGAAAAGATGTTCAGGAGAAAGTGAATTTTGAAAGAGTTAAAAGTCTGTGGTGGACACGGTGATAAAGGAGACAAAAATTGATGGCTCTTCTGTTGTGGGATAGTATTGAAGCAAAAAAGCGATGCTTAAAAACTAATTAGTGCTTTGTGGGGAGGTGCCAGGCAGGTTGACTTATAAGAGAATTGAGAGAAGATGGGGTGGAATTCCAGGCTGAGATACTTGAATTAGACTGTATAGATTGTATGAGTGATAGAGACATAACCAATATCTTAAATTCCAGAATGCCTACCCAACTACTTGGATTCCTGAGGTTCAAAAGAGACTTACGGCAAGCATACAGGATATTTTGGCCTGTGTTCATATGTTATCCTTTTTTAGAGCTTTGACCTTATTTTCCAAATCAGTTTTTTTTCCTGAATGAATCTTGCCAGACTGTATGTGAGGCAGGAGGTCACATCTTTACCTTACTAGGGCCAACTGAGATGTCTGGGCAGTGGGCGCTTTATTTGGCTGCTTCACTTCTCTTTCCTTCTCCTTTTGGTAATAGCATCCTTATTTAACTTTGGGGAGCCTTCCCTGCCCTACTCTCAGTCTGTGTAGTTTGGGAGGACTTCATTCCTAACTTCAGAGGTGGATATGTGGCCTTGGACTGGTCAATCAATGTGGATATGGGGACTTTTACAGGAGATCCTGGGAAATAAGAAGATTCACACAGTAAAGATTTTATAAATCTGAAGCTGCTGCAGAGGTTGAAAACTGCTAACCCTGAGGAATAGGGAACAAAGACATGGAGATGAAAGTATTTAGTTGTACCTGGAATACTTCTTCTATTTAAATCAGTTGGTATGGATTTTCTACTGTAGGCAACTGAAAGTCCCAATTTTGACTATAGTCTGATTCTTGGCTATTTTCCTCATATGCTCAAGCTTTGGTCTTGACAATCTGGATCTTACTTCCTTGTCTGGGAGAAGAGTCGCCAGAGAGCAGAACTGTCAAATTACCTACTGGAAGCCTCTTTTTCCAATTCCTTCCCGGTTCTGAGGGTTTTTCAAAACTGGAGTCCTCCTTTGAGGGGCATGGAAGGGAAGAGAGGAAAGACAATACTAATATTTACTCAAAGATTGTCCAATTATTCCTCTTTCTGAAAACTCCATACCTTAGCATCATGGCTCCTGAAACCTTTTGGCCTTTGACCTTTATTGAATCTCCTCTTTCTTTGCCAGGGTGTGTGTGCGTGTGTGTGTGTGTGTGTGTGTGTGTGTGTGTGTGTGTGTGTGTTGGGAAGTGGTGGTAGTGGTGCAGTACAAGGAAGGAAACTTTAAGTACGATATAATAATTAGAAACTTTAGCAAATAAGGATATCTGAGTAAGAATTATCTCAGAAGAAGGGCTAAGAACTTGCAGGTCCTGGCTTATTCCACTAGCCTAGGCAGTTACTCCTTATCCCAAGAGAATCTCTAAAATAACTGACAAGGGTGGTACATTCTTTGTTTCTTGGTATCTTTTTCGAAGGGTCTATGGTGATTGGGTTGTTTTAGTTGTTTTTTGCCTAATAGATTAATTAAGTAGAGGTATATCCTACTATCTTAATCACATCTCTTTACAGCTTGAAATTTTATGAATTTCTTTCACATATATCATCTCATTTCATCTTCAAAAGAATCTTGGGTGGAAAGTAGGTGAGATATTTTACAAATGAATAGACTGACTTAGAGCAGTGGCTTGCCTAAAATGATGCAGATAGTAATGGAAGAGCTGGTGCTGAAGCTGAAGCTGGAGTCTGGGTCATTCAAATTCAGGGATTATAACCTCCTCTTCCTTGCTATCATGTACTCTCTCTGTAGGTCAGTCTAGGACTGAGGAAAATACAAATAGAGAGTAAAACTCAACCTAATTTAAAAATTAAGATACATTCATCTATCAATGGACACCTAGGTTACTTCCATATCTGGGCTATTGTAAAAAAAATTGCTACTTTTAACAGAGAGGTGAATATATCTTTTGGATTAGTTTTTTTTTTTAAATAAGGAAGATATAGTATATATGTCCAACAAAATATTACTCAGAAATAAAAAAGAATAAAATCTTGCCATTTGCAATAACATGGATGGACCTAGAGAGTATTATGCTAAGTGAAATAAGTTAGAAAAAGACAAGTACCGTATTGTTTCACTTATATGTGGAATCTAAACCAACCAACCACCCAACCAATAAATAAAGCACAACACAACAAAAACTGACTCATAGAAACAGAGATAGAATTGATGATTGCCAGAGTTGAGGAGGGTGAGGGAATGGGTGAAAAAGGTGAGGGGGGAAATAGTCAATAATATTGTGATACGCTTGCAGTGACAGACTTAGTGTGGTAATCACATTGTAAGGTATATAAACGTTGAATCATTATATTATACACCAACTATACTTAAATAAAAAGTAAAATAAAAACCAAAACATTTAAGATACATATGCAAGACATGAATGGCTATGTAAGATGTAGGTCAGGCCAGACTTTTTATCTTCAGAAGTTCTATGAAATGAAAAAAATTATTATGATGTCTCTCTTGTGTATAATTCAAAAATACCGAACAAGATTATACCACAAAATGAGGGCTAAAATTCCATTTAAGTTCTAATTATTTTATACTGTAACTACTTCAGTGCTTTTTTTTGATATAGCCAATACCAAATCCTTTTAAGGGGACATTTTCTGTGCTCTTGATTTGCTTGTGTCCTAAGCTTAGTTGGCCTGTCTAGTGGTCTGGCACATTGTATTGTGAGTAATATAATGGCAAAAGTGATGGTTAAACATAGTCACACTGGTTTTATTCCCCTTAGTATATGAAATGTAATAGGTACTCAACAAATACTTGTTACTCACAAGGGAACAATATCTTAAGCATTAGAAATATAGCCTGCATTCAGTACTAAACATATTCTAGGATGTTAAACAAATTTTAGGGGCCATATGCTAGGTAAAGAACAGTTGAGGTAAACTGATAATCAAATTAAAATACTATCAATTTTTCAGAAGTAGATTGCTCAGATGTTTGAATAGGCTATTTGAATCCGAAGTTATATTTAGTGACCTTATTTACATATTTTTTTGAGGTAACCATTTTATCTGTCTTGCCTGGATCAGCCCAGCTCTGCTTTATTACACAGAGAACTGCTAAGTGAAGGATGTACCTGCCAAGCCTCAACCTTCTTAATATCTGCACAGGAACCGTTGGTGAAGAGCCCTCTCCCAGGTAAGCAGGTATATATATCTTGCAGGGCATGAGCAATGGAGTAGACTGCTAAGTAGACATTGTAGGATATCCGTAAGTGTGTATAATCCATGTAAGGAGTTTCGACACTGCTGATATTCTCATCCCCTGTACAGAGTGGTCGGAAGGCAGTGGAGCTGTTGCTTATCCTGCTACCACTTTCTTCTTGACCTCTTAGAAAGGTGTCCATGGGTAAAAGTCCTTTAGCACCTTCTTGGAGGTGGCAGTTAAATGTTTCTTCCCAAAACTCTTTGGCAAAACCATTGTGGACAGACTTTCTGGGATGGACTTTCTGCAAGAATTCCCGGAAACCTGGGATCTGCCCAGCCTTCAGAGCAAATCCAATGGTGCCTCCGACCACATGGAAGTACTCAGGCATAGCGATCAAGGAAGAGCTGGCCCAGGCCTCACTGGCCAGCCAGATCCTGCCTGTGATGTTGCGCCGAACAATCTCTTTGATGAGGGGTTCAAGGTCTGGGCCACTGGAGAAAACGACGATGACTTTGGCTGTGGAATTCTGGATTACCTCTACCACATGCTGGATCTCTTCCTCATCAGAATACTGGGAGATAAGTTCACTGAAATCGATGCAGATGTCCCTCTCCTCAGCTTCCTCTCGGAACTTCTCAATCCCTGGCCGGCCATAGTCATCATCAGCTGCAATTGTGCCCACCCAGTTCCAGCGGAAATACTCGATAATGTCTGCCATTGCAGTGGCCTGGTGTTCATCATTGGGGATGGTACGGAGGAAGGACTTGAACTGATTCTTGTTGCTGAGGAGTCTGCTGGAAGAGGCATAGCTGACCTGGAAAGAGCACCAAATACAGAACACAGAATGAATAGGTGAGTGAGGTGCTGAGTGAGCCTCAAAGCCCTGTGGAGATGGCCTGCTGAGGGTCCATTAATCTAATCTGTCAAACATATTGTTTCCCGCAGACAGGATGAAAGGGTGAGGACAACCAGAATCTATTGCTCTCCAGTGTGTGCACTCAAGCACTGCCAGTCTATCAGGGAACATTCTAATTCTCAGTGGGTGAGTTTTCACAATGCTACCTTCAAAAACAGGTCTAGCCATAAGGTCAACCCAACAGTAGGATCTATTTATCCTTTCAAGGAGTGTCTTTATGCACCATTTCATATTTTTCTCCTAACCTCCCCTGTATTGACACATTGGTTACAATATACCCATGTACATATCTTCTGCCTGTTAGGTCCAGGTTCTGATGTGAATTTCCCCTTGTTTTAACTTCCCCTTTACTGTGATGAACACTCTGTCCATGACTCACTTCTGGAAGGAATCAGGTTCCCTGTGGGTTATGAATCTAAGGCTCTTCAGAGGAACCCCTAGGGGTTCCCCTTTCCTAGTCTGCCTAGTTTCTCTATTTCCATTTGTCTCTAGTCTCCAGCTATTCACTCTATTCCCTCCCCAACCTACCCCCTCCCGCACCCCCACAGTACTTTAGATAAAAGTACCCTCAATTGCAGTCATTTATAAGAACCATTTATCTTTTAAGCTCAATTAGCCATTAGGTTCATTAGGCTCAATTCCTAATAACAATGATGTACATCATTAAATATAGTCAGAAAAACATCTTTTCCTTTCCCGGCATCTCAGTGGGTTCAATCATCATCCAGAGCCCTTTCCTCTGTTCAATTTCATGTAATGGCTGAGGCCTTGATAGGCTTTTGAAGTGGCTGAAAAGGGACCCTGGAGAAGCTGCCTACATGTGTTTCCACTTGCTAAGACATAGATAGTTCTACATTTCAGCCACCAAGGGAAGAAAACCTTATCTTGATGGTAAAAGATCATTGCTTAAAGAAGAGTATCTTAATATCACATAAAGCATTTGTTAGTGCAGATCTTCCCCAATTTTTCACATTGTGGCAAACATAAAAGATAGGGTGAATGGAAGAGGCTGACCAACCCAGGTAGGGGGTGCTCTCACCACCCTTGGCCCCACCTCTCAATCCTAAACCTTGAGGAGATCAGTATCTTGGCAGGTTTTGGCCCCTCTGTAGTACTCCTGTATGTCCTGGCTCACCTGATAGGAAGTTTAAAGTTATTGGACCATTTCTTCTGAATAATAAAACATTTTTATACTTAATGGAATTTCTTCTAGGCAATGAAGGAATGTTTAATATCTCTTGTTTTCCAGTTTCATAGAGAGATTTTAAGCTTCTTATGAAAACCAAGTTAAAAAGATTTCAGAGAATGCCTTTTTAATATTTCTCAATTGAAACAATTTTCTATGTTCAGTGTTTCAATAAATTTTTCCAATATTTTCCTTCTTATCAATGAATAGTTTCTGCATCAAAAACATAAAAGGCATCAATCTATGAAAGAATGGCCAACCTTGCTAAAGGGCAGCAATAACTTTTCTAATAAGAACTTTGATTTTTGAAGCTATAATATAAAATTAACAACTTTTTTTCTTTGATTAGGACAAGCCCCTTTTTGCTCTGCTATGGAAGTGCATGCGATAGGTGGTTAAATTAAATAATTGGTTGAGATGTTACTGTTTCTTAAAGAATGCATTTGTAATATTTGTCCATTTTAAGGGTAAACACCATTTTATATACCCCCCCCCAAAAAAAAACCCTTAAAAACACACAGAATTTTTTTATTGCAGGAGGGGAGAATTTCATGAATGATTCAGAGAACTGTTCTAACCACAACTTGTTCTAGCTGGTCTGCTTGTTCCATCCACTTGGTGGCGTGAGTGGAATAAAAAATACCACTGGGCCTCTAACCCCAGCCTGCAGAGTAGTGGTTCCCAACTCTGCTACACATTGGAACTTCCTGGGAGCTTTCAAAACTCCCAATGCCCCAGCAGTATCTCAATGAAACCAGGATCTCTGGGGGGTAAGACCCAGGTATCAATATTTTTCAAACTCCCCAAGTGATTCCAATATGCAGACATGGCAGAGAACCTCTGCTACAGACATGCTTACACTGGTTTAAATGATAATCATTATAGTCTTCTCAGCACTTTTAAAATTTAAATTCAACTTAACTATATGTTCCATCCAAACTACAAAACAGTAAAACTTTCTTTTACATGTTCTTTCTTTACTTGATGGCAATTACATCTTATGCCTGTTGGCCATGGGGGTAAAGACAACTTACTTTATATTTAAAATAATACTGTGTATTATTTAATAATAATAATAATACTGTGTATATTTAAAATAATACTGCACAATATGCCAAATTTAAAAGATGTATATTTGCATCTTGCCCAAAATATTCACTGATATGGACTTTGCTAGATCATTTTAGCACAAAAGTTGTAGAGCCAGGGTTTCCCCATGGGAAACACCTTTAATTCCCTGAAGTAGGGATTCGGGAAATGATGACAAGACTTTCTCAGTTGTCATGTGTATAGGAAAGGATAATGGCTATCACTAAGCAAACAAAGATGTGCAACATCAAAATGTGAATTTGCAAGGGTACTTTATAAATTTTAAATATTAGACAGTAAAATAAATTTAAATATTGACATAAGGGATTTAAAAATTGACATAAGGGATGTATCAAAATTGAGCTGATTCTCCCATCGATGGACATTTAGGTTGTTTCCAATTTTTCACTATTATAAAATGGTGTCATAGATCTAGAAATATTAACATAAAAAAGGGTTTGCTCTATAGTGTTAAGGAGGAAAATCAGGTCATAAAATGGCATTTAGAGGTTGCTGTCTTTTTTTGTGTGCAAAAACATATGCAACTGAGAATAAATGTTTATTAAAGCACTTGTTGCAGTAAATTGTTAATATTTGAAAATGCAGACATTTCCCCACCTAGGCTGAGTTCCTGCCAGGTGGACTGCTTCTTCATATACACTCTATAAATAGTTGTTGAATGAAACAGAATATTTTTCATTTCTAGAATGTGTAGCACAGTGACGAAGTTCCTGTTTTGTGAGAAAATATGCTCTGCTTCTCTCTGAGATAAATTTGCAACCAAATGGTACAGAGGTGTAGACTTTTAATGAAATAGAATTAGAGGCATATTTGGAGTTCGAAAGGCTGGATTTACATCATATGAGCTTATTCCTTTTAGTAAAGGTAGAAAAATGGTCATTTACTAAAGGAATGGAGTGGAAAATAAAGAACCAAACACTCTGGGAAAAAAGACAAAGTTTTATACAAGGGATAAATATAAATAAACAAAAGGTATATACAAGTTTTATATAAAGTATGTTTAAATAAATTGTGAAGGTCTAGTTGATATTGACATTGGGGGTTCTCAGAAGTCCCAAATGGACATAATCCAGTGCCCCAACTAATTAAAAGGTCTTTTGTGCCCACGTAAAGCCAGAGATAGAAAAAGAGCAAACTATTAAGACATTGGGCATGGCAGTCCTCCAAGTCTGCTTCTCCTGACCCCTAGCCACGTTGCCCCATCTAAGACGGCCCGGGTACCTGGGGAATGTAGAAGAGCCCCAGCAGGTTTGCCACTGCTGTGGAGATGCCTGAGCCAGTTGCTCCCACTACAGCGATAGTAGAGGGGATGTGCTGTGAGCAGTTGCAGAACTCATCAAGGTTCAGAGAATCAATTTTGTTCTGGGCCACAAAACTCAGAGTGGCCTCCAAGGCTTTAGAAACCGTGTTGCAGGTGTCGAATATTCTGTACCCCAGCGTCATGTTGGGAAGAAGGGCTGGGCTGCTGTTTATTTCCTCTATGGCAAATATCATAGCTTGTAACCAGCGAAACCCCCGGAAATTATACCTAGAAGAAAGAATAAATGAAAGCAAATGGGAGACTTTCTGGACACTTGCTTTAGAGTAAGGATTGGGCAAAGCTGGGTTGGAATCGTGGGTCTCTTACTTTTTGGTTTCATGACATGTTCTTTGAGACTCTAAATCTTCTCTGTAAATGGGGATAACACTTACCTCATAGGATGGCTGTGACCATGAGATAATTATGTAAAATTCTCTGTATGGTGCCTCACACAGAGTTAGGGAGCAATAATAATGAAGACTGTTATTAGTAACCAAACAAATAATTTGTATCTGTCTTTTCCAGCAAAGAATTTAAAGTAGCTGATGTGAGGTACTTTAGTAAAAGCAATACAGAAATTTAAAAAGAAAAAGGACCAGAGAAAATATAAATCGATTAGGATTTTAACACGTGGGAGCCTAAAAATAACCTCAGATTTGTAAAGTCACAAATTTAGACTGTGACATTCCTGGAGGTCAAAGGGGAAAGGAAAATGAATGATTTCATTTTCTTTGCAAACAAACAAACAAATAAATGCTATGCACAGGAAGGTTGTTCATAAACAGTGGTTATTTCTAGGTGGTGAAATATGAGTTTTAAAATTGTGTGGTTTGGTTTATTTATGCTTTGTATTTTTTTAAAAAGTGAGCATGGATTGCTTTTCAAAGAACATTAAATCAAGCAAATTAACAAGAAGAAATATGGTCAGTGACAGTTTTCATTCTCTTAAGACTTGGCTGAAAGCAAGGACTTATTAAATGTGTTAAATTAAGGTATCTGTGCCCAAAACTATTCATCAGTTTCTCTCTTTTTATCGTGGGTTTCACTACTTGAACTCAATAATACGAGGTGAGAAATATAATCTGTTCTACTCCACTGTATCATTTAAGTTCCTAAAGGTCTTGATTTTACTTTTAATAGAATGTTTTATCTTAGTTATTTTCTTTGTTTTTGCTATTTAATTATTTGCTTTAAACCTACAAAGTTAGTAAGAGATACTGGAGAATTTTTGATCACATGAAACATCTGCACTGCTAAACTGATTTTGCTATCTTTGTTTCATATAATTAAAAATGTGTATCATTTAAGGTAAAGCTTCTTGCTTGATCTTAGGTGTATATATGGCACATGCACGACTCTCTCCAGTAGAGTTACAACAAAAAGAATATTTGTCTACATGGGTTACGTGAAGGATATAATCAGCATCAGTGAAATTCTGCGCTTAGTTTTTCTGCATTCATAGGAAAAATGTTATCTAATTTTCAGGCTTTCATTAGAACACAAACAGAAATCCAGTTTTGTTGGAACAATCCTAGTTTTCATTTTCATTTTCCAGCTATCAGAAAGACCAAGAAAAAGTTCTGAACTACTTTTAGAAGTTGTAAATTTCAAAGAGAAAGTGTTAGTCTTTCTTAGAATAAAAGTCAAGACTTAGGGTGCAGTAATAGTCTCTGATGCCCAGATTAAGGGAGATGATATACACTGTACTCTGTAGAAGTCAGATTCTATTTAAAGGAATTGTGCTTAATATTAGATGTCATATTCTAAAATAGTCATAGTAAATAGGGAGCATCATAAGAGGGCAACCGGAATGGTAAGGGGTCTAAAAACCATGTCATGAAGTAATTGTTTAGCAAACTGGGACTATTTGGCCCAGAAAGGAAACAGTTCAAGAGAATATGTTAGCTGTCTTCAAATGGCTAAGACAGTTCAGTCGACTTAGATAGATTCTGTGCTTCTTCATCTGTGTTAGATGTATTCTATGTTAACTAGGGGATTTCAGCTTTCCATAAGAAAGACTCTCTAGTAGGAGTGGTTACAAAATGTGATGAGCTGCATTTTGAAGATGACTGGATCGTGCCAACCACTGAATTTTCTTTCAAATTTAAAATCCTTAAAAAAAAAAAAAAAAGGAATGAGACAGCCAACACTCAGTTAAGTGTTCAGTGGGGGCACTTAAAGTCAAAGAGAGATATCACTACTTAGGTTTGAAAGACATACAATAAGTTTCTTTCTAGGGACTTAGTCTTCCATTAAACAATGCTGTTTCCTGGTGAACAATGATGACTCAGTTTCCAAGTTACCTGGCACATGCTCCAACAGGCTATGGATTTGTCTACTTAGTATCATTGACATTTTACTTAAAAAAAAATTTTTTTTTTAAAGTGATGGGGCTGGTGGAGAGGGAATACTAAGCTTCAGCACAATTACCAATAAACATTTTGAAAGAGAGAACCAAGTCTGAAAAAATTATTTTAGGTTTGGTACAGTTTGTCTCCAACCATCCAGAAGAGCAAAGATTCTTTGCCTTGGCTCCTTCCCTTACCTGATACATTCCACAGACTCTGGCCTTGACTTTAGATCTTGATCTTTGGCTGCTACTCCAAAATGAATAGGAAAGAGCCCTCCAAGGATAATGTCCCCTTTCTTCTGGGCTCGCTGGTCAGGCCCATAGGCAGAAGTGAGCCAGGTAAATGCCAAGAGGATCAAACAGCAACTATAAAGTGCCATTGTTCTGCTCTCTCTCCAGGGGGATCAATAGGAGTGCTGGTGGTTTGGGGGCCCCAAGAACTTTCCCCCTTGGTGCAGTTCACTCTCTGCAGTGGGGGCACATGTCTAAAGAGCAATTAATAACAGAATGAAAGCCGTGGTATTTGAATCTTCATTTCTGCTTTCTCTATTGCAGACTAGTAAGGTGGATGGTCCTTGAGTCTTTAGAAGCCACATCATGTACAGACGATCTCTAATGCTTTCTAAAAGAAAAGAGAGACAAAATGAATTCAACTACACCTTAATTCCATCTCGTTATGATGACTGCAACAGAATTAGCTCAGAATTTCTGTTTAGAGAGGCTGAAGCAGTAGCAGGCTTGGAGTCTCATTTTTTTAGCACCTCATGTAAGATACAGAAAAATTTACTTGCTCATATGAGAGGAGGACTGTACTTAGCTGGTAGGCCCACATTTTAAAGGGGCTATTTACAAACTAAGGCTTCCACTGATATTGCCACTAAATTTTAATCCATTCATTCTTCTGTGTAAAAGAATGCATAGAATTGACCTAGTAGTAGCAATTTCTTATATAATCATAGTATTAATGGTACTTTATTCAGAACATCTCTTCTTATAGAAAATATGCAATAATATACTTAAGTTTAAATCTGACTAAATAAAACCAAAATGTCAGAAAAGGCCACTTGTTCTTTATTTATTATGGTAGCCCCCTTTTTTTGTACCTCCTCATCACAGAGCTCTGGTTACAGTTTATAAAATGACACTCCATAAATCTTTGAAGAATAGAACACAGTTAAATCAAAGGTCAGATTATATTCTATGAATCTCAACAACTGGATTTAAGGAAAAATCCTTTTGCTTTAGCATGATTATCCTAGCAGAATTTTACTGCTCTTCTCACTCTACACTGTACCACATCTACTCTGTGTGTCAATTACCAGTGATATGGTGATATCAGCTAACTCTTTAGCCTCTCCTAAGTTTTAGGCCCAAGCACCGAACCATTAAGGTGGCATCTCCACTTGGATGTCCCACAGGTGCTTCTAATTTGATAGTCTCTAAAGTCACCTTCCTCCTAAACCTGTTTCTCCTTCACCATTTTCTATCTTAGCAAATGATGTGTCATCCACAGACACAAAATAAGACGTCATTCTTACCTCTTCTCTCTTCTCATCATTACCCTTTATTTTCAATCAACCACCAGGTTCTGTAGTTCTACTTCCAAAATCTCTCTGAAATCTATCCACTCATTTCCATTGCCAAGGCCATCTTAAGTTCACCAACGTTTCTTGCCTGGATTTCTGCGACTATTTCCTAATGGCCTTCCTTTCTCCAGTTTTGTCCCTTGGCAACACAGCTTTGCAAAACTTTGGACGCCATTGAACAAGTGGTTTGGAACACAGGCTTTGAAGTTAAACCTGGCTTTAAATCGTAGTTCCACTATTTCCTAACATTTAACCCTGGGCAAGTCTCTTAAACTCTGTGATCTCAATAAAATAATGCATGGAGCTCCATTATCACAGTATAATTAGTAAACGCACAGAAAATGCCAGCTGTAATGAGTACCTTTCTAGCCTCACTCTTGCTAGTCATCCCTTTGAACTCTACACTCCAGCTATAGTGAACTTTTTTCAGTTTCTCAAATACACCATACTTTTTAAAAAGCCCCAGACCTCAAACGTGCTGCTCTCGCTATTGGAAATCATCTGCTTATCTTTTAGCTTTCAGGTGTCCATAACTTCGGAGGCATGGCTTGGGGGATTGTGCTAACAGAGAAAAAAGAACTCCTCTGGGGCAGACACAGCCTTGGGCCAAGACATACCTACTGTCTATGAAGTGGAGCACAGGCTGAATTTTCACCCAGGCTAACCCCTCAGTTGTGCAGTGAGCACCTTATAAGACTCTTCAGGGAGGCCTTCCTGAACACTCAGACCTATAGGTCCACTGGTTATAGTCTTTTACAACTTGCATCTTGGAGTCTTCTCAGAAGATTCATTACACTTTATTGTAGTTAAATGTCTGATTCCAGGGCTCAAGCTCTTAACCATTGTTATTTGCTTCCTTCCCCTTAACCCGTGAGATCCCCACCTCCTCTAATAGCCATTCTAGAAGAAGGTATTGGACCCCTATGGAAGGAGCACCTCAGCAGACACTCAGCATTCATGGAATTGCCCTCAATAATGTCTGAACATCCACAGCCATCCTAGTATTCTGATTTCAGTCCTGCTTTTAGATTTTTTTTGGCTTCATGCCTTGGACTTTGGTCACATACGCAGTCACTCATTTAGAAAGTACATGTTTTAAGGCCTGAAAATATAAGGAACAGACACATGCATATCCCCTGCCCCCAGGTGACAGGCACACTGCTGTAGATGGTTACAATTTAGCTCAACATTAAAAAGTGAAAAAAATATACTGTAATTTTGTTTTCAATAACTAAATTCAACTTTACTTCAGCAGCACTTAGCACAGTATCTGAAATAGTAACCGATGAATACATTTTTGTTGAATGAATGCATTAAAAAGAAAGTGCTTTAGAAGGACATAGAAAGTAGCATTTATTGTACTACTCATGATGTCAGGTCTTTTAAACATCTAATATATTTTAAACTTCATAACTATAAAGAGGGCAATATCAATCCTACTTTCCAGCTGGGAGAATAGATTCTTCAAATAGCTTACTCAGGTGAGAAATTCTGGCACTTGAATTAAGAATGCCTCAAGAACTCCGAATTTTAAGGAGTCCTGTTGCGTGTACTAAATTAGGAGACGGAACATTATAACTGCCTAGGGAAGTCACTAAGATCTGTTAAATTTTTTTTCCTGTGAAAGATTAACTACTTGGAGAAGTTTATTAACTTCATTAGTCCATTCAAGAGAAAATTCATGGCAAGAAGTAATAGATGAAGTAGAGATCTCGGGTCAATTTGCAGTAGTTAACTCCAACTACCTAGTTTCCAAAACACTCTTTTTAGTCCAATTACTGGGGTCTAATTTGCTTTCAAAGCTGGGAATCATTCTAGATTCTCCCTCTCCCTTTCCTCCAATATTCAGTCACTTTGTCCTGTTGATTCTACCCTCTCTCTCCATTCCACTTTCCCCTTTCCATTCCTGTTGCCACTGCATCGCACCCTTCTACCATCACCAACCCCCCTCAGTTTCTTGTTGCAAAAGCTTTCTTTTCTTTCTACCTCACTCCTTCCACCTCCTAGATATGGACAAACAGAGTAGTACCAAATGTGATCGTAGCACAGTGGATTAGCAGTTGGAATTCAAAATTGTCACTTCAGCCTGCAATGGCCAGAACATAAAAGTTCTTGAATAATCACTTACACTACAGTTTTAGTATCTGTGGTAGACTTGTTTCCCTCATATCTGTACTCCTTTTATGTCACAGTAAAATAGTTTTTGGCTAGACAAGTGGCTGTTGAAAATAAAAGAACTATTTTTCCCAACTTCCTCTATAATTATGTGTGGTAATGTGACTAAGTTTTGGCCAATAGGATATAAGTTGAAGTGCTCCATGGCAGCTTCCAGGAAACTTTGCTTAAGAGAGAGTTGGTGTTTGTCTTTTGTCCCTTCATTTCTGCTTCCTCTATTCTGCTGCATGGAGGTGAATGTGACGGCTGGAGCCCATCTTGAACCATAAGCCATATCCTAGGAAATGATGGTTCTGTGAACTAAGGATTTCATGGAGCAGAACCTCAATATCAGACTATTTCTGAACCTTCACATAACAGAGAAAAAACTTTTAGCTTGTTTATGCCACTGTTATATTTTTTTCTTACTTTTTCTTGTATAGCTATATTATACATATCTATCCAAGTGTCACAAATAAACTCATTTATTCTCCTACTATAGTTTATTTCATTTAAATCATATATAATAATGTTTGCCCTCCTGCAAAAATAGTATTTCAAACACAAACTAAAGCTTTATTTGTTCTTTATCTCAATGGAAGTTACATTTGGAAGAAGAAATGACCCGTGGACCAGCTGGTTTTATGTTTAGAAGGTCCTTGAAATCATGAGTGTTTCAGTACTGACAGATGATTGATCATTAAGTTTCTCATCCAAGAAATGTGGAATGGAAGGTCAGCATAGACTGGTCTGTGGTGCCATAAGCTCATGATTTTGTAAATTCATACAGTTATTTATTAAAAAATCATTTATTGAGCTCCTCTATGTGCTAAACACCAGGGAGTGCAAAGTACTTGGGAAAGAAAGTCGAGTTTGTTGCTTTTAGGTCACTTATAGTTTAAAAGGAGACAGAAAAACTGGACTTTGGGTAGTAAACACACAATAGAATATACAGATGTCAAATTACAATGTACACCTAAAAACTATATAATTGCATTAACCAATATTTCCCCGATAAACAATAAAAAAATAAATAAAAGGAGACAGAAAGATATAATTATTACATCTTATAATTATAGTGGTGCAGATGCTAGAAAGAGGCGTGAGCTATGTGTTGAGGAAGCATAGAGGAAAGAGTGACATTCTTTCTAGTGGCTGCCAGGAGAGATAATTAATTTGAGTGGGAACTGGAAGCTTCTTGTGGGTAGAGCCTGTCTCTTTTCTTTATCATCACAGCCTGGTACAAAGCACAGTGCCCAGAAATTAGTAGATGCTCCACAAATATTTGCTGAATGACTGGATGAATTAATGAATGAATGAAGTATGACCAGGAAAAACCAAAGGCTGGTTGGTCAATTCTAGGACAGAACAGGGAAGGGGTCACTCCTCAAAACCAAAGGCTCCTGAGGGGAGGTGCTTCATCATGATCCCAGTTGCATCCCCAGCATAGAATAAGGAACCTGGTACCAAATGGATGCTCAAAGAATATCTCTTGGACTTGAATTTGTCCAAGAGGTTAGATGGCTCATGCAAGTTTCAGAGTCAAGACAAATTAACAGAGGATTGCAAGGCAAGGTCAAAACTGCAACATTTCAATTTTCAACAAAACCACCTTGCACTTTAACATTTCTGGGAATTATGTAATTCTAGAGCAGAATGATTTTATCCACATTTCAACTAGAGAAAACCAAGGCATAGACCTTTGGAACATAAGACCAGTCAGTAAATTAGAGGCATGGCAAGTTCAAAAGCTACAATTTTTCAATTGTAGACTGCAGAAATAAAAATTCTAGGTTGCCTAAAAAAAATGGTGGTTATGAAATTAAAATGGATTTTCAGTAGAGATTATTTATCTTCGTAGGGTAAGTATACTGATTTGTTTCTGGTGGATTGTACTATAATCTTTGCCCCTTTTTGTCACACTGATCATAGAGAATACAAACAGTAAGATGTGAGCCTCTTTTGCAGAAAGGTGAAATGTGTACATTTTAATGAGGGTGGATGGGGAAAACCCTGAGAAAGTTCAACCGACCATCACAGAACCCATGTGCCTGGCTCTGGTTACAGCTTTCTTTACCTCTTGCTGAGCATGCATCCATAGTGTGGGTTTTTATTAGCACCTGGTGCACATTTACAAAGAATTAGGGGCATTTTATTTGTCAATGTGACCATCCCTAGTACGGTGTCAGACTTCATTCCTTCTGTATTAAAGCAAGGGACATCTTGTTTTAAAATGAGGGCCCTCTTTCAGCACTGGAGGAACACAAACTACCGGTCACACTCGGCTGCCTCCCTCCAGCCCTGCTTGCCGTCCGCCTGCCAGCTGCACAGGTTCTTACCCTCCATCTCCCTGACAACAGGTGTGACTTTTGGAGAGTCCATGCCTCATTTAGCCCTGGTAATGGCTTAATCGAGTTGGAAAAATGCAAGGACAGGAGTGTGATAAAAACCAGCTGAGCTGGGTTCCTGTTAGTCATTGGAAAAAGCCATCAGGGAAGGGAGAACAGATGAACGAAGGTGGGGAGGAACAGCCTAGGGCATCAAGCAGTGTGGAGAAAGAGCCAGAATAAATCAAATAAAGAAGATAAATAGGAGAGGCAAGAACATTCCTGAATGTTGTACTATGAGGTGACAGGGCCTGATCTATCCCATTTGTAGCTTGGGACGCAGAGGGGCTCCCTAAATGTTAAGTGAATGAATCCATGTGTAAAGTGCGACAACACAATAAACTGTCTTAGGAGTTTATAAAGCTGTCTCAAGAAGAAAGAAAAAGACAGGGAAAAAGAAAAAAGAAATAGAATTGGAGTCAAGGTGGGGTGAAAATTCAAGGTTAAAATAACATGAAATGCACATTATCTGCTCCAGATTCTTGTGAGCTGGCTTTGAGCTTTGACGTGGCTAATGCCCGTGTTCCACGATAGAATGCAGTGAGTTCCTGGGGACAGAAGCCACAAGTTAAGACACTTCTTGTCCTGAAACATTTCCCTTGAATAAGCTCTGCTGATGGATGTGTAGACCCTTACAGGCTTAATAAATCAGTTCATGTGAAGAGCAGACATGCAAGTCTTGTCGTCATGAAGAAAACTGCCAGAACTTCGAGTCCTACAGGGAAGAAATATTTCTGTGGAATAAGGTCCTGGGATTGCCTTTTAAAATCACCAAGGAGCTCTGACTACTGGGGTGGTGTATTTTCAGTCTGGTGTCCCAAGATGTGCCACTATAAACTGTTCTGAAGGTAAAATAAGTTTGGGAATTGACATGCACTCTGTGTCACAAGGGCACAATCGCCTCCCAAAGGCTCTGAGAAGTCCTGCAGTAAAGAGAACTACTTAATTGTAACCTACTCATTTCCAAATTTGTTTTGGCATGGAACAACTTCCACTTTCCCGCCTCACCAAGGACACTTGTCACAATGCTGTGAAATGCAGGCTTGAAAAGTGGTGACCAAGTGGAAAGCATAAAATTCTTCTCCTGAGCCTATCTTGTATTTTTGAATGGGAAATATGTCTGCCCCTCACTGGGCATAGCACTTTTTGAAAGCCCAGGTGTGAAATTCCAAAGAGTAGTACTGGAAAGAAGGAAGAACTGAGGTGGAGTAGGTGGATGCTGATGTATACACCAGTCATTCTCTGGTCTTGGGCATATAGTCCCATTGTCTTCTCTGGAAAGATGTTTTTCCTGCATTCAACAAGCTTGCACACCAAGCCTTTCTCCCTCCCAACTGTAGCAACTCTGGCCTTGCATAGTGTTCCCCTACAAGGACCATCAGAACATGCAGTGGTGTGCTGGTAAACCACTGCCTGAAGGCAAAACAAAGAAACAAATTCAAAAGGAAAAATTGTAGTGTTTGCCAAGTCCTCTCACTATGACAGACTTCAAACTACCAATGGTTTAACAACCAACTTGCAAAAATCCTTGATATTTAACCATTGGCTCTCGTGCACCAGTAGAAGCCTGTTCTAGCATGCCACTGGGATGTATCTCTAAGCAAATGAAAATACTAGTCTTCCTTGGAAAAACTGGCCCAAATTATCTTATAGGCATGACAAATCTATCTCCTGTTTTCCTCTCTGCTCTGACTGCTAGGAAACTGCAGCCAAATTTGTGGCCCAGCTCTAGCTAACATAAATGTACCCAAAAGGGTACATTTTTATGTATTAATATTACTCATGGTATTATTTTTTCTTTCTGCTCTTATTTCACCTCAATTTTCTCACCATATTATATCTTTCATTTTTATAAACAATGATAGGCTATAAACACAAAAATGAACAAACACATAAATCTGGAGTTTTGCTGAAGACAATAAGAAGCATCCCCAGGTTAAACCTCCTGTGTAATTAGGAGAACGGGGTCTGAGAAAGTCATTCCTGCCTAATTAACTGAGTGGGTAGATTCACGCAGACTGTTTTGGGACACCAGGTCATCAATCAAAAACTATAGAATTTTATAGGTAGGTGGGACCTGGGAAGTTTATCTGGTTCACACTGAAACCTTCTGACACATTGATATTTGCATCATGATGGCCAAGTTTATCATATATAGGAGTTGTAATTCAGCACTCACTGAAAAAACTGAACGAGGTTTAGCAATGAAGAGGAAGTAATTTTCTTTCTTTTTTTTCTGATTTGTCAGTGTACCCTAGTGTGTCATTTTAGGTCTCCAGAAGACCAGCTACTTTCAATCACAGCATAAAATCTATTATGAAAATACTTGTAGTTTTAGTTGGACGTCAAGTGCACAAAACTGGATTAATCATAATCCTTGGTTGATGACATCCTCATCATTGGTCCATGCCTGCTCCACTTTTCTTTCTTGATTAAGTTATTTTTATTTTATTTTTTTTTCTACTTGTATATCTTTCCCATTTTTCTATTAGAGTTTGGTCCTTCTCAAATTTTAAGAGTTCTTTATATATTACCGATATTAGCATTTTATCTGTGATGTATGCTGCAAATGTTTTCTTCTAATTTGGCAGTTCTTTGACTATTTTACTTTGTAATTTCATCTATCTATCTATCTATCTATCTATCTATCTATCTATCTATCTATCTATTTGAATTTCGGGTAAATCCGAGCCTTTATTTCATACACCAATCAGGTTTCTTTTTTAAATTTTTATACTTCAATTAGAGTTGATAGTCAATATTATTTTATATTAGATTCAGGTGTACAGCATAGTGGTTAGACATTTATATAATTTACAAAGCAATCCCCCCAATTAGTCTAGTACCCACCTGGCTCTGTACATAGTCACTACAATATTATTGATTATTTTCCCTATGCTGTACTTCACATCCCCATGACTATCTTGTAACTACCAGTTTGTACTTAATCCCTTCACCTTTTCACCCAACCCCCTTACTCCCCTCCCATCTGGCAATCACTATTTTGTTCTCCATAATCTATGAATTTGTTTCCATTTTGTTTGTTTATTTTGTTCCTTAGATTCCATATATGAGTGAAATCATTGAAGTTATTTTTAATAATGAATAAACACCTGGGAATCCATCATGCAAAATGAAAAACACCAGTGGTAACCCTCTTGCATCCCGTTCTCCTCCTCCCCGACCCAAAACCATTATCCTAAATCACATATTCATCATTTATTTGCTGTTCTCCCCACCCCACCACCCCAACTTAAAAAAAATTTAATTATAATAAAGACTAAGAGGATACACATTAAAATGTTAAGAGTGATTATATTTCAGTGATGGAATAATAGGTTTCATCTTGTTTTGTTTATTTGTTTTGAAATTTAAGTCAGAAAGATGTTATTATAAAATGTTATTAACAGGATGGTTGTAGCAATAGATACAAACATTAAACACAAAAAAACCTGCAGAAAAAGATTTTACTGTCTAGTCATACTAAATATACTTTGAAATATATTTTGAAAAATACATTTTCTTTGGATACTTCTTACTTCATTTATCTTCTATCTTTCCCCCCGTCCCTTATTTTCACCCAATTTTTTTACTTTCTCTTCTACCTCTTTCTTAAAATAAACTTTTATTTTAAGTATAACACACCAAACATGCACCAATCGTAAGTGAATTTTTACAATGTAAACACATCCATATAACCAATATCCAGATTAAAAAAACAGAACCAGAATGTCAGAGACCCCACTCAGCCTCCTCTCAGTCATTATCCTTTCCCAAGGTAGCCAGCAGCCTAACCTCTGCCATCATAAAACATCAATTCTTCATGTTTTTGAACTTTATATAAATGAAATTATGTAAGATATACTCTTTTCTGTCTGTTATTTTGTGTGTGTGCCATGTTCTATTTGCACAATTCATCTACATTTCTGTGTAAACTTTTTTCTCACTGTTGTACACTATTTTTATATGAGTGTATCACAAATTATCTATCCATTCTACTGTTAATGAATAGTTTGGTGTTTCAATGACCAGTGTTGCTGTGAACATTTTTGAACATGTCTTTTGGTTAATATATGTTGAGTTTATACCTAGAAGAGGAATTGCTGGGTCATAGAATTTGTGTATGTTTAGCTTCAGTAGATACTGCCAACAAGTTTTTCAAATGTTTGGTTGTAAACAATTTATCTTTTCATAAGCAGTATACGGAAATTTCCATTGATCCAGATTCTTACCTACCCTCGGTATCGTCAATCTTTTTCATTGTAGTCATCTCTTGCTTTCCTTTTAAATGGTTATATTCTACCAATGTGTATTCCTAAAAAGTATTAAACATTTTTTAGTTGTTTCAACTTTATTAAAGGGTATTTTACTGTATATAATTTTCTGAGACTAACTTTTTGCACTTAATATAATAGGATCCATCTATATTGTTGTATGTTACTATAATAGTTCATCATTTTGACTGCTGCATAACAGTCCACTGTGTGAATATACCTCAACATATTCATTCCCATTCCCACTGATGAACAGTTGAACTGTTTCAATAATAGGCAAATTATTTTTTTCAAGTTTGCTCCAAGACTGCAGGAAACATGAAAGAGCTCTATGAAATTCTAAAGGCACCTAAAATGGGTAACTGCTGTTAGCTTCTTGCAAATTTCCAAGGCCAAAAATGGCATACCCCCAGTGTTTCATCATCCTGTTTTACAGAAGATTTTTCCTCATAGTTAACTAAAATCACATATATTTTAAAAAAACGAGGCCATTTCCTCTTGCTTAGTTTACCACTGCAATGAAAGACCAGAGAAAGAAAACAGTCATTCAAGGTAGAATACAGTCACCTTAATTTTTTCCAGGCTTAACAACTCAAATTTCTTTCAAATTTTTTTGATTAAGGTTGTTTCATATTTTTCTAGAGATAAATGTTAATTTCCCACGAAAGTTTTCTAGTTTCTACATGTTATTTTTTAGAGTATGCTAACAAAAATTGGTATCCAGCTTGAGACTGACTTGAGGTTGAAAGGCATTGTGTTCCAACCCTCACATGCCAGATCTCAGGACATATTTGTTGCTTTTTGTCCATAACACCATCATTTGGCCGAATCATATCCACATTATAGTCATGTAGGTCCTCCTTGTTTTTCTAATGTACATTGCTTGAGCAGTCCTTTCAGAGCCTATATTTGTATTTTTTAAACCCCAAATACATTACACTGCAATTGTTCAAGCTGAATTTTATTTCATTTCTGAAGAACTATGGCTCCATGTTAAATTCATTTTAAATTTTGTTTCCATTTTTGAAGGTCCATGTCTCCCTGTCAGGAGATGTTTATTGATTTATGAACTGGCCTCTGCAACACTGTACATGTTGGAGAATTGTGAACCATTGTTTAAAAACTAAATCTTGGAAACTGCTACATGCAGTTGCTCCAGTGGGAAGGCTCTCCCTCACTAATGACACCTGCAGCTGTTCTGGAGGAAGACTGTCTCAAAAAAAAAATAAACGTTTCTCAGATAAAGCTCATGTATGTTTCTATAAGTCTGACTTTGAAGCTGGATTATCCAACACACCCTCACACATGGTGAAAATCCAACTAACTGATTTCTTGCGATGTCATAACCCTCAGGAAGAAATGTAATGTCCCTGTATGAAGAGTTTTGTATCTGTCAGGCACTGGGCTGAGTGTAGGGCAGTTAGTCTCAAAGTGAGGTCCCTGGACCAGCAGCAACAGCATCTCCTGAGAACTTGTCAGAATGCAAATTCTTGGGAACCATCCTGACTCACTGAATTAGATATTCTTGGGGTAGGGTATAGTAACCTGGATAGTAATGTACATTCAAGTTTGAGAACCTCTGCTGAACTACCTGAACAACTCTTTTATCTGCACTGGCTCAGGTGCTCTGAAAAATCTGTTTCCTAAGACCGATTTCAAAATGAACCCTTTTCTCCTAACACTATAACTTTTGTTTTTAACTTAGCATAACCTAGCAAAGCAAAAAATGCATTGGAACAGATACACCACAGTTTGTTGTCAATGTCAATTTATTCTTCAGTTTCCCTGAAATTGCTAACATGTTATGATACCAGTATTTCAGGAACCACAGTTCAGAAAGGATTGCTCTACAGCCAGGGTAACTTTCTGAATCTGTAATCGGTATGCATGGTCTGTGAACTAGAGAAAATGGTCATGAACCGTAGATCATCTCTCCCAGCCAAATGGAGGGGATTTACCTATCTAGTTATCATTCTCCTCTACCTGTCCCTGGCAGAATCTTGAGAGCTCTACTTTTAAACTTAAATCTTTCATTATTAAGTTCATTTTCCAAGTTTGCAAAATGGATACATATTCTTCACAACCAGTGCATTTGCCTCAGACAGGAAGGTCCGTGCTGTGTTTACATGTGGCCATTAGAAGTCATCTTCACAAACCTCTTCTGTCCAGCATCCCCTGGCCTCTTCTGCTCTCTCTGGAGGTACTTCTAGGGACTCAGAAAGGCCTCTTCTTCAGGAGCTGCAATGGTCCTGAACGTTCTACAATCCATGGCTAGCCAGTGCATTTTCAGTGTCTCCGCCAGCGAGCGGCTCCTGAAGAGCCGGTCAGGGGAAGAAGAGGCCACCAGAGGCTTTACGAAGAGCTCTTTCCACCTTGATTCCCCCATTCCTCTTTTGAAATAAAATCCTATTCTTTTATTTTTGCTTCCTTTTCTTTTCTCTCCCTCTTTTTCTTCTATCTTCTTCCAGAAGTTTCCAAACTGATTTTTAAGTTATCTCCCATCTCTGATGAAAAATAAGCTCTTCTTAGTTTTGGGAAAGGTTATCATTCCTGTTCTCTTTCAGCTGTGCCCATGCATTGATTACATTAGACCAGGGGTTAGTTGGAAAACTACGGCCCACCTGTAGGCCAAATCTGGCCCACCTGTTTTTGTAAATAAAGTTTATTGACATACAGGCATGCTTATTCACTTGCTTACTACCTGTGTTTGCTTTGAGGCTCTAAGGGCAGGTTTGAGTCATTACAACAGAGATTCTCTGGCCAAGAAGCTTAAAATATTTACTGTTTGGTCCTTCACAGAGAAAGTTTGTTAACCCCTGCATTAGACTGAACACAGAGAAAACTCTTCTTTTGCCATGACTGTACAGACAGCTTTGGAAACAGTTATGTGCCCAGTGTGGTCAATGGCTTCTGTGAGTTAAAAGGAGCTGACCCCACTAGCTTTCTCCAAGAGAAGAATGAGTCCAACAGTCTGTTTTAGAGGAACAGGTCATTTCTTCCCCTTGGTCGCCATCTGACTCAGGAGTCATCAGGGGTCATGTTTGTTGATGGTTTGCTCACATGAACAGAATAGAGTGGGTTGTATGGTGGGAACACCCCCTCCCGCAGTGAAAAACTTTAGCTAAAGATGGGAAGTCCAAGCTGAGAAGCTGAATCACCAGCGGCAACAATTTTTGCCTTCTTTGATATTGCCAAATGAGTCATTTCTGTGGGAGCCGGTTATCTTCTTGTGAAGATAGCTTTTAAGGGAAGGTACGATTGGTGTGGTTTGGTTGGGAAACAGAAATACTACTACCTCTCAAGTAGCCTATGTATGGTCTGGGTGAAGTGTGGGCCTGAGAAGAGAAAGCCCGGTGCTTTACATGAGGGAAGAAACGTTTGCTCTGAAGACAATTTTAATTCTGCCCCCTCATCATTGGATGGGAGCAAATTCCCTTGTGAAGTCATCTTCTTACACTTCCCTTCTGCATTCTTCCCTCCTCCTCCTCCACTTTATGGCTCCAAACTCAACACCTGAAGCTTGGAGCACGGCACTCTGGTGAGATTAGAGGAGAGTATCAGAAGAAGGAATTGATGTCATTGACCTCCAGCCAAGGACCACAAGGACAGGCCAGGAGCTAGGGTGAGGAAAGAGAGGCACCTAGGATGCGAAATATATGGCACTGCTTCTTATGGCCGGTCCTGCGCTTGCATGGCCATAGTCCAGCCCCGCTTGAGGAACACTCCTGTGGTTGAACAAGTTAGGTTTGTTTCTCATTACAGAGTAGACCTGTGGGGTGTTTCAGAGAAAATATTAGAAAGAACTTACAGCTGGGGCTCATGTGAGGTGATTGGGGGAGGGTCTAAGGAAACAGGGCTTTGCATGCTATCAGAAAGCAGGGATAATTCTAGGATTGGGTATTTGAGTAAATCTTGCCTAGAAGGAAGACTAGAGTGAAGTTGAAGCTGTAATTTATAAAGAATTAGTAGTTATTCATCTGAGCCAGGATAGAGGGATATTTGGTAATTTTTTGTGGTTTAGACAGTGTTAATATTTTTTTGTCTGTGTTCAGACATGATTGTGGAGTGATCTTATTTTTGTCTTTCTCCATCGCAGTTACATGGTGGTCTTGTTTGATGGTGATGTTCTATGTAATTGCTTGTGTGCAACAGGAGAACACCAGGCCCCCGATTATAGTATCACCCAGCTCCCAAATACCAGGGGCCAATTTTCTTTTTCTCACTGCTGGTTTCACTTTCCTTGAAGTCACAAAATCACAAGATAGCAGAGCCAGGAAGGAATTTAGATACCATCTAGTTCAAATCTCTCATGTTTAAATTAAAGAAATGGAAGATCAGAGATCTTACCTGCCTTGCCAACATCACACAGCCAATTAAGGTCACAGCTAGGACACATGTTTGTTGACACTGGGAGCCCTTCATTCACTGGCCATACCTCCACAGGAGCCTCATCGGTAAGTGTAGGGAGAGCCTGCACTACCCTCACTCTTTCTGCTTTACAGCCTGCCCATCTCCTCAGTTCCTCCAGTTGGCCAGGTTCTTTATTGTCTCAGGCCCTTCCCATGTCTATTTCCTCTGCTGGAATGCTCCTTCATCCCTCCGACCTGTACCTCTTGCTTAATTCATTCCTACTCCTACTTCAGGGATTGGCTCAAATCCCATCACTTCTCAAGGAAGCCCCTCCTGACCCTCTAGGTGCTCTATGTGTCTTCCTAGCATTTCCCTGCCAGAGTCCCTCTGAGTCTCCCGGCAGTCTACCTGGTTCACCGCTGCATGCTCAGGACATAGCAGATGCTCAATAATGAATGGATGCTTTACCCCCAAGACCAGTGGAGGTTTTACCACTAGAATTCTTTTTATAGTACAATCAAAAAGAATTTTAAAATCTTTACTACGGGCCTCTATATAAACATAGACTCTGGTTGCAAGTAAAGAATACACTAGGCTAAATGAAAAATGCTGAGGTGTTACAAGTATGTGAAGGATGAATTTGATGATCCCATTCCAACATCATCCTTCCTGTGATCACTATCTGGACATGCGGGTGTGCCTGAAAGGCCAGCGTGCAGCCAGGAACCCTCCACACTCCTGAACCAGAGAGGGGTCCTGGAATCTGAAGCTGCTATTGCATCATTGTTTAAAATGTTAGAAGAGAATGTAGAGTGCTTGGCATGAAAAACACTGTAAAGATGAGATAGTCCAAAGAGTTTATATTTTTTTTTCTGGGGGGAGGGGGAAGTATATGGATCTCTCTGAGATGCCGATGAAAACTATGTCTACTCTTTCCCCAAAAATGCACACCTGCACGTAATTCTATTTGTTCCAAGTGTTTCATGAACTCGAAAAGCAAGGGAGAACAGAGGTAGAGTGAGAATGGAAGCCAAGTTTCCTCATTTCTCAACTAGTATTCTTTTCCTTACACCAAAATGTTTATTCCATCATGAAGCAACAGGACATAACAGTTGAAGGCACAGGCTCTGAATGAACCTGGAGTTCAAATCTCTGCTTTGACAACTTCTAGTTGGTGACTTGGGGCAGGTTGTTCAATTTCGGAGCCTCTGTTTACTCATCTGTATCACGGGAATAACAAAGTAGGTGTGCTATAAGGATTATGTTAAAATAATATTCGTAAGAACTTAGCATAGAGCCCGGCACAAAATAAATGCTCAATAAACGTTAGTTTGTAATATGATGAGGATAGTGATCCCCACCCTTTGAATTAAGCAGAACAATCACTTTGCTATCTCCCTCTGGTCCCAAAATGAGCCTAGTTTAGCTCACCCACAGCATGACTACCTTCAAACAGCAATTGTTTGATGGTGAGCCCTAGCAGAAAGCCAAGTGAGCCACCCAACAGCTAGAGACAAGATACCCTTAGGAAATACAGTTAGCATGCTATGCACAGGGTGGATGAGATTAGTTATGTGACAAACTTCTACAATGGGATCATGATCAGGACATTTTCTGACGTCTCTAAGGTCACCGCTGACCAGACCATGACACTTAGATAGTTGCTAAAAACCGGAATTGATGGCAAGCAGAATGAGTAAGGAAGGTTTGCTATAGTTTCAGTAGGGGGAGATGGGTTCCAAATTTCAAATGTGTAAACCTCTGATCCTTTACACATCAATCTGATAGGTCAGTGCAACAAACTGGAAGCACGTTTGTGAAACAGACAAGAGAAAGCCCTTTAGCTGAAGAAACTTGTGGAGGAGACAGAGGACTGGAAAGGGTCAGGAGACCATGGGCCTGGTTTCGGCTCTGCCACTCCCCTTGGGACAGGCTGCTGCCCTTCTCTGGGCTGTGGTCTCTTCATCTGTATAATAGCCAAGTTGGGCAGCACAGGCTGGTGGGTCCCACGAAGACCCTTCTACGTAGGCAGAGCCGCATGAGGGCTGGGCTTAGAAGTGGCCCCTCTTCCTATCTGTTTCCTCCCCTCCCCTGGTTTAGGTGAGAGGGCCTCTCTCCTCCCTCCCACTCCATGGCCCACCCCCTGGGGGCTCAGCGACTGTCCCAGGAGACAGAGGATGCCCTCGGGGGAGCAGTCTCCTTTCTCCGCCGTCAGCAGCCCCTGCCTGCCGCTCCTCGTAGCCCTCCGCCCTGCAGCCCGCGCGTCCACGCGCCCGCATCTGCGCAGCGTTGGCGGTGCTGGAGCAGAAAGATCGCAGGTCGATTTTCAGCCCCAGCTCGGCTGTGGCGTCAGCACGGAAGAGAGGTTGCTTTCGCTTGTAATGCGTGGAACTAAAAGAGAGGCCCTCTCTGGCCTTGGCGAGGCGACGCGGCCTTTGAACTTCCGTGGCCCACGAGGGCAACTCCTCAGAACGGCCGCCCCTGTGCGCCTCGCTGGGCTTGGAGGATCCCATCCCAAAGTCCTGGGCTCCCCCAGCGGTTATAAATCATTTGAGACCAGAGACACACTTTGAACAAAATGATACACCATTAGAATCCAATAATGCCCGGGCCAGAAGGCATCTCAGAATACATTTAGTTTAAATTTCCCATTTACGAACCGGTAAACTGAGGCTCAAAAGGGAGAAGCGGCTTGCCTAGGTCACAAGGCCAGACTAGCAGTGAATCTTCATTCTCTCACTTCATAGAGCTTACTTAGGTAAGGAATGGAAGGCTTCTTATTTTTAATTTTTAGTGTGCAAAATTTTTGCAAAAAAAGTAAACCACAAAGGAAAGATCCATCTCTCTGGAACATTAAAATATTATATCCAAACGACACTGAATTTAAATTTGGAAAGGATATTAGAGGTCTGCTAGCTCACACTCCCAGGGGCCTTGTTCACTGCCACCGCTGTTATTAAGTAAACAAAGAAACTCGCCTTAATAGAAGTGCAAATAACCCACATTTGTTTACTCCAGTAGGAAAGAGGAAATTTTGCTTCTAGTATGTGTTCTGATTTTGAGGGTGGGGTGGAGGTGGAAGGGAAAAGTATAGAGGCTGGCGAAAGTGTTGAGCAAACTTAAAAACTGTATTTTAAATGTAAGACTTTACAATAAAATATACACTTAGAGTATCTTCATGGTATTGTGAGATTATTAAATATTAATGATAATTTCAGAGAAACAAGGAGTTTTTCTATCTTGTAAGGACCTTCTGGCACACTGGCAAGGCTGTATAAATCAACTGTGGTAACCCTAGGAGTCTGAGAATTAGATCATTTATAATAAAATTCTAAATATGTGACTAAGAATCCAGAAAGGATAAATCAGCGGCTATCTGAGGGATGTATTTGAGAGGAGTGGGGCATTGGGGGAATGAAAGGTGTGGACAGGTGAGAGGGAGGGAGGAAGGGAGGGGAGCATACCTAGTGGGGAGGAATAGAGTAGGTGAAGCACAGGAGGGGGTGGCACAGTGCTGGTTCTTAGTTTTCCATCTCAACTTGGTAGCTGTGAGCACAAATGCAGTTCACTCCTTGCTAGGGAATAACCTTACCTCACAGGGTTATTGTTCTAACACATGTAAAACTGGCACATCAGCCCCCCAAAACAGACAGCTCCTGTCCTGCTCTAGCCGGCCCCTTCCTCTCTTCTAAGTGACCATTCCTTCAGACCCTCATGTTTTCAGGATCTTGAGTCCAGCTAGAGACAAATGGGTCTATATAAATAGAATACAAGAGGTGTGATCTATATTTGAGGAGCCAGATTCCTTCCTTTTCTCCTGGCAATGCTATTTCTAACAGCAAATAATGGGACTCCACATCCAACAAGTGAGGATTGGCATGTAAAGATGCTACAGTTTCATAATAGATGGTGCAGTCCTTAAAAATATGTAATAAAACTACATTAAGATGGAACAATATTTATGCTGTTAAATTAAAAAAATTTATAGAATAGCCTGTACAGTGAAACCAATTTGTTTTAAAAATATGAATAGACATAGGAAGAAAAGATGCAGCATTATTAATATCCTGTGATCTAGACAGGGAAGAGATTACTAGTTAGTCCCATGATGCTAAATACAAACCATAGCAGCAACGACAAAATTACCTGAGATTCAGGAGATTAAGTGACTTGCCCAATATTTCACAACTGGTAACCGGCAAAGCCTCAGCAGGAATCAGATTTCATATTCCTGATTCAATGTCCTTCCACTGACCATTCTGAGCCATTACCTCCTAAGACTGCTGGTGTCCCTCATAAGTATATATATTTCAGAGAGGACTTGTTACTTTGAATTAACCATATTGACGTGGCCAGTCCTTTAGATGTCCTTAGAAAAACAGTTTCTTCTTTCTTTAAGAAATGATAGAGTAGTGTGCTCAACAGATATTCTCCCTGAATCTCTCACGAGCAAGTGGTGTGGGCACTTTATGCATACATCCTGGATACCGAGGCTATCAGAGCTCATGGGGACTTTGGGAATTTCTTAGCAAATGAGAAAATCAAGGGTCAAGATAAAGTGAACTGTCCCAGCTGGAAATAGACTCTCCTAAGTACCTCCTCTGGTCCCCATTGTCTCTGGGTAGCATTTAGCATTGGCTGGGGATTGAGATTAGAACAAGAGCAGGAAGGAGTGGTTAAATGCAAACAAGTTCCAAAGGAGGCATATTATTGCTCTTTGTGACTGACACTGGAATGAACCATCCTTTGTTCTTGTCTACCTTGGGATCTAGTGTCTCTTCTCTTTCTCTGTCTCTTTTATAAAAACATTTTTATTGGGGTATCATTTACATATAATAAAGTTCACAAATTGTAAAATCACAATTCAATGAATTTTTATAAATGTACAACATCCATGTAACCACCATCCAGATGAAGATAGAACATTCTTAGTACCCCAGAAGGCTCGTTCATGCCCTGACCCAGTCAATTACGCCCCAACTACTAGTCTGATATCGATCACTTTAGATTAGATTTCTTTAACTCCTTATGTAACTCACAGTATGAATATGTGTGTTGCCCCTAGAGGTTAATGTGCCTTGATGTAACCGTTACTCACACCCCAGCTGCCAGACATCAGGGTTGGCAAAACATGTGTATACACATAAGTGCATGCTTATGTGTATACACATAAGCTCATGGCAGCTGTGAGTTAAAACTAGTCACAGAATTTTGAATATTTTACATAATGTGCAAAACGTTGTTGGGATGGCAGAGAAATAGAGTGGGATCAAGAAGGCAAATATGTTTCTGGCAAAGCTACCGAAAGGTCTCATGCTCTGGATAAAACCATGACTGCAAGGCAGGTACTCCTCTTATCTAAGTCACAAACAGCTAAAGAGCATTGGGATCACACTGTTCGCTCTTCTGCAAATAAATCTCCAATGTCTGAATCATCCACCAAATGTTTCATCAAACCGGTGTCATAGGTGGAACTTCTCCATCTACTAACTTTTAATTGGTGGTTCTGCTACTTAACCTCCATGGCTGGCTGAGCCTTGACACAGGTTTTTGAATTAGTTCTTATTTCTGGTTCCAGGAAGGCAACACTTATAGAGACCTAGCTCAACAGATTCCCCGTTCACTCTGGGCTGCTGTGACTTTGGTCACTTTAATCTTGGTGAACCCTGATCCCAGTTACATTGGTGCCAGGTCTGGGCCTCTGATCTTTCATCTGGGCTGGATCTCCTTAATGCCAATAACTTGATCTTGTGGAGCTTGAACAATTGCAGCCCTTTCCTTAGGGACTCAGGAGATGAAACATAGATTCTATGTTTTTATGGGTAGATTATACCAGGCTGTCAACCTCTGCAAATGAATAATGCCACCACTGCTTTAAGAGTCATTTGAATCTCAAATGAGGCCCGTGGGATTTATCCACAAAATGTGTTTGTCCACCTCCTATCTGCCTACCCCTCCTTGATTCAATGACATACCTCTAGTTCAAGCCATCATCCTCTATTGCCTGAATGAAAGGCTCCTAGCTGGTCTCCCTGCTTTCACTCTTACTCTGAAATGATCACCATTACCACCCAATTTGTCACATAGCAGTTAGAGCAATCTTTTAAACACCAATGACATCATTCTAGCTGTTATGCAAAGGAGAGAAAAAACATCCCAGATCTTTAGTATGACCTACAAATGATCTGCCTCTGCAGCCCCATTTGGTGCAACTCCCCTTTGCTCATTATTTTTAGCCACCCTTCTCCCCTACTTGGTTCTGGAACACACCTGGCTGTTACCTCTACCTGGAATGAATGCTCTTCCACTGGCTCTTGTCCTGGCTGCCTCTTTCTTATCCTCAGGTCTGATCTTAAATGTCACCTCCATAAGTAGGTCTTTCCTGACTACCTTATCAAAAGTTTGTCCTTGCCCCAGTTATCTGACATCCTTTTTATTTTTTCTTGTAGCAGTAATCTGTAATCACATACTCTATGACATGTAATAAGAATTTGCAAATGCAAAAGTGATTGTTCTTCTGTTTACTTATTTCTTATCAACATTCTAGCTTCAAATCTAGATTGTGAATCACTTGAAGGCAAGGACTTGTCTGTCTTGTTCACAGAGAAATCCTAAGTTCTTAGCAGAGTGTCTGGACTTTAATAGGGGCTCAATAAATATTTGCTGAATGAATGAATAGGTTATTCACACCTCCTTTCTCCTATATCCTACATCCAGTTTTCATGTTGAAATCCTATAGATTTTGCCTCATAAATAACTCTTGATTCTTTCCACTTCTTTCTGGCTCCACCACCAACCTAGGTCAAGCTGTTATCAACCTTCATGTGGCCTGCTATGACAGCCTCTTAGTCTCCTTACATTCACTCCCCACCAATTCATTTTTCTCTTTGAACTGGGAGTGAATTTTTAATAAATCTGGCCATTTCATGTCCTTGTTTAAATCACTTCAATGATGTGAGGGTCAAGACCACAATTCTTATTATGTTTGCAAGGCAATCTCATTTTCTCCTCCACAATCCATTTGTGACCTATCCCTTCCAGCCTCAAGGCCTTTGCTTCGTCGTTCCTTCCAGCAGGAATCGGCTTCTCCTCAGTCTTTGCTAAGTTAGTCTTGTTTTTCTCTCAGCTCACATGTCATTTACTTAAGGCAACTTTCCCTGAATCCTTGCTTCTACTCCCCATCCATCCATACCCGGTTGGGTCCACTCAACTGTATGACTTCATAGAATTATTGCACTTAAATCAAGTTATAATCAAATATTCATTTAGTAATTATTTACTGATGGTCTTCTTCATTAGGCAGTAAGCTTCTTGGGGATAATGGCTACATCTGTCTGTTTCGCTGTTGTATCTCATGGATGCTACAATGTCTTATATATAGAAAACAGTCAATGAATATATGTTAAATGAAGGACTGCAAATAAAAATGCATATATTCCAAAGAGTGAAATTATATCTATAAATTATGTCTAAGTAGCAGTAGATCATTATTGATGAAGTGCTCTTTCATGTGTCAAAAGCCACTGATGGCATATGCACTGACATTTTTCTAACTTAGAGTCTATAAATTCCAATCTTGTATTAATAACGATGCCAAAAATAATAGCTAACATATTGCGCATTTTTTATGTGCCAGTTTGTACTAGAGCCTGAAACTAGAGCTGTACTAGGATGGTACAGTTATTACCCATATTCTTAAAGATAACTATAGTTTTAAATCTTCTTTCCCTTTTTTATGCATGATGGGAACTCCTAAGAAATCTAGATTTTAGACTCCCTTGTTCTGTGAAAGATGAGTTGATGAGTTTTGAATGTCAAAATAACTTTCAGGTAAACAGTATGTTGATCAAATCTTTTTAAAATTCCAAAAGAGGCACTTCAGAGTAAAATTATTTACCCTGCCCCACTGCCCACCCCAACCTCAGGCTATTGAGAGCTAGATATACAAGTGGCAGTGATTCAACTGTGTCCCGCTAGACTTCTCTAATTTCTCTTGTCCACACTTGGATATTGAAAAAATCACATAAAATGACTACAAAGTCACAGGCAAGGTAGCCGTGAAGGGATAAACCTGTAGCCTGAGGAGAGCAGAAGGGGAGACAATAGTCCTACCTGCCTTTTTTTTGATGATGCGGCCGTCTATGGACTGTGTCTGCAGGAGGTGTGCTCATCAAGAAACAAGATTAAGTTAAAAAACATACTTAAAAAATAGTGCCTTACATTTGTATAAGTCTTGACAGTTTGCCAGATTGCTTTCATGTCCATAACCTAATTTGATTCTCATAACAGTTCATGAAAAGTGGACATTATTAACATCCCAATAAAGATGAGCAAACAAAGGCTCCACGGGGATAAGAACCTGACAAAGGCCCAGAGGCCTGAAGGGGCACATCTCTAGGACAGTTCCGGAAGTCATGGTTTCTAAGGCTCTGCCATCCTCCTGCACACATCCTTCAGAGAGCCCCTCGGAGGGCAATCCTTTTTGGTGCTCAGATCACTTCTGACATGGGTGCATCTCTTGGAGCCAATTTCTGAGCTGTCCATTAAAACCAATTACATCTGACTTGGTGCCAAAATCTTGTTACTCAGTTTAATCATTACCTTATTCACCAGACTTAGCTGGCCCCTTTTACCTTTTTCTAAAAATCAATTCTTTCCTTAAAGGTGGAAACTTTGCCAAAACCTGATGATATTCAAAAGAATGGGATATATAGAGAAATGCCTTGAATGATGTTCATCAAATATTAATGATGGACTTCTAGGTGTCTAAAAAAAGCTTTTCATTTTTCGACATCATTTGAAACCTCTATAAAAAGCCATGTTTCTTTTTAATGAGAAAAAAATAGAGATTTCTTAAATTAAAAAAAAAAGATTAGAAGCAAATATGCCTATTAACAGTAGCTAATTCCGAGTTGTAAGATATAGATGGTTGTCATTTGTGTGTGTACATGTGTTTTCCTTCATTCCAATAATTTTCCAATAATTATTTGAGCAACAGAAACATCATGGCATAAATGCAAAGCTTTGCAAGGGGCTTTACTCAGAAAAAGACCACTCATTTGGCTGTGTACACACCAGTGTGTTGGTTTAAAATAAATCAACTGAATAAATCAAGTAAGTTATTTTATGCCTCATTCATAGTACAACTGTCCAGCTGTATCCTTGATTTACTCCTGGAGGCAGAGGACTATAATCATAGTCTGGCCGAGCTTTCTCATATGTGTAGGCAAAGACTCTTTATCCATCTCTCATTCAAGGTTGTGGTGCAATCACGTTTGGAATGATAACAAAGACAAGGATAAACTCCTTTCTCCTTTCTTCTACCCTTCTCCTTAGCGGTCCAGAAAACTCTTTTTGTCCTTTCAGTGGCACAGATTAGTTTCTTGGTGATGCATTCCACACTCCCGAGGTTAATAAATGACTTTGATGAAAAGCAAGTCATTTATTGTGGACTTTTGTATGGCCTTTAGTCCAGTCAGTAAAAAAAAAGATTGTGCTATGGGCACTTTCAAACAAAGAATTAGCCTTACTGCCCTGGTGCCACATGTCCAGTCAGAGCACATGGTCTTTTCTGGTCACTTTCATTCCAAAGATTCTTTTGCAGCCAAGAGAAATTTTATTTGACAAAATTCTAGCTACTAGAATCTAGACATTAAAGAACCTGTATTGTCCAAGCACAAAATGAATAATCACTGAGTTTACCTGAATGGCAGTATACCTTCCCCTACACATTTTTCCATATTGGGCTAGAGGGGTCAGATTGTTCAGCCTGTGGCCTGAGATAATATTGATGTTCCCAGCCCACTGCCCCCTTCCCACCCAGCCCCACTATCCTCACAATGTTTATGAACATTCTTAATTAAGAGAGAATAGTAATGCCGTGTTTCCACCTTCTTGTCTGAGCATACAAATGAGAGATTGGAGAACTAGGCTCTCTTCCAGCTCTAAAACAGCTTGCCAAACCTCCCTTTAAGTTACTATAAAGCTACTGTGGCATAGTTTTAAAGAAGTTCTGAAGAAAGCATTTATTTTTAGAAGACAGCACAAATCATAGACTTTAATAAATAAAATGGATATTCTCCATTAAAGAATCTTTAAATGGATATTGTAGGGAGAAAAAAAGAGAGCAGAGTCATAAAATAGAATCAACAAACATAAAAAGAGCAAATGACAGAATCTGGTGCAGAGATCAGAGGGACAAAGGGATAAGGAAATTGTATACAATAATAACAAAAACGCAGACACTTCCAAAAGTCACCTTGGAGTTTTCAGGAGGGGATGACATTGCGTCAAGTGTTGTGGAAATAAATGTGGGCAGATGGTGCACTGATATAGGTTCAGCATAACTGGCAGATCCTGGTCAGGAGGAACGACCACATGGAATACATGCAATATCAAATATATCTTCAAGTGGAGGGCTTGCCCCTCTTAGAAACCACCATTGAAATAGTCAGGAGCCAGCTTGCACAAGTCATCCTAGATTATCTTTGACCTCTCTTTGCTTTGGTTGTCAAAATGGCAGATGAAAAGATCAGTGTTAATTTTAGTAATTCAGATAGATATTTTGACACTGACTTAGAAATTGTACCCAAATAGTAAGAAAAAAAAAAAGATAGAAAGGTCTGTAGTACCTATAGGTGATATATGAGCCACAAGGTCAGGTGACTGCTAAAGCAGTGAGTTGTTAACAAGGACCAGGGGGACTAAGAGCCCTATCATATGCATCCTTGGCCTAGTCTTTAGATGTGGTATGATGCCAAAGTACATGTATATCTCAGTCTTGGAGAAGGGGACCCAGACAAGGTAGCCTATGTCCAGAAAAGACAAACAGGACAATGAATGCTTGGAAATGAAGCCTGGAGAAAAGAACACCTAGTTGGGATATGGTTGAGGTGTTCGGGATGCTGAATGAAGTCTTAAATTTTTTTTCTAGGTGGGGATAAAGAATAGGACTGGGCAGACAGGCAGAAATTCCAGGAAGACAGATCTTGGTATGATATAAGAAAGAATTTTCTAACCAAAAGAACTGTACAAAAATGCCCTGGGTTTCTAACAGAGCATGAGAAAAATTTCCTATTACAACAATTAGGATTATGTAACAATGGAAATACATGTCTCCTAAAATGAGAGTGTAAAAGTGTTCAAAAAGAGGATGGATGATCAGGTGTGAGAGGAAGTGAAAGGGCATTTGACCCTGAGTGAGTGTGGACATGATATGTGCATGTCCCTCTAGAAGAATTTACAATCCTAAGAACTACCTTGAATTTATATTGTACCTTTCTTTCTTGGAACTTATAGTGCTTTTACCTCTAGTCTCACAAGAGTCAGTGAATCACAGAACAATGATGCAATTTGCTTAAAAATTGTTTGTAGCTATTTTGGAATCAAAATCCTTCTTAGGAATATAGTTCTCATTGGTTTCTATACACTTACACATAGGAAGTTTACCTAGACGTAAGATTAATATAAAAATCTGAGGTAAGATTTTCAGATTTTATAGAATAAATATGGGGATACTGATTTATATGTTTTAATATTTCAAATAATTGAATAGAGCAGTTCTAACAACAAATACATAAAAAAAGTAAATAAATACAGTTACTCTGATTGACCTTTGGCAAGTCATTGCTGCTCTCTGGGTCTAGCTAGAACAGTGATGATCTCTACCATTCCTTCCAGTCTGATACATTGTAAATGAACTATCAAAGCCAGTGGCAGCTTTATGGATGTCACAGACACCCAGCTAGCCCTTGACAAGGAGGTGGCTGGCAGCAGGTATGAAATGAGAATGCTTAACTTATGTCCTTCTTATTTTTTATTAGCTGCTTATTCACACTCCTCTTTTTTTTTCTACTTTAAGAATAAATCCAGTTTATCTGCTTAATAAGAAACTTGCATTAATTCTCTTACTTCCTGGGGCTTGGTTTCTGGTTTATCCAGCACTTACTGTCTTACTTGGCAGAGGCCCATCTCTAAGTGGAATAAACCTTCACAAGGAACTGTTGCTTAAATGGTCCTATCACTTCTCCCCAAAGCCACACAGGTCTCACTGTCATTCTTTCCCTTTATGTTCCTTGTGGGATGTGAACTGAATAATCAGACCCACCTGATGTATTTGCTTATTTGTTGTCTCCCTTCATACTTTCCCATGAATTCCTTCCATTGTTCTGTCCTTAATCTCCCATTTTCTCCTATGTTTTCTTCTCCTTCTGTTCTCCCATGTTTGGAGGAAGCCATCTGTCATTCTCCAGGGGTGGTACTCAGGGCAATTGCTGTCATTTTTTTGCAATCTACCTTCTTCCTTCTCACTTAATGACCAAATGCCAAAAGCTTTCCCTTCGAAATTAGAAACAAGACAAGGAAGCCCCATCATCACTTCTGTAACATTTTCCCAGACGTTTTGGCCAGTTTAGGAACATAACAAAAAGATATCAAGAGTGTAAGGTTTAAAAAATAAAAATAAACTTATCATTAATTAATTATAAAAAACATGATAATCTTAGACTCTACGTACAAATAATTAGAATTAATAAAAGAATTTAGCAAAGGTGCCAGATGTATAGCATATAAAAGTCAACTGCATTTCTATTCATCATCAATAACAGAATATATATACTTGGTAAATAGGTACAATTTATAATAAAAAAATTTTCTCAAGAATAGAATGAACTAAAGATGTACAAGAATTTTAAAGAGAAAATTTCAAACACTATCAAAAGACATTAAATATCTTAAATAAATGAAAAAGCTCTACTGTGTTCATGAACAAGAAGACTCAATATTGTTAGGAGGTCAGTCCTTCTCAAATTGATCTATACATTCATTGCAATTCCAGTAAAAATCTCAACTGATATGTGTGTGTGCATGCACTTCACAGCAGGGGTGTGTGTGTGTGTGTGTATGTGTGTGTGTGTGTGTGTGTGTGTGTGTGTGTGTGTCTTGCATGCACACAACTTGACAAACTGATTGTAAAATTTATATGGATGAGCAAAAGAGTGAGACTAGTCAATATTCCTGAAGAAGAAGAACATGGAGGGGAGGCTTACCCTACCAAGTGCCAAAACAATATTATGCTGGACTAAGTGAGACAGCGATAATGGCAGGGAAGAATATAGAGTCCCAAAACAGACTCATGCATACATGGAAACTTGATAATTGACCAACTGCATTGTGTATTTGTGAGAGAAAGGGTAGACTCTTCAGTAACAGTATTTGGAAAACTGGTGAACCATATGGGAAAAGAATTTGGACCTGTAATCAGATTATATACAATAATCATTTGCAAATGGCTTGAAGATTTAAATGTGATAGGTAACATTTAAAAAAATTAGAAGAAAATATAGAATCTTTATAATCTTAAGTATGGAAAGATTTCTTAAACAAGTAAAATAAAGCACAAAAATGAAAGATGATAAATTCAACTATATTAAGCTAAAAACTATTGTTCACAAAAAAGACCCTATTAAGTGAAAAGACAAGCTGCACACTGGAAGGGGATAAGTGCAGCAATGTAACTGAAAAGGGATTAGTATCCAGAAAATATGACATTTCTCCTGAAAGAAAAATAGAAACTTCCATGTAAAAACAATGGGCAAAAGACATCAACAGGAATTTCATAGAGAAAAAAATATGAATAGACAAGGAAAGAAAAACATATACACTGGTAATAAAATTAAAACTACAACAATCTGGCAGTAACTCAACTGTTGGCAAAAATGTGGATAAATGAGAACTTTTATACACTGATGGTGGAAGTTTAAATTGGTAAAATCACTTTGGAAATCCATTTCATATGGTCTAGTAAACATGAAATTGCACACACTGAGCCCAGCAGTTTTACCTCTAGGTAGAATGCCTTAGGACTCTTGCACGTGTGTCAAGGAGTCATGCACAAAAATGTTTGTAATAAAAAAATGTTTTATTACAGCAGGAAGTTGCAAATACCAATTCTTGATCAACAGGAAAACATATAAACAAATTTCGGTACACTCATACAATGAAATTCCATACAGCAGTGGAAATGAATGAACCACAGCTATATAGTCATTACTTGGATTACTCTCACAAATCCAATATTTTTAAAAATGCACATTGCAGAATAATGCAAAGAGTATGACTGAAGTTGTACAAAATTCAAAACAATATAAATAAAACATTTATATGTGGGGGAAAATATCATATAAACAATGTGACCTTTGTATATATTGACACAATTCCCTTATTTATTCATTGCAGATGGAGTAATGTGCATTATGGTAACCCAAGCTGTGGCATGATGAACTGAACACATATATGTCATAAAATTATAAAGTAAGGGAATGTGAAATACAAATTTGGGAGTGGTTACCTCTTCGAGGATGGAGCAGGAAAGGAGTTGATTAGAGGCATAGAGGGGTTCCAAAGATTTAACTTTCTAAGCTGGATTATAGGTACACAATTATACATTCTATTATTATTCTTTAAACCACATATACATTACATAGTACCTCTAGCATGAATGACATTTTCTAATAAAAAGCAAAGAATGTTTGTTATTTTCATAGGAAAACATTAGGAAAATATAAAATGAACAATCAAAAATTAAAGTTAGTTGGGTAACCTACTAAAAAAAATAAAAATTTTTTGGTTTAAAAACAATATTTGCTAACTATAAAATATACAATCAATGTAGAAAAGTAAAAGATGAAATAAAAAAACAGAAAATTAAAAATCATCTAAACAATCTATCACTAAGAGACCTCCTTTTGGTGACTACACACACACACACACAGTTTTACAGAATTGAGATCATATTATACATTCTGATCTGCAACCTGTTTTTTTATCCAACAATATGTGTTCATTGTCATAAATACATGATAATCAAATTTAACAATTTCATAGTGGTTCATGGTATATATGAGTTAAAATTTACACAGCCAATCATCTGCTTGGCATTTAATATATATAATTTACTATTACAAACAACATTTTAATTAACTTATTTTCAAACACTTCTTTAACACTTTCCCAATTATCTCTTATGCTTCATTCCCAGAGGTGGAAATGCTGTGTCATGCTTTTTTTTTTTTTTTGACTGGTAAGGGATAACTGGCTCCTTTCAAAGATTTTATATATCTATATCTATCTATCTATATCTATATCATCTATATCTATATATCTATATCTATCTATATCTATCTATATCTATCTATCTATCTATCTATCTATCTATATATCTATATCTATATCTATATATATATATATATATATATATATATATATAGAGAGAGAGAGAGAGAGAGAGAGAGAGAGAACACTAATTTATGTTTTAGTACTTTATTTTCTGAGGTTAAATTGTTCCTTCTATGACTGATTATGCCCTGAAAAAAAAGAGGCATGCATAAGAGAGCTCTGCACCCATCTCAGGAGTCTCAAGTGGTGGAACTTGTTTTTAAAATAAAAAAGCTTCAGAGAAGGCCCAAATCAAAGGCTGAAATGATAAAACTAAGGATTAGTGGCTGAATGGAGAATATAAGCAGATTAAAGGTAGATAGGTACAGTGTCTAAAAACCATAGAAATGGGGATTGCAAATGGGTCGATGTAGGAAGCTGCAGAGAGATGATCAAAGTGATGAGAGCAGAAAGAAAGCCGATGCAAAAAAAAAGCACTTTTCATAGAAATCTTGAGGCCCAAAAGAAGGGGAGGCAATGTAATGGGTATAGGAGAGTACATATGAATCAATGGCACAAGGCAGTCCAGAGGTAACCTGATCAGGAAACCAAAGCACACTGGTCGAAGAGAAAAAAACTAATAAAAACATGCATTAAGAAAAAAATTTACTAAATGAGAACATAGAACTTTAGTGTCTATAGAAATACTTGTTAGTGGGGAAAATTACAAATATAAAATGGGAGCACTGGTAAATATGAACAACTGTCAAAGATCTATCATTTGAAAAACAAAATGTTAAATGTCCTTCACAGTGTCAGTGAGGGTACGATAATATGGCTGCTACTCCCGAGGGTAAAATAAGGTCTGCCTGAGTCACAAAACCAAGCAGCAGAGGGAAGAAGAGAGGACATTTAGTTTAGATCAGGATGTTTAGTAGAGTTTAGGTTTAGATCAGACAAGCTCTGAATTTCTCACTGAACCACACAAGGATATGAAATGCCAGACGTGAGCTCAGTTTCATGCGAATATTTTCAGCTCCCTAGCTCAGCTCCACAAAAAGAACAAACGAATGGCATAAAAACACCAGTAGAAGGAAAGATCAAGATGGAGTTCCAAAGACTCTACCTCTTCAAACAACACACAGACACTTTTGCAATTAAAAAAAAAAAAAACTAAACTAAAAACAAAAAGTAAAAAAAAAAAAAACCTCTCAATTTAAAAAGTAATTATTACATAGTAAAAGAGAGAAAACAAGAAAATAAAAATATCTTAATTCTAGCTCCTGAATCTCACAACTCTACATTTTTTGACATGTACATTGCATATCTATGTCTTTGGCTCTCTAGCATTTATTTCTCTTTGAATTTATTGTGTAGTATCTGTTTTTACACAAATGGATTTAATCAGAAATCCTACAGTATGTAACTTTTTGTATTTTATTATATCATGAACACATTTCTATGCCATAAGTTATATGAAATATTCTTTTTCCATATAACTTATAATGACTACTTGGTACTTCATTATCTCTCTGCATCACACTTTATTGAGCCAATTTCCTTTTGTTGGACATGGAATCTGTTTCAAATCTTTCATATTATGAATACTAAACTTCCTTAGGTTAAATCTTTGTGATTATTAATGATAATTTCTTTAGCAAAAATTCAGGCTTGGGAATTGTTAGATCAAAGGGTAAGAACATTTCAAAAGCTTTTAATATGAATTGCCAAATTGCCCTCCAGAAGGGGTGTATCTTTTTACACTGTCAGCATATAAGAGAGCTTTCTGCTAAATCATTATATATTTTTTGAAAGATAAAAGTAAGGTTCCAGAAACTAAATTTTGACTATGGGCTTTGGAATTATGTGACCTATCTTTGAATCTAGGCTGTCCCTCCTGCTGGCCATGAGACCTTGGGCAAGTCACTTAACCTCACTAAACCTCAGTTTCCCTATTGTATTGAGATATAACTAACAAAAAGTTTTGATAAGCTTAAACAAAACAAGGCATAAAAATACTGAGCACATTGTCAGATACATTGTTAACATTAAAGAAACATTAAATGATATTTCTCAGAATGTTTTTTTACCCTAGTATTTCACTATGAAAGCTACCAAGAACAGTACATGGAAGGAGCACCAAAGAGAAGAAATTCAGATCATAAGAGATACTGAAGGAAAGCATCAAGATCACCACAAGGTTGGTTCATAAATGTGGGTCAGAAAAAAAGCCTTCGGAACAAGAAAACAAATTGAATCTGGAATTATGGACTAGGGGTGGTGTCAGTTTAGCAGAGTAGCTACATGAGTCTGTTGCATTAATGGACAGAGAGGAAATGGACAGAGAGGAAAGCACTGTGGGAAAACTCAACCTTTGGCTACAGAGGCCCAGCCGCTCTGCAGACCCCTTACAAGGAGATAATGACAAACTTTGGGAAAATTACAAAAGGAAGATTACAAGCCTTGAGTGTGTAAGCTGTCATAGTAGGTCGATAACACCACCCAAGCAATAACAGAGAGAGGGAAGAGGAAGGGAGAAATGGAGGGAGAGAGGGGTAGTGAGGATGGAGGAGGAGTATGGGAAAGGGGAGGAGAGAAGGGAGAAAATAACCATATATTGGTCCCAATAGATCTCATTAGGGGGAAGTGGCTCCACAGATGTGCAAAGTGGGAACAGACAGGTGAGATCTCTTGGCATATACTTGAATAAAGACAAAGATGTAGAGTGAAGATGGGAAGTAAAATAATGAAAATGGAATTTGAGTAAGTATGGAAGGGAGGAAGGGGTGTCTGGAAATCCTTAAGAAAAACCAAGTACCAAGTACAGGGCCTCATGGAAAGTTCTTTCTTATGGTACCGTGGAGCACCAGGGCAAACATTTGAAAATCACCCATGGCCATAATGTAGGGACAGAGACCAAGGAGGGTCAAATCTGGCTGTTTTTTGCCTTCTTGTTTGACTTGATTTCACCAAGATAGGAAGGGACAAGTGGACAGGAAGGGAGAAAAGTAGGAAGGGGATAGGGAGGCAACCAGTTTCCACCATAGCTATGGGACCCAGAGATGCCAGAGATGAGGCTTCAAGGAGTTTCACATCCAGTTAGGAAGACAAATCCCTTGGTATAAAAAAGCAAACACATAATAAATGGCAAGGTAAGAACAAAAGATGCAGTGAAGTGCAGGCTGTGGGCAAGCACAGATGGAAAAGCTTCCTGACCTAGACGGCCTAGTTGAGATAGGGGATGAGTGGAGATGGAGGTTCCTGACTGGAAACTTTGCCAGAGCTATGCAGCTGATGCAGGATTGAGAGAGCACGTAGACTGGAAGACCTGGTGACATGTACTATCATGCGAGAGGGGCAGGATAGTGAAATGGAAATAGCTTGGGTTTGGGGGTCAAGAGGACTTGTTTTTCCCACTTACTTGGAGTCCTAGGGCCTCAGTTTTCTCACCCCTAAAATGAGGATAACATCCTCCTTTCAGCGTTGTTGAAAAGCTGAAGAAATAAATGAATAAAGCACTAACACAGTTACTGGCACATGGTAAGTGCTTAGAAAGTGATAGATAAGTTTACTGTTACTCCTAGAAACATAAGCACAGCATAGAAATCAGAGGATAGGACAATAATATAAAAAACAAGATAAAGATTTCAAAAAGTGAAAATGTTCACATAAAAAATATAAGGGGTGTTCAAAATTAAAGGGATGGGTTAGCGTGGGGTACCTAATGTGGGGTACCTAGTCCATGAGTCAGCATCACCTGGGAGCTTGTGAGAATCACAGACTTTTGACCCTATCCCAGACCTACTTAATGAGAATTTCTGGGGGTGGACCTCAGCAATCTACATGTTGATAATATCCTCCATCTTAAAGGCTGGAGGATTTGGAAACGTTTCTTGGGCAAGAAATGAGCTCAAAATAGATACAGCTGACTCCAGTTAGCATTGCCCTCCATGAATGTTCTCACTAGTGCATGAGGATTATTAATTCATAAAGAGAACTTTAGAGATTCTGCCAGGAAAGTACAGAATATAGTCACAGAAAGTGGGATAAAGTTATGTCAGTTGATGTCACTTTAGTCACATTTTGCAGCTAATAAAGTTACAAAAACCTTTAGGTTTGTAGATCTTTGAGGATTTTGGAATTGTACACCTATATTGATTCATTTACCCACATAAACTGTGTGGTTGATACTCTTGTCATCCACACCATGCAGATGAGGAAAGTAAGGCATGGAGAGGTTTCCAAGGTAACAGGGCTAATGTTCAGCGAAGCCAGAATTTGAACCCAGGTGGAGAGACTCTAGAATCCAAGTTTTTAGCTGCTAGTCTGTGCTGCTTCACCCGACCATAATTTATTTAAGCACTCCCATATCATCAGAAATTTGGGTTGTTTCTAGTGTTTCACTTTCATAAATAAACACTGTGAAAAACATCTTTAGTTATGTCTTTACTTAAAAAATTTTTTTTAGGTTTGTGTTACACTTCTTCAGCACTTTAGTTATCATGGCCATACAACAGCATCAAGCATTTTTTCATTGGTATCTTCTTTCCTTTTTGGGGGGTAGGGCATAAGTCTTAAATCACATTTCTAATGACTTCTTTAGGATAGAGTCCCAGAAACTGAATTTTAAGGCATTTTTTTTCCAGATAATTCGTTATGAGGGTAACCATTTTATCTCACTCCACAAGCATAATTTTTAAAGTCTTAATATTCTGAATAAGCAGACTGGTATATCATTGTTAAAATACTTCTTTCTTTTATTTGAGTGAAGTTAAAATATATTACATGTTCATCAACCTCATTTGAAAACTGTTACATTCTTTGCCCACTTTTTTGAAATGAAGGCCTTATTTTTTTTTATTAAATTTTATGAGCTCTTTAGACATTGAAAATTTTAACCTTTTGGCGTATTTGCTGCAATTTTGTAGAAGTTTATATTCCTTTTAATTTTATTATGACTTTTTGTATGTAAGTATTTTAAATATTTATGTAACAAAATCTGTCAATATTTTTCTTCATGATTCTCTGCTACTTTCACGCTTAGAAAGAACTTCCTTATTCCCATAAAATAGCCTCTGCTTTTTTCTCCATTCCCCAAAATAGGAACTTTCCAAACTTCAACTTTTAACCTGAAGTTACAATTTTACTATATGTATTTACAGTAAGAAGTTTATTTCTTCAGAAAGCTAAATAAGCTATGCGTCTTCATTTGTTCTGGTGGGGATCCTTTGAGACAGATAGTAGTAAGATCACAGGGCTAAGAATAAAAGGAGCGAAGAGTATGAAACAGGTCTGTCATCTTTGTCAAGTCACTCCACCTTTCAGTACCCTGGTTCCTCATTTGTAAAATGGAGATGGGGTACCTGTCCTGCCTATCTTCCTTGTATATTTCCTGAGATGTTCTGAGGATTGAATGAGTTAATGATAGGAAAGTGCTTTGTCAATAAATGACTGCTATATCAGCCTACATATCAAGATTTATTCATTCATTCAGCTTCTCTGGTGCATCAAGCACCATGCCAAATTCTGGGGATTCAACATTGAATAAGACGTAGGATCTGTGCTTGATGAGCTTGAACTATATATATTAGCTCATTTAAGTCTCTTAAAAACCAGTGAGGTGGGTAGTATTAGTAACCTCAGTTTATAGATAAGGAAGCTGGGGCACACAGAGGTTAAACAACTTGCCCAAGGTCATGCAACTAGTAAAATGTAGAGCTGGGACATAGGGCCAAGCCCTCTAACTTCATAGTCCAAACTTCTAACTACTCTACTGTGCTGCCTCTCAAAAAACAAGGGTGAAAACTGGCTAATTGTATAGAGCAAACTTTTATTTGGAATATTTCATTTTCAAGAGGGCAGAAATAGAAGACCACCTGGCCTCCTCACTACCTTTTTCTCCTGATCTCTCAATAGACAAACGCTTTGCAATAAAGGGCTCCCATGGCAAAGGTTTAGGGCATAGAGATGAGCAGACCTGGATTCTGACCTGAAAGAGGTCATGATCTGATACTGTTCCGAAGCTGTGGTAGAGAACCTCAGCCTGAGGGTTCCTCTCTCACTGGCTTTCTCAAATCAACTGCACCGCACCCCTTTCCCTCCCTACCCACCCTTTTCTGCAAGGGCTACCCGACTAGAATAGCACAGCTGGCGTCTCTCAGCAGTGCCAACTCAATGCTTAGCATGCAGTTGGAGCTCCACTGATATTTCCTGAAGTTATCTAAAGGCTTTTGTCAAATTATAGAATATTTAGAAAAACTATATGGAGGATATGATAATTCTCAACTTCTATTAAGAGGAGAAAAACAAAACATTTTCCTAAGGACAAACACCTCACAGTTAATGGAGGGAACAATTACAATTTCATTGAGCCTGCTTCTTTCTTTCTATATGAAGAATAACAAATAATAAAGAAACTTGATTGTTAGGAACTCCACTAACAAAAAACACTCCATTTTTCTATTTGTTAGTAATTTTCCTTGTGTGTATGTGAAAGACTTGTTGAAAGAAGAATAGCTAAAATTAGCTTCTTTTCTGCAGGTATCATATTACCTTTGCCCCCATCATCACTGATAAACATTCCCTGAGGGTGGAGAAAAACTGGTTTCCAACCTGGCTCTCCAGGAAGGGGGGATAAATTATAAATGAGAAACCCATAAAATCCAATTAATTCAGAGTACTTACCCTAAAAAATCTTCATTCTTCCTGCTTTTCCAATGTAAGAAAAGACCCCGGGAGACAGCTGAGCCAAAGTATGGTCAGTTAGGCACCCACTCTACACCAGGCATTGTGATAAGTGCTTTCCATATACAGCGCATTTAACCCTCACGATCACCTTTTGAAAAAGAAATTACCTCTATTTTTAGATATCAAAAGAATATCCACCAGTAAAAACTTAGGCTAAGAGGTTAGATATGCTGCCCGAGGCCATAGAGATGGAAAGTGCTCTTTCATCCAAATTCTAGACTCTCCGCGGCACAGGCAGACTATTTTTCCTCATTTCACATTTTGTCACCTCACTCATTGGCCATGCCTAGTTATAATGTCTGTGCATTTCTACTTTGAGTAATGATATAGCTGTTCAAGCAACTGAATCCAGCAGTACTATATTCAATCAGCATTTCCCAGTATCCACATTTGGGAGAAATGGGCATAAAGCTCCTGGCAACTTTTCAACAAACACTATCACACACGTCTGGATTGTTTCCCATCTTATGAATGCATGCTGTGGTTACCAAGACCACACTGTGTTACCAAGACCACACTGTGTTATAAAATAGAGACAACCTAAATCCTCTAATTCTCACTGGCTTTAGTAAGGGCACCTCAGCCAGTGCTTATTGGATTGTGGGGGGCACTAGAGATAAAAGGAGAAAAATTCAATCAGGGTGGTGTCAGGCAAAAGTTGAACCAAATCTACTAGGCGTGAGTGAGGGTTATACATGCCACTTTATGACAATGGCTAATGGATGAAGTCCAAAGTTCATTTACCTTGAATTAAAAGCCTCCTTAGAGGTGAGAGAGTTAAAGACAGAAAGATCATTTTATTTGTTATGGATCAGCTAAGTCTTCCCTATCCAGTTTTATGTTATGACAGAAGTTGTCAAGAAGTCTTTGGAGTTAGAAAGACAGCTTTTTTGGAACCTATTATTAAGTCCTCTACACAAAATCACTTCCTAGATACCTGATCCTGGTTGATAACTGGCTTCTTTCGTTTATCCTAAGATCACTTGCATGACAGAACCCACTTCCCATATCTAACAAGTAACTGAGTTCTATGGAGTCCACATTACATACATCTCAAACCTTCGTTTCTATTTCTTTGTGACCACTACCGCACCACCATCATTCAGGCCATCTTTAATCCAGCATTCACATGCAGCAAGAATGATTGTGCTCTAACAAAATGCTAAGTCACTCCTCTACTTAAAAACTTTCAGTGGCTCCCTTTGCCAGAGGACAAATAATGAAAATAAAAGCCAACCATAATTGCATGCATAATTTGTGCCGGGTACTACATGACTTATCTTAATTCTTACAGCAATCCAGTGAGGGAGGTACAACCTTCATTACCATACTTATCGAGGGAAGTTATTTGACTCAGGCTCCATAGCTAGCAAGTGGCACAGCCATAACTCAAACCTGGGTCTATATGAACTTAGAGTGCATATTTTAACTACCATGGTATCCATGTGATAGCATGCAGGTTCTCTATGGCCTGGCCTGACCATCACTCCAGCCTTATCTCTTAATGAGCCCCTCTTCATTCCTTATGCTTCAGCTCTTAGAGCCACTAGCAGGTCTTGGACTTTGACATGTTGTTTCACAATGCTGTTTTTGTTTGTCTTTTTGCACATTAATCTCTTCTCCACAATGCCCTTTCCCCTTTGTCTATCTTGAGGAATGTCTTGTCTGTCAAGATTCAGCTCAAGTGTTAACTCTTCCATGAACTTTCTCCCAATTCCTCCTCTCCTTGGTAGAACTGACCACTCCCTTTCCTATGCATCACCGTACCCTAATTATGCTTCCATTATAGCAACCACAATACTTTCCTACCCTTCTATAGATGAGTATGACTACCTCACTCTTAGATGTCTATGAATTCCTTAAATGTTGAGACTGTATTGGGACATTTTATTCATAGTACTTAGCGCGATGTTCGGCATATAGAAGGTTCACTGTAAATATTGTTGAATGAATAAAAAGGTTTGTTTGCACATGAAATCTGTTGCTTAGTCAGAGCACTCTATGCCACTACATTGTGAGGTTTATATTATTTTTACGTATAGCATCAGTACAATGAGTAGGGTTTTACTTTTTTTTCTTTACTTAAGGACTGTACTTAAAACTCTGAAAAGATATGTGTAGCTTTAGGTCAACCTGCCACACTTGTTTTCATCTAAGAAAGTACTCAGTGAAAACAATGAGTTGTCACCATACAAACCAAATTCGGTATGACAGTTATAGATATACCTACTTTAGCAATGAGAATATGGATGATTTACATTTGAACCACAATGAACATCCTTTATTGTATGCAATAAAACAAATTGATAAGAATAAAATTAACGTAAACATTTAATTTTAAAGCAAGAACAACAGCAATAGAAAACCATGACCAACTCAAGACAGCACAAATGATGCTGTGATAACAAAGCATCTTTTCCTCAAATTCCAGAAACGCTAAGTCTACATGTGCTTACATGCTATATGGCAAATACTACAGGCAGCCAAAGTTCTTGATTACTAGCAGCCACAAGCAATTCTATAACCTACCTCAAAATCATACATACCTCCAAAATTCCTACTTAACCTTGAATATCAACTCAGGGAAAACCTCTGAGAAAGCCTTCCTTGGTCTTGTAGTGCAGTGTGTACACGACCTTTAAAGAAGGTCATTTCCCTCCTTTCGAGCGCTATCTGATTTGTAATTACATATTCAATACTTAGTTATTCTATGAACAGTTGCCTCTCCAAAGCGTCTGCAAGCTCCAGGAGATCAGGGACCTGGCCTGGTTCTAGTCACCATTTTTTCCCCAGCAACCGGCATATAGCTGGGCACTCTATAAACATTTAGAATGAATGAATGATGAATGATTTCTTCCCCTCTAACTCATTTCCCTATTCTCTTAAGAATTATACCTGATTCCTTACCAGACTCAAGCTGATACTCAATCTATTCCTCTTCATTATTTCCCTACTCTACCACAAAGACCAGTCCTTATTTTCGAATCATCTCGGCTCCCACTTCTCCACCCCCATTCGGAAAAGCTTCTTAGAAGTGTCAGCTTCTAGCCAACCTGAATATTCTGACATTTGTGAGATGTAGGTCAAGGTCATACAACATGAAAAAATAACAAAATAACAAAATAAAGAAAAATACAGTGACTGGAATAGGCTATTTTAAATACTCTACATAGCTCTTAAGAAATCTATTAATTCAGTAAAAATAATTTAAGCCACTTCTATTTTATCATATAAATAAAAATGGGTTTATTTGCTGACTTTTTCCACTTCTCAATAAGTGTGGCCTTGCACAGAAAAAGCCTTGGAAAGAGATGATTGTGCTGTTTGTTGGCAAGAGGTAAGCCACATATGTGGTCTCTTGCAAAATTCTTCAGAGGTTGTTCCTGAATGACAAGGCCCTGTGCCCCAGATTCTTTTCTTCTCAGTGGTCTTGGCCTTTCCTACTTTCCTGTTCCCCTCTAACTCCTTCCTCTACACATCTTCCCCTCCCCTGCTCATCAACCACAAAGCTATGTCTCTGAGCCCCTTCACAAGTATAAAGCCTCCAACTGCTGAGTTCTTACATTACAGAGGAAAAATCCTATGCCAGCCTCTCTGGGGCCCTGGGGAGGGGAGGAGGGCAATGGAAAGGTGTAACTGGTGAAGTTCTGTTTTCAGGAACCTAGGAATCTGAACTAGTGAGGTGTTAATTTCTGGACATCTAGAGCATTTTAGGAAATATTCTTCATTAATTCCTCCTCAGGACCAGATTTTACTTAAATTGCATTTGTAAAGTCCACTCTAAGGGAAAGAGCAGATAGTACAGAGCCTTTCAAGGACTCTTCCCCAATGCTACTTTCTTAGAATTGCTGGGGAAGTGAAGGTAAGTAAATGAAATGTCTTCTCCATAGAGGCTCCCGACCCCAAGGGCCGCCACAGTGAAAGGCTTTGAAGACAGCAGGGGTGGTGCCAGCAGATAACACTGGAAATTAAGGGGTGCAGGCAGTGGGAATGATGTCATTTTCTGTTGGTACTTTCATTAGGCAGAAGGTGGGATAGAGAATGAAAAGTAGGAGACAGAACGAGAAGAATGGGAATCCATATGGGTGAAAAAACAAAGGAGGTATGAATAGACATAAATGTTAGTGTAGGCATTATCTCTAGCAGATGAACTTTTGTATTATTTGATTTTTAAAAACCATGAGCATGTATTACCTATTGAAATTAATTTTAAAATAACAATAATAAAAGATTTCATCAATCCGATATTTCTTTTTTTCTCAAGGAATATAACAACTCGGGAACTGACACCTTAATTTGGTGCCACCGAGGCAAAGATCCCAAAGCAGCTGGAGGCTTAGGCCAAGGATCCTCCAAGAGGACGGGTGCTGACATTGTGGCCCTCCCTGCTATATGTGCACAGGCTAGAAAATTGCCTGCTCTCTCGCTAACATACACGGAATGGGTGGTCTTTATGACAGTGCTGCAGATAGAAACAAGGCGCTGGCACAGGACACTATCCACAGAAGGCGTCTTGGTGCGCACTCGGGTTCATCCGCGAGGGCGACCCACTGCCCCTTCTGGGGGTAACTGAGCCATCTGGTCCTGTGCCCGGAAAGCCTTTAGTCGCGTAACTTGCCCCGCGCCTCGCACCCAGTATTCCCAGGGCTGAGCTGCTCCAGCCCGCGCCCCTCGTCCCGCCGAGCCCGCAGCCCCCAGACCCGCCACTGCCCCTCCCGCATTGTGGCGCTTTCTGCTCGCCCTCTTCGCGGTCCTTAGTCCTACCTGTCGCCCTTGCTTGGGCTCCCTCATTAGGGGCCACGCCGGCCGGTCGGCTGTGGGTCTCCACGAGGATGGGCTCGCAGCTGAACTAGGATGGCGCGCGGGCCCGGCTCCGGACGCCAGGGTCACGGTCTCCCAGCGGCGCCCGCCCTCGGGTTCGGCCACAGCAGCCCCCGCAGACCCTTGGGCGGCTGCCGCTGCCCGGACCTCGGAGCTCCGCCCCCCTCCCGCTCCCCGCCCGCCTGCCCCTTCGGGGTCCGCGACGGCTAAGTGCAGCTCCCCTCGGAGCCCGCTCTCGGGAAGCTACCTAACCCTGCACCCCGGGCAGCTCAGGGCGCGTCCTCCCTCCCCTGAGGGCCACGCGTCGGGTCTGGCCCCCGGTCCTCTCCCGTTCTCTCCGGTGCTACGCCAGGAGTTCGCGGACCCGGGATCCTGCACCTGCGGTCGAAAACAACTCTTCTCCACTTCCTTGGAAATGTAAAAGCTTACGACGTTGGGGGCTTACGACTCCGTCAACGTTCTCTGTACTAAGAGCGGGATTTTTTTTTTTCTGATAAAAGGCCAGAAAGTCACAGTAAATAAATATAAAGCCCGTGCCAAAAGTCTTACTCATTTCCTAAGACTCAGGTCAAGCGCTGCATTCGACGCTGGGAGACCTCGGTGCTGGCAAACAGTAACCTCCTCCACTCTCTTCTCCGGTCAAAAGCAGGCACCTGGGGTGCGTCGTTGCTTCTCCAAGACCTGACCATGAGCTCTCGGAAGACCGAGACCTGGTCTGCCTGCTTGCTCATCCCTGTCCCCAGCCCCTGGCATGGTGCCCGCCACCTATCAGGCGCTCGAATATTTTATGAATAAGTGGAAAATGCCACCTACTCCTTTGGGTAAGCAATTTGCTAATTTCTATAAAGAGCCACAAATCCTCTTTGATATAGTAATTTCATTCTTGGGAAATTTTCTAGAACAAAATAATACTCATGCAGATGTTTGTAACAGGAGCATTTATTACAGAAAGTAATTTTTAAAAAGCAAACAAACAAAGCATACTGTTAACAATAGGAAATTGGTTAAATGAATTATGGCACGGTAGCTTCATGGGATATTTTACAACCGTTAAAACGATAAACATTGAGACAAGGGTGTTCCATATTGTTTTTAGAACAAGGAGGGAATATTTATTTATAAGCAAAACCAACAACAACAAAAAGTATGAAGCAACATAATAAGTAGATGTAGTGTTCACAAAATGGTAAACCAAAAAAGTAAAAAAAAAAAAAATTGCATAGTGTAGAGCCAGAGGGGTGATGGAGTAATTAATTGGGAGATTGTTTTATAAATTGTACAAATGTCTAACCAATGTACTGTATACTTGAAACTAATAATAAAATAAAATAAAATGCTAAAAAAATCAAAGAAAAGAAGAAAACATTACTCTGAAGATCTATTGATACTCCCATTTTAAAGATGAAGAAATTGAAGCTTACAGAGGTTAAAGTGTATAGGATCAGGTAGCTGTGGCAGAAGCATGACCCGAATCGGATCAACTTGACCACAGCCAAGGTGCTTGAATACTTCGCCAGTGGGTCCCAGTGTGTACATCTCCCACTAGAGACAAAGTATACAGACAGGTTAAATAACAGTGGACCACTGTTGAAAAAATATGCCATTTTCAGTTCTCTTGAGCCTATGGATTATGTCAAGGAAGAAGTATCATTTTTGTGGTACTTTGTGTCTACTACACCTCTCAACATCTGCTAATCTCTTGTTTGAACAAAGAGAGCCAACCTCAGGCTCAGCACATTTGCTAGGCAATACTTCCTAAGTAGAATTTAATATCATTACTTTCTCTTCTTTCTGATATTATTCCTTGTCAGTTAATTTCTAACTGATATAGATTTTCCAATTACAAGGTGATGTAGTTTCCATTTAAGGTAAACTTACTTTTGTATGAAAACTGGGTCATGTGAAAGAAAGCTATTAAAGAACTAATAGGACCAGTGATATTTGGGTATGATAAAAATGGCAAAATAGAGGAAGTGGTACAGTCACCTAACGTTTGAGAAATATTGCCCCACACTCCATTATGTCCAGTGGATGCAAGGTACGGTGAGGCAATTTCAATTCACAATGAATGTGAACTTTCTGACAATAAACAGAGCTGTTTAGGAAGATGCAAAGGGGCTGCCTTGGGGGTGTTAATTACATTCCCTTCGCTCCAGGTGTTGACTCAAGAGATTAGGTGACTGTGAATGATGAATGGTGAATGATGAATAATGAATGATGTCGTGCTAGGTCAAACACCGGCTAGTGTAGAAGTTTTAAAATTCCTACCAATCAGGAGAGTATGAGATTCTTGACAGCTGAGCTTCTCAGGGACCTGATCACTGGAGAGACTAGATTTGGGGGTAAATTAACTCCCTTCAAGGACAAACAACAAAAAGTTCCAAGTGAGCTTTGAGCAATAGCAGCACTTCTGTGACAACTGCATAATTTATGGAGCACTAGCAGATTACTCCAAGGTAATTGCTTTGAAAAAGGAAAACATTGGTGAATTTCAAAATGTTAGGGTGTGTGTTTAAAATTCAAATATTTACTCTACAACTATGCTTTCTATGGTGTAGTTTCTAGTTATAAACATCCCCAAGGGCCAAGAGGATGAGGCAGCTTCTTCCTTCCACACATCAGCATTTCTCGCCCCCAGACTTCACAATGTATGGTGGCTGCTTACCTCAAGGCAGCTACACCTGCTGTTCATTTTAATCCATTTTGACCAGTATAAAAACTCATGTATGGTAAAAAAAAAAAAAAAAAAAAAAAGGTACACAGAAGTTAAAAAGTCACTTTGGTGTAGGAAAGTTACTTTGCAACCATTTAGCCTAAAAATTTATGACGTATACAACCACATTCTGACCGCCTTAAAGTTCCAGAATATTTGACACATGAGCTATCTTAGAGGTCACCTGGGCCCACCACCTCCAAGGGCAGAAATCCTCTTAGAGGGTTATCTGGCAGGAAAGCTAGAAAGAAAAGAGCCCTCTGATGGAATAATTGCCTCCACTGGAATAACTGCATTAACAGAAAGCTCATTAAATTGTCAGATAGCTCTTTGGGTTAGAAAGTCCTTTCCTGAGGCATCCCTGATGCCTCTTTCCCTCACACTTCATATCCAACCCATCTGCAAATCTGGCTGGTTCTAATTTCCAAGTACACCCGGAATCAATCTCTTTCCCACCACTAGTAATCTCATCTAAGCTAGCATCACCTTTCTCTTAGAAAACCTCCTATTCCTGTGTCTACTTTTGCCTCTCTGCAGTCTATCCTTCCCACAGCAACTGGAATGATACATTTAAAACAACTTGAATTAGGAAATTTCTCTGCTCAAAACCCTGCCTGTAATGGCTTTCTATCTCACTCAGAATAAAATCCAGTAAAATCATGGCCCATAAAGGCCAGCATTATTTGGCCCCTGCCTCTCTCTCTAATATCATCTTCTACAATCTGTCTTGGTTCCACACACAGTGGTTTCCCTACTGATCTTTGAATGTGCCCATCAGATTCTGCTTCGGAGTTTTTGCATTTGCTTTTCTCAGTCTGGAACAGTCTTCCCCATCACTTGTTTTGTTCTCTGTTCAAGTACTATCTTTTCAAAGAAGCATTCCTTTAGGATGTCTATCCACTAATAGCATATCTCCTCTTTCACCTTGCTCCATCACTATTTCTTTATCTCGCTTTACTATTTTTTAGAATGTTATAGACTTTACTGATGGCTTGAAAGCAATAAATTAGGGGAGTTGTTAATGGAGTCACAGGGAGGTTAGAGCAAATCATGGCACAGAAACAACTTAAAAATGAATATTAAATATTCCGCTTTTTAAAACACTTAGGGAATCCAGCTACTATGATTTTTTCATTGGCTGTCTTTCCTCCTGGGCTCCCAGTCTCCTATTTCATTACTGTAGGGTTTTCTCATACTCTCACCTGTAGCTCATGCCATCTTTTTACTCTAATCCCTCTCAAGACACTCTAAAAAACTCAAATGGGTTTAGTTAGTTTGTTTTGTTTTAATTTACTAACTTTATTGAAGTATAACATATATTTAGAAATATGTACAATCTGACCAGCACCATACCCTTCTCCATTCCATAAAACCCCCAAAGAGTAATCACTATCCTGACTTACAATACCATAAATTATTTATATTTATACAATTGAATCATTCAGTAAATATTTCTTCATGTCTAGTTTTTTTCACTCAACAAGTTGTGAGATTCAACCATATCATGCAATAGTTTGTTCCATTTTATTGCTGTGTATTAGTCTGTCATATGACTATATTACAATTTATGGATCCATTTTACTATTGACTGGGCATTTGAGTTGCTTCCAGTTTTGAGCTATTGTGAATAATGTTGCCATAAACTTTCTTGTATGTGTTTCTTGGTGTACATGTGCTTGCATTTCTGTTGGGTAATATGTAGAAGTAAAATTACTGGGTTAAAAAATATGCATGTTTAGCACTAGAAGATATTGTCAAAGAACTTTCAAAGTGGTCATACCAATTTATATTTCTACCAGTAGTCAATGAGAGTTCTTATTTATTCATCTCCTTATAAACATTGGTATTGGTATTATTATATTACAAAATATAAACTTTATGAAAATAGAGATTTTGTTCATTTTGATTATTGCTATATCCTCAGTGTCCAAAACAGTTCTGGCACATAATAGGCATCATAAATATTGTTGAACTGAATTGACTTATACTGAGCCAAAATCTTGCAACTCATAATTCCTTCCTCTAGAACAATACATAATCAGTCTCTTTATATATGATGGCTTTTTACTTATCCCCCAGCAGCATTCTTTTCCCAAAGCCAAGTGCTTCAGTTCTTTTAACAGCTCCACAGAAGGCAGGTTTTAGAGACTCTCTCATCATATTGTCTGCTTCCCTTAGTGTGTGCTCTGGTTTGTCAATGTTCTCTTTCAGTCTGGGCTCCCAGAACTGATTTGACAAATGCATATGGTAAATTTAGATTATTACTTGTTTGAGTTGCTCATTTTTATTTGCTGTATCACAATACTGACATACAGTGAAATTGTTGTCAAATGAATTCTCCCCAGCCTGTATTTTAAAATGAAGTTTAATTTTTTTTACCATAAATGCAAAATGCAGAACTTTTGCCAAAGATAGTGTACCCTGAAGTTAACAAAATTTAAGCTTCAAGGTCCTTCATTTGCATGGCCCCTATGAATGCAGGGAGATTTTGGGAATTGAATAAAGGGAACTTACTCCATGGCTGTGGTAATTTATTCTGATAATAACTATTCACTTTTGTACTTTATTTTTTTTATATTCATAATTTTGCATTTTAAAAACTATTATTAAAAAGGGTCTTCCAAATTCTGTAGGCTACAAATCTCACAAACCTGAATCAGTTCTTGCTAAATTTTAACATAAAGTTTCAGTTAATTGAGATCATGTTGAACTTTGATCCAGTCTTTAATTATATTATTACACTCCTTATACACCTAGAAAATTTAATGAGCGGGTCCTCTTTTATGTTATATAAGTGACTTAAAATCTACAAACCTAGGCAGGGGTAAAGTCCAGGCCATGCAGCTCTTCACTCATTTATATCTTTGGGTAAATACCCATCCCTTTATCAAACCTCTTTAGATATATTTGGTCAACCAGTTGCAAAACTGTTGACCATATTATCATCTAGTTCTCATTTAACCATCTAAGTACAATTACTATCATGAGAGACCTGCTGAACTTAAGGAATCTAACACCCTCCTCATTATTTGATCAATAATTCTGCAAAAAAAAAGACATGCCATTAGTTTAGTTAAACTTATATTAATGAATTCAATATGGCTCTCGATTCTAAATGCTACAAAAATTTATTTAATTTTTTTGGGAGAGAATTTTGTCTGGAAGCAACACATACCCTATTTGTCACTTGTGTCCAGAATCTATCTGTTGTCTCTTATTTGAAAATAAGGCAGAAATTAGCAGAATGAATAAAAAACATGATTCAACTATACACTATGACAAGAGACATACTTGAGATTCAAAGACACACAAAAGTTTAAAATAAAAGAATGGAAAAGATATATCATTCAAACAGTATCCAAAACATAACTGGAGCAGTTGTACTAATATTAAACAAAATATACTTTAAGGCAAAAATTATTACCAGAGACAAGGAAGGTTATTTTTTAGTGATAAAAGGGGCAATTCATCAGAGATATATAATAATTATAAACTTATATGTATATAACAACAGAGAAGCAAGATACATAAACTAAAAACCGAAAGAATTGAAGGGAAGAACAGATAATTCAACAATAACAGTGGAGACTTCAATACCCCACTTTCATCAATGGAAGAAAATTAGTAAGGAAATAGAAGATTTTAATAACAGTATAAACTATTTAGACTCGAATAGACATGTGTAAAACACTCCACTCATGTAGAGCAGAATACACATTCTTCTCAAGTACACATGAAACATTCTATAGGATAACTATGCTATAGAGTGAATGTTTGTGTCTCCCTGAAAAACATATGTTGAAACCTAATTCCCACTGTGATGAGATTTTCAAGTGGGGCTTTTGTGAGGTGATTATGTCATGAGGGCGGACCTCTCGTGAATGGAATTAATGATTTTTATAAAAGAGGCCAACAGAGCTCCCTTACCTCCTTCCCCTATGTGAGGATATAGCAAAAGGATAGTTGTCTCTGAACCAGGAAGTGAGTCCTACTAGACACTGAATCTGCCAGCATCTTGATCTTAGACTTCCTAGCCTGGGGAACTATGAGAACAAATTTCTGTTGTTTATAAGCCATTCAGTTTACAGAATTTTGTTATAGTAGCCTGAAAAGACTAAGACAGACCATTTAGGCCATAAAACAAGCTTTGATCAATTAAAAAAAATTAAAATCATAAAAAGTATATTTTGTGACCAAATAGAATAGAATTAGAAATCAATTACATAAAGAAATTTGGGAAATCACAAATATATGGAAATTAAACAGCATGCTCCTATATAATCAGTATGTCAAAAAAGAAATTATAAGGTAGATTAAAAAATTCTTTGAGGTGAATAAAAAAGAATAACATACTAAAACCAATGGTATGCAGATAAAACAGTGCTTAAAGGAAAATGTATAGTTGTAATCTATAGGGAAAAAAAAAAAGATCTCCAATCAATAATCTTGCCTTTCACCATAAGAAACAACCAGAAAAAAGGCAAGCAAACTGAACCTAGAGCAAACAGAAGGAAGGTAAAAAGGACCAGGGTGGAAAAAAGTGAAAGGGTCCATAAAATAGTTTTTAAAAAATCAATAAAATAAAATGTGCTTCTTTGAAAAGATCAGCAAAATTTTAAAAATACTTTAACTGGAAAAAGACAGAAGATACACTTTACTAAAATAAAGAATACAAGATGAGAGTTACTAGTGACTTTACAGAAATAAAAAATATTGTAAGAGAATATTATTGAAAATAGTATGCCAAAAAACTAGAAAACGTAGAGGAAATTAATAACTTCCTAGAAAGACACAAACTAATAATGACTCAGGAAGAAATAGAGAGTTGATATAGACCTATAATAGGTAAAGAGAGTAAATCAGTAATCAAAAAACTTTCAACAAAAAGTCTAAGCCCAGATGGCTTCACAAATGAATTATACCAAACATTTAAAGAAGAATTAACACCAATCCTTTACAAATTCTTCCCAAACATAGAAGAAGAGGAAATATTTCTCAACTCATTCTATGAAGCCAGTATTACTCATGATACAAATCCATTCACTGATATTACAAGAAAAGAAAATTATAGGCCAATATTTTTTAGGATTATAGACACAAAACCAAAATACCAGCACACCAAATCCAGTAGCAATATGTCATCAAAATACCAGCACACCAAATCCAGTAGCAATATGTAAAAAGACCAGTTGGGATTTATCCTAGTAATGCAAGGTTAGTTTAACATCTGAAAAATCAATTATTGTAATATACCATATTAATAAAATGAAAGACAAAAAACACATGGTAATCTAAGTAGGTGCAGAAAAAGTTTTGACAAAATACTGCACCCTCCTTTATGAAGATATAAACACTGAACAAATTAAGAATAGAAGAGATCTTCCACCTGATAAAGGATATCTTTGAAAAATGTACACAAAGGCAAAAGGAGATGTTTTCTCCTTCAGATAAGAAACAACACAAGCACATCTGCTCTTACTACTTCTATACAACATTATTCTAGAGGTTCTAGTGATGGCAGTTAGGCTAGAAAAGAAATAAAAAGCATTTAGATTGGAAAGCAAAAAGTGAAACTATCTTCATGTTATATTCTTATATATAGAAAATATTACAAAATCTACAAAAGTTATAGGAATGAATAAATTAATTCAGCAAGATTGCAGAATACATGATCGATATACAAAACCAAGTATGTTTCTATACACAAAAAAATAAATAATTGGAAAATAAAATTAAGAGAAAATTCCACTTATAATTAGTATCAAAAATTGAAATACTTAGCTATAAATTTAACAAAATAAGTGCAAGATGAGTACCCTGACAATAACAAAACCTAGTTAAAAGAAATTAAAGAAAACTTAAATAAGTAGAAAGACATCCCATGTTCATGAATTACAAGAGCTAATTTCTTTAGATGGCAATACAACCTAGATTGGTCTACTGATTTAATGTAGGCCCTATCAGAATCTAAGCTAACTTTTTTTGGTAGAAATTGATGAGTTGATTCTAAAATTCATATGAAATTGTGAGTCGCTCAGAATAGTCATAACAATTTTGTAAAAGAAAAACAAATGTGAGGATTTACTTTTCTCAATTTTAAAACTTCCTACAGTCATTAAGATTATGTAGTACTGGCATAAGGGTAGATATATAGATCAATGGAATAGAAGAGAGTCCAAAAATAAACCTATGAATCTATGGTCAACTGATTGTTGACAAGTGTTCCAAGACCATTCGATGGGGGAAAGAACAGTCTTATCAACAAATGATGCGATGGCCACATGCAAAAAAATGAAGGTGGATCCCTATTTCACACCATATACAAAATTTAACTTGAAATAGATCATAGGCCTAAACATAAGAGCTAAAACTATAAAGCTCCAAGAAGAAAACTTGGGAATAAATAATCAATAAGCACATGAAAAGATGCTCAATATCATTAGTTATTTGGGAAATACAAGTCAAAAGTACAATGAGATACTACTTCATACTAAGATGGCTATAATCAAAATGATAGACAATAACAAGTGTTGGTGAGGAGATAGAGAGATTGAGATCCTCATAAATCACTGGTGATAATGTGAAATTGCTAAAAACAGTTTGGCAGTTCCTCAAAATGTTATAAATAGAGTTATCCTATGATATAGTAATTACAGGTATGTATATATACATATATATACATATATTTATATATATTCATATATAATATATGTATATATACCTATATCTTAGGTATATACTCAAGAGAATTGAAAAAAAATATATGTCTACTAAAACCTGTGCCCAAACATACATAGCAATATTATCATAAAAATCTGAAAGTGGAAACAATATAAAAGTTCATCAACTGATGAATAGATAAATAAAATGTGGTATATCCACATAATGGAATACTATTTGTCCATAAAAGAAGTAAAATTCTGATAACATTCTACAACATAGGTGAACACTGAAATCATTATGCTAAGTGAAAGAAGTCAGACACAAATGGTCATATACTATATGATTCAGCTTATATGAAATGTCCAGGATAGGCAAGTCTAAAGAGATAGAAAGTAGGTTAGTTGTTGTCAGGGGTTAGGGAGAGGAAAGGAATGGGGAATGACCATTAATGGAGTTAATGGGTATGGAGTTTCTATCAGGAGTGATAAAAATCTTCTGGAATTAGATAGTGGTGATTGATGCACAACTCTATTAAGATACTAAATACCACTAAATTATAAGGATGAACCTTAAAAGGATGAACTTTCTCAGCCATAAGAAGAGATGAAATATTTGCCATTTGCAACAGCATGGATGGACCTCGAGATAATCATGCTAAGTGAAATAAGCCAGACAGAAAAAGTTGAAAATCACATGATATCACTCATGTGTAGGATATAAACCTAAAAGCAACAAACTAACAAAATAAACAGAGATTCATGGACATGGACTATAGACTAGTGGTTACCAGAGGCGGGGGAGTGAACGGGGAGGTAGATGGCGATAAAAGGGGTCAAATATGTGGTGATAGAAAGAAATCTAATTATGGGAGGTGAACACAAAATGTAAATATAAATATGCCTTACTGTTAAAATGTACAGCTGAAACTTACCAGATTTCATTAACCAATGTCACCATAAAAAATAACTTAATTAATTAAATAGAAAAAATTTAAAAATAAATGGATAAACTTTATGGCATGTAAATTGTATTTTAATAAAGCTGTTATTAAAAACTCTATCAAGATAAAGTCAAATATTTTAAGATCTTAATAAAAATAGAAAAAAATAGAACGTAGTTCAAATAAATAAATGGAGAGTAACAACATTTTATGCAAAGAAAGATTTAATATTATTACCAAGAAATTATTTATCTTCAAATTAATACACAATGAAAAATTAATTGCTTTAAAAAAGAATTCTCTTCAAGATGATTCTAAAGTTCATGTACAATAGTAAACACACACAGAGTAAATACACAAGAATAACCAATAAAATGTTAAAACAGAAAAATGTCAAGGAATGATTTGCTCTAGCAGAACAAAAGCTATTATAAAGTTAATAATTAGAGACTGTAAAAGAAGATTTAGTTTGTGATAAATGGACAATTGCTCATTTTTTTTGAAAAATAAAGTAAAATCACACTTCACAACATATACAAACTAAATTCCATATAGAATAAATAGCGAATTGAAAAATACAAAATAATTAGAATAAAACTTTTGAGAATATAATTACAATCTCGGGATGAGTAAGACACTTTTAAGTTAGATAAAAAACTGTTATCAGAAGAGAGACAGATCTGATGATACACAAAATATTCTGTACAATAAAAAGCATTAAAAACAAAGAAGACAGGGAAAATGTTTTTAGTTGATATAATAGGCAATATAATTTGATAACACTTAGAATCATCAAGTAAAATATGAACAATCTAATAGAATAATGGGCAAGGTATGTGAATAGGTAATTCAGAAATAAAAAAAAATACAGGTAACTAGTAATATGAAAAGATGTTTAGTCTTTGTAGCAGTTGTGGAAATATAAACTAAAATAATATTTTATTATTCAGATTGTCCAAAAAATAGTTATTTTAAGTTTTATAGAATCCAGGGTTGCAGAAAATGTGGAGGCATGAGTATTTTCACACACAATTGATGGGAATTTACATGGCATAGCCTAATTGGAAGGCAATTTGGCATTATCCATCAGTATTTAAGAATATAACCTCTAAAAATACCTGTTGGTCTTAACATCTCCCTCCAGAAAATCAGTAAGACTTAATAGACAGCTTTCCTTGTGCAGAGAAACGGGGATTCCCAACAGTACTGATAGAAGTAAAACCTAATTTACCAATATTTATCAAAGGTTTAAAAATTTCATACCATCCGTCTCAGTAAATTCCATTACTGGTAATTTATCATGAGGAAATTATCCTATGATAAAAGCTTTCTACATAAAGATATTCATAGCATTAGCATCCTTAATAGATAAAATTTTAAATTTATTTAAAAGTCCAAAATAAATATATATTAAATAATCCATGGCAAATCTGCTCAATTATGATGACCTTTGAAAATAATATTTACGAATATGTATTATTAACATAACCTCAGTGCTTCTAAGGTTATATTTTGCAAGAAAGTCAGGGTAGTAGATGAATAAGAATTATCACAGATGTGTTAAAAAATGTCCACCCTCTGCAAAGCCTCTTTCCACATAACAGCCCAACATCCCCTACCCGCATCTGCCTGTTTTCTTATTCCCAGCCCCATCCTCTGCAGGGTGGGTTTCTGTTGGTCTACCTCTCTCTGAGTTTGTTTACACTGCGGCCTGCTCTCTAATGTTTCCTGACTTCTACCACGTCTTTCGGCATCTGCAGCTGTGGTCCTCTTTTCCCCATACTTCACTCCATTCAGGTACCACCCTTCTTCCTTCATTTCCAAGGCTTCAGGAATACAAGGTAGTTGTCTATACTAAACACTGAGGTGTTAGACATAACAGAGGGGGATTTGAAAATAGCCCAGAAAAGAACATCAAAATGAATGTACATTACTGTTACTCGAACTAATTCTCTTCCCTAAGTGGTATTCTGGTGCCAACTGTTAAAATAGTAATGTGTTTTTTCTCTCCTTCTGAAACAATAATATGCATCTTTGAACTGAGGAATATATGGTGATTTTAATCACATATGCATACTGTGGCTGGTGTGGCGAGTCAAGAGCTCTGTATTCTGAGGTTGGGCCTGAGCAGCTAGCACTGCTGTGTGCAGCGGCCCAGGTAGGGTCACAAGTCAGCCATCTTAGGTGAACATCAATGGTCTGTGATTAAATAGGGTTATATGCTGAGCCCACTTCCTCAGGCAAGAGAGAAAATTAAATTCTCCAGCCTCAGAAGGGACAGCCTGTGCTGTCCCTGAACCATATTAGACAAAATAAAACAAAATTGTGCTTTCCTGCAGATGGTGTTGCTCTCATCTCCATGTACTGGAAGAAAGATGACTCACGTGGCTCCCTGCCCTGGTCAGCCATGTCCACAGGCTGCAGTGGGTAGTCAAGGAAGAGCAGGAAGTGACCCTGAGTTGCTCACTGCAGCTTACTGCTGGACGGGAAAACGGCCAGTGTCTTCAGGATGTTTAAAGGGGGTTGCAATCTCATTAACTCCTGTTAATAAGCACGACTTCCTTATTTATCAGGATAATGTGGTCTGGGATTAGAGAGGGAACCTAGTCTTTAGCTTTCAGGAAATAAACTATTTTTTTTTCTGTCTTACCCCACAGCTGTGAATCCAAGGTTAACCATTTTCCTGTCAGTATTGATTTCAACTGTGATGTACCAAGTTTATATCTCATCGTTTAATTCTATCTCAATTCTCGATTTAAAAATTGCTGCCAGCTGATTACTAAGAAAACCATAATTATAAATATCAAACTCTCTTTCCAAATAGTGGCTCAGACTCTTTTGAGAAGAAAAATTTTGGCCTTACTTTTCTTTGTGATAGAAGCAAATCTCCTCAAATTTTAGATGATTTAATTGATTGGGTCCATCAAATTTTCCATCAAAATTTCTAGGATGAACCTTACTTTTTCAGGTAGAGATCTGAAAAATGTCTCTCTTCTTCCCTGAGAATCCTTTCTTATTCTGCATCATTAATTGTTTTGGGACCCAGTGCAGTTCAAAAGGAGACCCTTTTTACACCAGGTACCAGGCCCCCATGATCAGAGGCCCTACAATGCTGAAGGGAAGTAGCCAGAGGCAGGGACTTTGCAAGCAGGTCCCTACCTCATCCTCTCCCAGTCATGATTTGACATTTTACATCTGGGGTTGGTGAAGCAGATGACAAAATAGAGAAGATATTTTCTCATCAAAAACATGAGCTTACCAAAGACCACCAGGACATGGGATAGAGATCTGGTCAGGAAAAAGAACTCTGAATTCTAGTGAGGGGTCTGGGACTGGGCCAGTGTCCTTCTAGGTAAAGCTAACTCTGTGCAGCCTTATGTGTTGAGCAGATGACTGACTGGCAAAGCCTCCCTGGCTGAATCGAGTTACCCTTTTAGACAGTCTTGACTAAGAATGTTCATAAGCACTACCCAGTGCCTTTTACGTATTTATTTAAATAAAGAATATCCAAATTGTTTTCTGCTTCTTTACCATGTCTGCCTAGGAATGTGGAAGACACGTAGATCCAACAAAGCACTTGGGCCAGGTAAATGGAGGGTATCTTTTCCTTTCCATGCATGGGAGCTTAGCTGGGCTCAGAGGTCTTGGAATGCCTCTGGGCCACTCTTCACAGACCTATCACCAGGCCTCTGAAAAGCCTCTGTGGAGCTGCAGGGACCACCTACCCATCTATCTCAGGGACGCAATCTCACTATTTGAGAGAGGCCCCAAGAATAAAAGCACAGCTAATAAAATAATTGAGTATTTATTGGGTACTTCATATGTGCTCAGCATTGAGTTGGGTGCTGGAAAAAATTATTATAATGCCTATCATATATTAAGCATTAAAAAAACCATGATAATTACACATTTTACACATAAGGAAACTGAGGTAGAATAAGGTTAAACAACCTATCCAAGATCATGCAGTGGGTGAAGCAAAGATTTGATTGTAAATGCCAGGATCTGAGCTGGAATCTCCTTTCCTGTCATTTTAGGACTTCTAAGATCTGGAAATCCCAAGGATATAATGGCTTATTTTCCAGACTATGGTGAGATAGGAGGATACACGGATTTATTGGCTGCATATTCTTATTCTATCACTTTTTTTTTCACAGTCCATATATTTAGATTTAGTTTTGTGACACAACTTCTATTATTATTGTGAGAGCCTTTCTCATGCCACTGTTTCAAACAGTACTCAAAAAGTACTTTTATTTACTTCACTATCTATTTGTTCATCTAAGCACAGAATATTTTATCTGGATCAGGTTCATCTGACAACTCCAGAGTGATTTTCCACCCCTACATGCTCCAAATCCCTTACGCTAGGAGTTTTATTCTTCTGCTACCTGGTAGTTGGCTCATTTTTCTCTGAACTTTGTTTCTCAGAGTAGGAGTGACTCATGCCATGCTAAGTCAGCAGGGTAGCCAGAAAAGAGGGAAGTGGAGTCAAGCCTGGAGTCTATCCCTGTAAAGGATGATGGCTCAGAAAGAAATGGTGTCAGACAAAAGATGTATTGGTAGCCAAGGAATAAAAGGCACAGGAATCAGAAAATTAGGATAAGTCATAATGAAAGCTGTCATGGAGGTAAGGCAGGAACAGTGAAGCTCCAACACCCATTCTCTCTCACAGCATACATTCTTCTTTTTCATTGTATTTACTACAGTATGCAATGAATGTACATGTTTAATAACTTATTTGATGTATGTTCTTTCCAGTAGACTGTGAGTTCCATGGGGGCAGGGGTCTCGTCTACTTTACCATTGTATATCCAAGGCCTAGCACTGTGCCTGGCACATGGTAAGTATTCAGTAAGTATTAATTGAATAAATAAATGAATAAATGGTAACTATTTTATTTTTCATTCTGAGAAAGACCAAGGATTGACTCTCATAGGAAATGTGCTGAATACTGAAGGGTGGATAGTGATGATCAGGTAATGATCAAAAAGAGAGAGAAAATCAATAAAGACTTTACAAAAGAATGAAGTCACAGGTGGCTTCTGATTTTATGTAATAAGTTTATATCTGCTGAATAAAGACTTTTTTAATATGATTAAAATAAAGAAAAGGAAAAAAATGGGTAAATTTGACTATATCAAAATGAAGAACCTTCATATATTACATGGTACCATAAATAAAGTTGAAGACTAACAATAACTTGGGGAAAAATGATTATAACGTATATAATAGGCAAATGATGTATATCATATATATGTATAAAATGATTCTTACAAAAATATTTCTTACAAGTTAGTAAGTAAAAGACAGCTTACTAGAAAACATGAGTGGGAGAGGCAACCTCAGTGATCACTAAAAATAAAAAAATGTTCTGGCTCACTAATAATCAGGGAAATGGAAATTCAAACAACAATGAGATATCATTTTCATGGATTAAAATGGATACCATCTTCATTTTGGGGGGATTAAAAAATAGTAAAACAATGTTATTATCTAACATTGCTGAGGGCCTGAGGAAACAGATACTGTCATACATGGCTTAGAGAAGCATAAATTGGGGCTATCACTTTATAAGGCAATTTGGTAGTACCCATTAAAAAATTAAAAGTGCCATCCATGAATTTCAGTTCTCAGTTTCTAATAGCAGAGAAACACTTACCCATGTGCCTAAGAAGGCAGGGCAAGATGGTCAGCAACAGTGTTCAGATGAGTAAATAACCTACATGTTCATTGGTGGGAAAATGAAGTAGAATGAAGTAGATGAATAGGTACTGACATGGTTAGGAATTCAAAATACATTGTAGAGTGGGAAGAAAAAGTAGCAAATAAAAACAATGTGATTTTTACACACTGCTTTATGTAAAGAAACAACCTGTACAAAATACTACTATATACTGTATATTCTGCGTACATACATATATACATACGAACGCAAAGAAGTAATAAAAGAATATACTAAATTGTTAGCTGTGATAATGTCTGGAGAGGAGAACAGAGGACCAGGATTGAGGGTGGTAGTCAAAGGGAACTTTTTATTTCTCTGTAATGTTGAAAAAATAATGCTTTTTTAAAAATAAAAATTTTAAGCTTTATAATATTAAATAAGTTTTAAAATATGTACTTCCCTACCACAAGATTCCATTGGCCCATGCCCATGTAGAGGTGGAACATCCTTATAGTAAAGCAGGATTTCTGATCAGAGTCCTCAATTTTTTTTGAGAATTGCAACCATACCTCCTTTGTTTATTGAACATCAAAATATGTGGTAAGTTATTGTGAGGGAATACAACCTTGAGTCCTCCATTCGCCAATTCTTATTGAAAGCTTAAGTTTGAGAAACAATATTCACAGAACATTGCATAGAAAACATGCAAGCCATCTATTCTTCAAATGGTTTGTATTTTATCCTTAGTTTTAGTTTGACCTTAGAGCACTTAATTCCTGGATCACATTGTTTTCACTTATTGTAAAATTGCTTTAGTTTCTGCCATTGGTCTTTACTGAGGTCATGAAATTCATGATTGTATTTACTACTGTGGTGTTACTGAGGACATTACCCAATATAACCTGTGATATTTCCTTCTTAAAATCTGGGGGGAATTTTCTCATGTCTCAACATCAAAAATGGATTATGCTTCCCTAGAATAGTTGAACAGTTGCTTTATTTGTTCTTATGCACACGGTAAATATTTTACCTCATTGTAGTTTTGACTTTGCTTTGCCAGCTAGGAGGCTCGGATTCATATTTGGAGCCTTCCTTTAGTACCCAAACCTAGCCTCATTTGCAAGCATTTTGTGAATTCTTTTTACCTTTGATTTCATTTTATTTTGCCTGCCTTGATTTTTCTTTTATGTTAGTTTTCTCACTAATGGCAAAAGATTTTGTAAAATACTTAAAAATTTTGTTTTTGTAATCCTCTTTAAATATTTGTGTTTTAAAAAAATAAACAGAAGCATAAAATACATAAATAAAATCTATTCAATCAGAAACATAAAAATAATCTAGGATGTTGGCACTTATACAAAATATGAATAGAAACTAATAGGATAAAATTTTACAGATCTCAGTTTTGTTTTCACCTACATATACTGGGTATGGGTATTTGTTTCTATTGGAAATAGCCCAAATGTAACCAGTTTCTCTTCCTCAAAAACAAGCTTCAAGAAAAAAGGATGCCAGTCATCAGAGAAGAAAGTAAGTGCAATGGGTTGAGTGGTGGCCTTCAAAGATATGTCCAAGTTCTAATGGGATTTTATTTGGAAAAAGGTCTTTGTGGATATAATTACATTGAAGGATGAGGGCATTAGGAAATGAAAATCTGTATTATCCAAATGGGCCTTTAATCTAACAACAAATAGTTTTATTAGAAGCAGAAGAGAAGACACGGACACAAGATAGAGGCAGAGATTGCAGTGATGCAACCACAAAATAGAGAAAACCTGGAGCCATCAGAGACTGGAAGGAGCAAGAAAGGATTCTCCTTTACAGAAACATACTCTTCAGAGAGAGTATGGCCCTACTGACAATTGATTTCTAACTTCTGGTCTCTAGAACTGTGAGAGGATAAGTTTCTGTTGTTTTAAACTACCAAATTTGTGTCAATTTTTTACAGCAACTCTAGGAAACTCATACAGTGAGTAATCTTGGCAAGTTTGTCATTTCTATATACTGCAGAGATAAATTTACTTTTTGAATTTAAATCGACATTATCCTAACATGGATTGATTTATCTTTTCCCTAAGAGTCCTGGAGATTTTCCCTCATATGTCTGAAGAAGATCTTAGGGAGTTCCTCTGGAAGTCAAATATAATATTGGGCTTTATTTCTCAGATATTATAGACCCTCTCAAAAACTGTTCAAGAAATTCTGCTCTTTGAGAGATAAATAGGAGAATGGATAAGAACACATAGCTTGTTCATTACTTAAATCCTCACAGAATTAAATAGCGGGCCAAAAAATAACACCATGAAACTATATAGTTGAAGATTTTGATATAACTAATATTTTAATACCTCTTCACAGTTTGCAACAACCTAATATGTTATTTCACTTGGTTTTCTTCACAAAAGCTCTGTAGATTATTCACATTATTTATCCTTTTTTATAGATGAGAAAACTTATAAGCTAAAAAGCTAATAATGCTGTGTGCTTGCTTCCTGAGAATATGGTAGCCTAAATTATTTGTATCAATTTTCTCTCTAACAATTGACTAAAAATTATGGATGAAAAAAACGTCTAAAAATTATCAGAGAGATAATAAAATAGTAAAGAATTAACAACTAAAGGGGGGAAGAAAGGTGTGAGATTTGAAATAATCTTGAAGGCATTTTCAATTCTAGCAAACATGAGTTTTGTTTTCAGTGGACTCCCAGATCTAACCAATGGGAGATTATAATTGTATTTCTTCACATTAAGCAAGATTACAAAGGGCTACACCTCAGGGTAAAGGAGAAGCAGTAATATATCTCAAGTATATCCTCAGTTTGAGTTCATGTCCCTTGGGCCATCTAGGGAACCTATGGTCAGGAATTTGATTTAAAGTTTTCTTAGTGGTAACTCCTCTCTAGAGAAAGGCATTTTCATTTTTGGCCATAACATTTTTACAAATTCAAGGTCAAATGAGCAGCACAAAGTCAAAGATAACCATGCATAAAAGGAAACAAAGTACACAGAAACACATATACAAATATTTTGAATAATGACATTATTTATCACAGTCTATAAAACAAATATGCTTACTACATTTAAAAAAAATAAAAGACATGCCGTAAAATATTTACAGAGAACAGGAAATTTAAAAAATTTGGAGAGCACCAATAAGACAAATAAAATATTAATAACTAAGATTGACATCTCAATAGAAATGTTAACAGATTAAACATAGGTAAAGATGTAGCTAGTGAATTACAAGATAAGACAGAAAAAATTTCTAGAGGAAAACAAACTGAGAAATACAGATGAAAAGTTAAAAGGCAAGGAGGATAGCATGGAAAGACCTAATCAGTGGTGTAGTAGGTGAGAAAACGGAAATTTGGAGAAACAATATATAAAGAGATAATGGCTGATAATTTACTAGGAATGAAAAAGAGCCATAATACACCAACTTAAGAAGCTTAATGAAACCCAAGGAACATAAATAAAAAAAAATTCATACCAAGATACATTCTAATAATACTTCAGAACTCCAAAAGACAATAAGAAGATTTTAAAAGAAGCCAGAGGGGGAAAAAGACAAATTGTTTTCAAAGGATTAACAGTTTGTCATTTGACTTCTCAATATAAGGAAAGCTATGAGGAAGTGGAATAATATCTTCAGTGCACTGAGAAAATAATTACCAACATAGAAATTATATCTGTCAAGAAAAGAGTAAATAAAAACTGAGAGAATGTTCCAAGAGGAGACTCTCATTAAAAAATTCTAAAGCATGTACTTTAGATAGACAAAAAGATGATCCTAGAGGGAAGGTCTGCAATGTAAAAAGAAATAAAGAATAGTAAAAATAATATGTGAATAAACTGACTATGTAAAACAAAAATGATGTCTTGTGGTATTAAAAAAAGGATAATTAAAACACATGACAAAATAATATGCAAATCAGAAGAGGTTTAAATGTTATTAAAAGTATTCTGTAGGCCTTGTATTGTCCAAGAGGAGATAGTGATTAACTGTATACTTCGATAACTTTGTATATTACAATTTCTACTAGTCTTTAAAATAATGGAAACAATATTTAATTCTATAACTAGGAGAGGAAAAAACTAGAATGTTGGAAAATACTTAATCAAAAAGAAGGCAAGAGAGAAGAGAAAAATACAGAACAGTTGGGATGAATAAAAAACACAAAATAATGTATTTAAATTAAAATTTATCAGTAATTACAGTAAATATAATAATTGACAAACTAGACTTATAAAAACTAAAAATAAATGTTTATATATATCTAAAACATAAAGGCTCAAAGATTAAAAGTAAAAAGATGAAAAAAACACACATTATGCAAACACTAACCAACAAAGCTGGTTCCGTTAATTAGCATGACACAAAATAAACTTAAAGGCAAAAAAACTACCATATGTAATGACAATGACTCTAAAACAATAGGCTCAGTTCACCAAGAAGACATTACAATTTTAAATTTATAATGCTCCTAATAACATGGTCTTAAAATATACAAAGCAAAACTGGACAAAATTACAAAAAGAAATAGAAAAATGCATAACTATAGTGAGAAATTAAAAAATTTCTCAGTAATTAATAGAATAACAATTAAAAAAATAATGATTTAAATGATTTAACTAATGTGATTAACGGATTTGACATATGAACATACACAGAACATAGTACCCAACGACTACAGAAAGTACTTCCTTTTCAAGCCCATAAGGAACATATTAAAAATTTTACTATATACTGAGCTATAAAGAGGCCACAAAAAAACCAAAGGCTGGAAATCATGAAAATCATGTTCTCTGATAACAATATAAGTAAACTAAAAACTGGTAAAACAAACAAACAACCCCTCCCCTGCCCTGGAAAAAAAAAAAAAGAAAATTTACAATGTTTAGATAACAAGAAACACATTTGTAAATAACCCAAGGATCATATAATGAAATTTACAAAATGTTTTAAACTAAACAATAATGAAAATGCTGTATAACATACTTTGAAGACAGTTAGAGAGAAATTAATAGCTTTAAGTAGATCGGAAAAGAACAACACCTGAAGATCAATGGATGAATCATCAATTTCAAAAAGTTAGAAAAATAACAAAATAGACCAAAAGAAAGTAAAAGAAAAGAAGTAAACATAAGAATCAATATAAGAGCAGAAGTTAATGAACTAGAAAACAAGCATATAATAAAGAAGATCTACAAAGCCAAAAGATAGGTCTTTGAAAAGGCTAATAAAGTTGAAAACCTCTGTTAAGGCTGAGTGCACGCATAAGAGAGAGGTGAGAATGGGGGAGAGAGGGGGAAAAGGTACAAATAACCTATGTCAGGAATAAAAAGGGGTCATTACCACAGATCTTGCACACATTAATATGATACCAAGAATATGTTATAAACAACTTTATGTCACTGCATTTGAAAACTTAGATAAAATGGACAATTCTCTAGCAAAATAGAACAACCAAAACTGATTCAAGGAGAAAAAGTAAATATGAAGTAATATACTACTAAAGAAATGGAATCATTAGTCAGAATCTTGCAAGAAAACCCCAGGCACAGGTAGCTTTACTAGTGAGGTCTATCAAATATTCCATATAGGAATAATTTTTATATGACACAAACTTTTTCAGAAAATAGAAAAAAAGTGGCATTTTTCCAACTTATTATCAGAAGCTAATATACATTTAGACACACAACTGGGACAGTACAGGTAGGAAAATTACCAGAGAATCTCACTCATGAACATGGATGCAAAAATCTGAAACCAAATCCAGTCATGTATAAAAAGGATCAAGGCTAAGAAATATAAATTTGTATAACTTTAGAAATATAATTAATATAACTTACCACATTAATGAATAACACAGAAAATTCACATTATTGTCCCAAAAGATACAGGAAATCATTTGATAACATTTACTGTCCACTTATAAAAATAGTATATAAAAATCTCTTAAACTAGGAATAAAAAGAAATTTATTTAATCTGATAATGATTATTTACAAAAATATACTATAAACATTTTTTGTGGTGGTGAAACATCAGAAAACATCTTTTTTGAGATCAAGAATGAACAATGCCTGCTATCACTTCTAATCATCTTAAACATATTAAACATATTAAACATAATAAATATATTAATGCAAGGAAAAGGAATAACTACTATAAGAATTGGAAAGAAAGAAAGAAAGAGAAAGAAAGAAAGAAAGAAAGAAAGAAAGAAAGAAAGAAAGAAAGAAAGAAAGAAAGAAAGGAAGGAAGGAAGGAAGGAAGGAAGGAAGGAAGGAAGGAAGGAAGGAAGGAAGAAAGAAAGAAAGAAAGAAAGAAAGAAAGAAAGAAAGAAAGAAAGAAAGAAAGAAAGAAAGAAAGCTATCACTAGACTCAGATGACATGATTGTGTAGGTATAAAAACCTGACAGACTTTTTTGAAAAATTAGTAGAGTTCAGAAATTTTGCTAGATATAAAATCAATATACAAAATGAATTGCAGTTTTAGATAACAGCAACAGCTCATTAGACATGAAATTAAACTAAAAGTCTCATATCAAGTGCTAAGAATTGTGTCTATTAAAAGATGAAAAGGTGAGCATAGGCACTATGGAGAAAATTTAGCATTTTATTTAAAGACTCAAAAAGACAAATGATTGGAGAGTTCTACAGAAAGAACTCCTATAAATCAAAAAGAAAAAGACAATCCAATTTAAAAACTGTGAAAAGACTTAACAGGCACTTCATAATAGAGGAAATCTAATGAGCCAATAAGCCTATAAAAACATGTAATTGAGGAAATGTAAATTAATATCATAAATGAAATACCATTACACATCCACCAGATTGGCAAAATTAAAAAGTCTGACAATACCAAAAGTCGATAAAGATATAAAACTGTGGAAATTGTCATATATGTTAGAGGGAATTTAGATTGAAACAACCCCTTTGGAAAATAGTTTGGCTTTCTCTAATAAAACTGAAGCTAAGTATATATATATCTCTCTATATAATAGGTTCTCTCTAACAATGGGTTCTGCATATATATCTCTCTATATAAGCCCTACAGACACTTGTACCCAGGTGTACCAGGACACGTGTATAAGAATGTATTAAGAAAACAAAAGTAAATTTGAAGTAAATTTGAAGATCTAATTAACTTTATTTAAATTTGAGTAAATTTGAAGATCTAATTAACTTTATTAAGAGGATATCAATCAGGAAGCATCCCATTTAGCAAATAGAAAGGTGCTCTGAAGAGTTGTACAGAATGGAAGTTTTTATAGGCAAAAAGAGGGTGGGGCAAGGGAGCTATTTTCAAAACAAAATAAAACAAAAGATTTTTTCAGGCCAGGTTATCTTTTTTTGGTGTGTGTTGGCGGGGAGGGAATGTCAGGGGTTTCATTATGTAAATTATTTTACTAATGCTAATAAGGACATTTCAGATTAACTGTTTCAGTTCACATTCCTAGGAGAGGTTAAGTACTGCAATTAGGTCTTGATTTGCTGTCCTGAGGGTAAATGATTCCATTTTGGGCCTGTTATAGCTTTTTTAAAACAATACCTTTTGATCAAACTCTCAGCCTGAGAGATGTGACAAAGTATGAAAAAATTAGTACCACTCTCAGCTACCACTAGGTAGTTCTTGCAGCTTTTGTTGATCCTCTGTGTGGTATATGTAGATCAAGACATTTTGCTAAATCTTGAAACACACAGGCCACTGCCCCAGGTTCACAACTTTTTAAGACTGTCACTCTCTAGTTCCCTCCCAGGCATTTTAGACCTACAGAGATCATTTGCTTAGTAGTTTGCAGCTGTGAACAGGTATTTAAACTTTCCTGGAAGTGTTAATCCAGCTACAGAAAGTGGTTTTGGCCACAGTAGTCAACCCTTTGTTCACCTAAGAGAAAATCAAGGGTTATTATTCTGTTATTAAGAACAACTTTGGCCAGAGAATCTAAGGATTGGACGTGGGGGGAGAGGGGGAGAGTCATAGCTTTAACAATAGGTTCTGCAATATTTTTGAGAGCTAAGGAGAGATTCCTTATTGTAGCCTTGGTAGTATTTATTTCTGACTAGGGAAGTAGGCACCTAACAAAGGAAGTGAATTCTTAATCATGAAAGCCTCCTGGTAAGTCTAACTAGACACTATAAAGTCAGGAGAATTGATCAATGAGGAGTCCCAGTTCATTCATGAACAGTTCGGGGCATGGTTAGATAACCTATGAGACATTGCCTGGCCGGGCACCAACTATTTAGGCATTCATAGGTCCAAGGAGAATGATAACCACCAGCAAGATAAATCCTGTTAGGCACAAACCATTCCACTAAGGTGGCACTGTGAATGGACTCATTCATAGGAATTGTTGCATTTACCTGTTCAAGTCAGGGGTCAGTCAATTTTTAACACATACGGGAAAAGAATCTCCAAGTCTGAAATAAAGAGTCATCCTAAATGCCAGTAAAGATGGGTACTACTGTTGAGATTTCTTAGTGAGTGGGGGTGAATCTAAATTAGATAATTATGGATAAATCAAAATCTTTGATTACAATTCCAGCAATCTAAAATGTTATCCCCTTTAGTAATGGACTGGGAGATACAGATGATGGTGTTATTTTTCCAGGCCAATGCTGGAGGAAAGGAAAGGGATGGGAAGGGAAGGGAACAGAAGGGAAGGGAAGGGGAGGGGAGGGAAGGGAAGGGAAGGGAAGGGAAGGAAAAGGACAAAGTGTTTCATGTTCAGTTAAGAGTGAAGTCTTGATCTGCCATCTTGGGTAGAAGTCAGGTACTTTTATTTCTCATCAATTTGGTTTGGAGGTCTCCAGCATCTGTACAGGACCAGATGTCAAAGAGAGCCTGAGATAGCTCAAAATCTTCTAGTCTTGTAGCAGAATCAATGGTTAGGAGAGCTTGGTAAGGTCTTTTTTAATGGGCTCGTGCCTTGTCTTCCTCTGATGATGCTTCCAGAATACCATCACCAGGCTCTAGACTGTAAAGAACAGGATCATTTAAATTGAGATGTGAGAAGTCTTCTTTAACCTGTTGATGAAAGACTTAAGCCTAAGACATTATAGACGCACAGTAGCTGCTCATACTAGCATGAGTCAACAAGGGATCAGCAGAATGTTGTACGCCACAGCCTTGACAATTTAATTTACAGCAATTTTTTTACCCATCTCAATGCTCTACTTCTGAAGCAGACTGTTGCCATGTTACAAGGACATCAGGATGACAAAAGTCTGGCAATGAGAGGTCATTTTTTGCAGGTGAACTTTGAACCACTAGGGCTATTATACCTCTGACCCTGCAGAGATTACAAAACAAAGACAGATGTTTTCCAGTTGCCCCAGAGAACTGGATTGCAGCCTGAATAATGTCAGGGGATTGACACACCCATTTACCTATTGTTGTAATGTTTCTTTCCCTGTGGGTACATATTTTTAGCTTGGGGAAGAAGGCATAAAAAAAATTCCTTTTGGGCTCTGAATATTAACTTTTGATTTGACTAAATTTCTGATCAAAAGTTTATTAAATCTTTTCAAATATCTTGTCAGTTTTTATCCAGTACAAACAGAAAATATTTCTGGCAATATTATACAACCCCATTAATTTTAATTTTAGTTTCCCCTTGTCTGTTTAAGGGAATAACATAGCAGTTTTCCAAAAAATTGTTAGCCTTTTGCTAACAATAGAGGTTGTTTTGGAATCTTAAATTCTTTTGGAAGCCTCTGCATACCAATTAAAGTAGGCATCCCATTTCTTCATGTTCAACTGGGATCCTTTTCTCTCAAGAGCATTTCTTAAATAAACATTTTGTTTAATTAGAATGTTCCTCATAATTACCATTGTTAATACTTTGTCCATTTTGCTAAATGCCTGCAGCATCTGGGACTATAGTTGTTAAACAGGTGTCCCAGAAAGTGGCAGGCTCAAATTTTTTAATGAAAAGATTAAAAAGTCTTTATCTATACGAAACCAGACAAAAAAATGTGCACCTTAACATATCAGCAGTAACCAAGAGATGTCACTGTGTCCTGACCAAAAGAAGGCCCTGCACACACCACCACCAATTCCCATGGAACCAGGGACTGGGGAAAGAACTGAACCAGCAAATCCCAGGAATGAGAACTGTAGACTGATTTCCAAACAAATGGAGAACTGTAACTGCCACCCCACCAACAGTTTCCAATGTGGATTCTGGTAATAGAACCAAGGGCCCGTTTTTTGTCTGTATTGACAGTAACCAACACATGTTACTGTGTCCTGGGAATTGCCTTCTTAAAGGCTATGGGTTTGGCTCTGGGCAGAACCATCTCCCAGCTTACACTGGCCTTCCCTGTAAAAAAGAGCCAATTAGATAGAGACCCTAAATGCAAAGAGTGTGGAGCTCAAAGCTGAGAGGAACTTACAAATATCCCTAGAAATGGCGAGAAAGAGATTGTAGTCAGAAGGGTTCATTGGTGTCGTGCTTGTGTTTCTCCTCCCTGAAGCTGCTGGAAGTCTCTTTAGATCTCATCACTGCAACCGAATCTGTTAAAAAAACAAAATTCAACCAAGTAAATTTAAAGAACTAATTGGCTTTATTAGGTGTAGAAAATGGATGGTTTTTATAGATGGAAAGAAGATGGGGCAAGAAAGTTATTTGCAAAACAAAAGAAAGGATTGTTTCAGAGCAGATTATCTTTTTTGGGGGGAGGGGATAAAGGGAATGTCAGGGGTCTTATTATGCAAATTACTAGTGCTAATCAGGAAATTTCAGATTAACTAAAGTTCACATTTCTGGGAGAGGTTGAATATTTCAATTAAGTCTTGGATTGCTATCAAAAATGCACATTACTCTTTTTTAAATTAAATTTATTGGGGTGACAATGGTTAATAAAATTATAAAGGTTTCGAGTGTTTAATTCTATAATACATCATCTGTATATTGCATTGTGTGCTTACCACCCAAAATCAAATCTCCTTCTGTCAACATATATTTGACCCCTTTACTCTTTTCTATCTCTCTGCTTCCTCCTTTCCCTCTGGTAACCACTAAATCATTGTCTATATCTGTGAGTTGTTTGTTTTATATCCCACATATGAGTGAAATCATATGGTTCTCCACTTTTCCTGTCTGACTTATTTCACTTAGCATGATATTCTCAAGATCCACCCATGTTGTTGCAAATGGCAGTAGTTCATTTTTTCTTATGGCTAACATTCCATTGTATATGTGAATGAAAGAGGGGCCATATAACAAACCTGACAGGCTCAGAAAAAGCCAGCATGGTGGGCCCTACAAACTCAGAGACCAAAAGTAACCATGTAGTATGGTCTGAACATAAAAATTCTTAACCAAAAACAAGTCATGGCAGACCGTAACATCCTAGGCCTGCAGCTTTCTTGACAAAGAGAAATTAAAAAAAAAACAATTCCATTTATATTTGCATGAAAATGAATAAAATACACAAGAATAAATTTAACCAAGGAGATAAAAGACATTTACACTGAAAACTACAAGACATTAATGAAAGAAATTGAAGAAAACACACATTTTCTATGCTCACGGGTTAAAGGCTTATACTGTTAAAATGTCTATACTGCCCAAGCAATCCACAAATTCAATGCAACCCCTATCAAAATTGCAATGGCATTTATTACAGAAATAGAATAAATAATCCTAAAATTTATATGGAACCACACAAGATCTGGAATAGCCAAAGCAACCTTGAGAAAGAAGTACAAAGCTGGAGGCGTCACATTCCCTGATTTCAAGAACTTTACAAAGCTATAGTAATTAAAACAGTATGATATTGGCATACAAACAGACACATAGATCAGTGGAACAAAATAGAGAGCCCAGTAATAAACCCACACATATAAGGTTAATTAATTTACAACAAAGGAGTCAAAAATATACAATGGAGAAAGGACAGTCTCTTCAACAAATTATGTTGGGAAAACTGGACAGCCACATGCAAAAGAATGAAACTGGATCTTATCTTACACAAAAATTAACTCACAATGGATTAAAGACTTTACTGAAAGACCTAAAACCATAAAACTCTTGAAGAAAACGTCGCCAGTAAATACCTTGACACAGCTGTGATGCTTTTTCAATTTGACACCAAAAGCAAAGACAACAAAAGCCAAAAGAAACACATGGGACTATGTCAAACTAAAAAGCTTTAAAAATGCACAGAAAAGGAAACTATCGACTAATTGAAAAGGCAATCTACTGAATGGGAGAAAATATTTGCAAATCATATATCTGATAAGTGGCTAAGATCCAAAATATATAAAGAACTCACAACTCAATAGCAAAAAAACAAATGAAACAAATAAACAAACAGAAAAGCCCCCAAACATTTTGATTAAAAAATGGGCAGAGGATCTGAATAGATATTTTTCCAAAGAAGACATTCATATGGCCAACAGATACACAAAAAGATGCTCAATATCACTAATCATAAGAGAAAGACAAATCAAAACCAAAATGAGCTATCACTACACACCTGTTAGAATGGCTATTATCAAAAGACAAGAGATAACAAGTGTTATATATGAGGGGGAATGGTGGGCTTGTGACCTCAGTTTTCTTTTCATGTGTTTTTTATCCCTTTTGATTAAACAGTACTCCTAATGGCAGTCATCTCCTTGCCTCTATGAATACCATGTTCTCTGAGCCACCTGTGGGAATCTTTGTAGGTTAGCTGTCCCCTGGCTGTTGTTCCAAACTTGCTACCCATTACATTAATTATGCCCATTACCTCTGAAGTTGTCCCTGGCCTCTGGTTATTCCAGAATCTTGTCATCCATACTGATACTGTGAAGCCCACTTTTGTAACAGCATCTTTTACTGTCAGTCGTGGCCTACAGAGAATAGATTTTACTGAACTTTTAATAATGTGTGAAAGTCCCTCTCTTACCAGCATATTTCTTACCACCTTGGTTTATGAAGTATCTTCCAGGCCCTCCTGAGAGACAAACACAGTGATAAGTTTTTCAGGTTTATATAGATCCATACCAACATTCCAACTTCTCTAAGCCTTTTGAGCCTTTACTCCACAGTTTGCTATAGCAGATCTGGCATCTTTACTGAATTTACTGTGGGCTTATTTGTTTTTTCCAATCTTCAAGCACCAATCAAGTAGTGTATTTGAAGTGTCACCCAGGACCCTTTTATGAGCAGGTGTTAAATCACTTATTTAGATTTATTTCTGCTTCCCTTAATCCAGTATCCCCAGGAGATACTCCTAGGCCTATTTCCTAGTTCCTGCCAGTATGGGCTTGCCAAGTTCTGCAGCTCTTTTAGCATATTTTCTCTCTCTTATCTTAGTAAGCCTGGTACTTCTTCAGTCAGGTTTGGCTAAGACTTTATCTTCACTGAGTGTCCAGTGTCCAGAAGAAGTGGAGGCAGATCATGAAAAGGGCAAGGATTGCCTTGAAAATAGAGTTGCCAGATTTAGCAAATAAAAATACAGGATATAGATTAGGATACTAACTATTATTTATTGTTTATCTGGGCATCTTGCACTTTATCCAGCAACAACACTACCTGTAAAACATAGCCTTACTTGAGACCTTTTTATAGCCTTTGAGCAGCAGAAGGACTCTATCTTCCAACAAAGGAAAGCTGGTTATTTTTGGCCCAGAGGGTTCAGGTGATTCAAAGTTCTCATTAATCCTCAGCCTGATCTTCAGCTGTGTTTCCTCCTCTCAAGTTGCAGGAAATGAGTGTCTCTTTAAATGCTCTGGAGAGACTCTGGCTCATTCACTGCTTAAATTTGTTGATTAGTAGAGCTGAGCCTCTGATTTTCTCTCTGCAAAGAATCAGTAGTGATTACCGAGAGCTATCAGATTCCACAGTCCTTCCTTACAGTTACGACTGCTCCTGTACCTTTCAACTGCCTTAGAGAGCAGTTCCTAAATTTTGTCTGCACAATGGAATCACGTAGGGGCTTCTAAAAACACCAGCACCTGTGTCCTATCCCCAGCAATTGTGATGTAATTACTCTTAGGTTTGAATTATTCTGAGTTTAAAAATTTTTAAGAAATTTCCAGGTAGCTTTCATGCTAGTGTTAGATAGCTAGTCAGACATGAGCAACAAAGGAATAGGGCCCCAGCCCAGAGACTGTCCAAAGAACACCCTGCTGGTAGTTAGAGAATCCCTCCTATGTCTTGAGAAAAAGGAAAGGAGGGTCACAATCTTAGCTGGCCTAATCTGGCTACAGACACCTGTGCAGAAGGTACTACACTAGTTTGCCCACAATTAAGTTTCATTATAATACTTTGTTTATGCCTGGAAGGTCATGAATCTAATTATAACAGACTGAATTCTGGTTATTCACATGTGCACTAGGCAAAAAGTTATATAGCAATCAAGTGTCAATCAAAATGACCTCACTTGCCAATCACCTAAGAATGCTTTGGACCCACTCATCACAGCCCTAAATATAACCCAGGCCTCTGCCTCCTCTGGGGTTACAGCTCTCCACCTTATGTATTCTTATTTTCCCATGGTTAGCCAGTTTTAGGCTTGACCCATCTTCTATCTCATAAGGTGCTTTTAATAAACAAGTATTTCTCATATTCACTGAGTTGAAATCCATTTCCTCATCAATGATAAGAACCTAGAAGTGTGTGTTACCAGAATTCCGATTGCCATGACAGTAACACTAGGATATTGTACCAGTTAGTATATCCCCTTGTATCTCTATTCCACTATAGCTCACTACATGTAGGTCTTAAGTAATCCACTTCCCCAACATCCAGGCAACATTAAAAACCTCATTGTTATCCATCTAGGAGTAATCCAACTATAAAATCACACCCATATTTTTTACTTCCTAGGACCCTTCCTGGTGTCAACTGTCTTGGGTAGGGTTCCCTAGAAGCAGAGCAGAAAACAGACTCTTATCCAAGTGACCTGTCAGGAGTACTGTCAAAAAAAGAGAGTGAGGAAGTTAGGAATAGGGCAGGATTAAAAACTGGCATGGATTGGTCTAGCTGGAGACTAAATGGAGACTCCGATACCATGTGGAATTCTAGAACACAAATTAAACTGCAGCATTAGCCCATTTTGAGGCAACAAGGTCAACCTTTTGTACCCCTACATCATTTAATTATTGGATGAGGCCTACTCTCAGAGGTGGTGCCAGAGGACTGGACTGTAGCTTCTTAGCAAGGGCTAGGATTAGGGCGAAGAGAGCAGGGTAAAATTTGAAAGCTGCCAAAAAACTCAGTAATCAGTTTTAATGCAGTATTTTAAATAAGTTAAAATTAATCTAAAAATCATGATAAAATCAAAATTTAAATAGAGATATAATTAGGAGAGGAGATTCCTATTCGAGTAAGGGCAAGTCTCAGAGACTTGCAGGCATGGCATGGCAGGCATGGGTTATCATCAGTCAATATTCACAGCATCTGGGGGATGGTACATAGGCCAGGTAAAGGGAAACTGGGTGTGGCACCAACAGCAACTTTCCCTGATTCCATGTATTTAAATTTAGACTGACTCCACTCCCTTAGGATTTTTGAGAGCAAGCAGGGGAGAACAATACTTGGTCCTGTTTAATAAATTAAAAAATCCCTGGCCATGATGATTGCTTCAGGGATGAACTTGCGACTGAAAAGCCCAATGTGCATTTTCTCAAAAACATTTCTGCTGGAGCTAACAGAAAAAATGCTCTGGACAACACAAGCTGGAGCTGCTTATGGCCATCTTTCCCACTTGTGTTGAAGAAATCTGACTATAATAAGAAAGGAGATCAACATGCCAAGAAAATCTAAGCCAATAAAAAAGCTAGAGAAAGAGAATGGCCTGAAAATATTGATTCTGACTTTGGACTCAACAGGGCCAAGACTTTTCTGTTTTATGATGTATCAATTAGGAATATTTTTGTTGTATAGAATGAAAAGTCGGAATTGAGAAATAAACCAACTCGAAGAATGAAAAAGGAGTAGGAAGAGAGAAGGACAGAGAGACAGAGAATAAACAATTTATTGGCTCACGTAACTGAAGATCCCAGGAATACATTTGTTTCAGGGGTGGCTGGTGGAACCTGCCTGATATCACCAGGATTAATCTTTTGGATCTGGTTTCTTAGGACTGGCTCCAATCGGGTTAAACATGAATCAGACAATAAGCTGAGTGACACATTTTCTGGTTTCCTCAAAATCAACTTACTCCTTTTGATAATAGTTCTATGATTCTTCAATCAAATATCCATGCCTGGATTCTCTCTTTCTTTAGGATAAATTATTTTCAAGTACCACCAGTTCTTCTCCCATCAGTTCTCTCCTCGTGATCACTTATACCAGAGTCTTAGTGTAGGCCAATTTAGGTTCACATTGCAACTCCCCATCCTGTCCCAATATAACAAAATACTGGGTCACTCTTCTGCTGTTTCCATGATTAAAAAAAAATTTTCCACGAATTCTCCTATCTTACTTAATTATACTTTCTTTTTCAATTCTCCTTTCTCTTCTTAAATGAGTTCTTAAATCTACAAGAGGATACGAACTTGTTTCCTTTTTCCCAAGATAATACATATAAGCTCTTTAACATATTGCTGACACATGGTGTGCTCAATAAACATCAATAATGATGATGATGATGATGATGATGATGATGATAATGATGATGCAGCATCACTCCTTTACATAGTTTTGAGAAATTTTGACAATTATTTTCAAGGCTTAACACCCTGATGCAAGATTTTCTTTATGATCTACCCATATTTTCTGCTGCAAATAAACCATTTCTAGTAAGCTCTGAATATAAGCAATTACTTAGGGAAAGTGAAACTTCTTAAAATTTTCATTAATCTGCCATCTTGTTTTTTTTTTTTTAAGTCTTGCTAAGTATTTTTTTTTTTCCATCCAAAACTATTTAAACCCTGAGGACATTCACACATGTTAATATGAATGGCTGCTTTAGACACAGGAACAGATTTTTTTTTAACATTGTAAAAAAGCATTCCTTTTCTTTCTTTTTAAATTAATAACGAGAGTCTCAAACTGAGACTCTAAGGAAGTTCAACAAATAAATTGAAAACCAGAGGAAAAATTAGTAAATAGGTAAAAAAGAAAAGTTTTAAAGGATGAATTTGATTGTTTGGGTTGGCTTTTTTTTTTTCTTTTTCTTTATTTTTAATGAAATGGACTTGATGTTTTCCCATCAAGTATACATAGCTCAACTGATTTTACAAAGGTGGTGAGGTCTGATGCCTGAGGGCAACTACTTGATATGTGCAGTTAAAAAGTGGTAGGTAGATTGGTGGAAACAGCATAATAACTAGTTTGTGCTACCAGTCAGCACAGTAAGCATAACCTGGCATGTTTTAAGTTTTAGGTATATGCTCTGGGTTGCAAATATGAATTTAAGAAACAGTTTTAATTATTTGGTAGATGTAGAAATAGAGAGTCCTTGCTTTCCTCTCTGTGTCTCTGGTCTCTCATATCTGAAATAAACCTTTGCCCCAACTCCATGCTGGGTCTATGATGTAGAAAAAGATATTTTCACCTTGGTGACTAAATCAAAGTCTGCTCGCTAAGCCTGGACCATCTAACCTTTCCATCTTCATATTTTAGGATTTCTTTTCTTTCACTCTGATTTAGTGCAGAGAACTCCCGTAGTCATCTTTCCTAAAGCAACTCCCTTAAGTTTCCCTTTCCTGTCATTTGGTTCTGCTTCTGTAGTGAAGTCCACTAGCCCCTGCCTCTGGTCTGATGAGCCTCAGTACCAGGATCTAGTTTGGAAATGTCAGGAGGCTTCTCCTATTTCAACTTCTTAGAAATGCCATACTGGAAGAGGCCAATTGTGCCAGTTTCCTAACTGGTTTTCCTGCCTCCAATTTACAACCCCCAGTTCCCACAAACCATCCTCTGCATGACTGTCATCTAAGAGGTCTCTCAAAACTTTGACTGGCAGTGCTTGGCTCTTGAGAGATCCCCTTTATATCTCAGCCTGACTACTTAGTGTTCGGTCGCCTGCAGACGCCATTAAGTCGCTAACAGTGAGGTGGCTTAATACCTAAGATGGCCGACAGCTGATGCAATTGAGACCTCACACTGCAGCAAGGACCTTCTGGGCGTGGAAAGACCCTAACAGCGGGAACAGAACAATGGAACACCACGCCCAGCACATCCGGGACCAAAAGAGCCTTTAAAAACAATTCCCTCACCCCCTGCATGTGCGACTTCTCTGGCCCCTAACCCCGGGACCAGTGAACCTCGCCCGCAGACCACCAATAAAGCCTGTCCAGTACTTCACTTTGGCACTCTGCTTTTTATTTGATTCCAGCCGATCACTTAGAATTTCATGTTATATTTAGTAAGGACAGAGCTATCTGCTACCTTGACAGGGAAGTAGATATTGAATGTCTGGAAATAACCTTGACAAAGGGAAAATAAGGAAGGTATTTGAAAGATGGTATGGCCTCAGACAGTAATATGGAAAAGTCTCATGTGCATAAGGTACTTGCATAAATCATCTCAGTCCCCTGGTTGAGAGACTGAGAAAGACTTCTTTAAGTGATGCTAATGTAGGAAGCATCTTCAGCTTTCATTAGGGTGTGGAGGGACTTCCGGGCTGAGTGTTATATGAAAGAATTCACACCCACCCTCTCTACTTCATGATGGCTTCTTGTTCTCATTCTCCTGCTACTAATGCTTCCTCACCACGCCCAACACCACCCTGCTATAACAAACTACACAACTGCATGTTTGCTGGGGCTCTTTTTTTTTTCCTTTCCTCTTCTCTCCTCTCCTCAACTGTATAATCCTTATGTTTTTTGGATTTCCCTTGGTTTCATGAGGTATGTAGGTATTATTAACCCTATTTTAAACATAAGGAAACCAAAATTCAGAGAGATTAAGTAATTTGCCCAAGGTCACGTACCAACTATAGCAGTGTCAGATCTGTATGACACGAAGTCCATGTTCTTGCTGGATTATACTCTTTTGACACCCACTTCCCAACTCTTTCAGCTAACAAGATGAGTAGAGGGCATGGTAAGGTAGAAAGCACTCTGGACTGAAGATCGGGGAACCTGAGTTCTAACCATGGCTATCTTTGATGTTTGGTGAGTCCTTCTTCTCTCTGCTCTCATTTGCCACCTAAAATGGATACTTTCTACATTTCTTTCACTTCTAAGAGACTGTTAGCACAGTTTAGTAACCTTTTTCTCTGTACTCTATATATTTAGAGACCCCATGAGTTCACATATTTTAAGCTCAGAATCAATGATATACAATCAGATTATAGGAAGAGAAGCCACTTTCCCATATGCTGTAAGTAGTATGAAGAGCCCAGATGAAGAGCTATTTTCTGAAATAAGTTCATGTATATTTTAAAAAGGTATTTTTCATAATAAAAACACTTAAAAAGTACTGAGCACTCTAATTTTTGTCAAGTTACACTTGTTTATTAAAAAATATTTTATTGTTCTTGTATATATATGAATAGGAAACAATATAATTGACACCAGGATGAGGAAGGCTAGGGTACTTAGTTTTCTCTGAAAACACCATTTATAAACAGCCTTGACCCAAGACATAGCATCTGTAGTTCCCCCAATTCTGTGATTCTGATTTAGACTCTACAGGTATAGGGCCCTACAAATATTGAGATGTATTTCCCTTTCCTTGACTACTAAAAAATTTTTATTACTGTAATTCAAAGTGTAGATTAATAGGAAATAATTTGAGAAGTGGGAAATTTTATGTACTTCCTCACAAAGTGTGAAAACTACTGATTGTGATCTCTCCTCTGTTTCTTTCATTTGTCATGCCTTTTCTCCTTAATACTGCTCGCAGGAAAATATTTTCTAAGAAATGTATAAGGAACAGAGATAACTACCTTTATAATTAGAAGAGTTTAGTTACATGCTGTCAAACTTAAGGTGCAGCAAGGTTCAGAAATGTTGCCATAAATAGACATTTTTCCTGTTCTATTCTACTTTAACCTTGCCACCATCCCACCAGCTCTGTGAGTCTTTGCTTTCTGTTTCCTATCTCTCCAGACCCTGCTTCCCTGTTCCTGTGGGACTCAGCCTCCATAAGTTCCCCATGAGGGACAAGGATTGTTTGGCTTATTTTAAGCTCTAAAATAATATGATTTCATAAAATGAGAGGTTTTACTTTAGTTAATAAGGATGTCTACTAAAATTGAGGGGTAGATACAGGGCATACCTCTACCTCCTATGAAGGATCATGCACTCTAGTAATCCTGCTTCCTGTTGGCTGGGAAGAGCTAGTCTGGTATGAAATCTGTGAAATAATAGGTTCTGAAGGCTGAGATGCGTTGGTGGGTGATTATCCTGGATGGCCAGAGGCAATATTTTTTAGGGAGTGCATCCAAGTCATACTTAGAGTGGGAATGTAAAGTTCTAAACTAGAAAGAGGAGCTGGTTGTCAGGTTTAAGGAGTATAGCAAGGACAGGAGACAACTGGATGGTTGAAAACCAGGATTATTGGGGAGAAGCTGGCATGTAAAGCATGAAATTGTCCAGACTGAGGAATTTAGATCTAAGGATATACACAACAGAATAACACTTGCTTATTCAATAGCTTAAAGTTCCCCTGGAGAAACTTGGAGCTGCTCTATAAATTGGCCAATAAACAATCATGGTGCTTGGTAGGGAGAGAAAGTGTTGGAATGAGAATGAATTATTGCTGGAATGGGTGTTCTTGGATCATAAAGATATGGTGTCATTTGTGTGTAGCCTAGGCAGTGGTGAGGTACGTGGACCAGTAAAGGTAGTGGGATTTGAACTGGGCTTTAATGATGAACAAGACTCCAATAAGAAGAGGGAGATATGGAGTAATATTTCAGATATATTTTAGAATAGCATAAGTGAAAAGAAATCCAGATAATATAAACTACATTTTGGAAATGATTAGTAGCTAAATCTGGCAGGATCATGTTTTTCCAATATAAGAAGAGGGAAAAAGAAGGTTGGTAAAGAGTTAAGTTAGCTTTGAGTCACATTGTTGATAAAATTTGGAGTTTTTTGGCTGAAGGCAGTCAATGATAGAGTTCTTGAAATTTTTGAGTAGTAGAGTTCCAGGTAAGATGGTAGATTAAATATATACATCTAATTCTATTACCTCCTGAAATTAAAAAAAAATTAATTTAAATGGAAAAATTTAATAAATACAAGAATAGGAGAAGAGAAAACAATTTGGAATCTAAAAAGTAATGGATGAATGGTAAATAACTTAGTAAGGCAGGATAGCATAATCTTATCTGTCAGTTGAGAAACCCAATAAAAAACTCGTTTATACCCCTAGAATCTTCAAAGCCCTAGGAACTGGTAGGGCCAATAACCAAGTGAGGGTGAATATTTAGGAAAAGATGAGGGCCAAAGTAAAGAATATTGGGTAAAGGTTGTTTGAGAAGCAGTTAGAGCTGAGCTCTCCTTTCCACTCCATACCATTGGGCACCTTCCCTCTCTCACCCTGGTAGAAGTCTGGAGTCTTCTCTGAAGAGGGTAAAGCAGAAAGTGTTTGAATTGAGAGACATCTCACACATTTAAGGATGGAATTCCATACTAAAAACACATGGATCAAGTAAATTTATACATACTTGATAAAGACTGCAGCAACTCTACCACTACCATAAACACACACACACACACACACACACACACACACACACACACACACACATACCTCTTCTCTCACCTGGCTCCCAAAATGCTGATAGCTAGACTTCTCCTTCCAAGCAAAATGTTGCAAAACTACCAGTTCCTCCCACCCCCAAAGACCTAAAGATAGTTTCCCAATAAAGGCCCAACCATATCCCTTTATAGTAAAGTTAAATTTAGCAAGTTTGTTCATAGACTCAGATCCTCCAAACAAATTTTTAGTTCCTTATTCTTAATTGTGAATAGACAATCAAGGATCATTAGACATCTGAGGAAGCCTCACACATAAATGATATAGAACAAAGCAAATAAACAAAAAGAAAAAGCTTGGCGGATACAGAGACAATACATGGAAAATAAAACTTACATAACTTATTATTAATAACTTTGAAGAGTTAGGAGATGATAATCTACCATTAAGAATGGGTTAGTTAGTAAAAAAAAATTGAGAACAAAAAAGAGCTCTTGGAAATTAAAGTATGATAGCAGAAATTAAAAAACACAACAGAAAGTTTGGAAGATTAAGTTGAGGAAGTCTTTAAAAAATAGAACAAGTGACAGAAAGATGGAAAAGAGGTCAGAAAGATAAGAAATCAGGAAGATAAACAGGAGATCCAACATTAAAATCCAATGTCCTAGAATGAGAGATTAGAGAAATTGAGGGGAAAAAATAATCAATGAAATAATTCAAGAAAATTTCTTGTGAGTGAAAAATGTAAGTTTCCAGATAGAAAAGGCCATTTTGGTGCTAATCACAGTGGATGAGTAGGCACTTTATTACAAAACTAATGAACAATGAAAGTAAAGATCCTAAAAGCTTCCATATATAAAAGGATAAAGAGTCAGAATGTTTATAGATATTTTGAGAGCAACACTAGAAGCTGGAGAAAATGGAAATAATTTCTAATCCAAATTCTATAGTGAGTAAAATAATCAATTAAGTAGGAGAGATAAAGACATTTTCAGATATACAACATCTCATTAAATTTACTTCTCACATATTTTTTTTCTCAGAAAGCTACTGGTGGATATGTACAACCAAAGTGAGAGAGTATGTTAAGAAAGACAAATACATGACATGTAAGAAACAGGAGATCCACTTCAGGGTGACTATTATTCCCAAGACCTAGGACATAACTTGTTCAGATTGGAGCATGTTAAAAGTTTATGTCTAAGGGTAGCAATGTATTTTTCCTCCTTGAGTGAACAGTTAACCATGGTGAAAACCAATGGAACCTCACTTTTCTTATAAAATCCACATTAATGTTGGTATATGGATTGAAGGAAAACTTATATAATAAAGAAGTATGTTTGTAACATAAAGGATTACAATAAAAACTGGTGTCTCTTTTAATCATTTTAGCAGGAGTCTTATGTTTAGGTTGTTTAGGTTGCTTAGGTATAGAATAAAACCAAATCTGCTTGAATAAGATTATATATATTATATATTGATATTATATAATGAATAAAATAAGTATAGTATATAGTATATAATATAAATAAAGTAAATATATATTTATGTGTACATGTATGTATGTGTATATATATATACACACACATACATATATATACATATACATATAATATATATATACACATATACATATAATATATATTATATATATATACACTATATATATATATATATATATACACACACACTATACTATACGCACACACACATAGGTATAGTGTGTCTATGGAAAGATACATAAAGAGCTGGAGATTGGAGCTGCCTCTATGTGCTTAGGAAAAAGAAATGTAAGGGAGACTTTCTTTTCACTACTCACCTCCTTATTTCTTTTGATGTTTTGGACAGAATTCAGGATAAAAGAGATATAGGCTGGGGTCAGTTGGATGGTGATTGTCATATTCTTGGAATTAGAAAATAAGGGCCTGACTGAGAAATGAAGGGGTGGATGCAAAGGCTGGAGGGATTTGCGCTTGGCCAGGTGATGACCCAATGTGGTAGTACGGTGGAGGTGGGCAGTGGGTGTTGAGGGAAAGATAAGAAGGCAGTAGTCAGAGATGACTGTGCTTTCTATCTTGGGTTAACATGAGGGTACTGAGTAAAGAAAACTGTTTTCAGAATGGCAGAGAAGAAGGTGAATTGCAAAAGAATAATAAGTGGTAGTGGCAGAAAGGGAATACTTGGAGGTAGCAATTATAATTCACTTTCCTTCTTACCAAAAACTCATTTTCACTGGTCAGATCAAGTGCCTTATAATCCACAGCTTCTGGCCTTATAAAACAATGGAATGGCTTGTGGAAAACTCAGTAATGGGTCCTCTGGAGGCACCACCTTGGAGGGCTAAAGCAGTGTAGTGCAAGATGTGGTATACACACCCAATCTGCCACCAACCCAAATGCTGTCTTTCCTATGGCCAGAAAGCATGAGGCTGGGAAATAAGGGAGCAGAAGGGGTAATGCTTCGTAAAATTTTCCCCAGCTTTGCCACTTACTAAGTTAGCAACCTTGGGAAAATTGCTTTGATTTCTCTGTGCCTGTTTCCTCATCAGCAAAATGATCATCATATCCCAATATCGACATCACAGGGTCTTTATGAGGATTAAAATGAGTTACTGAATTTATAGATTTAGGAGTCCCTGGTACAAGATAAACACCAGTAATGTTAGTACTGTCATCAAACCTAATGACCTCCTTCAATCTTCCTTGGCTTTTTTTTCTCCAGACATGGAACACAGAAAGTCTGGAGAATTTCATATACAAAGGAGGGATGTTTTTAATCAGAGGACATATTAATGTCTCATTCAATCTTTAAACAAATAGTTTTGAGGTAGTTTTTTAGGTGTCTGGCATCCATTGGTGAAGAAGTTAGACATATCCTAGACAATGTTTTGTTTTTAAGAATTTTTCTGCATTTATTTATTTATTTTTAATTGAGATATGATTCACATATAACATTAATTTTAGGTTTATGAGATAATTATTTGATATATACATATACTGTGAAATAATTACCACAGTAAGTTTAGTTAACATCCATCACTACATATAGTTACAAATTATTTTTCTTGTGACGAGAACTTGTGAGATCTACTCTCTTAGCAATTTTCAAATATATAATACAGTTCTGTGAATTTATTTTATAATCAATATATTTTAAGGAATACTTTTATATTAGCCTTTGTTCAATGTGTATATAAGCACATGATTTAAAAATTACACAGTATAAAAGGTTTCAAACTGAAAAAAGATATTCCTTCTTTAACTCTAAATTTTCCATTTGTCTTCAGAAATAACCCCTCTTATCCTATATTTTATGTCTCATTATTAAGATAAACATATAGAATTATATTAGCCCCCCTTTTTTATATAATAGTAAGGGGAAAGAGAAGAGAAGAGGGTTTGGGATGAGTCAAAGGCTTCCAGCTAGGGTGACAAGAGAATGGGGCTACCACAGAGATGTAAAGAAAAAGGAAGTAGAGTAGGAAGACAGGGAATAACATCAGGCTCTAAGGGTTGAGTAGGACTGCTGAAGTAGAAGCAGAAAATGTAGACTTTTAAATCAATTTAATAAAAATTTACTAAGAACTATTCCATACAAAGTGTTAGGTACTAGCAAGATGCTTAGAGTCTAAAGAAGGCAGGGGCAGGGCAGAGCACACAAATGGTAATAATACAAGGACAAGTTTGGTGAGCACAACTGTCTACAACCTTCTAGGGTCTACAGAACTATTTCTGTAGCTTGGGCCTCTCAAAGCTTTCTCTAGGGTGGGACTGAGGCTGCTCCATCCTTTAGTGATGCTGCTTAAGAGCCAGGATCTCTTAATTCATTTCTACTGGGCTAGTACATTTCTCTCCTGAGCCCAGTTTTCCTGTTGTTGAGAATGACATGCATAGACAGTCTCCACACACAAGTTCACTAGCACTGTTCTGGGCCAGCAGATATCTCCTTAGGGCATCTGTGGGCTAAATCAGCCCCTAGATGCTTTGCATCCTGTTCTTTCAAATTTCACTCCAGCTCTTGGTCTCTCAGCCATTAGTTGAAAGATTCCTAAGCCTCCTTCCATTCATCCTTTTATCAAGATGATAGCTCTTTCTCCCAAGCTCTGCTTCCAATCAGGTGAAATATCACAACAACTTAGGTATCATTAAAACCCTCACAAAGAGTTCAGGAAACTACTGTTTGTCTTAAGTCCATTTGGACAAATTGTCCATGTGTTGTTTGCCCCAAGGCTTGTTGAAGCACTAGACAGACAGGACATTTATGGGCATCTCTGTTGGTCAAGATCTTTTTTTTTTTTTTTTATTTCTTTTGAGTATTGTTATCTCGCTATTGGCTCTTGCATAGTTGCCCCAGGCCATCATCTCAGTTCATCTTTTTCAAAAAAAGAAGTAGAGTTCACGATGTATAGTACTCTCCTGCTCTATCCAGTGCTCTCTGCTAACGCTTATTGATAGCTTCTGGGAACATGGATCCTTCTCAATATTAGCAACAGCCCATATAGAAATGGCTACAGGATTCAGAGCTGGTTCCATCTCCGTTTTTCCTAGTTTCTCAAATTTTCAGTTTGTCTTCTCATTGTTGTAAGCACTCTAGGCCACTGCTTTCCTCACTGACCCTCACAGAAGGACAAGAACTCTTAGCAGAGGGTGGAAATTTCTTAGGGCATAGGAATTACATTATTACAGTACATGTTTCTTTATATTTAAAACTGTTAATATCAACACAATAAAGCAATAAAGTATGTAGCTTCCACTCAGACTGAAGAGGTAGGTGTTCAGTCACAGGTATACCTCAGAATTCAGAGTAGATAAAAACCACTTCCAGGAAATGGGAGTTTTACAGAAAACATAATTTGTAAAAATTAAGGAAAGAGGCCAAATCTGAAACAGAAAGTGTTAGTGCTAAACAATATTCCTGAGCCAGGAGCCAGTCAGGTGGCTTGGCCAACAAGCTCTGAAATTAAAGGAAGCAGTTAAAATCTGCTCCTGGCATAGGGAGCAGAGCTTGTATTATAGGGAGGCAATTTCACTTAGAGGGAATTCTGGAGGCCCCAGATTTATTAATGATAATTTCTTGCCTTCTAGGAAGGATTAGAGAGATGATGAAAAGGTCAGCCAAAACTTGAAAAGAGAATTGGACTTTACTCTTTAGTTAAAAATATGTAGCACTTTTTTTCACCTGAGGCTGTCATCGAAGTGTTAACATCACACTGGACTTCATCAAATCTTTCAGATACACGATTTTCTACTCTGGAAAAATAGAAAAAAGAATTAGTTGAGATTTCAAGATAGAGCCATTTTTCTTTCTAGATTTCAACAACAAGGACAGAATATAGGGGGTCATTGCAGTAGTAACAAGTGGAAACAAACTATTGAAGAGAGAGGTGGAGAAGTGTCATCCAGGCTTCCTTCAAAAATTACTCTTTTTTTTTTGGGGTCTGGGCCTGCCCCTACCCTATGCTGAGTCCCTGCTTCCTTCCTCTGCAGGCATTTCTGGACCATTTCTGAACCATTTCTGAACTGAGTCTGACGGGGCAGGCAAGATCTCAGCTCCTAGGCTCACTGTCTAGGAACCCTAGACTTACAGTGGCTGACATCTCTAGAAAAGTGCTGGACATCGTGGGGGCTATGCACTCTGGGGTCATTCATGACCGTGTCTGTGACCAGGCTCTTCACTGATGGTTGCTTTGACCCCATGACCATGCAGCCAAAGCTTTGATATTCTTGAAAGCCCAGTTTCTCAGGGGGTATAGAGTTACAGATAATCTGATGACACCATGTTTTGAAAGGTCTGATCACCAGGAATCTTCATGTATACACTCATTTTTTCAACAAATATTTATTGAGCACCTACTGTATTCCAGGTACTGTGCTGGGTGCTGGCGGCACAATGATGAAATTAACTGATATGATCCCTGCCCTCTATAGAGTTGAGTTTAGTTTTTAAAGTTTAATAAGATAATTGCACAAATATGTAAGCATACTTGGTGTGATAAAGAAAAAGGACAGTGATTTACATGGCACTATAATAGTCTGATATAACCTAGTTTGGGAAAGGTTTTTAAGAGAGTGCAGCTTGAGTCAAGGTCTGAAGAATGAGGTGAACAAGTGGCAGAAGAATATTCCAAGCAGAGGGCACAGCAGATGCAAAGAAACAGAGGTTAGAGGGAATATGTTATCACTCATGTATTCATTTATTCATTCCATACGTGGACACCCACTATTCAAGGCACTGTGCTAAGTACTGAGGTTACTATGGTGAATAAGATGTAGCCCATTTTCACCATTGGTATTAATTTTTACTTGATAGTGACTGAGTTTGCCATGCCCATTGAACATTGTACATTGGACATGCTGACATGCATTTACAACTAGAACACATTTTCTTCCATGTCCTAATTAGCCCCAGTTTCCTTTCCCTCTCCATTAGTGCATGTTTGCTGGGGTCTCAGCATGCCTCGACATAAGCCTATTCAAGTTACAGAACCTTTGGGAATTGGACCTTTCAACAATGTTGCAGGGTCAGGACTTACCTTTCTCTGGCCTGTTTACTCTCTCTCAACTCCATGTTGTTGGCTTCTGAAAGAAACCAGAACAACCTCAGAAAACTTATTGTCCATCGATACTAAAAGAGGGAAAGTTCGAAGAGCCTCCTAGGACTCAGAGAGAAATCATAGTAGCCTTATATGCAGAATAGATGGCAACTTGATGCAATTTCAGGGGGACTGAGAAGGAACACCTTCTCAGTGCCTTAAGTTTTAATGTTGGGTATAGGTTTTTCTCTTACAGCTCTAGTCTTTGTTAAAATAAAAATAATACTGGGAGGGATAATACATTTTGGTTTTAGCAATGATTTAGTGCTCAGAAAAGAGTTTCCAATCTTTTCCTGAAAGTAAGGCTTAGGAGAAAAAGGGAGTCTGAAAGATGTTGACGCTGAAATGGGTTAGCCAGTTGGCACTACCAAATACTATACCAATGTTGCATGGACGGACTCAAGTGTGAAATCTCTGGTTGGCTAGATCTCCCAAAGCCTGAGTTGTTACTGGTATGAACTTGCTACTGATGCACCTTTTATAGGTTGACTACTGTGACAGTGCTAGTGCCCCATTCAGAGCCTTACAGCAGGTTTTGTTAACCTGAGTGTCCATAAAAGAATCCCCTCAACAATACCCCTGATGATTTTGAACACTGCTTATCATTGGCAATCTGTGTGTGTGTATGTATGTGTGTGTGTGTGTGTGTGTGTGTGTAAAAATAATCAGCTTTATTGAGGTATAATTAATATACAATAAAATCCAATTATTTTCTATATGGATTTTGGTGAGTTTAACAAATGTATGCAGTCATGTAACTACCACCATAACCAAGATATAGAACATTTATATAAACCCCCAAAGTTCCCTGCCCCTGATCTGCTTAATGTCACAAAAGTTTTGCTTTTTCTAGAATTTCATATAAGCGGGATTATATATGTGCTTTTGTATGTGTGTGTGTGTGCATGATGTTTTTCACTTAGCATAATGCTATTGAAATTCATTCATGTTGTGGTTTGTTACCAGTACGCCATTCCTTTCTATGGCTCAGCAGTATTCCATTGTATGAATATACCACCACTTTTTAATTCATTCCCTAACTGATAAAAATTCAGGATGTCAGGTTTGCAGTATTATGAAGAAGGTTGCTATGGACATTTGTGTGTATGCCTTTGTGTAGACATATGGTTTTTATTTCTCATGAGTAAATATCTAGGATTGCTAGGTTGTATAGCAGTGCATGAGAATTTCGTTTGCTTCACATCCTCTCCAGAACTTGGTTTTTATTAGTCCTTTTAATTTGAGCCATGTTAGTGGCTGTGTAGTGATATCTCATTATAGTTTTAATTTGTACATCCCTAATGACTACTGATGTTGTGACTGTGTATGTACCTATTCTTATTGGCCATATTTATATCTTGTAAGTATCTGTTCAAATCTTTTTCTCCCTGCTTTTTGTTAGATTGTCTTCTTATTACTGAGTAGTAATATATATTTCAAAGATAGACATTTTTGTAATATTTTCTCCTAGTCTACAGCTTGACTTTTCATTTTCTTAACAAAGTAAAAGGCAAACCTTTTTAATTTTGATGAATTTCAGTTTATTAATTTTATATTTTTATGATATGTGGTTTATGCTTACTGTGTCCTATCTAAGATCTGGCTAAGGTAAAGTTACAGGGATTTTCTGTTTGTTTTTTTTTTAAGTCTTTTAATTTTAGCTCATATTTAGATATATGATCCACTTCCAGCTATTTTTCATATGTCTAGGTTCATATCTTTCCAGGTGACTATCTAATTATCCCAACATCATCTACTGAAAAGATTATCCTTTCTGCCTGGAATTACCTTGGCAAAATCAGTCAACCACATGAGTTTATTTTTTTACTCTATTTTGTTGCGTTGATTGATATGTCTGTGCTTTCAGCAATACCATGCTGCCTTGTTATAATAGCTATATAGTAAATCTTGAAATAAAGTAGTATAAATCCTCCATCTTTGTTCTTTTTCAGAATTGTTTGGAAAGTGTAGGTCTTTGGTATTTCCACATAACTTTTAGAATTAGCTTTTTAATTTCCACTAAATAGCCTGCCAGAGTTTTGATTGGTATTGCATTAAATTCATAAAGCAATTTGAGAAGAACTGGTATCTTAATATTTAGTCCATGAACATGGCATATTTCTCCATTTATTTAAGTCACTTTAATTTTTGTTAAATAGTAACATGTTTACTATTTAACTAAACATGTTACTATTTTGTTAAATAGTAACATGTTTAGTTTCAGTATACAAGTCTTATACTTGTTTTTAAAAAAATTATTCCCAAATCTTTAATATTATTTGATACTACTACAAATGATATTTAAATTTTTTTAGTAATTGTTTGTTGTCAGTATATAGATATACAATTCCTTTTGATTTTGTATATTGACCTTGTATCTTGTGACTTTGCTACACTTGATTAGTTCTAATAGCTTTTAATGGATTCCTTAAGCTTTTCCACAAACATGATCATGTTAACTGTCACACACAAAAAAAGAGTTTTGCTTTTTCCTTTTCAATATGTATGCCCTTTAAGTTTTTTCTAGACTTGTTGCTGGCTAGGATCTCCAGTATGATGTTGAATGAATATAGTAAGAGTGACATTCTTGCTTTATTCCTGATTTAAGTGGAAAGCAATCAGTCTTTTATCATTAAATATGATGCTAAGTGAAGAATTTTGGTAGATGTTCTTTGTCAGGCTGAGAAAGTGCCTTTGTATTTCTACTTTTATAAGAATTTTTCTTTCTTTTTCAAAATTATGAATGGGTATCAATTTTGCCAAATGCTTTTTCTGTATGCATTGATATTCTTTTAGTCTGTCAATATGGTGAATTTTAATGTTTGATTTTTATATGTTGAACCTATTTTATAGTTCTAAAACAAACTTCAGTTTATCATGATGCATCATACTTTTAATATATTGCTAGATTTTAGTTGCTAATTTTGCTAAGGATTGTTCATAAGGGATGTGTGTAGTTTTCTTTTGTTGTAATGCTTTTTCTAGTTTTGGTATCAGGGCTCCCCCTACCTTCAGAGCAGCCTGGGCACTGACTCCAGGCAGTAAGTATGGGGCAATCATAGGGCTCACCTCACCCTTTTCATTTTGGGACTACAGTTTTTTACAGCCTGTTGTTCAATGTCTGGAAATAGTTATGGTTCATCTGATTTTTAGTTGTTTATGAGTGAAGGGCATTCCTGTAGCAGTATATCCTTCATGTGAGGAAGGAGATATAGCAGTGCTATATCTTCTATATAATTTTAAAAGAGCTTTAATTGTTAGAAAAGTCTCTTACTTCCTTATACCTTCTTATAACCTTCACCCATTGAGATGCCCTTTGGAGCCACAGTTAAATATAATTTTTGTACCTTATAGCAACTCTTGAGGTATTTGAAGGTAGTGTCCTCCTCAAGGCTTTTTTTTCTGGCTAAGCATCCTTGGTTACTTGAGCTATTTCTTATTTGACTGAGCTTCCAGACACAAAAATTTGGTTAGTTCTATTTTTATGAATGTTCTTAAAAATAATGGTGCTTATAGCTGAATAGAGTATTTCAGATGTCTATAGGTCAATGCAGAATAATTATCCTTTTATACCCATGACAAAATCATCACCAATTAAAAAAAAATACTTGGATTTTAAAGTGAAAGCAGAAAGCGAAAACATAGATTCTAAACTTTTAGACCTGATTACAAGTACTTTGAAGGGCAGATGTGATGATATCACCAACTTTTAGTTTTTAAGACCTGTGAAGGTTTCTGTTTAAATGGTAATAAAGACGGTTTATTTTGGAAAAGACATTTGCCCTTTAAGAAATCATTTCTGAAAGAGCTGAGACTCTTTCAGATTTGGTAGAGGAAGGCAAGTTATAAAAACTGTTGGTTGCTAGGACACTATTACATACAGGTTTCAGTCACACAGACCCAAATTAAGAAGTAAAACTTCAGGAAGAGCTATTTTAATCTTTCTCCCCAGTGGGTAAACTAATAAAATAGCTTCTGAATGGAAAAAGACAGTAATTCAAGTTTACAGTTTCTCATGCCTTATCTGCCTTATTTCGAAAATAAATAAATAAATAAATAAATAAATAAATAAAAGAGAGATTAGAAACTAACTAGAATAACCATGGCATTTCCCTTTTATTAACAGCTTAAAATGTGTGGTTGAAGCAAAAAAAAAAAAAAACAAAAAACAAAAAACAAAACAAACAAACAAACAAAAAAACCACTGTAATTACTGAAAACTGAAAAGGACTTTTCACTCTAAGTTAGTTTGAGGACCCTGAAGAAAGGATTAATATTGGATTAGGAAGAAGTTCCATTTTTGAAGAAGTTTCTACTTGTTATCAGTAAGCTTATGTTTCTGTGGATGGATCATGACTGCTTTCATGTCTGTCTGTTCGCAGAACCTAATTCCTGTGGCTGTAAGGACTGAGATCCCCATTTTCTTGCTCTTGGCTGAGGACCATTCTTAGCTTCTAGAGGCTGCCCACATTTCTTGGCTTGTGGCCCCTTTCTCCATCTTCAAAGCCTACAATGGTAGTTTGAGCCTGTCTCAAGCTTTGGATCTCTTCTCCTTCTATTTCATCTTCTAAATAAGCTGGGAAAGGTTTTCTGACTCATGTGATTGGATTTGGACCACCTGGATAATCACATATGTAAAGCCCCTTTGTCGTGTAAGATAATATATTATAGCTTCTGGGGTATAGGAGGTGGACACATTGTTGGGAGCATTATTCTGTTTATCATATAGCCGGTGCAAGAGGTATCCACAAAGCAAGTGCAGACATTGCTGAAGTTATAGAACCCAAATTTACAAACATTTCATATCTACATTTCATAATTTCTCGGCACATCTCCCTTCCTCAAGACTCTATTCTTTGACCAAACTCAGTAGCACAGGTGACAGTCTGACCAAACAACTTTTTCCTACCGGTATTCTATCACATTCTTGAAGCGGGATCATATACGTGCTGTGGTCTTCTGTCTTTTACCATTCATAGCTCAGTTTGACCATCTCACATGCACACATATAGCTTCTTAAACTCCCTTGCAACTTCTCTCATGTGTAAACATACATCCTCCTCTTTAGCTCCCTTATCTAGTCTCCTGAATTTTTCTAATTGCCTCTTGGGGGAAGAAACATTCTTACTCTCCTTTCTCCATCCCCTTTTCTTTGTTTTATTTGTAATCTAATCATTTCAATGTGAAAACAAATTTAAGAGACAGCTTATTCCTAAGCTGAAGGTTGCTTCTGCATATATATATAGCCAATTTTAATGATGATATTGAAAGAAAGAGAAGCTAAAAATGCTCACCTTGAAAAGACAAACCTGGACAAGTATGGTATATCCTTACATCTGATCCTATGCTCCAAAGTTTACACTTTTGTATCAGACAAACCTTTCAGCATGCCCCCTATTTAGCAGTTTGAATTGCTTTGCTCTATGCTTCGTGTTAATTTATTGAAATTGGATATCACTCCCCAATATCCCGTTTTTAAATACAGCAAGATGAATGAGTGATAATGTTATCTATTGTCCAGATGGATCTTAAAATTAGTACACTGAAATCTTAAATAAGATGCCAACCAGAAGCCTTACTCATCTAGTACTTTTTACCATAATTGAATAAGGAGATATCTTAATTATTAGCACCAACTAAACTTCTACTAGAGGCAATTACCGAGATAAAGTTTAATCTTATCTTACAGCATCAACCAAAATAGCCCAAACCACATATAGGCATGGGGTTATTATAAAGTCAGGAATCACCTTGTCCCCCATTAAGCACAGGCCACTTTTACAACAGAAGTGGGGAGGCTGATGAATGCAGTTCTGTTTACAATAGTAAAACTGTGGGAACCACCCAAGTGTCCAACAATATGGAGATGGTTAAATAAATTGAGGTGTATCCACATAATGTAATATCTTGCAGCCATTTAAAATGGTGCTGTAGAATAATATTTAATAATATTGACAATTTTTAGTCTATATTTTATACAAAAGTTAAAAAATATGTGTTATTATCCAAATTGTAAAAAATAGTTCTTATGATATTATTTCACTTATGGAAAATAACAGATTTATACATAGAAAAATTTGGAAGATACATACTAAAGTGTTGTCAGCACAATAATTTTTTCTTACTAGTGAAAGTATAAGTGATTTTTACTTTCACTATATTTGTTAATGGACAAATATAATCAATAAAAGTTAATATTATTTTTAAAAGTCTGTGGGGGGAACAATTCATCTAACTTCTCAGGAAACCTTGACTTTTAAAAGGCAAAAGATAACAATGATCTGAAGAAAAGCAGGAGCATGAAACCTAGACGTTTAGAGATGAGAAGGCAAATGTTACGGTTATCTAATGCTACCCTTTTCACCACCCCTACTTGAAACCTACCAGGTCCATAATTACTAACATTTAGACATGTTTTTCACCCTTTTCTTCATTGAATTTCACAGTAACCAAATGAAGTGAGGTAGGTAAAGCAAGGAATAATGCGCTTTGTCTGGAAGCTGGCAGTATATTTGTAAACCTCAGGTTAGAAATGTTGCCTTTTCCTAGAAACCCAGAGCCAAGTTATTAGCTACTGAGTCCCTCTACATGGGGTCCAGTGGGGAAACCTCTCCCTCCAACCATTTGCTGGCTTTTTTTTTTTTTTTTTTTTTTTGCCAGTCTGGGCTGGGCAAACAAGCTCCAGAATGCAGCTGATAGGGAAGTAGTTACAAACTGGCGCTCTGCAGAAGGGACAAGCACTGACTCACCACATTCACGAGAGGGGCCAGGCTGCTTCCTCTTCCTTTTCATTAGTATTAGAAAGACCACCACACACACAAAGATAAGTAGAAGTAGGGCCACAGTCAGGATACGGTCTGGGGCAGACGGGTCTAGTAGCATAGGTGGCTTTGCATCTAGAAATGACCACAAGTTTTCAATCAGCCAGGAAGGTTGATTATAAAAGGTTAATAATTACCATTGTTCTATTATTTACATGCCAGCATCTCCCCAGAGCTCTACTGCCAGAGGAACCTGAAATCCACAAAATGAGGCCATAGAAAGTCTCTGTCTTAGGATCTTCAGCAGCTAACCAAGAACCAAACCAGTGCCTCTGGCCAAATCCCTGGACTAAGCTCCCTTCCCTTCCCAGAAGCTGGGATGACAATGACTATGATCTAAAAGAAGGTCCACCTGGCCCTAGGTTCTGACATCTGGAGAAAGTACCTGTGTTGAGGCTCTGAATGTATAGTTATTTGTGTGATGCCCTGCTTTCTCAACCCTATATGTAATCGGGTCACAGGTCCTAAAGTTTTCCTTGTAATAATTCCTCCATCCACTATTATCTTTAGATCAGGCTCCAGATACCTCGAACCTGGACAAATATAGCAGCTTCTTCATAGGTGTCCTACCTCCAGGGTTTTTAAAAAATTTGTTTGTTTATTTTTTCTACTGAGGACACAACAGAGTTCCTCAGGCCTGGGTTTCAGCCTGTCTCACCTACTAGAAAAACTTTGCTATCTCTTAATGCCCTGATGAATCAGGGTCAGAATCAGCTCCTAGAAGGTCAGGAGTTGTGTGGAGACTCCCGAGTTTCTAAAAAGTTGAAAAACAGGCTTTAAGGGGTGGAAATCTTAGAACTGAGTGGTCTACTTTATAGACATTTATAGGAACAGTTCTGATAGTTAATCAGGAAAATAGGACCAGTTGACCTCCCATTAGCTTAGCTGCAATCTGTAAACCCAATCCTTGTTCTTGGGGCATTAAAAAGAGGAATTCTTGGCACTGTAGGCCTTATATCACCACTTTCTGAGTCTGTCCTAGTTTATTCCACTTGAGTCCATTTGGCATTCCCAGTAAAGGGCGGGGGGTGGGGGGAGGTATACTTGTTAACATGAAAACTGCTACCTTTTGACACCCAAAAAGGTTCCTTGACTCAGGGTCTAATCTATCTTTGATCAAGCCATAGAATAAGGACACAGAAAGGCAAGCTTCATCTTCCTGAGGCAGCTATAGCTCAAACTTTTCTGAAAATGGTGGTAGCTAGGAAGGTTTGGGCAGTCGTTGATAAACAGCAGAAAGGTGAAGTTATAGTAGTAGCAAGGACCTATTCAATTGTAGACTGTGGGAGCCATGGCAAAAGGCCCAGAGTATATCATATGTGGTGGTATTGGTGGCTCCAAAAAGGTGCTGAACTTCAGAGAGAAGCCTCTTATCATATTGAGAAGCTACAGTAGAAGCAACCAGGGAAGGCTGGGTGGCCTCACTATTAATGGGCTCTCAGAAGCGGAGGTGTCTGAGTGGAGGAAATTAGTACCAGGAGAGAGGATTGGCTCACTGGTAAAGTTGGCTGGTAGGTACTGGCCCCAGGGTCTGTACATAAGGATGGGTCCATAGACCAAGTCATGATTAACAATGAGACATCAAGAGACAGGATGTTGCAACGCCAGAGGATGGAGCAAAGAGTTGGAAGAATGACTTAGAAGAGGAAAAAGCAAGAGGCCATAGCTGGAGAAGAAGCCAAGACAAGCAGGAGGCAAGTACGTGGGGAGAGGGGTCAGGATCAGAACAAACAGTGATGGGGGCAGAGAGCCTTTATTCCAAGTAAGAATCTTGCGGTTACTGCTCCTCAAAAGTGAGGTTTCAAATACAGATGCATTCCCTCAAGGGAAAAGCTGCAACTTTAAAATGGCAGGCTCCTATTAGAAGACACTGCTTAGTTTCAACCCTTTTCAATAGCTGGACTGGTCTCTATACCACTTTGTCAATATATCATGAGATTTCTGCTTCTGAGTTTTTCTTTGACACATAGGTACTAAAGCCCACCACTACCACCTGTGTCCATGTTGGATACTGCTAATCAATAGTGGTCCTCTCACTTTCTGAGCCTGGAGGCTGTCTCAGAGTTTTTCTTCCCATTGAGGAAGCCACCATATGTCTAAGTACTTGTCATCTTTTCATCACACTTATTAAGCCAATTATTTCTTTTGTGTTATGAGATCCCATCTCTTTTAGGAAAACTTTCCTGACCCTCAAAGAATTTGGCTACAAAACTAATTATCAGTCACTCTTGTTTTTAAATGTAGTCACACATTTCCATGGGATAAAATTTAGATTCCAATCCAATCTTTTTAAAATCCAATTTTTCAAGTATGTACCTCACAGAGTTCTAATTCTATTGGAAGGTCATCGAGGACAGAGAGAATGTCTTATACCTTTTAATTTTCACCCCTGCAACCAACAATGTCTAGAATGGTTCTGTAATCATAACAAGAGCTGTATGCATGTATACATGGTGTGTGTGTGTGTGTGTGTGTGTGTGTGTGTGTGTGTGTGTGTGTGTGTGTGTTAACAAATGGAAGAATTTTAGCTTGGATGAATCCTGCATTTTCTGACCTAAACTTCAGAATCTTCTATCCAAAGGTAGCCCAAAACACCAATTTAGTTTCAGGGCTTAAGAACATGCTTCTTCAAGTGCAGGATAGGTTCATAGCCTCCTGGACCCTGTGGCACTCAGATGAAGCAGGAGCCCACTGTCTGAGTCTTTCCTAATAGTAAAAAAAAAAAAAAAAAAAAAAAAGGCTCAGTTGGAAGTTTCCTGGCAATCAGAGGACATAGGATAATCTGCCATAACCATTTGTGTATAATACTTGATAAAATAAATAGTCTTGGGAAGCAGGTTTACCTATATTGTAAGGTTGGGAGACAAGCTGTGTCTGCGTTGGCTCAGGCTGCAGGACACAGAAGATGCTCACATTACTTTCAGGAGGCACTGAAATAGACAAGCTGATAGAAACGTCGTACAGGTCTGTGAAATTATTTTGAAATATATTCATGACAACATCATACTCGGTAGTTGAATTCTTAGTTTTTAGCACAAAAGACATCTTCTTAGGTTTTGGGTAACCTTGTATAGATGAGCAGGTCAAATTTATGGTGTCAGAATTTTCTGTTCTATTAGAAATTATCATTATTTCGGGTTGGCTGAAGTTAGCTGAAAACAGAATAGAGATATAAAAAAAAGTCAGTGTAAATTTACATGTATCCAGAAGAAAAAAGCAAATAGCTAGGTACCTGATCTGGTTACTCTCTGGGGGCACACCTGGGATTCCATGGTGAAAGCCACATAATGACCTTGTATTTATTTTTTAGTAATGGAGTTTGGGACCATGCATACTTCCTGTACGCAAACCAAGGGGATGCTCTCTGAGAGATACGAGGGCTAAAACTGAGTCACCAAAGATTTCTAATGAGGCCACTGTTCTAGGGAATGAAGTCTTTGGAGGAGAAGTGGTCTGATTTTAGGGACCACGTGTCCTATGAGGTATCTTCCAGCTCACCAGATCAAGGGAACAGAAAGGGATTGAGACTAAAGTTCCACCAGGAACTAATGGAGTTCATGGTGCTGGCATGCTTGGGGCCATATCTTCCAGAAACCCATGTAGGATGGGCATTTTGGATTTAGAAATTTAGAATACTGGTTTTGGTCACGACTGTCAAGGTGCCTTCACCATATATACTATCGGGCAAACCCAGCCATTTTTAGGAAAACTATATGATCTTGGTAAACACACAGCTTCTCTTGCCTTGTTTGCCATTCAGATTTTTATGGCTATTGAAGATCACTGACATCTAGCCCCCTTTGCCAGCCAAATCCTCACTCTCCTTCTATAGTTACAAGGTTGTTCACAGGTTCTATATACTAATATATAATTTAGTATATTGTTTCTGAAACTTCAGTGCTTTGCATGCCATCTTTACAAATTTTGCTATATCAACACACTACCAGAGCACTCTGCTTATACTCTATGTCATCTGTAGAAGGTGGAATACCATGGTGCTGCCTACTGTAGCAGTAGCAACATCTGTGAAAGCACAGAGTGCATGAGTCAGTCAAAATTTTTCTAATACATATTGAACTAAATATAAAACTGTTAAAATAAAACAAAAATTATTGCCTGTGTCCCACGTTAAACACACCATGTTCCTCGATAATACCTGGCCATATTTTGAAAAAAATTGATTTAGTACTTGGTTAAATGCTCCAAACGCCCCGCAGCCTAGCTTAAGTCACACGGAGCTTAAAGAGAGCAACTCCTCACTCTATTTTTGCCTCTGCTTTACTCTGTGGTTTCAGAAACTCTGTGATGTTAACCTGCCTTTTTTGTTTTCATCAACAATTAATCTGGATCTAGTAATCCCACACCAGGGTATCTACCCTAGAAAAATGAAAATTTATGTTCATACAAAGACTTGTACCTGAATGTTCAGAGAAGCTCTATTTATAATAGCTTCAAACTGAAAACAACCCAATGTCTTTTCATGGGTTGAGTGGATAAACAATAGAATGCTACTGGACAATCAGAAGGAACAGATTTTTGATACAAGTACCAACTTGAATGTAACTCAAAGGCATTATGTTGAATAAAAGAAGCCTGTCTTAAAGGTTACATGCTTACTGGCTCCATTTACTCATTCTCAAAAAGGCAAGCTTATGGGATGCAAAAGAGATTATGGGTGTGGCGAGGATATGATTATAAAGAAATAGCATGAGGAAATGTTTTTAGGATGTTGGAAATGTTTTATATCTTGTTTTGAGTGGTGGTTACAAAATCCATACATAAGTTAAAATTATAGAACTTTATACCAAAATAAAAATAATTAATTTTACTGTATAATTAAAAAAAAATCTGTGGTGACACTTAGGCTTTTTAAGGCCTTGAGAAACAGAGAAGCTGGTATGCCAGTTTTAGTACTATGTGCATTGGGTTATTTCCCTCTTGTCAACTGGGGTCATGCTTGGGTAGCAAACAAGTCGGGCAACCTCTGGGAGGCTGAAGGGAAAACCCAAATTAGTTAGCTGTCACCCTTGCTGGGAGCTCCAGGCAAAGATTCAGTGGGTGAGAAATCTTGGACCAAGGAGAAAATGAATGTAAAAGAGATTCGAGGCCTATATGGTTATATAAACAGTAATAGCCAAATTAATTATTCATTGTTTTTACTTAGCCACATTACCTTCATTCAATTAACTCTATTTTATCCCCAAAGCAGATTCTTACTGAACCTTCAGAAGCAAACCATAGAGAGTACAAAGGAATTTCAGTTCCTTACTCCTGCATTACATTCACATGGACTTCCCAGAAATGGCTGTCCTCTGCCTTTTCTCTACAAGTCCACCCCTCCCCCACCAACATTTCACTGCTCCTTGCAGTCTCATCTAGAAGGCCAAGGATGTGAACACAACATACCAAGCACTGACAGGTCAGAACTCATTTGGTGGATGGAAACGAGTCCTTGGGGCCCTTTGTGGTGGATGAAACACTGATATGTGCCCGTGTCCTTGATCTGAACATTGTGGAGTTGCAGGGCCCAGTTGTCCTGGTCAAAGCTTGCGCGGCCCTTATACTTGGGGTGAACATTTTGAGGCTTCTCTTTGCCTTTGTATAGCTCATACAGAACCATCTTATCTCGGTTCTGCCAAAATACTACCAGCTCATCAAAGCTTATGTTTTGAGAGTTTGTAAAGTGGCATGGAAGGTCTCCAGTCTCATTGAAATATGCCTGGCTTTTCATGGAAGCAGCACCTAAAAAAAAAAAAAAAAAAAAAAAAAAAAAAAAAAAAAAAAAAAAAAAAAAAAAAAAAAAAAAAAAAAAGGAAAGGTGGGTATTGGAGATGAAGAAACAGGAGGGAAGAAAAACATAACTATTTCTCTTTATAAAATACCCAGATGCTACATTGTCAATAATGAGATTAAAGAAACACATATTGAGCTCTGGGACTGTGCATATATCTTGGCATCTGGAGAATGAAACTTTGACCTCACTCTACTGCTAATTAAATGTCTGTGGCTTTGTGCTCATGCAACTGCGATAAGGCTCAGTTTCCTTATCTTTTTAATGGAGGGGTGAACTAAATGTTCTATGGATTTTTCCAGTACCTTGGTTCTGTGAATTCAAACCCAGAACCAGTAGTTGGACAACTCATCTGTTATCTTCCTTGAAACTGTATTTTGATTCTTTTCACTGTAGCTATTACAGGCCTCATTACTTCTATACCATCCATCACCAAAAGCTTTCCCTTACCCTACCTAATCCTTATTCCTTGGCCTGCTATGGTGAAAAGATTTCTGATAAGAGGTACAATCTGATATCCCCCTTTTCATTATGCCTCAATAGTTGGGCATATTCAAATAGTTCCCTTTAGAAAGCTTCCCTCATGACTGCTGTTCTCAAGGCCAGCTCTCTTAAGGATACAAAACAGTTTGGAAATGACATAAATAGTCAACCAAAGCCTCTAATCTCAGTGACCTCTCTAAGCTCTTTCAGGGATCAGAAAGAGAACTGGGCAAATATGATGGTTGTTTTGGGATTGTGTTGGTCAAAGATCATTTAAGGTACATGAATGAAATGCTAGACATGAATGAACTGCTGGAAATGAATCATAGATGGGAAGGTGAGAATGTGCTTTTGGAGTATTGGGGAAACCCCGACTACCACTAACTTGCTCTTCCCAATATACTTTGCCCTGGAAATTTTTACAACCCCCAGGGGAGCACTGGGAGAGTTCGGAGAAAGTCTTATTCCCTGAGGGCATACTAGAGTTTATGGAAGGGATACGTTCCAACTAATTTCTTAAACGACATTGATTGTTAGGATTTTTGTAGGACCTATTCCGGGTCACACAATTAATTACTTGAGACTTGACCAAGAAATTAGTGGTAGGTGAGAAGTGCAGGGTTAGTGGGGATATGCTGTTTCTTAGTTAATATAATGTTAGGTGCCACCTTGGGAAGGAAGTTAGGGTGGGTTCTGAATAAAGCTTCATCATTCAGGACTTCAGTAAAGGGATGTTGACATTAAGGATGAAAGAGGAGGAAGGTTGGTGAGAAAAATGAGAGAAATTTCATTTGAAGTGTTCTTTGAGGGGTACTAGGAGAAGTTAAATCAATCTGACCAATAAACTTCTCTTCTAAGAGGAAGTAGGACAAATACCAGTGACACACACTTGGAAAAATCAAACTTTGTGCAGAGTCACCCAGTGAAAACAAATAATCAGGGGGTTGGGGGTGGTCTTGAACTCAAAGGGAAGAGGACTCCAGGCATCCATGAGAGCTGGCACAAGTTTGAATCACTGCCTATTGCACTCTGCCCTCTAGAATCCTATGAAGCACTTGAAAGTATAAAATGCAGTGTCTGTACAGGATACATCCCCATATTTGAAGGAGGTGAGAAAATCTACCTGGGTACCTGAAATAGTGAAAAGAGGACCTAAGAAAAATATATCATATTCAGTAATTACCTTACAAGGTAATCCTGAGCCTCCTGCTATATCTTTGCTAAACTCTGAATTATAGGGTAGGAGTGCCACCTACTATAAAAGCTTCTGGCATCTATCTCTGGGGAAACCAATTCTGGTTGTTTCAGTAACTTGCCATATGACATAGGGCAAATGACCTAATGGAGAAACCAAACACACAGTTAACAGTCAATGTTGTTATTCAAGGGTCAGCTGTGCCTTTTGGGGTTGGAAATGACATCACCTTTGACTTCTGTCTTCCTGATTTATAGTTTTTTCTCTGCTGTGCCTCACAGTACCTTCTCTCCTTCCTACCTACTCTCTTCACTTATAGACCCGCCCAACTTCTCTAACCTAGGACCCCTCTCCCAAAGATTATAAGGGCTTTTTCTTCCACCCATCTAGCTGTTCCCCTCCTCATCAACCAACCAAAAATGTGGTCTGTGTTCTAAAGGCATCAGCATCACGGGGTATGATGGTATAGGGGCGTGGGGCTAAGGAGGCTGGTCAGAAATGCAGAATTTCTGGTCTCACCAAGACCTACAGAATCAGAATCTGCATTTTAACAAGAGCTCCAGTTTAAGAAGCTGTGATAGAGAATGTCTACTTCCGTCTCCAGAGTGGGACAGAGGAGGCAATGACAGAAACATTTGGTTTTCAGCCAAACCCTCTCTTCTCACCTTGGGGTGGAAATCACTCTGAAGCTCATTCTGAGTGGAACTGAAAGTATTTCACAATTTATACTCCATAGCTCCTCTCCAACCACTGGCTTCCATGACATCACTCAAAACTACTCATACTGATCCCTTCTCTGATGATTTGGGAAAGATTTAGTTCAATGTCTAGTTTCCCTAAGTGGCTTTAGTCTTCCACTGTTATATTCCCAGACCTTAAGCCACCCAGCTACTGTACTCACTAGGACTCCAATGATTATAAGCATTGAGATTCTCTCCCTTCCCTAGCACTTGAGTAATAAATATGGTCTGGGTCTAGTTGTAATTTGTGGCCATGATGATGTCAGGAGCTAGGCACTCGAGAATACCTCTAGATACCTCCCTAATCAGCTGGAAGAGCTTGTTTCAAATGATACTTGAGGACTTCCTCAGCAATATACTGTTTGAATGTTACACGAAAACTAGAGTCTTCTAACCTCATGAGGTCTCTGACCCCACCTGGAACTTTAGTCTTCTGACCACTACCTGGCCACTATCTCAAATGCGTGTCTTATATATCCAAGGATCATTTATTCCTCATATTACTATGCTTATTTGTACTCAAGAAATTTTCTTCTTTTATTAAACTTCCTTTAAAGTTCTACTGGGCCCTCTGGAAGCCTCATCCCATTATAATAAACTCTTTTACATTCTCAAACTCTTCATTGAATGTTTCCCCCAAGGTTGTGCTTTCATTAAAATCTGGCCCAATTTTAAAAACACCACTTGCCCCAGCCACTGCTCATTTTATCACACTTCATGGGGACCTAGAGCAACACTCTTCCCTTTGGAGGAGTCACTATTTCTCATGGCTATTAGCTATTAATCATTTGTCACTACCTTGCTCACTGAGCATTTGGATGTTAGATGCAAGGTCTTTTTTTCCAACCAATTATTACTATCAACTGGGTGACTTCAGCATGGATGAGTTCACCAACAACCTTGCCTCAAAGTTTTTTGACCTTCTCCACTTTGGAGATCTTCATCCACAGGCTGTTCCAGCAGCCCCTTTCCCATGACATAACCCTGAACTTTATCACCAAGAATAACTCTGCCCTGAGAATCTTAAACCTCAATGTACCTATCTCTGTCCACAAGATATCTTCCTCGAAGATTTGCTCTTGATTGCTTCACCTATATCTGTTCTTCACCTTCATCAAGATCTTGACTCTATCCAGTCTAGATCCTATAGTGCAGTGCTTTCCCAAAAAAAACCCTGCAATGATAGAAATGTTCTGTATCTGTGCTGACCAATGTGGTAGTCAAAAGCCACAATACCCATTGAGCATTTGATATGTGGCTAATGTGACTGAGATCTGAAATTTTAATCTTATTTAATTTTAACTAATTTAAATAGCCATATGTGGCTAGTGGCTATCATGTTCGACAGCACAGCAATAGTGTATCTTTTCAATCATTCTCTCACCAGTAGCTGCAATAAGCTTACCCTTTTGTGCAGAATTCATCCCAACATTCTACTTTTGATCTACGTATCTATTCTTACACCTGAATGCTTGAAAATTCCTGAAGTTATTTAATTATTCAGACCACAAATCTTTAGTCTCTCATTCCATTTAACTTAGCCTCTGGGCTGCTCACCCTGCCTACCACCCTCTTCCTTCCTCATAGCAGTTACTTCGGCGGTTTCCTCTGCTACTGCTTATAGTTTATCTTTCTCTTATAGTCAAACTCCTTGGAAGAGTAAGCAGAAATTGCTGCCTTCATTCCCAGCCTCAGTCCCCCATCTCTCTGCTGAAACTTCCCTGGCAAATGTTGTCAGTGACTTCTCACCACTGCCAAATCCAGAACACTTTTCAGACCTAATCTTACTTGACCACACAGTTGGATGTCACTTTGTTGGCCATCTCTTCTTGAAACTCTATTCTTTCCTGGTAAATTTTCTCTCATCACTCCTTAAATATCTTGAGTGCCTGCTCTTGACCTTCTCCTTACTCTCCACACTCTCTCTGGTGTTTCTCCTCTATCCCCATGGATTCAACTGCCAAATATAAATGAATAATTCACAGATGCTTATCTCTAGCCAATAACCTTCACTAGAGTTCTAGCTGCCTGCTTGATAGTTCTACTTAGATAGAAATAGATATTCTCATCTTTCCTTTCAAACTTTCCTGTCCTTTTTCTTAGTGAATGGTTTCTCCACTTGCTGGTGTCAGTAACTATCTGAATCATATGTAGAAAACACCCAAATAGGATCTGCCCAGGTGTGGCTGAGAAGATCTAGCACTGCTACAGCCAGAACTGAACTCATCGCTAGGCCAGTTAATCAGGGGCAGCCTCCATGCTGCTGCAACCAAACTGCAGGCTCAGTTCACCCTCCCTGACTGCCCCACACCAGAATCTGTGTGTGGGATGGCTTCCCTCTCAATGCTGAGAATGGGGAAGGGGTAGGAAAGGAGAAACTAAAGGCGCCCAGTCACACAATGTGTGGCAGGAACCTCCACCAACCCAGTAACATATAAAAAAACTGAAACTTAGAGAAGAAAAGCAAATAGGGAAGATCTGAGTTCTGTGAGGCCTGACACTTTTAACATTTCTTTCCTTTTTGGTGGGGACACTCTTTAAGAAAAGAAATGTAGAACTCAATTACAAAATACCACCCAACAGGAGAGATAATTAGCAGTAAGAAGAGGCAGTGGTCTTAACTTATTGTGGTTAAAATATCTTACTTTTGAAAAATTTCCCAAAGCATAAGACACGTGACCACAGTGGTAGGGCCCCTCATGGAGTCTTGGAGCGGCTCTGAATGGGCTTGTACAAGTGGGAAACTCTGTAGCCTAGCTTTATGAGCTTCATGGTAAATCTGCTGCTGCTACTAGCTGATGTTGGTAGTAGCAGGGCTGGAATTTTTGATCCTTCCAGTAAGCAGGAGCAAGTATAATCTATCTGGTGTGGGCTGGTGGGGAAAGCAGAGGAGGGGAGAGGGAAGGTAGAGAACATGGAAACCAATGCTTTTTAATGAAAGGAGGCTTTTAGAAGTCTATTAACTATTTTTTAAAAGCCTGAAAATGCCAGAAATAAGAATAGAGAAGACAAGAAGAGAAAAATGTATGAAGCAAAAAAATTAAGCTTCAAGGGTGTCAGAGTAGACACCTTCCTCTGGCTCCTGGACAGGCCAGGCAAGCCTACTTTGTATATCCGATACCATGAATGTAGATGGCAGAGGAGGATGCACAGAAGGTATCAGGCTCCATCCCAGGTCAGGCCTGCCATCAGCTCAGATACTGGTTCTTAATCATGATGTTTCCTTCTTCTCTAGAAAAGTCTTTTTTTTTTTTTTTTTGCATGTAGTATTGTGCAATGCTGGTTAGAAACTGAGTAAAACCCATCAAGGCTTGGACTTGCGACTTGCAGTGGTCACACTCATAAGGAGACAGTAAAGGATTCTAGGACTTTACAAAGCCAAAGGTTCTTACCAGAGAGAAGGAAAGCGATCACAAAGAGAATCTTGCTCCGTTCCATAGTGCTAAAATTAAAAAGAAAAAAGAAAACATGAGTAAAAATGAAACCAAAAACAAAAATATGACAAGCAAAGTTTTGGATTCACTTAGGACCATGCGTGTGACAGAGACCATGCTATGGGTTCACCAAAGCCATTTTCTTTCCCTTGTAGCTCCACAAATATGACCTATTTCCCAACCTTTACTTCAGTTAAGAGGGCCATGTAATTGGGTTCTTGCCAATGGAATTGTGGGCAGACCATATGGGTGTTGCTTTCAGACCTGCTACTAAAATGCCTCTCTTTCCTCCCTCTCCTACTGTCCTGAATGCAGAGGATCCAGAGGAGGAGTCCAAGGGCCTAGATGATGGCAAAGCCTCCTGTGAAAGGAAGATGGTTTGCTGAACAAATGAACAAAATAGCTCTCTCTAGCCCATATTCATACTAGACTGTGATATGAGCAAAAAATAAACTTTAACTGTCTTAAATTAATGAATTTTTTTGCATTGCTTGTTGCAGCAGCTAGTATAACTTATCTTCGCCAATATACTGAGTATGATGGAAGCGACAGGAAAATATTTATGTTTAGAAATTAACATTCCTTTGGTTTCTTTGTGGTTCTCAAACTTTAATGTTCTTAAAAAAATGAAAGAGTATGTTAAAGCAGTTTTCTGGGCCTCGTTAAAGATTCTGATTTAGTAATTTGGATAAAACCCATGTCTAAAAAACTCACAGATGATGCTGATGCTGGTATAAAGACCACATTTTGATTACCAAGCACAACTAGATTCACTTAATCTAAATGACAGAGCCAAGGAAAATGACAGGCATCACTTTATAACCTCTATCTTCTCTCTTTTCCTCTACCTCCCTTCCTCCCTCTTTCTGCACTTACCTACTTTCCCAACTTAGACCAAAAAGGCTATAGAGTGACTTATAGGGAAGCATAGAATAAGGAAAGATGACCATCATTAAAAAGAGGTGGAAGGCAAATGAATTGCAGAAATATAAAATGGAATCAAGTACAAGGCCAATGTAAATGCTTAGCACAGGAATCTGCCTACCCTGCATGGTGCAGATCATGAGTCTGGCTTCTAATTTTAATAGCCAAAGTGAAAGAAAACCTAATTTATAGATCTGTCTATAAAATGAAAACAAACCAAGGCTTAGGAAAAGATGCACAGCTAACTGTAGCTGATCCAACAGCAGAAATTTCTTCCTTGGGGGTGGATTGTTTAGAAGCCATCTTTGATCCCTAAACACCCTTCCTCTGTTCCCATAGCATTTAGCACAAAGCTTTGGGCTAAAAGTATCTGTTATGTTTCTTCCTTTCTAGACTATAACCCCTTTTTTGTAATTAAAAATTTTTGACCACATCAAAATTTAGTAGCATTTGCATATGGTACTAAATTTAAAAAGTAAAGGTAATAAGTAGTGAAAAGCAAGTCTCTCTCTCAACTCTGTTCCCTAGCTGTCTGGTTTTCCCCCAGTATACATAACTGGAGTGACCACTGTTACCTATTGATAGTATTTGTCTTTCTGTGATTGGCTTATTTCATTTAGCATAATGTATTCAAGGTTCATCTATGTCATAGCTTGTGTCAGAATTTCCTTTTTTCTAAAGACTGAATAATATTCTATATTATATAGATAGATAGATATAGATAGATAGATAGATAGATAGATAGATAGATAGATAGATAGCTAACTAGCTAGCTAGCTAGCTATATGCCACACTTTATCCATTCATCTATGGATGGACATTTGAGTTGCTTCTGCCTTTTGGCTATTGTGAATAATGCTGTATGAACATGGACATACAAATATATCTTTGAGACCCTGCTCTCATTTCTTTTGGGCATATACACAAAAGTGGAATTACTGGATCATGTAATGATTCTATTTTTATTTTATTTTTTTAATTTTATTAATTTTTTTAATTTTAATTTTTATTATGGTGACATTGGTTAACAAAAATCCAGTAAGTTTCATGCATACAATTAAACAGTAAGGCATATATATACATTGAGTAATTCTATTTTTTTTTCAAAGAACTGCCATACCATTTTTCATAGCAGCTGCACTATTTTATACTCCCATTAAAAGTGCACAATAGTTGCAATTTCACCATGTCTTTGCCAACATTTGTTATTTATTTTTATTTTTTGTATCATCCCAATGAGTATGAGGTAGTTTTCACTGTAGTTTTAAAATAAATTTCTTTTATTATGAGTATCGGCATCGTGGCAAATGTATAAAAAATTAGATTTTCTGTTCCATGCCTGTCTATACATTTCTGTTATCTACTTTTAAGCCTTTTTCTTATTTCTCTTATTGATTTGTAGAACCTCTTTAGTTTTTAAAAAGTAGTGCTAATTAGTACCTAATTTGAAAATTTGTGTGTTGTGATAATGAGTTGCAAATATATTCAGTCACTAAAGCACAAAATGAGTGTTCAACATATGAACCTCATATTGTTCCTGATTGCTCTTCCCATCCCTTCCAGTGATTTCAATAGATTTCAGATCTTGGGCATTATCTTTTGGGCCAAAGCTGACACCTGGTGAGCTGACATAGCCTAGAAAGAGAGTTCATTGTCTGATTCCTGTGCACTTCCTCATATTAAATTGCTGCCAGCATTCTATTTACCATAGAATCTCAGGACTGAGAACCCTTTGAGTCTAATCTCCCACCTAATACAGGAATATTTCATTGTTTGTGAAGCAAAAAGCAGTATTGACCTAATTGAAGATTTTTTTTTCTCCTGGTATAATGTATTGAACAGGGGCATAAATTTAAGAAGTCACCTTGAATTCAAATAATTACATGAAATTATTGGCCCTAGGAAATCTTCAATAAATGGTCTGTCCTTGTAATTCACACAGTGGAAAAGAGCCCTGGGTATAAGAAGGAAGTCAACAACATTTTGACTCATCTATTTGCAAACTCTTTCCCTGAGAAGCTGCCTTCTCTTCTTCTCATTGATACTGGTGGTGTTCTCTGGAACTACCCAGAATAAGCCTACCACACTTCGCTAAAGCCCTTCAAGGATTTGGGAACAGCAGTGATAGTCCTCCTAGTAAACGTCACTAACATTCATTTGAAAAGTGCACACTGTCTTGAACAATATTTTGTACACTTAGTTTGTCAAAGACCTTATTAAAGTATGTTGCTAAAATATTTAAGATTGACATGACTCCCTTTTATAAAGTACAAATGCCCCATGTGAAGAATTTCTCTCAACTCTAGTCGTTGTGTGTGTGAGGATGAGGCACTGGGTTAGTAAGGCAGCTTCTTCAATGTTATTGGCTCTGAAGAAAAACAGAAACGTCACTGCTCCCTAGGAATGAATTCTCAACCACAGGCACGAGTCATTGCTTTCTCCTGAGAGGTAGAAACTCTTGCTTTTGGAGAGAGAGAGCAAAAAGGAGAATGGGAGAGGAAAGAACCTAAGAATTTATGGGGGAGAGTCTCTGAGAGATTTCTATCAGCTGTGAACGGAATAAGGTCTATAGGTGAGTGAACTGGTCATAACCTGAAGTGAGCAGTTGCAATACAGGTGTAGGTTCACTTCAGAAACCAAAGAAGAGCACCCACTGTACACCACTTTCCCTTACTTTATATGCCTAGAACGTGAGAGTCAGCTGAATGACTAATTACACTATTAGTTTTCACAATAAGGTGGGATTATTTACCTCCATGTTATATATGAGGAAATGGAGTCTCAGAGAGGTTAAGGAACTTGCCCTAGCCATCTGGTTAGTTAATGACAGAGTTGAGATTTAAAACCATGCAGCCTTGCTGTGTTCTTTTTAAAATCTGATGAAGTTCCTTGAAAAGTTCCAGCCAGTTTCAGCTGGGCTGTGAGGGTGAGTGGAAAGGATTCAGATTTTACCCAGTCTCAGAATAACAGGGGAGCAGCACATTCCCAGGGCCAGCTGTAATGATAGCTCATGGAATTAAAGTGTGACATTCAGGGAAACAGCCTGGGGTGGGGTTGGGATGTGGCCAAAAGTGTCCCTTTGTATCAGGGGAGTTTCTGTCTTGAGCTTCCATTTATTCCCCAAATATTGCTTGAGCACCCATTATTTTTCAGGCAGAGAATATTCATCTCCCCTCCAGCCCTGGACAGATAATCAGTCTCCTGGCATGGGCTTAGCTCCAGGCACATGTTACTATGTTCCAGCTAAGCCTTTTGCCTAGGAAAGCTCTGGGGAAATGGTATTTGGGCAGAAAAAGGAGGGAATAAAGAAGGGATTTTTGCATCTCAGGTCTGAGGACATGAGAGATCTAGTGAAGGCAAAAGGTAGTATAAAAGGGTGTGGACTGGTGGTAGAAGTGGGATGAAACAGGGAAGTGCAGCTATAATGACACGGGAAGTGAGAGAATTTCAAGGCAGAAGTTGGGGAGCAACAACAAAAAATGTGCCCTATTTTTCAGCTTTGTCTAGAAAATTAGCGGTGATTGGGGTACCAGGAAAAAATGTAATGTTTGCTGATGTCCTAGGAAGGTTGTTCACTGAGATCATTTCTCATGCGAACATTTACTAAATTTACTCAGAGTCAGGCTTATTTTTGAGGCTGTGGGAGAATGTAAAATGTGTAGGTCTTGGTCTTTGACCCAGCACTAAAAAGAAAGCTAGGGTTCACAAATTATAATTCAAGGTCCAGCACCAGCTTGGAAGGTGACAATGCTCACCTCCCCACGCATACAATCGTCCTTGCTCCAAACGTCCTTGCTCCACAACCTTTGTGGAGGGAAGAAAGCAGTCAGGGCCTGGCCCTTTGCATTCACCAGTTCATACCATGACTGGACAAGGCAGGCTTGCTGGACTGGCACTGTCAGCTAGGTGAGAGGAGAGTGATATGAAGTAAGAGCACAAACTTCCTGGGGTCTTGCCCCTGATGTGACATGCTACATGGACTACTTCTCAGATCACCAGAACCTAAAGCTATACCTTTAGGACAGCTATTATTATCTTTGAGGTGCTGGGAGGAATAAGGTAGGCTTATTTCCTTTTCTCATAAAGTTTCAGAACTGTAAAATAAGAAATTTGCCGAGAATTGAATGTATCTGAATTTCTACAAGGATTCAGACAAGGTGTCTCGTGATATGCTTGAGAGTAGTATGGAAAAATGTGGGATCAATATTAGTACATTTGCTTGGCTGAAAAGCCATGCCCTGATATTATTCATTCGTTCAACAAATATTTATTGAGTCAGGCATTGTGCTAGGTGCTGGGAATATAACAAAACCAGACACAGGTCCTGTTTATGTGGTTGCTTAGAGTTTAGTAGAAGAGCAAGATAATGATTGAATAATCACACGAATAAATGTAAAATTATAATGATGACAAATGCTCAAAGGAGAAGTTCATGGTACTTTGAGAACCTATACTATGACTAGACTAAACTGAGATTTGAAGAATGATATGGTAGATTAAAAATAGATACATATTTTTTGCTGCTCTCCCATAAAGAGATGGAATCTAATCTCTTCTTGAATTTGGGCTAGCCTCAGAGACTTGTTTGACCAATAGAGTGAGTAGAAGGAAGGTTTGGGACATACGAGTCTAGATCATAAGACATTTTACAGCTTCCATCTTTCTTGGAATATGCTCTCTGGGGCTCTGAGCCACCATGTTAGATGTTCCACTACCCTGAGACCACTATGCCAGAGAAGCTATGTGTAGGTGTTTGAGTCAATAGTTCCAGTTGAGCTCAGCTTTCCAGACACCTCTACCAAACCACCAGGCATGTGAATAAAATCTTGAATTTCTAGGTTAGAGATCAGCAAACTGCAGCCTGCAGACCAAATCTAGTCACCACCTGTATTTACAAATAAAATTTTGTTGGAATGTAGCTATACACATTTATTTAATTATTGTTTCTGACTGCTTTTGCACTAAATAGAGCTGAATAGCTGTGACAGAGACCATATGTCCTACAAAGCTGAATAAATTTTCTACCTGGCCTTTTGAAAAAAAATGCCCTTGCTTTAGATCAGCATAGTCCAATAGAAATACAATGCAAGCCACATATGTAATTTGAAATATTCTAGTAGCCACATTTAAAAAATTAAATAGAAATAGGTGAAATTAACTTTAATAGTATATTTTATTCAATCCACCATATCTAAAATATTATAATCTCAACATGGAATCAATGTAAAAATTATTAATGGAAATTTTACATTCTTTTTCCCTATACTAAATCCTCAAAATCTTGTGAGTTTTACACTTACAGCACATCTCAATTAAGACAAGCCATAATACTTCAAGTGATCAGTAGCCACATGTGACTAGTAGCTATTGAATTGGACAGTGCAGCTCTAGACTAGTCCATTCATTAGCTTAATACCCCAGGTGACCTTAGTTGGTGCCATGAGAAACAGAAAAATCACTTAGAAGCCTGCCCAAATTTCTTACTTACACATTGTGTATGAGAGAGTAAGATTGTCACTGTGTTAAGCTGTTAAAATTTCAGGGCAGTTTATAATGTACTAATAGGTAAACAAACAGGTTGAATAGGTGCTAAGTAGGTAAAGGGTTGGTGGTGGTTTAGAAGAATTCTAGGTGAAGGAAACAACATATGCAAAGGCACCGAGGCAGAAGGTCGATATGCTAAAATGAGTAGAGAGGTGGGAGACAAGGCTGCCGAGGTCAGACCATGCTCACCTTATGAGTCAGTTAAGGAATTTTGGCTTTATTTTGAGAACAATGTGAAACACTGAAGAAATTAAAGCAGAGAAGTGACATAATCAGGTTTGCATTTTGAAAAGATGACTTTGGCTACTGTGTAGCAAATGGATAGTAGGGAAGCCGGAACAGATGCCAGAAGACCAATCAGTTGGCTACTTATTCATTTAAGTAAAAGAAGGTAGCCGTTTGGTCTAGGGTGTTAGGTCCAGAAGTAGAAAGAAGAAGATAGATTTAAGCAATATTTAGGATTATTATCAAGGATACGGTAGAAGGATACGATGATGGATTAAATATGGGGGATGAGGACATGGTATTGATGATTCATTCATTTTTCAAGAACCAAATGCCAGGAATCATTCTTGTTTAATAGACTGATACCAAAGTGAAGCTAAAGGCTTGGTTTTTTACTTTTTCACTTTCACATGTTTAGTAAAACTATGAATGAAAACACACAAATCATACATCTGCTTTCAAATGTGCAGATGACACAAAAATGAGCCAGATAGCTACTGGTCAGTTTGTCACCTAACTTAATATGCCTAAAGCCTAAAAAGAGAGTCTGATACTAGTATATTGAATCTCATGAGGGTAAGCGTGAAGATCTGCACTTAAGTTTCCAAATAACGAATGTGAAGTGGAATAAATGTTCAATAGAGAAATAGCTGACCTATAGTAAATGCAAAAGTCACATAAATGTTAGTGTAGCACAGCTAATTAAAAATTAATTCAATCTTAATTCAATTTGGTAACCGTAGTCTGTGCTTATTAGACCACATCACTTGTGGTATGTTTAGTGAAGTTGGTTATACTTGAATGACACTGACAAATTAGAGTTTATCAAGAGATGATGTAGCACAATTCACTAGAGAATAATGAAAGTATGTCAAATGAAGAACAGTTGAAAGGACTGAGGCTATTAAACTTGGAGATGAGAAACCTGCAAGTATGTGATACCCATCTGCAAATATATAAGGGCCCTCCTATAGGATGACACATGCACTGTTGCTGGAGGGCAAGTAGTTCCAATAACTGGAAGTTATAGGAAGCCAGACTTCAGCTCCCAATAATGAAAATTTTGAATAGAGTGCAACAACCAAAGACTAGATGTTCTTGTGCAGTAACGAGCTCCTGATCACCAGAACTGCTCAAGCAAAAGTGGGGGAATAATGCAGAGGAGACATTTTAAATTTGCCTTTAAAGTTTTCATTACATTCCAAGAAAGGAGGAAAAATAAAGGTGAAAACCTGGACATACCACCTTTCCCTGTCCCCTAATCTGAGTCTATTTCTCTAATTTTTAGCACAGTATACAATTTTTCCCTCACCCATTTGGGAGCACAGCATTTCCACAGAGATTTGAGAAGGACAACATCAAAGATGTTTAGGTACAAGTAAGAAATGTCTATGCAAATTCTTAAGGAGCAGAGGATGCTTTTATTCACTCCCCAATATTGTAGGTAACTGAAGTATTAGTATTAAGAATCCATTCTCCTCACTCACCCAGAAGAAGGAGCATTGCATGGTAACACTTAGCTTTTCTTGTCTTCCAACAAGTCTGTATACAGACAGATGCCCAGCTCTCCTAGTTATATATAGAATCAGACTTTTTTTGAGTCAAGAAGCATGCCTTCTTCAAATTATCAATAATTTTAAAAACCATGTTTATATGCCTCACTGTTAAAGTGTACAGTTGGAACTTATTAGATTTCATTAACCAATGTCATCATTAAAAAAATAAATAAAATAAAATTTAAAAAACCAATTTTTTCCATTTTGCCAAAAAGTGCCTATGGGTAAGCATCATGCAATGTTTTAGAGGACGTCTGAGTGTATGTGCATCCAGTCAAAGGCTCTGCTTGCCATGAATAAAACTCACAGAACTCACTAAAAGGCATGCCAGTGCTGGCCCCCCAAGGGAGCCCTTCTTCTTTAATCAAAACCAGAATCATGGTCAAAGAGAGAAAGCCAATGTTTCAAGGACACAATTTGAGGAGTGTTCCCCTCTCCCCATTCCAACTACCAGCCCTACCCTGGTGCTTGGAATTCCCAAATTACTCATTCCTTGGGTTAACACATTTTTGAAAGCCCCTATTAAAACACAAATGCTAGCTGGAAGGGAGAAATGCTTTTTGTTGTTTCAGCCATTAAACTTAAGTTCAAGTTAATTTATCTAAATTGGAGATGAAAGTCAGAAAGGAATTATGCCCACAAGAGGAGGGAGCAGAATAGGGAATGGGACCTTTCCAGTCTTGATGAGGAGATGGGAAGCACTAAAGACATACTTTTCTTCTTCAACACATATTCAAAACGACGTCTATTTCCAAACCTCAGCCTGAGTATACGCTGATGTACAGTTCAGAGACAAGTCTCTCAATTAGATTAGAGATGAGGATAAGGGTCCAATAAGGGTTGGACCTATAGCTCTATCCCTCCGTCCTGCCTCCCAAATACTCTTATCTGCCTGACCACAAAAGGTGAATTGTCAACACTTGCCTGGATTCTAGATGACCCTCTAAGAACCTCCCCTCCACTCACCTTGCTTGTTTAGACATATTTTGCTCTAGTTTTATCTCTTCACAGCTTCAACCTTCTGGCCCAGAGACCCCTAAACTCAATTCCCACCACTATCTGATATTCAAAACATGGTACTTGAACCTTGATTTTCTCCTAAGAATCTGGCTTGGCTCACCTTTTCACCTTTCATGTTCTCCTCTCTCCCTTACCACCACCCCCAAACCTCAACTCCATAAAAATCCAGTCCTCATCTCCACCAGGAAGGGGCATCTGACATGTAGGGATATCAGAGTAACCAAAATATCAAGCTAAAAGACATAGTTATCAAACAATGAGCACAATCACAAAGAACCATTTCCTTTCCTTCAAGGCACTGATGCTATAAAGTTATTTTTAGTGCCATTTTCTTGGTAGGCTAGAAGCTTCAAGAGTATAGGGACCATGTCTTTTATGCTCCCTGTTAAAAACTCAGTACCTGGGACATAGTAAGCACTCAATAAATATATAGAGAGTGCATGAATAAACAGAGATTTATAAAAGCTTTCATTATATACAGGATAGCTAATGGAAATAGCACTAATGGTATCTGTAGCAACAAACAGAAGATATAATATAGAACTGTGAGCTTGTGCATGTAATTATATAGATTCATTTTAGTCCAGAGCCTTAGTCCCAAGATTGAGGTTGCATGTCAGAAAGATAGATCATCTCCTTAGTTATAACAATTTGAGAGGTGTGGGAAGTTCCCTTGGCCAAAAATTATTTTCACCTGTCTCTCCAGAACCTTAAATAACTATTAGTGGAGGCACTATTTTAAGCCTATTTGCAAATGCAAATATTTTCATGGTATACAGAACACAGTAAACCACCACCTGGGCTCTTTTCTGACCTAAGACCATTTCTTTTCAAATGAGCTATTGGGGTCTCTGGTACCAAGAGGGGCCAATATTGGCATAGGGTGCTTGGATAGGAAGAAAAAATGGGGAAAGGTTTCTGAATCAGAGAAGGAGAAGGCCAAAGAAGAAAGCAGAGATCACTGCAGAGGCTGTAAGTTTTGCCTCCATCCTGTGGAGCTCCCACTGGCACAAGGGATTCAGGCAGGACCAGTATCCCTGAACTACTTCTGAAGCAGAGCTACATGGAGTGCCCAGCACTCTAAGGCCAAGAGAGGCTGTAAGTTGTTTGATCAGGGGCACCTTCTGTTTCCTGCCTGTCCTGTCTCTTAGCTCCCAAAGCAGAAGAAGGGATCTGGCTGGAAGAAACACAATTTTGTAATGCCCTACCTCAAACATAGTCAGACTGAGAAGTAAGCCTGATGTTCGAAGATTTTAAGCATGCACTCCATACCCCTTTTTAACCATTCTCTTGCCGGCCCCACCTCTGAACATTGGCCCAGTTTTATCCCACATCATACTCCCCAGGCACATGAGTTTCTTAAGAACATACCTGTCACAAATGCCCATCCACTGCAGCTCTTAGAGACCAAATGTATAAGCCCAGTAGCATTCCCAAGAAACACAGAAGCAAGGAATGAAGAATAAAAAAAGAAGAGTCTTTTTGAGCTAGCCGTTTCTCCTAACACTAATTGTAGAGAAGAAGAGGCCAGAGCTCAAATGAAGAAAGGGGAACTGACTAGAGAGAATAACACCACAGAAAGGGCCGGGCTCTTCTACCAGATAAGATTGGCAGGTGGGCATTTCCACTGATCACAATGACTACGAATGCACTCTCAGAGAGCTAGTGGGTGTAAAGCCCTGAGGAAACCCCCCAAAGACAGCCCCAGCCACAAACTTGACAAAGTCACCTTCCCTAACAAAGAGACTGATCCAGGAGTGCAGTCTTTAAGGCTCATAGGTAAAGACTAAGCTCAGTTCAACAAATGTCTTGCTGGGCAGCCATGCGCCGGGCCATGTGTCTGGCTCAGCAGGGCTGCAAGACAAAGTCCTCAACCAGAGAGACCAGAAACACCAAGTGCTTTACCTGCAACCTTTCCCCCAAATCATTCATTGCGTACCTCTCCATGGATTCCTCTAGAAGCCAATTGATATACACAGCTCTTATTTTCATATTACCCTAATCGAATCCTAAATGTCCTAAATGTTCCTATTACCTTGGTTCACTATTCCTGGAAGTGGGTGGTACTCTTGAGTTCTGGATACAAGCCAAAGAGGAAGTGGGAAAGGTATGTGAATACTGAGTGGATTTTTCCCAAGCCTAGTGCTTCAGCAAGGACAGAGTTTACATATATAACACTGCTCCCAAATGCCTGGTTTCTCTTTCTGGCCTGATCAGGCCCTGAAAAGCCTTCTTCTGTTCAATGTGGGGGACATTTATGTGCACTGAATCTGCAGTATTTGAGTTCAGGAATGAGGTAGCCCACTCCACGCATGCCTCCCCCTCTCTCTTGGTGGCTATCCGTGCCCTGCTGTACTGGAGAAATTAAAAGTGACTGAGTGAAAGCTGTTATCTAGGTTGAGGAGGTTCACTCAAGCGAGGACACGTGGTGCAGGGGAAGTAGTGCAGGTTTGGAACCAGTGGTTTAAGGTCAAATCCTGACTTGACCACTGGACCCTGGGCAAGTTACTGAACATCTGCCAGTCTCAGTCCTCTCATTTTTGGAATGTAGTAGCTTCCTTACTGCGTTGTTGTGAAAAACAAATGAGGTCTTGCATGTAAATCACCTGGCACAAAGCATGCTTTGTTGGTATTTAGTTGTCATTATTTTTTACCTGTCTTCTTTTCAGACTTTCTGATTCTCATTTTGACCTTTCCACAAAGATCTTCCCCATATCACTGGAAAGGTGATGATCATTCTTCCCAAAATAGGTCTGTAAACCCCTTCACCTTCCATCCACAGCTTCTCAAATCCACAGGGCTCCTACATGGGTCCGGGGCCTTGACTCACAGGGTCACCACTTCCCCTCAGCCATTCTATGTGCATACCTTGGAAACTTCATCCTTTATTCAAGTAGGCCCCACTTGGGGTTTTCCTCTGGATTTTACAATCATATCGTTTTTTTTTTTATTTGAAAGAGTCCATTTGGTTTCCTTATTGTAACATGTGAAATTACCACCCATCAGAATACAGAAGAACTAATTCATATTCAAGTCAGTGTTCAAGTTTCCTTTTTTCTTGTACTCAGCAGTCAAAATGTAAGATAGGCTAAATTGAAAAGTCCTGTTATCAAAATATTTGGAATAATATTTCCCAAACTTCATTCATTCTAGGTACTAGTACCACTTTATATCCATGTAAAATCTGTACTATTCTTCGTATGATGTTTTTTCTCTTAACTTTATTAAGAAAATTTATTTAAAAAGAAATATTTATGTTAATACTAATTTTTTTAAAGTAGTATCATTTGCCATAAATAAAGGATGAGTAAAAATAACACAGCACACTGGGCTTTAGAATCACAAAGACCTGTATCCAAGCCCTAGCTCCACTAGTTAATGCCTGTGCATTCTTGGAGAAGTTACTTAACTTCTCTGAGCCTTATCTTCCTTACAGAAGTAATATTAAATATTTAATAAGCTTGTTGTGAGGATTAAATAGATGACATACATATGATGCCTAGCACAGATTCTGGCATATAGCAGATTCTTTTTAAAAAAGTTGTTTTATTGTTTTCTCTTTTGTATATCCTTCTCCCATCAACTTATGTCAGTTTATTTTTAGAGCAGCCTCCCACAATACTGTGGGCCAGGCAGCAGAAACAAAGGATAATAGGGTGTCATGGAATTTTCTTGTTCTATAACTTAGAGTTGCAAGGTTGTTTAAGGGATCTCAGAAGTCATTCCAGTCTCTCACTCAAGTAATGACCCCCTTGATGTCATCTCTGACAGATGAATGTCCAATCCTTGCTTCCTCACTTATGCTGTTATCACTATCTGATAACAGTTGTAAGAGAAAGATCTTCATTATAATAATCCCAAATCTCCCACCACTCACTCCTCAGAACCATAAGTACCATCTAGTTATTCCTTTCCTGTTTTCTAGAACTCCTAGAATATGTATTATTTTACCCCTTTTACATAAAACCCTCAAAATAGTTGGAAGTAGATCTCATAAATTTCCTTAATAGTCTCTTCTCTCAGCTAAATATAATCAGTGTCCTCAAATGTTTCTCATATGATGCGGTCTCTAGATCTAACCAATCTGGTGGCTTTCTCACTGGTACCCATCTCTCCGAGTTTTATTAACATGCCTCTTTTCAGGGAGGGCTCACACAATGGAATGGGCAATGATAAGATCACTTTTGTTAAAGAGTCAGAGATCAAATTAACCTATAAACAGTTGCATTGGGAGGTTGGCCTAACATGATTTTTTTTTTCATATGTCAAGTCAGATGACCACCCCCTGGCCCCATCTTGTTTGTATGTCAGTGTGTGAGGCCAATCAAAATTACTCTGAATCTCATATATGTCATCCATTATATTAGCCATCCTTCCAAGCCTTGTGCCACTTGAAAATCTGATAAGAAAACCTTACTCAATTATTATCAGAGCCAAGGACAGAGAGGGTTAGCAGTGATGGTGGTCAAATGATTGTCAACAGTATCAAATGCTGAGAGGAGGTCGAGTAGCATGAAGATCAGTTCCTTGTGTTTAATGAGGAGGAAGTTACTGGTAACCAGAAAGCTGCTTTCTGTGTGGGACTGCTTCCTCCAGTGCCTCTCTCTCGGATGTTCTCAGATCTGAGGAAGCCAAAGCTTCAAGAAAAAGTAGCAGGAGGGAGTGGCTATAGATGGTAGCTGGGTGGGGGAAACAGATATCTCCCTGATGTTCTTCCTCAACTATGCTCAAGAGAGATTCCCCTGGGACCACATAGTTAGGATTGACTCTGGTAGGCAAAGCTAGAAACCTAGAGGCATTTGGAAACATCTAAACACTTAGGCAAAGTTTTCAAATCCAGTCATATATTGTGCTACTTATAAATGGCTTCCTGTGGCCAGGGGTCAAGAGGTCGTGTAAAGGTATTCTAGAAGGTGGTGGTTCCAACAAAAATAAAATAGTTTCCATGAATAATTGCAGCAGCATTATTTATTGAAATGTTAATTATTGTTTGTTTTCTGAGCTTTCTTGAGAAAGGGATTTTTGCAGTGGAGAAAGCAGAAGAAACCTAAAGTCAAAAGCACTTCTGCACACTTGTGAAAGCCCATGGAAGAGACAATACAGGTGCCTCAGAAGGTGAAAGGAAAGAGACAGAGTACTTCTGAGATGCAAGAGGAGAAGAGGGAAGGAGAGAGGTGTGTGGGTCCTGTGGGCAATGGGACCCGAGCACCCCTTCTCAGTGCTCCCAACGGAATAACAACCTCAGGGTGATGGCTCGCGCCTAGATGCCATTGGCTCAGGGAGCCCAGCCTTAGAGGATAATCTCATTCCTTATTGTGGCGTGGGAGGAGAGAGCTGCCAGACTTCACAGGCCACAATGACGTTGCCAGTGGCAACTGAGACACTGGGGACTTGAAGTCTTTCCACTACTTTCTATGAGTGAGGTAAGCTTTCTGAATTCTGACTGGGCTACAGAAGGGGAAGGGCACCACTGTAGGATCAAGATAGAACCTCCTGTTCAACTGGTAGAATGGGGGCTCAGAGGTGGTATTAGATTGAATTAAAGGAAATAAAATAGTAATAATAAAAAAAAGTGATAATCTCTTACATACTTGGATCCACGGACAGAAATTCATACCCTATACATAAGACAATCCATGCAAGGGGGCCCAGGATTGGACTATTAACACAGTTCCCAAATTGCTCTCAATTTAAAAGTGATACAGCTCAGGGTTGGGTCCTGTTCGCATTTCCAGACCTGCTGCACAACCTCTAATATGCAGAATAGTCAGTCACAGCTTCCAGGGGTTGACATATATGGGTCTCCCGTTTTAATGAAACTGTGCTGGGTCCACAGACAGAATTTTCTGATACAACCTGAGAGAGGGCATAAAACATTTTCTATGAAATTGCTACTGTAAAATTGTATTTTCAGAACCCTTTCTGCTTAAAGTATAAATATACTAACTGCTAAGAAAATGAAAAGACAAGCCACAGACTGGGAGAAAATATTTGAAAAACATATCTGATAAAGAACTGGTATCTAAAATGAATAAAGAATCTTTAACACTCAAAGAAAAGAAAACAACTCTACTTAAAAATGGGTAAAATATCTGATCATACATCTCACTACAGATAGTACATTAGTACAATAAAAGATGCTCAATATTACATGTCATTAAGGAATTGCTAATTAAAACAATGAGCTACTATTATACACCTATTTTAATGGCTAAAATCCAAAGAAAAATTGATGATACCAAATGCTGACAAGGATGTAGAGTAACAGGAATTCACATGCATTGCTGGTGCCTGCCTATATCAATGGAAAGTAATATAGGCACTTTGGAACACATTCTGGCAGTTTCTCAGCAAACTTAAAACATAAGCCTACCGTACGATCCAGCAATCATGTTCCTAGGTATTTATCCAAATGAATTGAAAATTTATGTCCACACAGAAGCCTGCACATGAATATTTATAGTAACTTTATTTATAATCACCAAAAATTGGAAGCAACTAAGATGCCTTTCAATAGGTGAATGTATAAACAAACTATGATACATCCATACAATGGAATATAATTCAATGATAAAAAGAAATATGTTATCAAGCCATTAAAAGACATGGAGGAGCCTTAAATGCATTTTGCTTAATGAAAAAAGCCAGTCTGAAAATTTATGTACTGTATGATTCCAACTAGATGACATTCTAGAACAGGCAAAACCATAGAGACAGTAAAAAGATCAGTGGTTGTTAGGGGATGAGAGGAGGGATGAACAGGTGAAGTACTGGGGATTTTTAGGGCAGTCAAACTATTCTGTATGATACTGTAATGGTGGATATATATTATTATAAATTTGTCAGAATCATAGAACTATAGAACAGAAAGAGAGAAACTTAATGTAAAGTATGGACCTTAGTGAATAATAATGTATCAATATTGTTCATTAATTGTAACAAGTATACCACATTAATTCCAGATGTTAATAAAAGGAGAAACTGTGTGCAGGGAAGAGGAGATATGGGAATTCTCTGTACTATTTGCTTAATTTTTCTGTAAATCTAAAACTGTTCTAAAAATAAAGTATTAATATTTAAAAAACACACACACTAACCACATGCACCGATTCCTGGTAAAGTAACTAAATTAATGCTGTGACATTTTAGAGGAATTCTAGACTAGTGGGTAAGAGAATTAGCATCAATTTCACAGTCCAAAGGTTCACTTCTCCATGTTGCAAACTTGTATTAAAACACCATACATAAAATATTGCTATAAAAAAACACTAGTTTTGTATTTCTATTTTGACATTTTCTGCAGCTTTCTGGTGCAAAATCATAGATTTTTATGTTAATTCCTTAGGTAAATTAAAGAAAAAGCCCCATTGTTTTCTAAGGCCAGATCAATAAAAAAAAATAGCTTTCAGTTCCATGTTTCTAGAGGAACATTCTTAGAAATATCGTAAGTTTCTTTTTTCTTTGAGGGGGAGATATAGTCTTGACCTATACTTAGGAGCAAATTTTGTGCAGTTATGCATTAGAGGTTAAGTTGTTTTCTTTGTCCAAACCCAAATTTTACAGCCTTGGTATTTATATCTTACAAGTAGGTTGCCAAGGTAGGGAGAGACCTTCACTCTCACTACCTTTTGCACAGGCTCCCCTCTCAACCTAGGCGGGCTTATTCAGTCTCCCTAACTGCCCTGGGGTATCTCTTTTTATTCACTTTCTCATGATGCAAATTCGTACCTATCATTCATGCATGCTAAAAAAGAGGCAACAGTGTATTGTTTCTTAAATTGTATTCAGCCAACTCCTGAACACAGAAACTAGGACCCAGTGACACACTTTTGCCTAGATGTCCTCTAAGGAGAAGTCAGAAAGGTAAGGGATGCCAACAGTTATCTGTAAGATTCTATCAAGTGAATACAAAAGATTCTTGTCTTCATTTTCTCTCAAAATCAAACAGTGGGTTGATAAAACATACCTGACCTCAGCAGTAAAATACATGTGTTTGGATTGAAGATTACTTTAGCATGTATTAAAAGGAGGTTAAGGAAACTTTGTCAAAGGTTAAGCATCAGGAGGCATGCATTTTAGAAAAAGAAGTATTGTTGTACTGGGGATGGGTGTGGCATTTAGGTGAGCTGTGATGTTAGCAGTAAGGGCCAGCGAACAAGAGGAGGGAGGTAGGGTTGGACAGAGCTCAGGCTAGGGTCAACAACCCCAGCAAGCGAGGAGTCAGTCTTTCCACACACAGGATCTGAATGGGGTCATGGTCTGGTGGAGATGTGTCAGAGTGGGGTGGGGGTGTACTACCACACCCCTAGTATCAGGAGTTTCTGGAAAGTGTGATATCTACAGTGTGGTGGGTGCAGAGACTTCATCAGTTTCTCCCTGTGGAACAGGCCCATCTCTAGGGATTAGGCTTCAGGGGTCAGTGGGGAACTGGACCACAGGTCAGGAAACAAGGCTAAGCCGGAGAATGACCCTATCTTGAAAAATGGAGGGACTCACAACTCAGCCCATGGGCACTAGAGACCAGGATTGTAGCAGCAACACCACATTCAGAGCAGTGCTACTGCCTTGCCTGCGGCCTGTATACAAACACCTTATGAAAGGGGCTGGGCAAAACTTTGGAGATGGTGCCATGGCATCCATAGGAACTGGTACTAACTACAGGCTCTAGTGATATACACATGCAAACATTTTTATGCTTTATCTGTTCCTACCCATCTATGTATCTTGGTAATAATTTCTGATAATACTTTAACTTCTACAGATGTAATTACATCTATGTAAGTTACTTCTGGAATGTCTACTTTCAAGTTTGTCTTTATTCATTCAACAAATACTTAACCAGCCCCCATTGAGTGTGGGCCCTAGGCTGGTCCTGTGACCCAAGATGAGCAAAAAAAGAGGGTCCTTGCCTTCTCAGAGCCTGTAGGTGTGTGTGTAAGAGACCTACACCAACCTAATAATGTCAGTCAAGGTATATGCCACCAAGTGATTTTCGACATAAACAACTTCAGTTGAGTATGACCTCCTAATGACTGACTAAATACCATCTTAAGAGCATGAAGTAGATTCCAATTAGGTCATGTTGGTCATAATTAAGATAAGATTTCCCAGGCCCTGTGTCTCAGGAATAAGCTTCTTTAGGAGATATCAGTTCTCCTTCACTTCATATTTTAAATGGTCACAGTGTCTGTATGACCTTCAGTGACAGTTGACACAGTAGAGAGATGTCAGTCGAGGAAAGGGTAGACTAAGTAATTCTTAACTTCTTATTTAATAATTCTATAGTCTAGCTCTTCAGTAGAGCTCACAATACAATCTTATAGTCTCAGGACTTCCTCTGATAGTTTACACAAAAGATGTCCTATTAGCTAACAAATAACAAAATTATGTAAAATATTTCCAAGTTGAATGAAATATAAACAGAAACAAGTTTAAAAATTGATAACAATAAACTACCAACATCAGAGATAGTACTTTTCAGAATTAACAATGTAAGTATCTGGTTCAAAACGTATTGTCCTTTCAATCTTTAGTGCTACCTGGGAACACTAAACCAAATTCATAAGATTGTGGTCTCTTAATTTAAAGTGGTCCATTTGCTTAAAGGTACGCACTTACACATTCTAAGAAACTGCCATTTCTTTCACACAGCATCTGACATTTGCCATTTCCTTTATAATCTCAGAAGAAATAAAAGACAATATTCTAAAAATAAAAGTTGCTTGAAGAATTAAGTCCATATGATTCTTTCTTATATGCACAGAGGAAGGAATATAATACATAACAAAACTAACACATTTTAAAAAATGATAGCATATTTCAAATTTAGGGAAGCATGAAGATCTGTGAAAGCACCTTTTTATGCAAAATATTTATATGAGTGTAAATAAAATATGCACTACAAAGTAAAATAAAATAGAGTGGGACATACAGAACACAGCCAATATGACTAAGCTTGTTGAAAAAAAAAACCACTGGATTTTTTAAAGCTTCCATTTCACAACAGGGTTGAGGGAGGGGGCATTGCACACCCAAAGGCTCACTTCCCTATGGCATCTTTGTAAGCTAAAGAAATGAACATAAGACTTCTGAGAACCCTTAAAATATGTATTTATCAACCTGGATTTGCAATTTTCAAATTGATGGTGCAGAACCATAAAGGTGTAATTTTTGTGGCCCTCTCTGCACGCCTTTATCTGGAAGATTCCAAAGGTCCACCATATGGGTATTGCTACTTGAAAGAAATTTTCCAGTAAAACAAGATGTTACTTTTCCTATTCTTTAGAGATGTGAATAAGGGATGGCTTCTTTTGCAAAGGACCTTAGCTTTCCTAAAATCTGGTTTAAGATAGAAAACAATCACACATAAGCCTTGAGCTGCTTGGCTACAGTTTTAATATGAGGAGTTGAAATATTTAAGGGCAGAATTGGTAAACTCATTCGATTTTGCATTTCATGGATTGGAAACAAAATATCGCATTCGTCATTTCACTTGAGTTGAATTTTCACTGTGCATGGCCTATTTGCATACAAACAAAAGAGATTATTTTTAAAAGAGGTTTCCTTTGTTTTTGTTTTGGTCCTTTGGGATGATTGTGGTAAGTAAGAAGGGACCAAGCTATTTTCATACCTTGGATTTCACATATTGTGTTTAAGTCACCCTTCATTTTCTCTTCCTCACCACTCACTTGCAATTTATTGGCCACTAGTTTTGGGGTCTTCATCACCTCTTATCTGGACTATTGCAATAGCCTCCTGGTTGTTTCTCTCTCACTATCCTTTACCCTACTACTCTTTTTCATAAAAAAGAATCTGATTACAAAACATTCTTGCTTTAAAGACTTGCTCTCTGTTCCTCATGGGCCAGTGGTCACACTTCTTAGCAAGGCACACAAGGCCCTTCATAGACTGAATCCAATTTTTCTCTTCTGCTTTTATCAATCAACCCATATAATTTACCCTCTAGTCATACTTGTACTGTTCACTATTCCTGGACCCTTTCAGTCCTTTTAGACCAGGGGTCCCCCAACCCAGGGCTGCAGAAGGTGGCCTGTTAGGAACTGGGCTGCACAGCAGGAGGTGAGTGGCAGATGAGTGAGTGAAGCTTCCTCTGTATTTGTAGCCACTCCCCAGTGCTAGCATCGCTGCCTTAGCTCCACCTCAGCTCACCAGGCATTAGATTCTCATAGGAGCACCGGTCCCTGGTGCCAAAAAGGTTGGGGACCACTGTTTTAGACATTTTGCCTTCTTTGCTTTTGTATAGCTTTTTCTTCTGCCTGGAATGCCTTTCTTGCCTTCTCTGTCTGAAAAAAAAACTCAATTCTTCTTTTGAGATCCAGATTATTCCACAGTTCACAGTTGATACCTTCTCTGCCATCATTTCCTCCTATTTTCACCATATCTGTATCTTTCTCCCTCCCAAATCACATTGTTTATTCTTCCCTTATAATAATTTCCTCATTTGTATTAAAATTTCACTGCTCATGTAACTATCCTGACCTGAGTTCCACAAGGGCAGGAAACATGTTCCACTCTCCTTTGCCTTCCTGGTGTAGTAACAGGTCCAGTTAATGTTAGTAAAGTTAATATTTGTTAGCAGATTGCTTATAAACTAGGTATTCTGCTAAGTACTTCTAACGAATCACTTTATTTAACCTATACAATAAACATACAAAGTTTTACAGATGAGGAAACTGAGTTTCGGAGAGGTTAGGACACTTGCTCAGGGCCACTAAGCTGGTGATCTGAAGGTTTCAGCAAGATATAGAATTGAATCAGTTTTAATTTCTAGCCAATAATGTTATATGACTATCATTAGAATGTCGGATACATGTCAGCATAATTTTATGGTGTGGTTTGGCACTTTTTGAGTAAGTCTCTCCACTCTGCTCCTTACTAATTGTGTGAGCTTGAGTAAGTAACTAAACCTCTCTAAACTTCAATTTCCTCATTTTTATTTTTCAGTGGAGGAAAACGATGCCTAGTTCACATGGTCATTGTAAGGATTCAGGGGCAACACCTATGTAAGGTCCCTAGCCCCATGCCTATTAATCACAGCAATCATTTATTCCTTACTACTCTGAGCCATGCAGTTCATATTTTTCCATTCCATTAGTCTTTACCCTCTGAAAATTTAAAGCTATTAAACCTTCCAACAGCTAAAGAAACTGAGGCTTAGAGGAGGGTTTGTCCAGTTAAGAGATCACCTTTCATCACCAAAAGTTTTGAGCAGTTATCTATCTGCTGTCTCCATGTTCTCAGCTCTCTGAGATCTACTCCTTCTTTTTAGCTGGGAGTGTTCTGCAAAGGTCATCAAAGGCCTCTGAACTGACATTTTCAGCAATTCTCCTACTTCACCTTTCTGCAGAATTTGATGCTGTGACTACCCTCTGCTTTGCATGTTTCTGCGCCCAAATTTCCTCTTCTTTATAAACAAACCTGAGTCATCTTGGATTAAGGCCCACCCCAATGACCTCATTTTAATCTGATTATCTCTAAACACAATCACGTCCTGATTCAACATGTGAATTTTGGGGACACAATTCAACTCTTAGTATTTAGTCCCTAGAGTCACTTTTTCTGTCATATCTCATGTGCTTAATGAAGAAAATTGTAAATACATTTTGTCTTTCCATGGGCATGTCCTCCTCTTTCTTGCATCTCTCGCCTTCCTTGGTTTCTATGACATCACTTCCTCCTGCTTTGCTCCAATATCTCTAGTCCCTCTTTGGTGTCTATTATGGACTTTTTATCCTCATTTACCTTCTTAAATGTCAAAATTTTACAGGTACCATCCTTGGTTGCTTCTTGCCCCACCATAGTCCTCTCCCTGGCAACCTCACTCACAACGGGAATTTCAACTTCAGCTGTATTTGTGCTGAAGACTCTTAATGTCTATTCCAGCCCATACTTCTTTTCTGAGCTTTGCACCTGTATATCCACTTATCTACTTTCACATCACCATTCACCTACTCCACAGGATCTCAAATTCAGCACATTAAAAAACAAACTCACTTTCTGTCCTCTCTTGCCCCCAGCCCAAGTATATAAGATTTATATACTTAAATCTCTCCTTCCAATCTCTACCTCTGTCAAAACCCAAATCCTATCAATTCTATTGCTTAAAAATCTCCCGAAAGCATCCTCCCCTCTCCAATTCCACCATAATTACCCTGGTTTCAATCCTAAACACCTCTCCTTGGATTATACAACAGTTTTCTAAATGGTCTCCTTGTCACCAAATCAGTTTTGCACTCTGCTGCCAGAGAAAATTTTTAAAGAAAATTTTATCATTACCTTTGCTTGCTTATGACTTTTCAAACTTAGACTATTACTTTAGGATAGTCACGACTGGATGTCTGGGCTCTAGGGCTTTATTGTCCTGGTCCCTCTCAGTTTCCACCTTATCCTCTTTTATTATTGCCTGTCAGGCATCTTCTGTATAGTTGCAATTCCACCAAGTACTCTATTTGTCTATTTAATCACCCAGACCTTGGGTCTTTAAACCATGTTGACTCCTGGATAAAGCCCACAGCTGGTGGCCTATAAAAGCCCCAGCGGTGTCTCTGAGTCATCTCTTCTCTCCTGCACTAGGTCTTTGCTCCCAGCTTTCTCCCTATACCTAACTAGGCTCTTGGCTTCCTTACCTCTCCCTCCTCTCCAGCATTTGGTTTCCCACTGTGATGGAAGTCATTCCCTGTAAGTGGCTGGTCTTGTCCTTGGGCTCTGCCTGTTTCAAGTCAGCTCTCTTTGGAGCCCAGCTTGGGGTTGTCCTGACAGGCTCAGAGTGTATTGAACGCTTCTGCTTGAAAAACCTACCTGAATTTTAGTTCTAGCACTGCCATCAAGTAGTTGTGTAATCTTGGATAAATCACTTTCTCTATAAAAATCTTACAACCACCTTATGACAAGTCACAATTATCCCAATTATATAGATAAGAAACTGAGAATTACAACTGTTAAGCAACTTGCCCAAGGTCACACAGCTAGAAAGTGGGAGAAGCTGGGATCAAACCTCAGCACTCAGGTTCCAAAGTGTGGCCACTTAACCACTACACTGTTCTTTCACTTAATATGCAGCTTACTTTAGAACCATGCCATTACATTAAAAAATAAGGAAATGAGAGCTCCAGTCTCTTGCACATGGAATATGCTATGTCAAGAGACAAAAAAAAAAAAAGTTAAACACAAAGGCCAAAGCCCTAACAATGGAATTCCACAAATTATGGGTTATTGATTTATTTTTCTGAAACATCTAACGTTATTCTGCCTACAGATGTAATGCAAATTTAAAAACACAAAGTAGAAAATAGAAATCATCTGTATTTCTAACACTGTATGTATATAGGTATCACATATAAAAGTAGTAGCACTGTATTCTGCTTTTATTCTCTTAAGCTAAACACATTAAGAATTGTTCTGCAGCAGAATTTTTAATGATTGTATGGCATTCCATTGTGGATGTTTCCTAACTAACCAATTACCTATGTTCAAACATTTGTTTGTAAGATTTCTCCTATTAGAAATAATGGCAAGAAAAATATCCATGTCATTAAAACTTGACAAACATATATGATTATGTGTCCTTTTGTATCAGCAGATTATTGTCCAGAAAGATAATATTATCATGAGCTGACAATGACGGTATAAATGTTCCTCCCTCCTTAGAAACATGTAGGATTTTTGCTTGCTCACTTTTTAAACAAAATATTTACCACTTTGATAAAAGAAAAACATTTCACTATTTCAATTTGTATTTCTTTTATTTAAGATAAGACTAAACATTATATACTGGCTATTTATATTTTAAATTTTTTTGCTTGTAATTAATTATTAGGCATTATTAAACAAAGAGAATCTTAAGAAAAATATAGCCAATGCCTGTGATTCCATAGACATCTGTAGGCAGTATTAACATAATTAAGTGGTACCACCTCTATGGTTCCATAAAAATTATAAATTCTGAAAATTTTTTTTATATTTATTTAACAATTCAAAATTCCACTGGAGGGAAAGAAATTTTAACTTGGAATTTAAATTCTAATCTTCTGAAATAAAAGCAGCAAAGCTATTTCCCAAACCAGTAAGCACTAAGTAGATGAGGATTACTTAGATTTTCAAAGAACAATAATAAATAGATACTGGTCCCCCTGCCACCATCCAAGAGAAGGGTGGGTATAACCTCTTCCAGTAAATCACTGTCATGGGAGCCTGGTGGGCATGGAAAAATCTTGTGATATAGAGTAAAGTGTCAAGAAATGTTTAAGCTCTTTCCTTATAAAGTAGTGTGAACTTCAGTTGGTTTTTAAGCTTTAAACCAGAGTTACCTCATTCATAAAACATAATGATGATATAATCTACCTGAGAGTCACTGTGAAGATTAAAATTCAATGAAACAACACTAGTAAAATACACGCACATCAAGTATCTTTAATACCTGGTAGCTAGTTAAATTACTCTACTTCTTTCCACTACCTCACTCTGCTCAGAAACTCCCAAGGCCTGTTTGTGACTCATTATCTGGGTTCTGCAATTTTCTCTTAGATTTCTTCTACCTCTTACTTTTCTTTAGCCTGTCTCCCTCTGCCTTCTCTATTCCATGATCCCATCCCCAGGCCAAATTGACCTTGAGTATATCAAAATTTTCTCCCTATCATTTGTCATATGTGTTCAAACATTTTAAAATTTCATGATCCTTAAAACTAACAACTGCAACATTGAAATATTTGAAAGACAAATTTACAAAATCAAAATTAATCACTTTTTTAAAATTAACAACCAGTATAATTCTAGGCAGCTCAATAATTCTCACCTTTGAATGGCAGTCAAATGTCTTTGACAGAAATTCTTTAAAACCCTTCTGCCTTGGAGCTATGAAATCAACCTAGAGTGGATGCTCCAAGAAGAAGAGAATGGCTTTGGGATTTTAGCTAATGTTTTATAGCATAGACCACTCTTTCTCCCTGGTGTTTCTACTTTTGGTTTCTGTATAAATATGTCCTTAGTACATATTACCATTCTTGGGCAGGAAAGACAGAAAACAGAGCACCATCTTCAACTTACCCTGCCACTGAGGTCACTTAACTCAACATTGCCTTTTGAAGAATAAGAATGATCACTCACCATCTGTGATCCATCTTGGCCACATCTACTGTGGGACTAACAGCTGGGAATGAACTTGCTTGTCTGTCTGTCTGTGTTAGTCCGTGTCGCAGTGAAAGAAGAAGCAATCTCTTCCACGCCTGCCAAAGTCTTCCTCTTCAATGACTGTATACTCTGTGACTTTTTGTTCCTCTTTTGTCATATTTTGCTGACACTTGTGGAACAAATCTAACCCTTTCCGCCCATTCAAATTCATTGACTAGGTCTAAATATATTTTTAAAAATTAATTCAGTAGCTTCAGTTTCAGACATAGCACTAAGACAAGGTAGACTGAAAATCTCACCTTTTGAAATTCCTCCTAAAAACCTAGAAAATAAGATAACTAAAAAGAGAAAACAAAATCACTGCATCTCTAAGAGAATAAAAGAAGCTTGTACAGAGTTTGGTAAGACAATAAAAAGTATGATTTATTATGAACGTGGATTGGGAGTGCTGTTGGAGAACATCTCCCCATCCCTTGCTGATTCTTACCACCAAGATGATGGAGGATTTCAATGAACTTCAGGGAAGGGATGAAGGAGATGTCCTTCTGTGAAAGTTGCACAACCAAGGAGGCCAAACAAAATTACCGCTTTTATCATTTCGTTCTTACGACAGCCAAAGATTAAACTGGTTAAAGATTCCTGAAATAGATGTCTAAAAAAAAAGAAGCAGTATTCTAAAATTGAGAGATGTACTTCAAAGAGAAACATAAAATTCATCAAACAGAAACTACAAACAGAGGAAAAGAAATTTATGCACAGGAACTAAAAAAACACCCTTAAGGAACTCAAATGGTCAAGATTGTCAAATATATATATATATTTTTTTTCAGATAAATATTGTGAACATTTTAAATTTTAAAGACAAAGAAAGCTATAAACAAAATTAAAAAGTAAGCAGACTGTAGAGAAGAATACACCAGCTTGCACTCTTACTCAATTCTAAATGTTAGAAAATCACAGAACCATATCTATAGAGTTTTTAGGTAGCATTTCCTATGCAGATATGGTGCCAGTTAAATGTAAAGCCAATAGAAACATATTACCAAGCAGACAGGAAAAAAAGAATAACAAAAATACCACCACCAAGATAACCTTTCAAAATAAAGATATGCTCTAAAATAACAAGAAATAAATTAAAATTGAAAGCCTAAGAATGGAGGAGCTATGATTTCAAAAATATAGTGGTGAGCTTGAAATCTAATTAAATATATAACATTAGACTAGATAATTGTTTTAAATTAGTTTAGAAGATCAGAATGTTAAGAATTATTATAAAGAGGTTGCCTATCTTATTTTTAATGAGGTTTGAAAATAACAGGTGATAGAGAGAATTCTGAGAAGATGGCTGAGTAGGATGCACCAGAAGCCTGTCTCTCCACCTAGACAGTTGCATTGGCAGAATCTGTCATGTACTTTCATGTTTCTGGCAGCAATACTCATAATAACCAAGATATGGAAAAAAAAACTAAGTGTACATTGAAGGATGAATAAATTAAAGAAAATGTGACACACACACATGCTCACACGTTAGTCAGCCCTAAATAAGCAAAAAATCCTGCTGTTTTTGACAACATGGATGAACCTGGAGAAAATTATGCTTAGTCAAATAAGCCAAACACAGGAAGACAAATACTATATGATCTCAATATAGAATCTTAAAAATTTTTAAATAATTTATTTTTTAATCACAGTTGAAATATAATATTATATTAGTTTCAGGTGTACTACACAGTAATTAGACATTTATCTAACTTACAAAGTGATCACCCTAATAAATTTAGTACCCACCTGACACCATACATAGTTATTGCAGTATTATTGACTATATTCCCGAGGCTATATTTTATACTCCCATGACTATTTTGTAACTACCAATATGTACTTCTTAATCCCTTTCCCCTTTTTTCAGCCTCCCAGCCCCCTCCCATTTGGCAACCAAAATAATCTTGAAAAAGAAAAACAAAGCTTAAGGACTCATACTCTTGATTTCAAAATTTACTATTAAGCTACAATAATAAAAACAGTATGGTACTGGTATAAAGGCAGACATATAGACCAATAAAATAGATTAGACAGCCCAGAAATATACTCATATATATGGCCAAATAATATTTTGACAGGGGTGCCACGACCATTCAGTGGGGAAAGAACAGTCTTTCCAACAAATGGTGTCAGAAAAAACTAGGAATCCACATGCAAAAGATTGAAATAAGACCCTTACCTAACACATTACACAGAAATTAACTCAAAATGTATCAAAGACCTAAGTGTAAAAACTAAAAACCATAAAAATCTTACAAGAAAACATGGCAAAACCTTTATAATACTGAATTTGGCAATGATTTTTTGGATATGATACCAAATGTACAGGCAACAAAAGAAAAATAGACAAATTTGACTTCATAAAAATTTTTAAATGTTATGTATAAAAAGACAATATCAACAGAATAAAAAAGCAACCCATAGAATGCAAGAACATTCACGAATTATAAATCTGATAAGAGATTAATATCTAGAATATTTAGAGAACTCCTCAAACAATATCAAGAAACAATAACTCGGTTTAAAAATGGGCAAAGGACTCTAATAGACATTTCTCCAAAGAAGATATGTAAATGACGAAAAGCAAAAGATGCTCGTCCTCACCCTTAAAAATAGTCAAAATGGTAACTTTTTATTATGTATTTTGCTGCAATGACAAAATGCCACAGACTGGGTGGCTTAAAGAATGGAAATTTATTTTCACACATTTCTGGAGGCTGGAAGTCCAAGATCAAGGTGTTGACAGGTTTGGTCTCTTCTGAGGCCTCTCTTGGGCTTTCAAATGACCACCATCTTGTGTGTTCTCACATGACTCTTCCTCTGTGTATACCTACTCTTGGCGTCTCTTCCTCTTCTTTTAAGGACAGTAGTAGTCCTATTGGATTAGGGCCACACCTTTATGACATCAATTAACCTGAATTACCTCTTTAAATGTCGCATCTTCAGTGATTTCATTGGTGCTAAAGGAGGTGCCTTCTTCAGATGGCTATTCATTGAAGTCCTGTGTTCCTTGCTGGCTGTTGGCAAGAGTCCTCAGTTCCTCATCCTGTGTTCGTCTACTCACGATACAGTACCTAGTTTCCCCCAGAAGAAATTATCCAAGAAAGAGAGCTTAAACTACACTATCTTTTGTGGTTTAAATTTAAATGTCATATGCTGGCCATTCTACTTTTCATTAGAAGCAAGTCAAGTCTAGACTCTATTCCTTGGGAGGGGAACTAGATGCCATTTTTTAATGATATTTTAAAACTGTTACAGAAGAAGATATATTTTCAGAACTAGAATTATAGGGTAATATAGTCATGAATATACTTAAGGTCCTTCTCACTTTTTGCCAAACTAATATTCAAAAGGATTCTATCAAGTTATGCTTTCATGAGCAAAAGGAAAATCGATCAATTTCATTAGTCAGGGAAATTTTATCTTTTAGAAATTGTGTTTTTATGAACTTTTCATCTCTTGAAGTACTTCTCATTAATTTGTGTGTGCTTTTTACATATTAAAGTTAATAATTTATATATGTTCTTTTCTCATATTTGTACTAAGGACATTTTTTGAAATACAGATATTTTACACATTTTATAATAAAAACTATGGACTTTTTTATATGACTTCTTCCACTACTCTCAAGTTTAGAAAAACTATTTCTAACTAGAAATATTTTAAAATTCTTTTTCTAGTTTTTGAGATTGTGTTTTTACATGTAGCTGCAATCGTGTTGAATCAATTTTTCAAAGTGGTATGCTTTGAGAATCTAAATGCCTTTCAAATTTTCAATATTATTTATTTAATTCTGGTTCACTCTTCTACTGATTTGGGACATTTCCTTAATAATGAATTAAAATCTTATATGGGTATGGAATAAAATACAGTTTGGGGACTAATATGTTCCATATTTTTTTAATACTATATTCATGTTCTCGGGCTATCAAAGCAGAATACCACAGACTGGGTGCCTTAAACAACAGAAATGTATTGTTTTCATAATTCTGAAAGCTGGAAATTCAACGTCAAGATACTGTCAGGGTTGGGTTTTGGTAAAACTTCTCTTTCTGCCTAGTAGATGGCCACCTTTTTACTATATCTTCTCATGGACTTTCTGTGTGTGGAAAGGATCTCTGATGTCTTTTTCTCTTGTAAGGATACTAATTCTATTATATTAGGGTTCCTTATGAACTCATTTAACCCTAATTAATCCACTTAGAGGCCCTATCTCCCAATACAGTCATATTGGGGTTTAAGGCTTCAACATATGAATTTGGGGGCCCACAATTCAGTCTATATTTTTAGTATTATTAAGGCTATTTCTTTTCATTACTTTTTCCTCAAAATCTATAAAAGTCATAGTTATTATTCTTTTTACTTACATGCTGAAGTAATTTTGTTATATTTAAAGAGTAAATCTTTTAAGTCTTTTAAAAACTTAATTAGCAAATTTTATAGTTATGTTACTTTTATCATCTACTTTCACAATGCTATAAAAACAATACATTGTTATTTTGCTTTAAACAGTTATCTTTTAGCACATTTAAATCTAAAGAAAATAAGATTTTATTTTCTTTTATTTATTCTACTTTATTATTTAAATTTCTGTATATAACCAATTTTCCAACCTTTCACTTTTTCTGCCTAAAGTTTTTTGTTTTTGTTTTTATATTTTTTACAGCATAGGTATACTGGCAATAAATTCCATAAGTAGTTGTCTGAAAAAGTATTTCTCTATCATTCCTGAAGACTATTTTTTATGAGCAAAGAATGTGGGTTGACAGTTTTATTTCCTGCTGCACTTTAAATATGTCGCTCCATTGTCTTCTTATATACATGGTTTCTGAGAGAAAAAATCTGCTGTAATTTGTATCTTTGTCTTTCTGTAGGTAATATTTTTTTTCTCTGTGTGTATTTTCAAGATATTCTCTTTGTTTTAATATTGGTATAGACTGAATTATGTTTCCCCAAAATTCATATGTTGAAGTCCTAATCCCAAGTACCTCAGAATGCAACTGTATTTGGAAAAATGGCTTTTAACAGGGTGATTAATTAAAGTGAGGCTGTTAAGATGGTCCCTACTCCAATATGACTGGTATCCTTATAAGAAGAAAAAGTTTGAAATTGAAAAGAGATACCTTGGATGATATTTTCCTTCAGATCCTGCTTGCTCTGTTCTGTTTTTCTCCCATTTTATTTTTTCTCCTTCTTATCAGTTTATGAAATTTTTATTGACTCATTTTCAAGTTCCATGATTCTTTCTATTGCTGTGTCAAGTCTATTGATGGGCCTCTTTAAAGTATTTTCATCTCTGTCACTGAATTTTTTTTTACTAGCATTTCTATTTGATTCTTTCTTGTAGCTGACATTTTTTTGCTGAAATTATCTATCTAATTTTGCATGTTGCCTAACTTTTCCATTAGATCTGTTAAAGTCTTAATAATTATTATTTTAAATTCTCTGTAAGATAGTTTCATGTTTTCATCTCATTCAGATGATTGCTTCATCTCTTTAGATCTTGATTTTTCTTGCCATATTTTATATGTTACCCCCATTATATGTTGACATCTTAACCCCCAATGTGATCATATTTGGAGATGGGGCATTTGAGAAGTAATTGGGCTTTAATGAGGTCATCAAAGTGGGGCCTTCCTGGTGAAATTAATGCTCATCTGAGGAGGGACACCAGGCAGCTTTATTTCTCTCTCTCTTTCTCACCAAAAGAAGACATAGTGAGAAGACAGCCTTCTGAAAGCCAAGTAGAGAGCCCTCGTCAGAATCCAACCATTCTGGCACTCCGATCTTGGACTTGCCAGCCTCCAGAAATGTGAGAAATAAATTTCTGCTATTTAAGCCACCCAGTCTATGGCATTTTGTTATGACAGCCTGAGCAGACTAAGATAACCTCACAATTTTTTGTTCAAAGTCAGATGTGTAATATAAGATAATAGCTACTAAGGTAAATAGTTTTATCCTTAAAGATAAGCATGCCTTTCCTTCTGCTAGGCCCTTTGTAATATTGGGTATTTGTGTCAATTTTATCTGGAGTTGAATTGAGTTTGAAGTTTATTGTTGCTATGGTTAACCTTAGTGCACTATAGGCTTCAAATTCTCTGGTGATACCTTGAGTGGTCTATTTGCCAGAATGTTTCTCTCAGTGTCTGCTCCGCACTTGGCTTCATTTGTCTCTGCTTTGTTTTGAGTCTTCCCTTTAAAATGCTCCTTAGAAAGAATCTGTCTTTTGCAGCTTTCCTAGCTATACTCCATTCTTATTTTTACTTGATGCTTATTCTAGTGTTTATGGGGGTAGGGGTGAAGAAGTCATAGTTCTCTGATGTACTCACTGCTTCAGTTTTAGTCAGACATTGTCACCCTGCTTCTTATGAGCCTTCACTATTGTTCTTGCTCCTCCTCTAGATCTAGTTCTGAGCCAGAACCTTTTCCTGACTTTTTCCCTGGGGTAAATATATATTTTTTCCTGTTTCCCTCCCCAAATCGCAATGGGCTCATACCAGAGTCCTAAGGATACAGTTTTTGTTTTTATTATCCCTGCAGATAACCTTTTCGTTCCATAGTGGAGGCAGAATAGATGGGTTTGGGCAGAGTTTTGACAGCAATGTCTTTCCCCTCTCATCCAGCCATCCTTGTGAGGAAATTTCCACAGGATTTTCTCCAGTTTTCCTTGTGAGCTCTTCACAGAATAAAAAATGCAAAAAAGTGCAGCCTTCCAGGGGCTTTACTATGTACATTAGCCACACTCAGCCTTTAGCAATTTATTATAATTTTCCAGTCTATTCTTGTTACTGACTTATATGTCATCTGGAGGCATCTGCCTCAGGTCATCAAATGTTCTGGTCCTGTTTTTCCAAATAGGGTCTTGTCTCTTCCTAAATTTTGAGTTATGTTTTTGCCCTGTTAAGCAGTTCTCTTAAGGGTTCAAGACTCTTTATTAGTTTGCAGTTTGTTCAGCATTTTCTTATTATTAAGGATGAGAATAACTCTCCTTATAGCTCTCTATATCTCTGGGGTGAAACTAAAGTTAATCTCTATATTTTTTCATTTCTATATGCAATTTCTGGGACTTAGCAAAAATGATCAGACATACAAGTTTGCGGAAAACAAAGTCAACATACAAAATCAACTGAATGTCTATATACTAGCCACAAGCAATAAATTTTTTAAAAATGATATAATTTATGACCAAACTATACCAGTACCCAAAAAGGAATTTCATGAAGATGTATAACATTTTTCAACCCCTCAAAAAACTAAAACAAGCAAACAAAAAAACAGAGAGAGAAAGTAAAGAATATATAAATACTTGCAGGTATATACTAAGTTCAAAATATTGGAAAGTTCAATAATGTAAAAATGGGAATTCTCCGCAAATTTATCAATGTAAGGCAATCTCAATTCAGATTCTACCAGATTTTTTGTGGTAATTTGCAAGCTGATTTTATGCATGAGGAATTGCAAAAGGCTAAGAATAGTCAAGTCATTCTTAAAGAAAAAAATGATGTGGAAGGACTTGCTCTAGTAGATATCAAGACTTGTTATAAAGCTATAATAATTAAAAGAGTGTGATATTGGCACAAGGGTTGGAAAATGAATAGACACATGAAAGAGAATAAAGAATCCAGAATTAGATATAAACATGTATGTACATTTGACTTTTGGAAAAGCTGATACTGCTGAGTGTGGAAAGGGATTAATTTTCAATAATTGGACTTGGTCAATGGGACATTCATATGAGAAAAAGTGGAACTTAACAACCTACTTCACACATTTCACTTTATGTGTATTGTTGATTTAAATATAAAAAGCAAATTATAATGCTCCTAGGAGATATTAAGGGGAATATTTTCATGACCCTAGGGAAGGCAAGTGCATCTTAAATAAAACACTAAAATCTTAAGGATATTAAAGGAAAAGATTAATAAATTAACTTAATATAGAAAATAAAAATATCTGTTTATTAAATTATATCATTAAGAGAGCAAAAAGGCAAGTTACAAATTGGGAGAAGATATTTTTAACCTATATAACTACAAAAAGGACCATATCTAGATACAGAGGGAACTCCTACAAATCAACAAAGAAAGGACCAAAAACTGAATAGAAAAATAAGCAAGAGTTTATCAAAGCCAAAAGAAGGATATTCAAAAGTTCAATTAACATATGAAAAAGCATTCAACTCTAATAATCATCAGAGAAATGCAAATTAAACCACAATGCAATACCATTACACACCCACCAGTAGAGATATAATTGAAAAGTCTGTCGATTCCAAATATTGTCAAGGTTATAGAACCATTAAAACTTTCCTATACTGGTGGTGTGTAGGTAAATTTGGAAAAAATTTACTAAGGCTGAACATATGCTTGCTAGACTGGTAATCTATTGCTGCATAACAGCAATATTGTTTTAGTGGCTTAAAAGAGTATATTCGCTCATTCTTTCTGTGGGTCAGGAATTAGACAGTAGCTTAGCTATACAGTTTTTGGCTTAGGGTCTCTCATGCGTTTATAGTCACATCAACTCCTCTAAAGACTTGACTACAGTTAGAAAATTTCTTCTCAAGATAGCTCACTCACATGACTATAGGCAAGAGGACTTAGTTTTTTACCATGTGGACCTCTTCATAGGACTGACTGTCCTCATGATATTGCAATTGACTTTTCCCAGAGCAGGCAAGAAAGAAGCTATAACACCTTTCATGACCTAGTCTTAGAGGTAACACACTGTCACTTCTGCTATTCTACTCATTAGAAATGAGCCACTAAGTTCAGCCTACATTGAGAGTCATGGATTTATACTCCTTTTGAAGGGAGGAGAGTCAAAGAATTTATTAACGTATTTTAAAATTACCACACATATCCTATAACCAAATAATTAATCCTGAGTTATAAAAGCAAAAATGGGTGGATGTATGGCCCCCTAAGCATTTACAAGAATGTGTATAGTCTCATTATTCATAATAGCCAAAAAAGTAAAAACAAATCAAATGTCTATCAAAAATAAAATAGATAAATTGTGGTATATTCTAAGAATGGAATACTACTTAGAAATGAAAATTAATAAATTATAGGTACATGGAAAACTACAAATGAATCTCACTAATATAATATTGAGCAAAAGAAACAAACTCCAAAAATGTATACTATATTATTTCCTTTATATAAATGTTAAAAGAGGCCAAACAAATCTATAGTGTAAGAAGTCAAAATGGTAGTTACCTTTGGAGAGGAGAAAGGAAGGAATGCTTAAGAGGGGGTATGAGGGGAAGTTCTGAAATGGTGATACTATTCTATAACTTGCCCAGAGTGGTGGTTGCAAAGGTGTGTTTACATCATTTGAGATAGTTCATTGAGCCATACACCTTTGATGTGAACAAATTTCAAAATTGTCTTTGAAAAGTTTAAAAAGATACCAAGGAAAGAAAAAAGTACTCTTCAAGCAAAAACAAGTCTGTCTGTGTGCTAAATATGGGTTGCAAATAGCTAGTTTGTAATATCTGCTATAGACCACAGTTGGTTAACACGATGTTTGGCAGGCCTCGAGGCCTATGGGTTATGGTAGATTTGGTAGTAGAATGAATCTATTTCTGCAGAACTTTGAATTGTCTAATGCTAGTTCTAGAAAAGACCTTCTGGATCATTCAATCCAGTGATTTTTCAAACTAGCCTCTCTGGCACGGCTAACCCCTCAGGTACTCCATAGAATGTCAGGGCGTCTCAGAACACAGTATGAAAACCAGTGATCTTGTCTAACTACTTTGTGTTACAAATAAAGAAACTGAGACTTAGTGAGACAGTGTTACTTGTTCAAAGTTACACAGCTACTTAGTGGTAATGTCCTGAGATTCATCTCCCACAAATATGTTATGCTATCCTGGTGGAGAAGCCAGAAAAGGGAAGTTACACATCTCAGGACCATGGTCTTTGGGGGTAGAAACTGTCCTATTCTGTCACTCAAGGTGGTAGCAAAGCCAAGTTACCAAAGAGAAGCTGAGATAGGAAATGTGTTGAAAAATGTTCCATTTAGGTACTATCCTGGGGATGCCCTATTTGATAACAAAGATGTGGGGCACTCTCTCATCCAGCTCACTCTTTAACTGTCTTCTCAACTCTGGCTGCATATTAGAACCACCTGCTTCCTGGGCCTCCCCACAGACTAATTGGATCAAGTTCTTTGGAGTGGGCTGGAAAGAATTGGATATTCTGACTCTTATGGATAATTGAATTCATTATCTTTGAGGAGTCTGAACAGTAAACTGGGCTTTGCCACAAGAGGAATGAACACCAGAGAGAAAAGTAAATACCTCTGGTGGTAGCAGAACTTTAGACTCTCTACCTCTGTTTCTATAACTTCTTCTCTATGGCTCCAGCCTCAGAAATGCAGCCCCCCGCTTTTGTCCCTGGTTTCTCTCCTTATAATAAAATATTGAGAGAACCAGATTCTTAAGCCTTGCATGACAAGTGCAATTAAAATGCCTTGGCTCCATGCATGACTTTGGCAGAACATGGAATGTACCTGTGCTTAGAATGAGTGGATCACAGCAAGACCCTTCCTTCTCTGAGGGAGGTCAGGTCACCCTTAGAGATGCATTAGTTCTGTATTTCCCTGTCCAGTTAAGAGACCCTGACACCTTCCTAATCTGGGTCCTTCTCACCTTTGAACTGTAGAATACCAGAGGTGGGAAGCTCCAAAGAGGTTAGCTCATCCAGTTTCCCATTTGATAGATAAAAACATTCTTGGTCAAAAATGACTTAAATAATGTCACACTGGATGTCAGTGGAAATGTCCTGGCAAAAACACACTTGGTCTTATTCTACACCAAGTCTTCACCTTTTTTTGTCTTAAAAGTATTTTTATTTACAAAATATGCCAAAGATACAGAAAAGCACATAAAATAGTATAACTGAAACCACTTATACCACCTAAATTTAACTGATTTTACATTTTTAGTTTGTTTCAGATTTTTTTTTAAAAAAATAAAATGTTATAGATTTAACTAAAGTCTCTCCCAGCTGATTTCTCTTTTCACTTCCTCTATTACAATCTTAGAGTAATGATGCTCTAAGATTGGACTCTCATTCCCCTCAATGCTTTTATATTTTATATATATATATATATATATATATATATATATATATATATATATATATATAACTTTCATAATACTATCTGATATTGTTTTGTATCTTAACATTTCATGAAATTCTGTAAGTAGTATCTTATAACTTCTTTATTCACATAACATTATATTTTTAATATTCATCCATGGTATAGATCTAATTAATTCATTTTAACAGTTGTAAATTATCTCATTCCAGTGATAAGCCCCATCTTATTTATTAATTCCCCACAACAAACATCCTTAAACATGTGTTTGCATGAACAAGAATGAGAATTTTTATAGTGTGGAGACCTAGAAAGAAAGTCACTAGGTCCTAGGATATGTGCACTGTCAATTTTATAAGGTTTTGTCAATTTGTTCTCCAAAGTAGTTGAACCAATTTACACTTTTCACATCTTTACCAATATTTGGTTGACTCAGGCTTTTACATCTTAATCAATTTGCCAGATGTGAAACAGAATTTACTGTTTTAAACTTATGATTTGTGATTACTAGTCAAGTCAAGCACCTTTTTAATATGCTTAATAGTGTATCAGATTCTCTCTTATGTGTTATGTATATTGCCTGTTCATTTCCCCTACCATTGGGTTATCTCCTATGTATTTTTTAGATTTTTTTATTAATGTATGCTGGCTATATAATTGTTTTTCTATTAAATGCATAGCAAATATTTTTTTCTAATTTGTGACTTGCTTTTTCACTTTGTGTATGTTGTCTTTTGCTTACCAAACTTTTAATTTAATATAACCTTAACTATAAGTCTTCCTTAATAAATTCTTCTTTTTGTTTTTTAAAAATTCATTCTTTCTTTCAAGGTTATATGGGTATCCTACCATATAGTCCTCTAAAAGCTTGAAATTTTTGCTTTTAACATTTAATCAGTTTGGAATTGTGTTTGTGGTATGAAGAAGATACTGGGATACCTCCTTTTATTGTACTTGACTTTATTGTGCTTATGGATATTGTATTTTTTACAAATTACAAGGCAAGACCTACCACCAATAAAAATACTATGACTCATACTATTGCAATACTCGCTTTATTGTGGTGTCTGGAACCTAACCTGCAGTATCACTGAGGTATGCCTGTACATCTTATCTTTTAACATAACAAACACTAGTTGTGACAGCATCCTTTATTGAATAGTTTATGGTTACCTCATTGAATTATAATGCCACCTCTGTTATATTTCAAGTTTCTATCTATATGTGTGTCTACTTCCATAATCTCTTTGATGCTCCACTTGTCTGTGTATCTATATGCAAATGCCACATTGTTTTAATTGCTCTTGCTTTATCATTTGAAGAGGTGAATTCCCCTCTTCCTCCTTATTATTCTTGGCTATTTGCCACCCTATAATTTCCATTTAACTCTAGGAATGGCTTGTGAAGTTCTGAGGTTTTTCAGACTTTAGTTAGAAATATATAGAATTTATTGATTAATTTGGGGAAAATTATCATCCTCAGCAATACTGGGTATTCTGATCCATGAACATAGTACATCTTTGCATTGATTCAAGTCTTTAAAACAATGTTAATAATTTTTTCTATAAAGTTCTTCCACATATACTGTTAGGTTTATTTCCAGTTACTTTATAGATTTATTGCCATTGCAAATGTATATTTTAAAGTTGTGTCTTCCAAATGGATGTTGCTGGTATATACATATATACCAGTGACATTAATATGTTGACCTTTTTTCAGCAACCTCTCGTTAGTCCTTATATAATTACTAGATTCCCTTCAATAGTCTGTGTAACCATAATACTGTAAATAATGACATCTTTATTCTTCATTTTCAGCCTTTTAATTTTTATTTTCTTGCGCTAGTTAGATTACATTGAAAAGGAATGGTAATAATAAACATAGTTGTTTTCAAAGTCCTTTCACTAAGTTTCACCTCTTGCTTTCAGCCCTACTCTGAGATGAATTATCTTCTTATATCCCACTAACCAAGAAGTGGGTCTGCCAATCCCTACGAACTCAGACTTCTTAAAATGGGTATGTAGCTCCTACCAAGGTCATTCAATCAATTGCACTTCAAAAAGTTGTCCAGTCATCTATAGATGTTTCATTTGGATGGTCCATTGTTCTCTCAGGTACAATGTGTTTGAAGTGATTCAAAATATTTCTATGTATCTATGTTCTTTAAAGGCATCAGCACCATGTTGTCAGTTCTAAATTCTAAATATCTGCCAAAGTATTCTCTCCTCTCTATTTCCAACATCAATGATTCTCTTGAGCCCTCGTTATCTCCCACCTTGACTGTAGTAGCAGTTTTCTGTTTTCTATGCCTTTCATCTCAATTCTAGCCTACCATACTTCTCACTGCTGCGAAGTTTATCTTTTTAAAATGCAAGTCTGATCTTGTTTGCCTGGCTTAAAACCCTTCTCTGGCTCCCCATTGTCTATTGTATAAAGCCTTAGCTCTCCAGCTGGTCATGCAAGTCTTTTATTCACCCTGGCAAGCTCTCTAACATATTTTCCTACCATTCTCAACCCTGCCCTATCCCTGGTGCCATGATCTTTTGCACATGCTAACCTCTCTTCTTAGATTACTGTGGCAAAGTCTTATTGATTTTCAAAGCCAGCTCACAGGTCACTTCTTCCAGAAACTATGGATAAAGGCTCAACAAATATTTATGGAACACTACCTATATGCCAGATACTATGCTAGATGCCAGGCACACAAAGATGAATAATATATACAGTCGTATATCAGTATCCCTGGGAGATTGGTTCCAGAACCTCCCACGAATGCCAAAACCTGTGGATACTCAAGTCCGTTAGTTGGCCCTCCAGATTTATGGGATTTGGTTGGTTGAATCCACAGATGTGGAACCTGTGGATACAGAGAGTCAACCATATTCCAAATATTTCAGCATCAGTTAGCTACTTTCATTTTTTGCCTCCCTTTAGCTTTAACTACCTGGGGCATGACTTTCACTTACATGTTTCTTTTCTTCCATTTCTTGTCTGCATTCTTTATAAATACACATATAGATGAACAAAGATCACATTATTCTCAATACGGACACACATACACATAGAAATGCAGTATTCCCAAATATTTATGGGCACAGTTTCAGCTAGGAAGTATCATTATAAGTGATGAGATCTTAAGTTCTGCACTTTGTGGTTATACCCTGGAGCACAGTATGGCTAGGCAGTGATTAAGAGTGTGTGCTCTGAAGGTAGATGGCCTGAGTTTGCATCTCAGCTCTGCTACTTAAAAGCTGGAGGAACCTGAATAACTGAAACTTTGTGCCTTAAGTTCTAGAGCTGCACAGTGAAGACAATGGTAGTTCCTGACTCATAGAGTTGTCCAGAAAATTACAGAAGTTAATACAAAAAGTACTTAGACTAGTGCCTAGCTGAATATGTGTATAATACATGGTAGATATTTTTACTTTGTATATGAGTACACTTTTATCTCAGTCACTGTCAGTAGGTTAAGTGATCTTTACTTCTATATCTAGCAATGAAAGAACTGTTTGTTGTTCTGAGCCAAATGTATACTCTGATCTAATTGTTAATGAACCAGTGGCACACGTTGGCACAATAATTGGCTTAGGAGAACTCATGGCAGTGGAATAAAATTTCTTTTGTGTAAAGCTAAATGACACACATGGAAAAAAAACTGCATTAGCACACACTGATAGAGTCAGCTAGCTATAAATACAGATTGAGATATAGCTAAGTAAAGTATATGTTTGAAAAGCTAAGAGCACAAGGTCTGGAATCACACTGCCTCACTTAGATTCATAACTCCACCACTTACTAGCTTTGTTACCTTGGGCAAGTTACTTCTTTGTACCTCAGGTTTCATATCTGTAAAATGGAATTGGTAATCATAGTCTTTATTTTATACAGTTATTGTGCGAATTTAATGAAATAATGCATCTAAAATAGAACATTGCTTGCTACATAATATATAATAAAGTGATGAAGAAAAAAGATGCATGGAGCAGACAGAGAAACATGCAAATAAAGTTAATCTTCAGTGCTCACTCCAAAAAAAAAGCAACGGAGGTAGATGTTCAACTGAATAAGTCCTTTCCAAGAGAGAATAAGAAAATTCTAATTCTTCTGCACTTGGAATAACCTTTGTTCCTATAGAAATCTCCAATGTATCCCTCCAATTATGTTTAGTTTAGAACAACCAAACTTTCCCACAATATATTCCATGGAACATCTGCTGTAAGATATGTGTGAGAAAGAGAGGGTTCTGCAGAGAAATGCTGTATAACATATTCCCTTGGAAAGTCAAATATACACTAGCACCCTAAGGGTTCTATAAATCCTGAAAAAAATGTTTTAGTTTAATCCAGCATTTCTTAAATTTATTTAATCACAGAGCCTTTCTCCCCATATACTATTTATTAACATTCCGTGGAACTACTATTCATTGGCGAGAAGGGACTGAGTTGAGACCTCCAATCAGATTCAGGACAAACATGATCCTCTGGGTGGAAGTGAGATGAAGGACACCAGTAACATCAATGAAGAGGACCCTCTGCAGTAGAGTAGGACAGGGGTACACTTAAGGGAAATAACATTTACTGCTAGGGTCAGTAACCAGAATGGAAATTTCTCAAGGGGCAGAAACCATGTTTAATGCATCTTTATAGTTCTTTTCTTGGGAAAAAGGATGGTGGCTGGGAGGGAGGAGAATTGTGTTTGTTACAGACGAATGTGCATGACCAAAATCCCTGATAACGAAGAGGTACATAAAATGGCTTGCTGTCTATTTACATTTACCAGCATATAGGTGATTTTTCAAGACAATGTTGTTGGCTGGTTGGTTCCTGAAGGCAAGTGTGCCTTTCTCCTCTGTTTTTCTTTACTCCTTCCTGTGGGTTCATGCCAAGAAGAGATGAAATTATATCCTAGGTGGCCCCGTGTAAAGAGACCTAGAATTTTTGACCTTGGGAGGGCTGAGGTCTGTGAAGGACTGCCGAGTTGTATGCAGGATGAGAAATAATAAAAGTAATATATACCAACATTGACAATGCCTAACTATGGGTGTTGGGAGAAGGATTTTTTCTTATTTCTATTAACTTACATTTTTCTAACTTTTCTACAATAAGCATATGCAGCTTTTATAATTGTGGAAAATTTAGTTTCTCTAGTTCATACCCTTCATCTTTATTTTCTAAAAAATCTGAGCAGACATTATGTGTAAACTTCATATTATTGGGGCATGGGGTGTATGTGTGCAGGGAGACACGACTGGTTTTCAAGAATGTATAAGTGAATGGAAATATAACTCAGGAAACACTTCCTAGAAAGTTATATTTACATAATTCTGCAAAGAGATGGGGAGAAATTAACTAAGGGTAAGATGTCCCGAGAACTTCTGGAAAAATAAAAGTTAACATTCTCCATAGGCCGAAGCGGCAGGAGCCGGTGTTTCGGTGAGGGGAAATACCTGGCAGCCTGCAGCAGGGGCGGTGGCAGGTAAGAAAGGTGGCCGCGGTAACCTCCTGGACCCGGGGCGGAGCAGGAAACCGCGGCGCTGGTGCCGGAGGCGGAGCCTCGGGGAGCGCTGCAGGTGACATGAGCCCCGCGGTACCTGCGCGCGGACCGGGGCCGGCCCTCTCGCCGCGCTGCGCACAGTGAGGGGAAAACGGAGGGATTGCTGGAGAAAGGCTGAATCTTGGGGCGGCAGCTGATGAAGAAAGTCGCAGCGCCCCCAGAGAACCTGAGCTGAAAGGAGAGAGGGGCTGTTATGGGCCCTGAGTCACCTGCACCTTGGCTGCTGCTCTTCACCTGGCTCCCAACAGGTGAGCCGTGGGGAAGTGGGTCCCACCCTGGAGCCCAAGTAGGCAGGAAGCCATTGTTGCCTGGCCTTGCAGTTAGCCACAGGCTGGGCCGCGAAGGCCTGGGCCGCGCTCGGGAGGTTCTTGGCACGGGCTCCAGGAGGTGCAAGGACTGGATCTAGTTTCTGCCTGTGGGAACCTGTTGTTTCCCTTTTATTAGCCCAGGCCCCTCAGAAACAGGTACAACTCAGAAACCCAGAGCCTCTAGATTTCCCCTCCTGCAGCCATTAGGCACTCCTTGGTCTCAAAAGTTGATTTGACAGATGCAATAACACCACTTTTACAATTCCTGTTTTACTTTTACTTTTATCTGATACTTGCTTTTAATATTGAACCAGAAATACTTTTATTTTACTCCTGGGAGATTATGATGTGTCCTCAGGTATATAACAGATGTTCAGTATGATTCAGAATCTATTTTACAGGACCACAAAATGTAGCTCTTTGCTGACTATCTTTCGGGTCAATTTTACTTCCTCCGTGTCCATATGCTTCCCTAACTATACCCCCTTGATCAGTATTTCCCCATCAGGTGTCAAAACACCCACCATCTCCTTCATTCTCAACCTCCATACCAATCCCCTGTCTGCTTTGGAAAGCGTGGTTTTGTGTAACTCCGTTTTTATTTCTTGGGAATATGACAGGAGTGGTATCTGCATGAGTGAAACCAGGTAGGAAAGGATAGCTGTGTGATAGAATGAATGTTCAGACTCTTTCAGCCATTTTCAATTAGGATGTAGGTGTGATCTCGCAAACAAGAACTATCATTTCTCTTTGAATATCTGCCCTGTTTTTTGTTTTACCTGTCCCACCCCACCCCCACCTTCTCTTTTAAGAATAGCTGCCCTCTTACCTCTTTGTCAGTGGGAGGTTAGCTCACTTTGTCCACAGACTAATTTTGAGTCATATATTTTTCTGAAGGAAAAGATGTCATATGAAGGTACAGGCAGAATTTCATTTTTACAAGCTTAGTAGGACATGAGAATCACTCAGATGTAACAAACTCTAATTCAGACACGATTCTGCAATAACAAGCTTAACGCTGAGGGAGGGAAGATTGCAAAAGGGTAGAAAAACTAGAAAACTGGTATCCCTAAGGTCCTGTAGCTTACCACGTTTTTTTCAGGATATAGGACCTTCAACTTATCTGAAGTTGGCAAGACTAGACATTGGACACCCATGATACACAAGGCAATCGACTAAACCTCACCTAAACTGAATTGCCTGAAATTCTCTCAGAGCAGTCATCCATTTAGATTATGAAAACAAATTCATAAAAACCTCAGTTTTCTCTTCTATACCTCGCATGTTCAGCTCAAAGTGCACAGCAGCTAGGGATTTCTGAAGTTGTTTGAGCTGCTTTAAAAAAAAAAATAGAAGTCTACCCCCATCTCTGATCCTGGGTACTACTACATCCCTAGAGTGCTGAGCTGAAAGGGGCCAGAAAGGAACTGGCATGGACTTTATAGCCAGGAGTCATCCAGGTCAACAGGATGAGAAAAAACGTCTTACCAAAAACCCAATTAGGGTATAAACCCCAATCCATAAATCAACAGCATAATATTTTAAAAGCTATACAGTTTATATGAAGAATATTGAACACTGAATATTTTTCAAATACAGTGATAATAACCCAAGGGCATATTCTTCTAGTCAGTAAATTGTTAAATGGACAGGGACTTCAGAAAGTGGAGGTGTTCTTGAACTTCCATGCAGTATGAGTAGCTAGGAGGCTGAAGTGGTAAAATAATGAAAACTGCTGTGTTTGCCTGGCACTTTTTAAATGGAAGCCTACCTGCATGACACATTTTAGAACCAGAAAATGCTGAATGCAGAAAGAGTCCTAAGTGAACAGCTGCTATCACTTTTATTTCATAGGTGAGAAATTGAGATTTTAACTGTTTTGACTAACACTTTGAGCGGGAAATAGCTCCTTTAGCAGATATTTTCCCTGAATATGTGTAGGAAATGTAATCAAAGCTGCATTCAGATATTTAATGTGCATTTGGATTTTGCATCCACAATGTTCAACTTACTGAACTGCTGAAAGCCTCCAGTAAATCGGGATGATTATAGTACATATCTCATCTCAAAATTTCTGTGAGGATTACATGAAATGAAGGTTTTAAAGCTCTCAACACAGTGCTTGGAACAAAGTGAGGGCTTAATAAATGTCAGCCATGGTGATAATGATAATAATGATTTAGACCCAGGTAAGATTTTTTAAAGATAACTTTAAAGAAACAATTTAGGCTTCCTTACTCCTTTCCCTACAGTTATAAAACTGCAATTAATAGTCAGATGACCATCAGCTTGGATTTCATAATCTGCCTCTTACTAGTTGTAATTTTGGAGGAATCGTTTAATCTACCTTCATCTAGAGAACAGGAGAAATTCTTGAGAAGCCCTCTTCCCTTCTTGCCCCACTCCCTCCCACTAACAAGGCCACCTCTTGCTGGGTGAGTCACGGTCAGACACAGTGTCTACAAATGTGGTGATCACTCAGGAAACACTGGGTCCCTCCCACTGCCCTTACTTCTTTATTTTTAACCCAAACTTAACTAAAATGTTTCTAAGATCAAACTGGTGAAGATCCGCTTCCACTCTCACTCCTAGTATCTACCAAAGCGGTGTTCTTCAAAATTTTTTCACAGCTCCTAGTAAGAAATACCATTTACACTGTAATACATACACAAATATATAAGATTTGTAAACTAGAAACAAAAAATCCTCTCTCTCTCTTTCTCTCTCTCTCTCTCTCTCTCTCTCTCTCTCACACACACACACACACACACACACACACACACACCTGTTACTATATTGGATATAAGAATAAAACATTGACATCACATTATTTTAATAATATTTAAATACATAGAAAATATTTCCCAAATTAACAATATTAAATAGAAAAATCCAGTTAGTTGATTTTCTCAATATCCACTGCAAACTGCAATATGAATTTAGGAAAACCCTATACTAGAGTGTGTTCATTTTGGGCTGTTACCTTGTTTATTCTGTTTCTAAAGAGAAGTCAATTCAGTCCTCTGATTAGCATCCAAGTTTCTGCAATTACAAAGTGTAGGCAATTAGTGAATTATATCAGACTTGGTTACTTGCTAGTTGCTGAGGCTTGGGGCCCCTGATGAAGCCTCTGAGGCCAGAGAGTCCTGGAAAGTTACTGTAATCCCTGTGCTCTGAGCTGTGGAGAGCTCAGTTGTCAGAGGCTTTTTTGTTTTGCTTATTTTATCTTTCAAAAAAAATAAAATTTTTTATTACACAAATGATACTTTGCTTTAAAGCAAGATATTAAGAGAAGGCTGAAGTAAGTACCCACAGCTCTTTGTTTATTAGCTAACAGCTCTGGTTACCATCATCCAACCTCAAAGTTTATTCCTGGATGAAAGTTCAGTCCCCCCTATCCCTGTCCCCACCAAATTTTAAAAGGGTATATGTCATTTTCACTTTAGTGAAAATTTTTTAACATCATAGGGTGGTGTTAACTTATAGACCCACACAGCTGTCAACGTGTAATATCATTCTTTGGGAAATCAGACAGCTGACTCCTAAGAGACAAGATTCTTAGAGAGCATCTAGAACTAGTAATTTTCACTCAGTGGTGGGGATGAAAGTTGGGATCATACAGAAGACTTAATAACATCCTGATCCCTCACATAGTAGATAGTAAAGTGGAGCTTCTTAGGGTGAGAGGGTATGGGTGGTGTACAGGTGGTGTATGGGCTGCCCACTTGCCTCCTCCTTGTCCTCATGGGGCCGCTTGAAGTACCTCCCTAGAATCCTAGTGCTCTACTAAACACTAGTTAGTAGAAATTACTCCCAGGCCCCATCTTCTCCTCCCAGCCAGTTTTACAGATAAGGAAATGTGTATCCAGGAGAGTAATGCATCTCAGGTTGGCAGAGTGAAGTTAGTTTAAAAGCTGGGACCAAAACCCTGGCACTCTCAGTTCATTGTTCTTTCACCTGTTTCATGCCGTAGAGTGGGTTTGTTTTGTCTAGTTGAATCCTGGTTTGCAGAAATAGAAATAGATTGCCTCTAGGATGTCTAACTGAATGCTGTTTATTAAACATCTTGCCCCAACAAAAATGCAGTAGAATGACATGCTGAGTGATTTATGTATCATCTGCCTGGATTTCTTTCAAGCTAATACTTTATTTCCTCATTTGAAGGCTTTAGGGGATAAATAAAATTGTGTTTTAAGGATTGGGAAGATGCTGATCACGTCATCTTTCTCCAGTCCTTATTTCTGTATATTCTGATGTATAAATCTTTGGGTAAGGTGAAGTCAGAGGAAAGCAGTTTTAACACTTTCTTCGCTTCCTAAACCCAGTGAATCACCAAGTTCTGTTGCTTAATTCCAGGATCTTCACCTCCTATTCCAGGTGACAAACATCACAGTAGCCTACTTTAAGCATTTTAACAATCTCCTTGCCTCTTTAACGGCTACCTCTCTGTCCAGTTCCAACCATCCTGTACCCAGATGATAGATTAACTTACCTGGTTCAGTCTTTCCTACCTTCACTTTAATCCTCCAAGAACTTCCACTAGATCCCCATAGTTTATAAGAGTGGGTTAAAGCTCTTTGTTTGTAATTCAAAGCTCACTCATTCTGGCCTCATTAACTTGGGCAGCCTTGTCCCCACTGATATGGCACACTCTGTGTACCCCCACTCCTAACACATAGCCTTTTTAAAAATTTTTGTCTGGCTGTACTACAAATGACCAATTTTAATCATTTATTTTTCTGTACTCTTGGAGCACTTAACATTTTTTTCCAAGCAGTTTAGCCTGTCTCATATGAGTTATTTCATTTTTTTATTCAGTAAATGTTTAATGCAATGGAATGAGATGCTGCATAATGAACCAGCAGATGTGCTGGCAGACAAAAGCAGACATAGTCCTAGCCCCATGGTGCTTAAGGTCTAAAGGAAATACAAGCAAATGTAGAAAAACAACAATGACAGGAACTATGAAAAAGAGCTATAAAGTACCACAGAAGTGTATAATAGCTGGATTTTGCTCATTTGAGAGGCTCTCCCTGAAGAAGTGATGCTTGGGTTGAGAGTTGAGAATCATTTCAAACTAAAGGAATAGAAGACTGCTGGATAGAAGCTCTGTGAGTACAAGGGGAGGGAGGAATGTCAATGTGACTGAGTGATGGAAATGAGGCCAGAGGAGTGGGTAGGACCAGATATGCATGGCTTCATGGGTCATGGTAGGAGGCTTTGTGTTAGTCCTAAGAACAGCTTTTGGAGATTTTTAAAGAAAAGTTGGGAGACTGACAGCAGTGTGAAATCCACTTGGAGGAGAACTGAACTATATGCAGGTACCAGTTAAGCTGAGACAATAGCCAGGCTGGAAGTACCGTTAGCTTAGGGTGGGAGTGAAGATGGATAGAGAGAGAGAGAGAGAGAGATTCCAGAAATACTGAGGACATATATAAACCCAATTTGATATTAGATTGTATATGGAGAATGAGGGAGAGATGTTCAGTCTTACGCATTTGCTGAGTTGGGAGACATTGGAGAGGCCCAGGTTTGTATGGAAAGATGATGATTTAGTTTGGGGGCTTGATTTAGAATTTGAAATAACCAAGAAGAGCTATCAGGAACATTTGGATGAGTGTGTCTGTCTTGTCCCTTATTGTACAGTAGTAGGATTTGATATTCAAAGCTCTAGCAGTTTCTGAGCAACCCTATAAAACTTATCTATGAAATACCTTGTCTATGTGTTTAATTGATTATTGTTGACTATCTCACCAAGAGTATAAGTTTCAAGTGTACAGGGATATTGCCTGTACATTTGAATAGTGCCTGGCTCATAATAGGTTCTCAATAAATGAGTGAATGAGTGACTTCTGAAGGCCCAGAGCACGAAGAAATTTGTCATTCTGGTTAGACCCAAATTTGCATGTGCTCTGATATTAGCATGTGGGGACACGGATGAGTCACTGATCTGAGGGACTGACATTGGGAAACTCCGAGCATCTGCCTCTCAGCCAGATTTTGTCCTCTACCCCTAATAACCAAAGGAATATCAAGTTCAAACCACCTAAGTGGCTATTTTTTCACCTGGTAGTTTATAAAAAAATTTTTAAAGATTGATACTTTCCCCTATTGGAAAGATTATGATGAAACATAGGACTGTCATACTGTTGATGGGAATATAAATTTCTTCCCTGAAGTTTCTATTAAACTATAAAAGCCTTATTCCATTTAACCCAACCATCTCACTTGGATAAATACCTTACTGGAATGCATGCATATGAAGAGATATTTTATATAAAGATATTCATTTCAACAATTTGTTTCAGCATTGTTTATGAAAAATCAGAATCAATCTAAATACCTACCATTAGGAAAATGGATAAATAAATGATGGTTCATTCATGTAGTGAATTTTCATGCAGTCACTAAAATAATTAGATCTATAAGTATTGATATAGAATATAATGGTATATATCATTAGTTTAGAGAAAAAACAAAGTCAAAAATCAATGTACATAATATGATCAATTTTTTAAAGACCAGCATAGGAAGAGTTGTGGAGGGATATACCCCAAATTGTCAACAGTGGTACCTCTGAAGAGTGGAATTCATAATGAGCAAGGAGGAACTTTTTACTTTATTGTTTAAAGTTTATTATTTATTTTATATTTAAAAAACAAAAAAGCAAAAATGGCTGAAATAAATTTATAAATGTTTCTTAAATTTGTGAATATCCCTTAAAGGGTTAAACATTCACCATTAGAAAACATTAAGAAGACAGTTGGTACAATGGAAACAGGGTAGGCTTTGGAATTTTAGAGGTGTAAATTTAAATCTAGGTTTGCCATATGCCAGCTGTGTGACCTTAAACCAGTCACTTAATATCCCTGATGATTTTTTGCACCTATGAAATTGAAATAAATATAAAGTTTATCTCTTGGGTTTTTTGCAAATGTTAAATGAGAAACCATATAATAAAGCACCTAATACTGTATCTAACAACATATAAGGACTCAATATATGTCAGTTTCCTCCCTAGGGTAGCCACATCCTTAGTGCCACCCCAAGCCTTGCACTGTTGAGTAGTACATGCTAGACCTTTGATACATAGACACAATTTCTCCCCTGCCACATCCCTCTTCTCTTTGTTTAATATTCTCTTCTCCTAACTCTGGATCTCTTATTTCTTGACTATACTCATTGCTGGTCCCTCTTTCCCTTCATTGTTCTCATATTTGCACTGTTATCTAAGGAAATGTAACAAGTACCAATAGCAAATATACTTGGGGAGATAGCTTGCTCAGAGATAAACTCTGATAGGATTAGACCTGTGTACTTTTTGTTAACCTGCTTAGTGGAGCAGAGGTGCCTGGGTGCCTGAAAAACACTCAGGACTTCAGACTTTCCACCAGAGTCAATACTCAGCCATTGCCCCTTGCCAGGAAAGACCACCACGGTCCCTCTTCCTGCCTACCTCCCCCTTCTAATTAGGACCCTTCATGCGGAAAGGAGGGGAAATGCCATCCAATCTTCTGAAAATAGTTTTTAGTTTTAAAAAAACTGTTTCCCTATGTTATGTGGATAATATATTCTAACTGTAAAACATCCTGCCCAATTTGAGTCTAGATGGGGAAAACAGAATAAATAAATGTACAAAAATATACATGTATTTGGGAACACATGGCATTTAGTTGTAAAGATACTCTTCTTTTTTGGTATGTTTTCCTTCCACTTTAACGTCAGATGGTAGTCCCCACTCTGCACAGCAGCATAGTCTTGGAAAGTACCTCATGGTGGGAAACAGAGAATCCCCTTCCCCTTCCTTCTTTCCCAGGAGCCCTGGTATCTCATCTGAAGTTACCTTCTCAGCTGTAAAAGATAGGTTTGCCTCCCTTCCTCTTTTACAGAGAAGGCAAATTGTAAATGGATTTGCAAGGGTTCAAGGCCACACAGCTTTAAAAGCTTTTAATATACTAACTCCACTTGCAAAGAAAAAACAGTAGTCATGGTTTACATCTCTATCAGTTTAATTCTTTCAAAATGCTTTTACATACTGGTCTCACTAGATCTTAAGGTAAGCAAGATGCCTACAGATGAAACAAATGATAGCTATTGTTTATTGAGTGTCTAGTATGTGCCAGGCTCTTTGCTAACTACTGGACATTTGTTATCACTACAACTCTATTGGGCAAATATTAGCATCATCCCAGTTTTGCATATAAAGAAACAACTGGAGTTTGGAAATAACTTGTTAGGTCTTTTCGCTGATGGGTGAGTGGAAGCAGAATCTGAACTCAGGAAGACAGCTTCAAGAATTACAGTTTTCAAGAGAAAATGATAGCTAGCTAGGAAATTAGGAAATTTAAGAATAGAAAGGAAATTTATGAATTTGAAAACTCAAGTTTAAAAGAGCAAAGATGCAGTCTATAAACAGGACATTTATTTTTTTTAATCTGTTCATATTTTCAGCTCAGATTTTGCTGCCTTTGGTCTCTTCTTGAAAACCTTATCTGCTTAGTAGTGTGTGTGCCCAATGTAGTTAGTTTTACAGAGCAGTAACAGGCTCCAGTAAAAGAAAGATGGGAAGTTTTTGCCTCTGAAATGGACTTGCTACTTTCTTTCTCCTCCTGTCATCCGAAAAATCCTCCCACTTTTCGAAAGTTCAGTGCCTGACTTTCACTTAGAAAGTCAAACTTGCCCACTTGAGAAAGATGGGGTTTTGGTGTCAACAAGACCCAAGTTCAAATCCTGAGACTGAGAAGGCTTGGCTTATTGTCTGAACTTTGGCCCACAGAGATGAACAGGGCTGATCCTACTCTAGGGGGGTTGTGAGGATTAGAGACAATATTATGTACCTTGCCCCACGCACAGTAGATGCTGAGATCCCAGCAACAACTGAGAAGAAGAGAGAAAGGGACCTTGTCCTGGGACCTTTCCCCGCTTTTTGTGTGTGAAGGTGGTATGGGCATAGGGTGAAGGTCTGGCAACTGTGCAGGATGCTATGGGGCTGGCAGACCCCTGGAGGGAGTGAAAGTGAGATCAATGAAACTGAATGCAATAAACGAACAGGACAAACAAAAACTCATAGGCACAGATAAGAGTTTAATGGTTACCAGAGGGAAAGGTGAGGAGGGCATAGGTAAGGGTAAAGGGGGTCAAATATATGGTAATGGAAGAAGATTTGACTTTGGGTGATGAATACACAATGCAATGTACAGATGATGTGTTATTGAATTGTACACTTGAAACCTATGCAATTTTATTAACCAATGTCACCCTAATAAATTTAATAATAATAAAACAATCTGAGAATCTAACATAGTTTAAGTCTTGAAGTTCACATGAGAGATGAAATTGAAGAGGGGATAAAAGAGTATTGCCTATGCAGCAAAGCCAGTGCTGACGTTGGTAAAGGTGAGTTGTGTGACCCTAGGTGTGGTTTGCCCATAATAAGAGCATTCATGGACGGATTGCTTAATGAAGATTTTGTAATGAAAGTGATCACCCTTGTCCCCATGTTCTCCCTTGGAATGTCAGATTCAGCAATCTTCAAAGCTACTTCAGAGCAATTTCTGGCCCTAACCAAATTCCCTCCTGTGACTCCCAGCAAACCCACCCTATTTCCTTCCAAATGTCCCACTTCTATGCAAATAATGTTGTCTAGAGTCCTTTGGGTAAACTGCTATTTATGTTGAATTACCATTCAGCAAAATAAAAAATACGTTGGTTACTAATTATGGTATCAGAATTACTGCTTCCAGTTGTATATTAATTATTGTTTATGTAGCCTGGCCCAATGTTCTAATTATTTGCAAACTAATGAATCCCAAATATCTTCCTTTATTTAAAGACTAGCCAGGCAGAGTGACAAGGGCACTGCTCAGGGGAATAATCTTGACTCATATTCTCTTACAAAGTGAATGACCACAGATAAACCACTTACCTTTTTAATCTCAGATTTGCTGTGTATGAAACAGGCTTAGTTTTTCATTTCCCAGGGATCATATTTAGTGTGTAAAAGGAAACATTTGAAAGTGCTATGTGAACCTAGGATATTGTTTAGACCACAAATCAGTGTTTTTCTGTTTCAATCCATATGTGTTATTGTACAAAATAAGCTAGTGTTGACAAATTCATTGTCAAAATTTTACCCGTATATCCTTCTACTGTTCAGTTAAAGCTGTGTTGGGGAACTCCAAAGTCTATATCAGATCAGTTCTGGAAAAAAAAACAAAGCAGTGGTGAGAGTGGGGAGAACAAACATAAAAAAAGCAGTTTACAGTATAATCCATGTTAAGTTTGAGATGCTGGTCACTGGCTCTTCCATTTGGATTATACTGATTTCCAGGAATCCTACAGCTGGCAGAGACAACAGCTGTTTTTTCCCAAACTGCTGAAGGCTTGTTTTCAAAATGATGATCTTTTTTCATTCATCTTCCCCAAGACATATTTATTCTTCTTCAGAAAAGTGTACAGTGATTATCCATTAAGTAGAAATAGACATTGGAGTGTGATACGACTCTCCTTCATTGCCCCAACTCCCAGTCACCACCACCAGCCCTTCCTTATTTATCTTCTCTGTCTCCTATAAAGCCAGAGATGGCATCCAGGTTCTCCAAGTAACTGCCCCTTCCTGCTCAGGGCCTTTGTGCACTTCTTTTTCTGTCCCAAAACAATTAGTTTCTCTTCCTGATCTCTATTTCTCATTTGTAATCTTAATTCTTCCTGAGGTTTAAGATCTAATTTAAATCTCTTCCTCATGAAGTCTTCCCTACCCACAGGTCTTTCCTGGACTTCTGCAGACCCTCTTTCCAGCATGGCTGTCACAGGCAAATCCTCATTACAGCCCAGCCCTAGAGCAACTTGCCATGGGCCAGTTTGCTTTCATTATTTGAAATTCTGTAGGAGATACTGGTGTCCTAAAGCCAATTTGTACTCAATATACCCAGTGTCCAGGGCTGTGTCCAGAAGGTGAGGCAGAACCCAGAAGCATGTAGCCCCAGCCATCGAAACAGACCCACCCAGATGCTCTGTAAGGGGGTGGCTATATTTGTTTTGTTTGTGGGAATGACTCAGGCAAAATGAAAGCAATTTTGCCTGAGAACCCCAGCTTGAACCACTTTCTCCTTGGCCCTCATAATAAGAGGAAGAGAGTTTACATAAACCCTCTTTGTTGTTTTAAATCTGGTCTAGGTCAGTTTTTCTCAAAGTGTGGTGCCCACAGCAGTAGCATCAGCATCTCCTGGAAATTTGTTAGAAATATAAGTTTTGGGGCCCCACCCAAGTACTACCTAATCCGAAACTTCTACTGACATCCATCTGGACTGTCACAAGTCTTTCTGATGTTGTAAACACAAGTATGAGTATTCTGCTCTACACTAACCCTCCTATGAGAAGATTCCCTATAACCCAGACTAGAAACCACATTGACATAGGAACAAGACACTGATTATGTGTGGCCCTATGACAGTGCCAGAGTCCCACCTGACATTTTTGTTCCACCTGTTTCTTCATCAGGGTAGATCTAGAGTATGTATATAGATTTGGAGGGTAAGGTGAAGGAGTTTCTAAAATGAAAAAAAATTAATTCCTTCAAGTCTTTCCTGATAAAATGTATCACAATCTGATCATTTTTGTTTTATTTACTTTATACTTATGTTGACATGTACTGCCAGTATCCACTGGTTAATGCATTCTTGGTCTTTCATTCCATCATTTATTCAACAAACATTTGTTGGGTGCCAAGGAGGTGACAGCACAGTATGAGGAGCTTGTGTTTGAACAGTGAGTTAGAGACAAACCCAGACTGCCTTCTCAGAGCCTACAGTAAATAGGCCTTCACCAAGAAGTGTGAAAAGTGCTTCCCGAGGGTAAGATGAGGCACTTTGAGAAAACAAAGGTAGGCCCCTCTCCCAGACTAGCAGTCAAGGAAGCCTTCTTGAGGAACTGAGGATGCAGCTGAAGACCTAAGGAATAACTAGTAATTAGCTTAGTGAAGGGAGTAGAATGGTGTCCAGTGATAAGGATGAGTGCTCCAGCCGAGAGATCCACATTTAGAAATATTTGGTGAAGACGGCAATCCTAGCATGGAAAGGACCAAAGAAAGTTCAGAGTGGCTAACGCTCTGAGTATAAGGTAGGGCGTGAAGAGAAATGAGGCAGTAGAGAAAGGCTGAAGTCAGATGTGACTGGTCTCATAGACCTGGTTGTGGAGGTTGAAGTTTATCCTTAGGGAAATGGGAGAACATTTTAAAAATAAAGTTATGTGGGGGAAAAAAATCCATATTAGCAAGGTTACTCCAGTACTAATATGGCCTTATTTTAATGTAATTTCTTTATTGTTGTTGCATGCATTGTCCACTGTTGATGGACCATGAGCAACTTGAGAGTTGTCCTTGATCTTTTTCTTTTCTTCACTATCTTTCCATTGTCTCTGCAGTCTCCACCCACACCTACTCAGGCCAAGTTAAGAATTGGCAGTCTGCCTGTGAGCTCCCAAGCAGTCAGGCAGTGTGTTTACTCATTTGCATTGCTTTTATTACCCCATGAACAGAAATGGGTCACCTCACAGAGACCTGGTTTGCCTTCAGCATTGTCTCCTGCTTTTGGCTACAGGGTGCCTGTCCTTGCTGGTGACAGTCCAGCACACAGAGCGCTATGTCACCCTGTTTGCCTCTGTCGTCCTCAAATGTGACTATACCACCTCTGCCCAGCTTCAGGATGTGGTTGTGACATGGCGCTTCAAGTCCTTCTGCAAGGACCCCATCTTTGACTACTACTCTGCATGTGAGTGCCCTCCCTATTTTGGGTCTGCCCAGGTCCCTTTGTGAAATATTGCCATTAGGGTGTAGGAATTATTTAGGATCACAAATTCTTGTGAGAATCCACAAAGATCACTTAATCTCATCCTCTCATTTTATAGATAAACAAACTGAGCCCAAGCAGATGTACTTCAACAAGATGACCTGTTGAAGGTCATGTACTATTTTATTTATTTTAAAATTTATGTCCCACCTTGTTCTAAAAAGATTTAAGGCAGCTCAGACAGTTAGTGAAAGGCAGAACAAGTCCTGCCTCTTAGTACATTCCTGGTTGCATGCCAGCACACTGAGATAAGGATGCAGATCTGCCTCCCATCACCCCCACTCTTAGAATCCAAACACGAAGACTCGTACACCCTGCAGGATGCATGAGGAATGGTCATTTTTGAACCTCCCACCCATTACAGGTTCCCTTCTCTGGCCAGCCTTCCTGGTGGACAGTGATTCCTCTGCTGACTAATTACTTGGTGATGGAGTGCTCACAGCCCCTAGGGAGCACATTCGTTGTTGGACACCTCTTAGAACTGCAAAACTCTTCCTGGTTAAGCGAAGTCCCATCTCTCAGTAACAGCTGCCTCACTCATATGAGTTCTGCTATCAAGAACCAAAGCTTTTCCTAACTGCCCACCTCTGCCTCTCTCAAGGAACGAAGGAACCTTGATCCTCGCCATCAGCCTGGGACAATTAAACTTGTAGAAATTTTGGAAATAGAAGTAGACACTGTTTATAGGCAGGAAGCAAGATTCCTAAGATGAGGAAAGAGAGGGAGGCATCAGCTTTACCTCTTTTAGCTTCACTAATGTCTGATAGTCTGAACTCCAAAACTTAACTGTCCACAGAGCCTGATGTTGTTCTAAAAAAGACCCCTCTCTAAATCAAGGAATCATCTTCTGGGGGCTACTCTTAAAATGCCCAGGTTAAGTGTGAAGGTAGGAGACTGGGGTAGTAGACATTTGCCCCAGCAGATTTAACAGCTCTCAAACTTTATAAGGGCAGGTGGACGAACCCTATGGAAGCAGAGTTTGGGGTGACTGAAAACAAGATAAAGGAAATTGGGATGGGAGATGAATGTAACCAGGATTTGGAAAAGATGGCCTTTTAGCAGGGTTCTAAGTCTTACTGCTCATAGTGTGGTTCGTTAGTATCACCTGGGAGCACATCAGAAATGCAGAATCTCTGCTTCTCACTCCAGACCTATAGAATCAGATTCCCAGGAGATGCTTTGGCTCAGGAGAAATTAAAAGTCTTCACTGCTCTGGGGAACAGTAAGGGCACCTTTCTTCTTGGGACTTCCCCATTGCTGTGTGACTTGGGTGTGTCCTCTTTCCTCAGCATACCAGGCAGCTTTATCTCTGGGCCAGGACCCATCTAACGACTGCAATGACAGCCAGCGGGAGGTTCGTATCGTGGCCCAGAGGCGGGGGCAGAATGAGCCCGTGCTGGGGGTGGATTACCGGCAGCGCAAGATCACCATCCAGAACCGTGAGTGGGGAGGTAGCAGGGAACCGAGGGTGGCAAGAGATAGACACCAGGCCTGGAAGGCTGAGTCATTGTGGGGATTTCCCTTTTAGTTATTATTTTATTTTTTTTCTGTCTGATGGTCTGCTTGGTCCCTGCTGTTTTTGAGGAACGTGCCAGATACACAGAATGTGCTACGACGTCTGAAGTCACTTCCCTGAAAGTTAGTCTCTGGATGAGAGGATGTCCTACAGCTTTGCTTAAAGGTCCGGCACTAGGTAGTTTCCTTCGTTTCCCTAAGATTTGGGGCTAAGGTGTGGATCAGGCTCCTTTGATCTCTTCCATGAATTGCTCTCAGGGCCTGCTAGAACCCCAGGCTCTTGAGTGTCTCTCTGGCCAAGCCTGTTGTACATATCTAAGGAAATAGAGGCTTCCAAATAGATGGCCACGTTAAGACCATCACCCTTCACTGGTACACCCTTCACTGGTACACCCTTCACTTGGGCTTAGAATCAAAAGACCTGGCTGAGTATCCCCTTACTTCTACTTGCTGACTCAGTGATCAGTGGCAGTATTTCCTCTGGCTTCTGTTGCTTCATCAGAAACATGGGCATAATGGTCCCTGCCCCAACACTGACATGAATGTCAAATGTGACATCTGAAAACTATGTCTAAAGTGCATCTGTTCTTTGTGCTTAGTACAGGAAGCGATGGTTTGAACCCTCACTCGGCAGTCAGACTCAGGTGTGGGTCCTCATTTTGCACTTATAGGGTGTGAGAATTTGGGCAAGTTTCTTTAGTTTTTTAGCCTCAGTTTCTATAAAATGGAACTTGTCATACTACTTATCTTCTAGAGAGTTGTCGATAATTGAGATGGTATGTGTAAAGCACTTAGCAAACAGTAAGTGTGCAGAGAACTTTAGTTATGATCACTCAACATACTTTTGGATGGATGGGTTAGCACCTCAAATTTCAGTCTTATAATCTAGGATTAGTGTGATGGGTTATTGGCACAGAATTCAGAGCCTGTTTCAATGAGCTTTGTGTGCTGTGTTAAATAAACATTTACTGGTTAAAAAGAAAAAAAAGGGGTGGGGAAATACATCCAGCAGGCCACTCAGGGGACTCAGCAACAGAGTGAAGACATCAGTGACTATTCTATGACCATTTCAAGGTGGGTCGTTTAAAGAGGGCCAGTTTAACAACTGCCTCCAACTTTGCAATCTAATACTTTGACTGTAATACTTAAGTCTCATCTTTTTACAGGAACCTCTATTTCCTGAAGCAGTGCTTAAACTCCTGGCCTTAGGGAACATCTGTCCTTTCCCAGTCTCTAGGAGCATCCTTAAAGATTCAGGTGTCTCTGTTTCCTCCAGAGTCCACAGAATTAGCTCTGATATAACTCCAGAATATAAAGTCTCTTTACTTAGCACGTCTTCTTTACAGTTTTTGAAGAATGAATATTCCTAAAAGTGATAGTCCCTGCTTTTCTGTCTTTTTTCCTAATTTTGAGCAGCGCTGTCTGCCATTTCTACTCCTAACCACATTGGGTCAGACTCTGCCTCTTTCTTACTCCCATGAGAAAGTGGTATTTCCCCTTGGTTTTTATTTCTACCTCTGTGCTTGTAACTTCCTGGAGCCCTTGTTTTCTGACACTTTTATGCCCATGTTTGCATCCTGAGATAACTCTCCCAGATCAGTTCTTGGATCATTTAAAATGTTAACACATTTGAATGCCTTCCTTACTTTGACATCCCTAAAATAATCTTTATATTTCCAGTGAGGATTGAGGCAGATTTATAAGACACATTAACATTTGTGAGGGAATTTCCCTCAAAGCATTTTCACCATTCTTCCAAGTATGTGGTAAGCTGTTTCTGGGAAAAGGTAGTGGGTTTGGAAAATCATGGGTAGGAAAAAAAATCATAGGGATTGACGTAAAAGAGAAGGAAACATGTGACCTCACATTTTTGTTTCATTTCCTCAATAAGTATTTTCTTAACAAATAATAAAGAATTGCAGATATATAGGTAACGGTTACTAGACTTATCATGGTGATCACTCTGTAAGGTATGTAAATGTCACTGTATTGTGCACCTGAAACTAATACATATTATATGCCAACTATAGTTTAATAAAATGAAAATTAAAAAAAGAAAAAAGAGCTGCAAGTCTATAATGCTAAGGTCTTTAAGAATTGGAAGATGTCTTCTGGCACTGACTGTGGCTAAAATAGTAGGGACGTGGAGGCTGCCCTGATTCTCTGACTGGACTTTAAGCCCTTTCAGGACAGAGATAGATCTTATTTCTCTTCATATCTCCCACAGTGTCTGATATAGTACTAGACCCACAAAAGGTCTTCAGTGAGACTTTCCTGCATTTCCTGAACTTGAACATATTATTCATCTATCTTAACAGGGTCACACACCACTGGTTTTTACAAGAACTGAATTTTTTTTTCTTGAGTAACATTTACTCTTCAAATATTGGCATTTCATCTCTATTTATTCAAGTTTATCTCATAATCTAGCCCTTCAAGGTCCAGAGGTATCTGTTCAGAGATGGTGAGGGGCCCAGGCTGTGGCATTTTTCACAGTTTGGAGAGGACATTAGAGCTTAGTGGTTAAGAGCACCAGCACTGAGACAGAGAGACATGGGTTTGAACCTACCTCTGCTAAGTATTCTCGCTCTGTAGTTAGGCCAGTTTCTGAGCATCCTGGAAAAGGCTAAGGCCTGCTTAGTCTTTTGGTTTCTTCATCTGAAATGTAGCTAATAATTGTACCAACTGTGTCGGCATTAAGTTTGATTGTGAGTAAGCAAAGGCCTACAATATTAGTGACTTAAGCAATAAAGAAGTTTATTTCTTCTCAGGTATAAATTTGAAGGTAGACAGTCCAGGAAAGTGCGGTGGTTCTATTCCATTAACTCCTTGGGAATCCAGGATCCTTCCTGCTCACTAAGAATGTCATCTTCTTTCTCGTGGTCTGAGATGACAGCCGTCACATTTTCTGTCCAGATAAGAGCAGAAGAAGAGATGAAAAACAAAAGGGCAAAGATGTTGCCAAACTGTTTTTAATAAAGTTTCTCAGAGTCATCATTGATACATCTGCTTATGTTCTATCCACCAGAACTCATCTGTAAGAGAGTATGGGAAATATTGACTTTATTTTGGATGGTCACATACATGACCAAAAATTCTATGACTGTGAGAGAAAGGGAGATTAGATACTGGGAAACAACTGGTAATATCTGCCTCACCCATTTAGAGAGTTGTGATGGGAATTAAGTGACCTGATGTATTCAAAATCCTTTCAAGATACGTAATAGGGCTCAATGAATGATCAGTTCTACCACCATTATGCTGTTTGGAGGAGGAAGGTCTCAAAAAGAAGGAATTGAGCCTTTCTTTGAACTACATGGGGACCTCTTAGGATGGGAAAGGACAATGCTAGCTAGGGTCCTGAAGCAACCATAGGTAAGAACGGTGCCCTCTCCTTAAAGTAGTGGCCCTTTCTCCCACCTTTATTGCAGGAGCAGATCTTGTGATTAATGAAGTGATGTGGTGGGATCATGGAGTATATTACTGCACCATTGAAGCTCCAGGGGACACATCAGGAGACCCAGATAAGGAGGTGAAACTCATTGTCTTGCGTAAGTGCTGCTGGAGCTTTCTCTTTGTCCACCCCACCATGACACTTTTTTCATACAGAAGGAAAAACAGAAACAAGCAAGCCCAAGCTATTTTTGGATTTCCAACCTCTGAAGTTCCCTACCAAAACTAAACTTTTCTTTTTTTTTCTTTCTTTTTTTTTTTACACCAGTGTGTTGCTCAAACTTAATCTGTAGGCCAAGACCTATATTTATTAGACCTCTAAAATGTTGAACTGGAAGCATGCCTGAGAATATTTAGTTTAACTCCTGCTCGGCTTCTCTCCTACAGACTGGCTGACAGTGATCTTCATAATTCTGGGAGCCCTCCTCCTGCTCCTGCTGATTGGAGTATGCTGGTGCCAGTGCTGTCCTCAGTATTGCTGCTGCTATATCCGCTGCCCTTGCTGTCCCACCCGTTGCTGCTGCCCTGAGGAAGGTAAGAGGGGATGGATAAGCACTGGAGCCTGGTGCCCCAAAAAGATCACTTCACATGCCCGGGTCAAAACCTTGGGTTCTTTCAAGTTCTCCTCCATTACTTTTCTCTCATCACAGGCTCGAGGGGCTTTGGCCTCTACCCAAAAAATGATGCTTGGGCAAGCTATATAGTCAAGTGGGAGGACTTTTGCCTGTCTTCATTCTAGCCTGCCTAAGGTCTCCTTCAGCTGGCTTTGCCTACTGATGGCATTTCCTCAGTGGCCCTGATATGCCTGTGCTTCTAGCACCAACCTTGCTTGAACATGAGGTGGCTGGAGTGGTTTAAAAGTAGCAGTGGAGTCTGCTCCTTAGAAATGACTTGAAAAGAGCAGGTAAAAGGAGAGAGAAGTTGGAGCAGTGGTTCTTAACCTTAAGAATCACCATGATGGCTTGTTAAAGCTTAATTGATGGCCACACCTCCAGAGTTTCTGATTTAATAGGTCTCGGGTAGGCCCGAGAATTTTTTCAGAAGTTCCCGGGTGATGTGATGCTTCTGGTCTGGGGGCCACACTTTGAGAATCTCTGTTTTAGAGCAAGGGAAGAGGGAGCAGAAGATCTTGATGTTAATGTGATCTTTTCTTTGGGCTGAAATTTGACCTTTTAAAACAGAATCATGATATGCCCTAAATTTGGCTGCAGAATGAATGCTGGAGGGGAAAAATAATTAATTAATTTATAAAGATCTTTTGTGAGTAAATAGATGAGTAGAATCAACTTCTTTAAATGGAAAGGGTTTTTGTGTTTTTAAAATCACATTTTTTTCCTGATGATATAAGTATTACACTGTAGAAAATTTGAGAAAATGTAAAGATTAATCTTAGCACCCAGAGATAACCACTTCAATCATTTTAGTCCATTCAAAGGGAAAAAAAAAATTAAAGGAAAAATAAGGAATTGCCTCTTAAGATAGAAACAAAACCTAATCTATGATGCCAAGAAGGTTAGTGGCCTGAGTCTGGTTTCAGGCCTGTGTTCCGAGGCTGCTGTCTTACAGGAAAAGAGAACTAACTGTTATTGGCTGTCTGCTATGTATAGGCCCTTTGCATATATTTCCCTATTGAATCTTCGCAACCCTAGAAAGCAGGTATCATCACTATTTAGTATGAGGAGACTGAAGGTCAGAGAGGTCATACAGCTAGTAAGTAGTAGTGGCAGTACAGTGTTGAATCCTTATTCGTCTGATTTACAAGAGCCTGAATTTCCCACAGTAGTGGCTGCCACAATTCTATGTGTAGTTCACGGTGGGATTGGCTGAGATACCAATGAACTTATTAAAAAGAGGAAAAATAGCAGAGAACTCAACACTGGGCCATGGTGTTCCCTACATTTAAGGGGCCTCTGGAGAAATGCCGTGAAGAAGTCATTGTTACTGGAGTAGTAATATGTAGTAAGAGATGAGAAAAACCCTCCCAAGATGCCTTCTGAGAATCCCTAGGTCAGGGAGACATTCAAAACAGGCAGGACTGGGGACAAATGCTTCACAGATGATAAATGTATCCATTGTCAGTCAGCTGATAAACAAGCTCTGGGGGAGAGTAGTTCCTCCTAAGTGGTAGAGTTCATTTGGAAGAACGGGTAAACTAAAGAAATGCAGGCCACAATGAAAGGTTCCTAGACTTGAGCCGATGAGGTCACTTTCAGAATGAGTCACTACAGCATACTGTCCTGAGAAGTTTGGTGACGAGAGGAGATTACATGGAAGGGACAGAAGTTGTTAAGAAAAGGTCTTGGATGAGGAAGGGGGTATATGTGACTGGTGTGTGTGTGTGTGTGTGTGTGTGTGTGTGTGTGTGTGTGTGTGTGTGTGTGTGTGTTTTCCAGAATAAGCATATTTGTAGACAGAGAACCAAGTCCAATGGAAAATGAGTAAAGTGAGCATTATGAAGTGTGGTGATCATTGAGGAGTGATGAAGCCAGTGGGAGTGACATCAGGCTTACAGTGAAAGAACTACCTTTAGAAAGGAAAAGAAAAACAGCCTGACATCTAAAGAGAGAGAGGAAGTCATTAAAATGTGGAAGATGATTAAAGTATAAGGGAGGAAGCTGAGGGAGCTCACATCAGCCTGTCTTGATTTTAGCAAATCAAAATTGTAGATGCAGAAAGGAGCTTTAAGAATGAGATCAGTGGTTCTTGAACTTCTCTGACCACAGCCTGCCTCCCTCACCTGCTCCCGTTTTCTAGTGAGAGTTAATAGAGAACCAGAGGGAAGAAAAAGGAAAATGATACTAAATTTTAGTGATTCTTAAAAATTTTTAAACAACCCACAGTAGAACTTAAAGATGAAAATGAGCCTTCTTTTTCTTGGGAGAACTGGAGAAACAACATTCAGCTCTAGATCAGTTACTGGCCCTCCTCCCCACATAACCCCTAGGCAAACCCTGCAGCAGGCCACAGGCTACACTGAGAATCTCTGATCAGTGCCCACCCCCCACACTCCTCACAGTACATACAGCTTGTTAGTTAGTGGCAGAGTCTGGACTAGACCTAGATCTCTTAATTCCATGCCTAGGGCTGGTTCCTCTTCCTCAGCAAAAGTGGTATCATAAACTGAAAGATCATGAGGATGGGAAGACATGAGAAATGGGGATGTTTAAATTGCTGCCCTGGAGGAGGGAAGTAGGGTCCACAGATCAGTCAGGGAAAGTCAGACTGGGAGGAGGGCTATTTGAGGTTAGTTGCCCAACAGTATAGTCAGCTCTGACAATGTAGGGACGGGAAGCATCCGTTGGCGGTTCCCTAAAGCTGAGATGGTAACAGTTCAAAGGGCGTGGGATTCTAGAAAGGTCCTGAAGACGTTGTTGAAATGACTGGCCGGTCAAATCAAAGGGGACTGATTGTATGGGAAATAGCAAAAGCACTTCATGACCGTGGGTAGAAGAGGGAAAAGAATGAGTTCTGCAGCCATGGAGAGGGGGTGGTAAGAAATGATAAGCAGTTATGAGCAGGTATAGTTGGAGATCTTCAGGGGCCCCATAGATGATGTCCACAGATGATGCTGGCTGCAGGGGACAGGAGGCACAGGGCTCTGGAGGAAGGGGAGATACTGAGCGTCATTTCTGTCATGAAGAAGACATCTTAAAGAATATGCCTTGAGTTTCCTTAGAAATGAAGATAAATGTACCTTTGGTGGTTTAGTCTGCAAATATGTACTTTTGTCTCTTATGGGATCTAAGGCAAAAGAAGTGACTTATTATAACAATTTATTATAATAATGAGAGCCACCATCTGTTAACTGTCATATGTTAGGCATTTCACCTGTTACCTCATTTAACCTCAGCAACCTTGTGAAATAGGCATTATTATCCCCAGCTCACAAATAAGGAGATTCAGCCCAAACTCTCTGAAAACTCACTCAAAATCATACAGCTGGTATATGCTGGTGTTCAAGTTGAAGTCCATCTGACTCTGAGAGCACCCCCACTTTTTTTTTTTAGAGAAACTTATCCCTGAGGACCATATGTCTCAAAAGGTTGTTGAGGATCCTCAGTAGTCAACTCCAGTGTGAGTCCGTGCATTAGAATCAGGGAGCTCATTGAAAACACAAATTTTCTTGCCCTACGTTAGACTGAAGGAGTGTCTCTGGGGAGTTGTAGCTAGGAATCTGTATTTTTAACCAGCTCATTAAAAGTGACCAAGGCAGACTTTACTCCTTTGAGATTCAGAGGTAACTTAGTAGGAGTCTTTTGAAGCTTTGTTACGTTCTTCATGTTTCTGTTTTATTGCCTGATTCCCCATTACATGAGTAGCAGAAAACCCTGGTAGTCTAGACATCCCCGTGGGGCTATTTCTCTGCACTGGAGGGTAAGGGGGAAGCTGAGAGCTCTTTTTCTACTCACATCTCATCATTCACAGTGTATCAGGGAAGGGAGAGGCCCTGGGGAAAATGTTGTAGCAGCTAGGAAGGGAGCAGGTGGCTGAATCTCTTGAGTATGTGAAAATTCAACAGGAAAGCTCATGGAGGATCTGCAAGGGTCTCTCAGGAGTTATTGGGCAGGGGGGGTCTTATTAATTTAAAGTCATTTGGGAGCAAGTAGTAAGCTCAACTCTTCCTTTTCCTCCTCTTAAATTGGGGGAGTAGGAGGAAGAAAGTGACCAAAATGGGAGATGGTACCCTCTGGAGGAAGTCAGGATTCAGTTAGAGGGGTGGGGATGGGTATTCCTAATGGGGATTCCTAATGGAATCAGATGTCCCTAGGCCTTGGAGGCAGGGACTAGTCCGAGTGTATTTTGAAAGGTGTGGAACTGAGTTGGAGATAAATAAAAGGAGGTACTGCTGGGGAAAGGGTTTGTTTTTTTGTTTTTTTTTTGTTTGTTTTTTGGTTTTTTTGCTTCAGAGAAAAAAAAAAGGAGTCTGTGGACTCAGTGGTTTGGAAGAAGGAGCACAGGCTTGGGCATTCAGGCAGACACAGGGTCACACCCTGCCTCTGCCAGTCACCTGCTGTGGGACTGTGGGCTGGAAAGGTAACCTCTTGGAGCCCAACTTCCTCATCTGATTTCCTCATTGAGAGACTTTACTGACTAGTTAGCTTCTGTAAAATGACTAGCACATATTAAGCAGGGCATCATGCATGCTCACATGCATGGTGGCATGTATAGGGATCTGCAGGCGGCATCTGTTAGCAAGAGGGAGTGGAAAGTACGGAGCAGGTGGACTTGTCTTTGGAGGGTCTGGACTGCTGTTGCTGGCATGAAGGTGGGGCACCTGTGAGAGCTGCTGTAAGTTTGCATCTGAATTTCTCCAGGTTGGGCTGTGACTCTCCATCAGGGCTGGAGCTACAACCACTGGGGGGTCTGCTACAACCACTTCTTGTTGTGCTGGAAGTTTGTTTCTCACTGGAGACATTGAGTAGATGGTCCCTTAACTGTTGGCCTCACAGGTGCAGCGGGGTCCAGAATGCCTGCTTCCTATCCCCCCTACTGTGGCAAGAGGAAGCCTCAGGCAGAGGCATTAGACATGGCCACAGGACTTGGGGAACCCAGGAGGAGGTGAAAGTGTGAGGCCTGGGACCTGAGGCAGGCACTTCCTGCAATTAAACACACAAGTACATTTCCTTCACACATGAGTAGCCAGGGACTTTGGGAGACCTGTGGTACTCAGTCACATTTACCTCCAAATAGAAATTCATGAACAAAAACTCAGTGCTCCTGTTTTTAACTTGCATTCACTGTGGATTATGAGCTTCAGACCAGCTGCACCTAGGGGACTAGAGTGACATTTCCATGTGCTCCTTTTTTTATCTTATTTTCTTTGTCTTGAAAAGAAACGGTATTTCTCTTCTCCTTTCTCTGCTGCCACCCCACCCCTTAGACATTCCCCCTACTTAGGGAAACCCCTAATACTTAGTAAGGTGAGGAGAAGAGTACAAAGTGTCTACTGGATACACTTCAGCTTTTTGCCTTCCACTGGTTTTCTCCTCTACACCCCCCGACTCCCCAGCATAGCAGCTAGAAACATTCTTTACCAGTAATTCTGCCCTTCGATCTCAGCATCTATATCCTTCTCTTTTTCTTTTCCCACTCTGAGCAGGCAGCCCTGAGCTTCCCTGGCAGCCCCTGGCTCACAGCCTCCTCTGAGTTCTTTGCTTCTTGTACCTTCTATATTCAGCCTGTGGCTGAAGGCCTTGTTGGCTTATGGCCCAAGGTTTCATTGCCTGCTAATTATCCAGGTATCTATCTATACATTTTAGGTGACTTTGGAAATGGACAGATGATGAAATGTTTTCAAGATTAGGAAGTCAGGCTTTAAGAGTATATATTCCTGGGATGTGGGAGTTGTAGTCTTGCTGAGGGAATTTATTCCCAGTTCCTTCCTAGAGGAACAATTGATTCGATACTTCTTTAACTCTTACTCCCATGCCAGATAGGTCATAATTAACTCTGAGAAAAGAAACTGGCCTCTTGTCAAGGCCATTCGGTAGAGGCAAGTGAAGTGGGAGTTGTGAGCCTTGCCCTGGCTGAGGGTCTGCGTTTTTCCTTTTTCTCCTGCAGCCCTGGCCCGCCACCACTACATGAAACAGGCTCAGGCCCTAGGCCCTCAGATGATGGAAAAACCCCTGTACTGGGGAGCGGACAGGAGCTCCCAGTTTTCATCTTATCCAATGAACCAACTGCTGCAGCGAGGTAAACCTTGCCAGAAATTTAGGGTGGGAGAGGGCAAGGGTACGAGCATGGGCTGCCTTGGGGTCTTTATGACCATGAAGTGTCTTTATGACTGAGGATGAGAGCTAAATAATGTGGCATTTTAGTGCCCCAATTCTGAGGAGCATGTTTTGGGCCAGTAGTTATGCATATTCTTATCCTTGTTTCCATTCAGATTTGTCCCTGCGATCCAGCCTCCCACAGATGCCAATGACCCAGCCCACTGCTCACCCTCCCATCACCAACGGTGTCCTAGAGTATTTGGAGAAAGAGCTGCGGAACTTCAACCCAGCCCAGCCTCTGCCCCCTGGTCTCAAAGCCATCTCTGGCCAACCCCTCAGCATGCTGTCCTCCCTGGGTTCTGAGGTTGTAGAACGCAGAATCATCCACCTGCCCCCACTGGTCAGAGACCTTCCATCTTCGAGAAGGACCAGCAACTCCTCCCGACAGCAGTGGCTCACCCCAATTTCTCCTGTACCCTGGGATCTGAGGGAAGAGAGAAGGCAGCACCACCACTTTGATTTCCACGAGATGCTCCAGGACCGGGAGCCTAAGCGCTGGGCGTTGGAGCGAAGGGAGCTGGACCAGCTGCGGGGTGGAAGGAACCGCAGCTCCAAGCTGAACAGGTCACTCATGCCTTGGTCAGACAGGGACAGCCTCAGCGATGGCCTTTCGTCTAGTGAGGACCGCTGGCAGCCAAACCACGCCCCTCTCCGGAGCCGCCACCTAGACAGACCCAGGAGGCCCAGCCCCCGAGAGAATGTCCAGCAGAACCAGCGGCACCAGCAGCGCAGACACCGCAGCTACTCCCCTCCCCTGCCATCCGGCCTCAGTTCTTGGAGCTCTGAGGAGGAGAAGGAGAGGCAATCCCAGGGCTGGGGGGGCCCCCGCCGCCACCGCTCCCACTCCCCAAACTGGCCTGAGGAGAAGCCACCCAGCTACCGCTCACTGGATGTCATCCCAGGCAAGAATGGCAGGAAAAAAGGGAATGTGGAGAGGCGTTCGGTGAGCCTGGGTCATCCTGCTGAGGGTAGGGCATGGGCAGAAAGGATCCTTCAGCGAGGCTTGGCCGCAGATGACACAGGCCACCTCACACCCCACCGCTGAGGGTACCTCTTTCCCTGTTTTGCACAGCTTGTCCTGTGAGCTTGGTGAGACACTTCTTGCAGAGCTGGGAGTGACCTAGTGAGTGCAGAGGGCAGAGGAGGTACTGGATGCTTACAACGGGCTTTTGCAACTTCAAGTCCCCCATTTCACAGATGAGGAAATGAGGCACAGAATAATTAAGCATAAAGCCAGCAGTACAGCTAGGACTTGAATGCTGGTCTTGACCGCTAAGGTTTTACTTCCTGTCATAGCTGTCTTACTTGGCAACCATATTTCAATACCCCAAATTAGAACACGTGGCCTGACAAAGATGTATATGCCACTTCTGGGTGCTACAAGTCAGTGTGCAAAGGCCCTGTTGCATTCAAGGACTAAGTCCTCTGAGATCCCGCCTGGAAAGAATCATTGAATATACACACACACACACACCAAATATGGGTTCAAACTAGGATTCTGTGAATAGGCAAGGTGACCATGGGTACATGTGAGTCAGCTTATCTGCCTAAAGGGACACAAAGAGGGATGTAGGCCTTTCAGGCCTCCAAATATAGGCTATTTTAAAATATAAAGGTGTTACTTTAAAAAATCATTTTATTAATGTACCCAAATGATAATATTCTTTTAATGGCACTTTGCAAAGTTATTCCATCATTGCTGAAAAAATATTCATGAGTTGCCTTCAGAACCAACGCATAAACTACCCACAAAAATCTCTCTATATGACTAAAATTCTTTACTTTTGATTCTCTTGAGATAAAGGATATTTCATCAGCTAAGAGAAGTTTCTAGAGTAGAGGGATATTAATAGGAACAAGAATTTTAGTCTCACACACTTCAAAGGATATAACTCTCATTTAGAAATACAGGTTCTGCTGTAAATTATTTGAAAATGAATCATTTGCATGTCATGTGTATAGGAATAGGCACCTTATGAGAGCTACAGCACTGGTCTTTCTGGGGAAGAATCTTGGTGAAAAAGGGATTTGTGAGAAAAGTAACAAAGACCTACAGGCATTCCTGAAATTATTAATGTCAATATATTTATTATATCATATTCTCACAGATGTCCTGAGAGAGGCAAAGACCAGTACTAACAATGAAAATTAGTATCTAACTATGTGGAACTGAGCTATGGACATTTATGCTGCATTTCATTTAATGCTTACAACGCTGTGAGACTTGTACTAATATTTTCCTTTTATAGTGGTACAACTCTTTCTTCCATATTACCAGTAAGAAAATTACATCCTGAAAGAAAACACAGAATCAGTTAGAGTTGGGACAACTGCTATTAGTTTAATTATACAGTGTAGTGCAGGAGCCGCAGGCCAGGAACTTGCATGTAGGTTTAAATATTCCGGAAAAACCACCAGGAGGACCAGAGGGTTACTCATGAGGCTGGGAAGTTTCAGCAGCAGGTCGTTTGTTCAGAGATGCAGGAAGAAAAACTGCTGCTGACCAAGTGCAAGCAGTTTTTTATGCCCACAAGCAGAAGGAGGGGTTATCTCATGGAGGAGCAGCCTCAGGCGGATGGGAGCAAGATGTGCTGCTTGGTTATAGGAGCAGATAACATCCAAGGGAGCAGACACTGCTGAAAGCTCTTTGTGTACAGCCTTCCTTGGCTGCTGGCTGGGCAGCTCTGTCTTCTGAGCATGTGGAGTGGCTATGTTCTGAGTTAACCCTACATATAATGACTAAACAGTCTTTTATTTTCATTTTAATGGAAAAATGTAATTTAAAAGCCAGTTTTTGGCCAAAAATCTAAACTCTATTTTCTTCTAAATTAAGTTTCTTCTTTATTTTTTTTTCTTTTTAAGAAATTATGTGGGTTTTTTTTTTTTTTTTGTAAGTGAGAAAGGGGCAGAAGGAACACCAAGTGTATTCCAGACACTGGGATAAGCCCTTTCCAAGTTTATTTTATTTAATCCTTACAAGAGCCCTGTGAGAGTTTGTAACATGCCAAAGTCACACAGCCATTAGGGAGCGAAGCCAGTATTTGAACACAGTTCTCTGACTCTAAAACCTGTGCCCTTTTCAATGAGTTATTGCCTCATTAGAGAGAAGAGAATTATGTGGGGCAGTAATGTTTTCTAGTGACTTTATTTCTTCATTCTCTGAAAGTATCACAACTTCTTTTATCATCAAATGTACACATTAATAATTCTACCACAAGCAAACCATATTTTCAATTGTAAAGTTACTGATGTGATGCAAAAATTTCAGTCAAGATCATTTTAAAAGCCTTCATTGTTTTAGATCTCTCTGAGCTTATCTCCCAAAGAGCTATCGCTTTATTTTATCACATTCAACTGTCCATTCATATTCTGAATGACCACAGGCTAAGGAGCAAGACTTGATTTGGAAAATTGTTTGGTCTGGAGAACACAGTGTTTTGTTTGTAACTTGAATTTTGAATGCCTTTAGTGGGGCCAAAGTCTCCATGGCCAAAGTCTTATTCTTCACTCCTCTCCTTAGTGGGGCTGGATGCTTCCCACACACCTATGTGTGTGGCCTCTTAAGTCCTTGGAACTTTCAGCTCACTTCAGAAGTTATAATACAGTTGGGCCACTAGATGGTGATCTTTAATTGTGTATAACTTAAAGTTACTCCTTGAGTTGATAAGTTGTATTACTATTTTCTTAAATTGGGCTTTCAGCAGTCATAACTTTGCTATAGCTTTTTACAAAATACTTATTAAATACTTTATTAAATATTCAGAGCAATATGAATGAATCAAAAAGTCTCTTGGCTTATATGTAACCTTCTCTTTCAAGAATAATATTTTAAAAAATGGATACCAACAGACAAGGGCTTCCATGTAAATAATCTCATGTGAATGCAAAATAGAACTATTCCCTGCATGAGAAAATGGAAGTTATGTTGAGGAATCTCTCATCTGACTCCAGAACTAGGACTCCAGCCGAGAGCTTCTCATTTCAGGTCTGCTGGTCTTTTCACTCCACCAAAGGCTGCAACCCCAGCAATATAAGAAGCAGTAACATCAAGCTTTAAACCCCAGTCGTTTCAGACTGAGTGGCCCTGTGTTACTGGCCTCCTTCACATTAATTATTTTTCTTTCCAATAACGTTCTATCAGAAAAGGCTTCTCAAGGCATTTCTGGCTTATTCTGAACTTGGGTTACTGCATTCTTTCCAAGTTAATCTCAAACTTTTAGTAGAGAATCCTTTTTCTTGACTCTTTAACTTAAAATAATGTATTTTAGATTAGGAAACTTTATATTCTACTTTCATTAAAAGGTCTATTCATTGATAACATCTAGATTTTTCTTCAGCAAACCCTGGACAAGATTTTTTTGGCCCCATTTTGTTGCTTTTCTTTGTGTCAGAGAGCATTCATCCCACAGCATTTTGATTAAAACCCATAAACTCACTTTCCTGATAAAAATGGAAACACAAACATTTTTAAAGTAATAACATGAATGCACATACATATATGATGCATTTTGCTCAGTATGTTTCAGTACTATACCTTACGTTACCATTTCAGGTAAGATAAAAAAGGTCACATTTATGGACTACAGCTATAGCTACTCAAATAAAACAATCTGTACAACACAAACTTAGAGAAATATGAGAAATATAAATCATAGTCTTTGCCTTCATAGAGCAAGTCAAAACAGCCTAATAATCACGTGCAATAACATCTGAAGCAAAGCCAATGAGTTTGGTCAGGAAGAGGTAACTAGGGATCTTTGAAAAATAAGAGAAATACTAAAGTATGAAGCTGAACTTTTTAGATGAGGGCTGAGAAAGAATAGTTCAGGAGAATAAAAATAGGAAAACGAACTGGGCCGTGTCTTCATGAGCAGATGGTAGAGCGATAGACTGATGAATGGAACAGGGTACCTTTCTTTTCAGTCTAAGGGAGATTTGAATATATTAAAAATCAAAAGGCAGAGTGAATAGGACTGTAAGAAAATTTCAGAAATTAAAGATGTTTGAGAGAGGCTCCAGAGAGGTGAGAAAGAAGAGAAACCTATCCCTGGGTGGGGGTTAGGGGAGGTGGAGAGACTGGCTTCATGAAGAGTTAAGGAATATTTTTTAGATCTGCTGTCCAGCCAGCACCCACCTAAGATTTGCACCAAAATTAAACACATCTTTGTGCATTGTATGCATAGACAGTAGAGCCCAGCTGACTGGATTTCTTTTTTGTATTCTTCTATTCCTCAGGAGAGAGACAGCTCCCATAGTGGAAAAAGTGTGGTCATTTAGTCACCGGGCACAGCACTACTCTGTGGCTACTTCTCGGCTCCTGCATATCATCAGCATCACCTAGATTTCCAAGTGACTTGGGAAGGACACTGCAAGTCTGTACCTAACAGTTTTGGCTTAGATTCTGAGAATCAAATAGAAGAATTTTAAAAGCAAGAGTTCAAAAAATTAATGACTTAATTTTAGCCTTGGTTTAAACTCTGCATATTGAGATAGTCTTTGACTTGTAATGAACCCAAATGAGATGTGATCCCTCAAGTACTTTGTAGCCTAAGACTTCTACTATGTTACATTGCCGGGAACCATAAACATTCTTAAAGTGAGAACTCAGCAATCTTTAAGAAAAAAAAATCAAGTGTGTTTCAGGAGAAGGAAATTTATGGAGTACTATAGGGAAATTTCCATGGGAACTTGTCTCCCTCTGTGGCACATCTAGAGGGTCCCTATATTTTAGGAGTCCACCTTGTTCCCCCCCTGCTCGGTGCTGGTGCTCCTAAGGGTCCAGTCAGAGATGGCACAGAAAATACTCCAGCCATGTTCCCTCTCATGGGCTATTTATTGCAAATGTAGAAAATGACAGAGAAGCAGTTTTGCACAAGCCTTACTCCTGTCTCTTGTTTTCCTCTTGCTTTTTTTTTTTTTGGCCTATATCTAATTTATATTTTATATTTTCTTATATAGTATATATTCATTAAAATCACTTTAAATGCTTCTTGGGAATGACAGATCATATAAATAAGAAAACAATAAAATATACTGGCTTGAGAATTCTACCCCAAATAAATATCTACTTTGGTGCACTTGACTAGATTAAGTCTTCTTCCTGACAAAAGCTCAGAGAAGATCTAAGCCAACATGGATAGTGATGGAGCTGCTTTTCTCTTGGCACTACAGAACTTTCCCAAGCAGAAGCTTCCAGGCAGGTTTTACTACTCAGAGCCCCAGGAAAGAAGGCTGTGCCCTTTCTATAATAATTTCTGCCACTCCCTCCTTTTTTCTCCAGCTCCCTTGGTGGCTTGATGAATAATTTGTATTTGATGTAGAGACCCTCCTTGAGAAGATTGGAAGGAGATGTCCTGGAAAGGAGTTGTGTGTGTGTGTGTGTGTGTGTGTGTGTGTGTGTGTGTGTGTGTGTGCCTCAACAGTATCTTTATGTATATGGCCTCAAGCTCAGTTTAGATCGTGTTGTATTGACATATCTATTCCTGTTCCCCCCATCTCATTCATTACATGTTGAAAAAAATAGATTAAATGTCTACATTGACAAAAGTTTATTTAGATTTTTTTATATCTGTCATGTAACTGAGACAAAATTAATAAAACAGAAAAAAATAAAAATTTTAATGAATAGCAACTAAAACTCAGTAGGTAAGGGACTTCTAGTCTGGACAAGATAGCATAGACCTTTTTCTCTTATCCTCCCTGCTAAGTACAACTTTATAAATTCTGGAAATGGCATAAAAATAACTAAAGGAAAACCAAAGGGTGCTGAGAAGAAGGCAAGCTGGTTTGGGAACCTAGGACCAGAGGAACAACATAGAAACAGGCTATCTTGCATCCTCAATCAACAGAGGGGGACCAACCAGATCTGGCATTTTCCAGCTTCCCACCTAGCAACAGAAGGTAGCTCAGTAACTCATTCTTCCCCCTGTTGGGAGTCCCTCTGAAAACCAAGGCAAGGGAGACCAACTGGGAGCCCTGCCAAAAATAGGGAAAGCATTCTCCTTCCTTGCTAGGCCAGAGAATCCTCTTTTCCATGGAGAGAGACTGAGATGGGTAGAAGGAACCAGTAAGAGAGACCTAGGAAAAGCAGATGGCCCAGCTGGGGAAGTCTCTTTGTTTCCAAGGGCTGAGGACTTTGTTCCTCTGACCAGAGACACTGGGGCTGACTGGTGGAACTAGGAAAAAAGACCTGTCACAGCTAACAGCCTTAAAGCTAGCAATCTGGTCCCAGAAACCACTTTGTCTCCCTGAAACTTCAATTTTCTTCCCTGGCTCAGAGAAACCTGGGTAGCCTGAGAGTACCAATAAAAGAATTTCTCCACACCCCTCCCTTAATAAGAAATATCTGGCAACTAGCCAGAGAAAATTCCTCTCACCCATTCAGGCAGCACCAGCAGAGAGCAGTGCAAACCCCAGCAGCACTAAATACATCAAACAGAACAAAATAATACCACAAAGTCTCTGAAAATCAAACTGCCATTGGAATCACAGCCCACAAAAGTAACCTAATAATTGTGTGTTAAACCTAAGTAACTCCCTGTAAAATAAAATATTTAAATAGGACTGAGTGTCCTAACACAATAGACAAGTGTCCAGAATATAAGCCAAAAAAACCACAACTTAAAGGAAAAATAAAATCAACTGATGCCAAAAATGAGATAAATCAAATGTTGGTGTTATCAGATAAAAATTTTAAGGCAGGCATAAAAATGCTATAACAATCCCTTAATTTTCTTACATGAAAAAGGAGAAAATCTCAGAAAGAAATTAGTTATGAAAAAAAGAAACATGGAAATTACAGTACTGAAAAATACAATAGAAATTAAAAACTCACTATATGGGTTCAGCAGTAGTATGGAGACAGAGGACAGAATAAGTGAACTTGAGGACAGAACCATAGATTTCACCCAGTCTGAACAGAGAGAAAATAGACTGGGGAAAATAAACTAAATATCAACATTCAAATCACTGAAGTCCAAGAAAGTAGAGAAGAAAGAGAAAGAATGAGCATATGAAGAAATAATGGCTGAAAAGTTCCCAAATTTGATGAATAACCTACAGAACCAAGAAGTGGAATGAATCCTGAACAGGATAAACCCAAGGAATTCATGCCAAGACACATCATATTTAAACTTTTGAAAACTAAAGACAAAATGCTGAAAGCACCCAGGGGGCGCGAAATGCATTCCCTGTAGAGAAACCAATTGGAATGGATTTCTCATGTGAAACCATGAAGAATAAAATGAAAAAAACAAACAAACAACTATTGACCTATAATACTGTATCTTACAAACTATCTTTCAGGAATGAAGAAAAATAAAAACATTCACAGATGAATAAAAAAGATTTTGTGACTAGCAGAACTACCCTCAAAAGACTGGATAAAGGAGGTTCATCAAACAGAAAGGAAATTGTAAAAGAAGGAAACTTTGAGCATCAGGAAGCAAGAGATATGAGTTCATACAGATTTGTTTATTGAAACAAATTATAATGCCATTTAATGTAATAGTCTAAACAATGATGTTTAAAGATAGGGACTGTAAAGGGATCCAAGTGGAAGTGATATTTCTATACTTCATTTGAAGTAGTAAATGTTAATACTAGTATATAGTTATAAATAGCACCCAGAGCAAACACTATGAAAATATTCAAAGAGACAAACTCAAAAGTGCTATGAATAAATCAAGATGGAATCCTAAAACTTGTTCAGTAACCTGCAGAAAGGCAAGAAAGAGAAAACAGAACAACAAGAATTAAAAGAAACTAATAGAAAATAAATAATAAAATAGCATACTGAAGTGCAAATATATTAATAATTAACTAAAATGTAAACGGTCTAAATATATCAATCAAAAAATATTAGCAGAGTAGATTTAAAATAAAACAAAACAAAATTCAAACACAACTATATGCTACATATAAAAATTCATTTTAAATTTAAACACAGATTGAAAGTAAAAGGGTAGGGAAAGATATACTATGTACACATTAGTAATTTAATAAAAAGAGCAGGAGTGGCAACATTAATATTTCATAAAGTAGACTTCAAAGAAAATTGCCAGAGACCGAAAGAGACATTATAGAATGAATCAAAAAGGATCAATCTTCCAGGAAGACACATGCTAATGTGTACAAATTAAACCACAGAGCCTCAAATACATGAAGCAAAAACTGATAAAGCTAAAATGAGAAAGAGAAAAATCTATAATTATACTTGCGAATTTCAACACTCCTCCCAGTCAGCAACTGATAGAACAATTAGGCAAAAAAATCACAAGGATATAGACAATTTAGACAACACAAACAACCAACAGGATCTAAAATTAACATATGAAACAACAGATCATCCAACAGAAGAATACAACTTTCTCAATTGCCTGTGGAACATTTACCAAATAGAAAACAAAACAAAACAAAAGACAAAAAACCACAAAACATACCATAAACAAACCTTGACAAATGTAAAAGAATTGAAATTATCCAGAGTGTGAGCTCTGACTCTAATGGAATCAAAGTGGAAATCTATAATGAAGACAATAGAAAACTCTCAAAACACTTGGAAATTGAGCAATACATTTATAAATAAATATGGGCCAAAGAAGACTCAAAGGAAATAAAAAAGCACATAGAACTTAAAACAAATGAAAGCATAGCATATCAAAATTTGTAGGATTTAGCTGAAGCAGTACTGAGAGGGAATTTCATAGCACTAAATGTTACATTAAAAATGTGGAAAGGTGTCATATCAGTAACAAATTCTTACCTCAAAAAAACTAGAAAAAGGAGCAAAATAAATCTAAAGAAGCAGAAGAAAGAGATAAAAAAAAGAGATAAGAGCAGAAAATAAAATTGGAGGTAGAAAAACTACAAAAAATCCCAAGGAAATAAGAAGTTCATTCTTTAAAAATATTTTTAAAAATTGATAAACCTCTAGCAAGACAGAAAAATAGAGCAATTACAAATCACCAATATCAGGAATGAAATATGAGATATTCCAGATACTGAAATCATTAAAAAAAATAAAAAGGGAGTACTACATACAAATTTATGCTCATAAATATGACAACTTAGAAGAAATGAAACAATTCCTTAAGAATCACAAACTGCCATTCAACTAAGTTGAAATAGACCATTTGAATAGACCTATAACCATTAAATTAAATTTTAATTCAAAAGCTCTCCAAAATAAAATCTCAATGCACAGATAGTCTCATTAGAGAACTCTAGAAATCTTTAAAGGGTAATTAACATTAACTTTTCAAAAGCTCTTCCACAAAATAGAAGAGAAAAAACCACTGTGCAACTCATTCATGAGGACAAGGATATTACCAAAAAAATAAATAAATAAACTAAAAACAACCCTCCCGAACATAGATGTAAAAATCTGTAATAGGACATTATCGATATTTTAATACATAAAAATATACACCATGAACATGTGGGATTTATTTCAGGTATGCAAGGCTTTTTCTCAGAATAGTCGAAACAATCTTGAAAAATAAAATCGGAGGATTTATACTGTCCAATTTTAAAATGTATATAAAGCTACAGTAATTAATATAGTATGGTACCGATATAAGGGCAAACATATTGATCAACAAAACAGAATTGAGAGTCCAGAAATAAATCTTTATATTTATGGTAAATTAATTTTTAAAAAAGCTGTTTCAGTAGTTCAATAACAGAGATGTAATTATTTCTGCAAATGGTGCTGAATCATTGGATAGCCACATGCAAAAAAGTGGACTTAGACATTTATTTCATGCCATTCACAATTAACTCAAAATGGATAATAGAGACCTAAATGTAGGAGCTAAAACTGTAAACCATTTAGAGAGAAAGAAAAAGAAAACCTCTGTGTCCTTGGATTAGGTAGAGAGTTCTTTAGATATGACACCAATAGCATAATCCTTTAAAAAAAATTTATAAATTGTATTTTATCAAAATTTAAAATTTCTGCACTTCAAAAGAGACCATTAAAAAATGAAAACACAAACCACACACTGAGAGAATATATTCATAAATTTCGTTTCTGATAAAATACTTCAGAATATATAAAGAAATCTTACAACTCAATAAAAAAACAACTAAATTTTTAAAAATAGGCAAGATTTGAATAGATTTTACCGAAAGAAAAACCATAAAGCTAATAAGCAAATGAGAAGATGCGTTTTATCATATCATTAGTCATTACAAAAATACTAATTAAAACAAGATATCTCTTTAAATCCACTAAAAATTATAATAAAAGAGACAGAAAATAACAAGTGGTGACATAGATGTGGAGAAATGGAAATCCTCATAATTGTTGATAAAAATGTAAAATGATAAAAAATGTAAAATTATTTAACCACTTTGAAAAGCCTTTTGTCAATTTAAAAAAACATCAAACATAAATTTACTATATGAACCAGCAATTTCACTCCCTTGTATCTACCCAAGAGGAATAATAATAACCACATAAACATTTATATATGAATATTCATAGAAGCCTTAGCATAATAACCAAAAACAATAGAAAAAAATTTAAATTTCCATCAACTGCTCAATGGATGAACAAGCGTAGTATATCCATACGCTGGAATTCTACCTAGTAATAAAAAGGAACAAATTATTGATATGTGCTAAAATGTGGATGAGCTTCAAAAACATCATGCTAAGTGAAAGAAGCCACCTACAAAAGACCGCATATCATATGATTCTATTTATATGAAAAGAAAAGAAAAAGCACATCTATAGAGGCAGAAAGTAGATTAGTAGTGCCTGGGACTGGAGTGGGAACAAAAATTCACTGCAAATGGGTAAGAGGTTTCTTTTTGAGATGATGGAAACATTCTAAAATTGGATTATGGCGATGGTTGCACAACTTTGTAAATTTACTGAAAATCATTAACTCAATCGTACACTTATAATGAGTGAGTTCTATGATATATCTACTATACCACAATAAAAATATTACGTATACTAGATGAACATCATTCCCAAATGTTTTCTCTGCACACACCTATAATGAATGATAGAAATTCTTTTAAAATGTGTTCACATGAATTCTAGTTTTAATTTAAAACTTTTTTCTACTTGACAGTAACAGAAGAAAAAAAACTGAAGTGAAACTAAAGGTTTTATTAAACTTCAAACCTTTCATTTCAAGAGATTTTGTTTTTGAAAAGAGCCCTCGCAGATTATGAAAAAAGACAAAGAAAAACATTGAGTAGTTGGGGTTATTGTGCTTAAAAAGTCTAGGTTTCAAATGGACTTCCTGGTATAAAAATTAGAATGCTGAAAACTCATATTTCCTCTAATCTCTCTGCTCATCACCTCCCAACCTAGTCTTGCTGTCAAAGTAAACAAATTATTGAGTATATTTGTTTTAGGAAAATTGAAAAAGACATAATTTTTATTCAAGATTATTTTCCAGTGTCTTCAGAAGATATACAAAGAATTCCAATGGCCATCTTGAAAATCAAAAGCTGTTCTGGTCTTTTATAATTCTTTAGAGTAAAACGCTGCACTGTTCTTGGCATAGAGTTCATGGAGAATAGAGTTTCATGGAAAATAGAGTTCATTTTAAGTTCAGCTACATCAAGACAAACTAGCCAGGCCTTGGAGTTCTTTTCATTATCTCAAACATATTTCACAATTTTTGACAAACATAAAGATTTACATTCCAAACAGTTTAACAGCACAACAGTCTTAATTTCTTTACCTTGAATACCAGGAATACAGCAGAGAAATTGTAGTTATGATACAGCATTGTCAAATTTTGTATTACTGTAGATAGCATCTGAACCTAAATTGGTTAGGAAACACAGCCTTTTTTAGATACTTTGGTCATGAATATACTGTACCCTCTAGATTTTATTATCAAAGAAAAGTAATTTACAATATAATGTTTAAATTTTAAAAGAGTACTTTTAGTACCTGTTATTAATTTTGTTCAGTTTCTTTTTAAGTTAAAATTAATGCCCTTCTTAAAGGGAGGCTCAAATTTTGATTTACGTCTCTTATTCTTAATAGGTGAGCTAGATTATTCTGTTTCCATATACATAAGTATTATTTTATCAAAGTTTATGTTTATAATCTGCTTTATAATCATCATTCTCATAATTAGTCAGTATTGGTATTATATTTAACATAGTTTCTTCATTCTCAAGTTATTTTTATTCATTTTTTCTTATTTGGATTTGCCATCACATAGCTTTTATAAAAGGTTCTCATAAAGGCAATCTTCCTGGAGTTTGTTCAGGTTTATGAAAGCTGCCAGGGGCCCTAAAGTTTCAAACACATTTTGATATAATTTTTCTTTAGACTATTGTAGCAATTGCTCTATTATCTTTTGGTATTAAATTTTGCTTTGGAAAAGACTGAGGACAGTCTGTAGGGCTTTTTTTTCTCTTCTCTATAGATAAGTGTTTTTTTTTCCCCAGCTTTATTGAAATATAATAGACAGTTGCTCATATTTACATTGTACAATTCAATGAGGTTTTTTTTTTTCAATTATAGTTGGCCTACAATAATATATTAGTTTCAGTTGTACGGCATAGTGATTAGAGCTCTTGATTGCCCTACTAAATCTAATCCCCCTTTCCTCCTTATTTATTACAACATTGTTGACTATTTTCCTTATGCTACACTTTATACCTACATGACTATTTTGTAACCATTTGTATTTCTTAAACCATTTGCCCTTTTTCACTATCTCCCCCAGCTCCTCTCCCATGTAGTAGCCCTCAAAATTTTCTCTGCATCTATGAGTTTATTTCTATTTTTGTTGTTATTGTTATTTATTTCATTTTTTTAGATTCTGCATGCACTTGAAATCATGTGGTATTTATCTTTCTTTATCTGACTTACTTCATTCAGTGCAATACCCTCCAGGTCCATCAAGGCAATATCTTTTCCATTTCCTTCCTTTTAGTCTGTGTGTGATTTTTAATCCAAAGTGAGTCTCTTGTAGGCAGCATATGTAGGGGTCTTGTTTTCTTATCCATTCAGCCATTCTATCTTTTGGTTGGAGCACTTAATTTTTTTTCTATTTGTGATACTCATTGATAGATATGCAGTTATTACCATTTTTTATTCATGATTTTGATACATGTATTTTCTTTTAAAGAAGTTCCTCCAATATTTCCTGTAATAGTGGCTTAGTGGTGATAAATTCTTTTATCTTATTTTTGTCTGGGAAGCTCTTTATCTGTCCTTCAACTCTAAATAATAGCTTTGCTGGATAAAGTATTCTTGGTTGTAGATCCTGGGTTTTCATCACTTTGACTATTTTGTGCCAAGCCCTCTGTCCTGCATAGTTTCTTTTAAGAAATCAGTTGTCAGTTTTATGGGTGCTCCCTTGTAGGTAACTAACTGCTTTTCTCTTGCTGATTTTAAGATTTTCTCTTGTCTGTGGCTATGCTACCCTGTACAAGCCTGATCTCTAATCTCAGAAGCTAAGCAGGGTCATACCTGGTTAGTACTTGGGTGGGAGACCACCTAGGAAGACCAGGTGCTGTAGGCATAAAAAGTAGAAAAAAAAATTTTTTTAAAGATTTTCTCTTCTATTTAATCTTTGGCATTTTAATTATGATTTGGGTTCTTCTTTCTTGGGACTCTCTGAGCTTCCTGGGGTTGTATGTCTGTTTCCTACACCAAGTTAGGGAAGTTTTCCATTATTATGTCTTCAAATAGCTTTTTGGCTTCTTGTTCTCCCTCTCCTCCTTCGGTACCCCTATTACACAGATGGTTTTACACTTAATTTTGTCCCAAAGACTCCTTAAATTATTATTATTTTCTTGGCTTCTTTTTTCTTGCCATTCTGATTGAGTGTCCTTGGCTTCCCCATTCTCTATATCAGTGGTTTGATCCTCTTCTTTATCCATTCTGTTGGTTCCCTCTAATATACTCTTCATCTCAGATAATGTATTCTTCATTTCTGACTGGTTCCCTTTATAGTTTTCATTTTCATTTCTTTGGTTTATACACACACAGACAAATATATATATATATATATATATATATATATATATATATTTATTTATTTATTTAAATAAATATATGTATTTATTTCTTTAAGTTCTCACTGAGTTAATCTACACTTCCACTAAGTTCATTGGGCATTTTTTATAACCAGTGTTTTGAACTCTGTATCTGTTTGATTGTTTAACTCCATTATTCCTGGATCTCTGTTCTGCTCTCACATATGGTTTCTACTTATTTGTCTTCCCATTTTGGCTGCCTTTCTGTGTCTGTTTCTATGCACTAAGCAAAGCTCCTAAGTCTCCTGGCCTTATTAATGTGACTTTGTGTAGTATGTGTCCAGTGGCACAGTCTTGAGAGGGATTCAGTAGCAGGCCAAGTTTAGCCCCAATCTGTGTCTCTTCAAGACCACTTGTTAAGATTCAGCAAGCAATCCACAGATGCTGTGCTTATAGTTGCCTCAAGAAGTCATGCCAGAAACCAAGGTTAGCTGCCACCAGTGTGGGTCTTAGAGCTTAGCAAGTTGCACAAGACTCACTGAGGACACAACCAGATGTGGCTTGGGAAGGGCCGTGAGCTGGAGGAGGCAGAGTTTCAGGGAATCTTCTAGGTGGAGTGACCTCTGTTATCCAGTTTGATGACTTCTCAGCTATAGCAGTGCCTGTGTCTGCACATTGGGATGGGCTAGGGCTCAACAGAGAAACAATGAATACCGCCAATACATCTGCTCAGGAGAAAGCCTCGTCTCTGGCTCTCATTCTGACAACTCAATGTCCCCTGTAAGTCCCTGGTCTCTTCTCCCTCCAGGAGCCCACCCAGTGCTGGTGTTCAGAGCAAGCAAGCCTGTCACTGTAAAAGTGCAGTCGTGGACACAGCCCCTTTAAGAGGCATCTGCAGCTGCCATAGCCTCTGTCCCACTCAGCCACTAAAGACCGAGAAGCCTCGTATCTTTGCCCCCTCCTACCTCCTACTGTTGCTGCGTGATTTCTTAGTTCTTGCTCTAGTTGTAGGGTGTCTGTTCATCTAGACCTCAGGCCGCCCTGCTTCCCATTTTCCCCATGTTTCTGTCACTTTGATGTGGTCCCAAGAGCAGATGAACAAAATCTTTATCATCATACCATTTTAGATTAGTGGTTCTTAAAGTATGGTCCCTGGATCAGCTACATCAGTATCACCTGGGAATCATTAAAACATATATTTGCAAACCCCATTTTACAGCTACTGAATTAAGAACTTCAGGTACAGAATCTAGTAACCTGTTTTAACAAACTATCCAGCTGCTTCTCATGCACACTAAAGTTTGAGAACTGATTAATTATTTACTTTTCTACCTGAATACTTCAAGATTTCTTACTTTGAAATTCAATAACCTAATCCAGGATATCTTAGAATTGAGCGCTCTCTATCAAAATTTCTCAAACTCATTTTTCAGTGTGCTCTCTGGCTAGTAAAGGATGTATAGTGAACACATTAATCACTTGGCTGTCATGACTGAATGGCCATACATCTTAGGATAATTTTAATTTATGCCTGTTGTCCCAGAATATTTTTACTCCTTTCACTCTCAAGGCTTTCTTAGTTTGGATGATAGATTACATGGTCACTCTATTTATGCCCAGTGAGTCCAATGGTTTGCAAACTGTCTGTGATTGATCACTATGCTGTATAGACTCTGTGGAAGCCTTGATAGGAGATTCAGAGTAGAAGCCCATAGGGTTTTTGAGAAAAATCATTCTTGTTTTGAAAAGTATCCTCATTTAGAGAGTTAACTCTTGGCTTGATATTGGGCTGTGGTAGAGACTGAACAACTCACTTGACTGTGAAATACCAGCTGCCCCATGTGAATGGGGTGTCTGACTTACCAAGCCATAGAGTTGCACTTGCCCTGCCACACTCCTTCATCATGTGGTTCTGAGACAGGACTTGATTTGAGTAAATGTAAATTGGATGAGCAGGTGGCTCACTCTTAGTGTCCCTATTTCTATTGCACTGCCATCCCACCCTCATTCTGTGCTTAAGCCACATGGAATATTCTCTATGGCCAGTTGTCTGAAGAAGAAATCTGAGCCTAGTTTATACATTGTTTTGCATAACAGCTGGAGATGACTTCTGCAATGCAGCAGCCCCACAAAGAGTGGCCCTGCAGTAAAAAGAATAGGGAATTCCTTCCAGTGGCAGAATTTTAAACAGTACTTCGTTACCCATTTTGCCCATGGGAAATCTGGCCTGAGGAGCAGTTCTATAACAATGTATGGATACAGGCTAATGATTTGGCAGGACAGTCTGGGACATGAAAGGAATAAGACATGAGGATTGGTAACAAGTTGGTCTGGAGAAAGAGGTTTGTGAAGGGATCTCTCAGAATGAGCTCAAGAGTGTCAGAATATTTGTGTTCTATATGAATGCTCATCAAAGGGCCTTTACTTCACAGAAAGTTTTTTTGTTTTTTTGTTTTTGTTTTTGTTTTTTTTTTTTACCAGGTAAACAGGATACTTCTATTTGAGCACTAGGGACCTTATGATCAATTATTCAACCAAATATTTCTGTGTCACACTATTATGATTACTCTACCAGCCCTCTACTTGTTAACAGCCAGTTGTCTTTGATAATTCAATACCACTTAGCAGTCTCTGCCACCCTGCAATGTCATCATCCTTACTGAAATCATAGAACCTCATTCAATATCAATATTCTCCACCTTTATCTTCTGACCTACAGAAGACAGCCACTGTTGTGCTTTTTAAATATGTTGATACCATTTTCATTAATGCATTTCTCAATGCTCTTACACAGGCATATCCTCAGGATTAGGATGGCTGGCCAGATAATACATAAATCATTCTAACATTCTCATCTCCCTAAATCTTTCTATTTCTTCCTCTACAAGGGATTTCTTGTATCTCAAATTAGCACAGGCTAGAAGTGAATCCAATTTTCAGTCTACCAACAACAAAAATAAAAAAAATAATTAGAATGCCACCAACTGAGTGCCTCTATAATAATTTCAGCCTAACTGAAGTTTATTTTCTTTCATCCCTTGTCTAATACCTTCAAAATTCATTTTTATTTTTGTCTATCTCCTGGGTTCTTGCTGATAAACATTAGTATAGTTTTGAAACTCATGCCTTGCCAGCCTCTTACTCCCCAATTAGGCTTGGTAATTGGCCCCATGGGCATTTTAGGATCTGCCTGTAGTTGTGGATGTGGAAGCCAAGAAAGAGAGTTGAGCAGAGCATGAGGAGAATTTGCACTCACTTGCCACGTAATATCTTCAAGTGGGGTCATGACAGGGTCTTCAAGCAAGACAGGCTCATCATTGAGGAGAGGTAAAGAGGCTGCTACTGCTGGCAACAGAAGCTCTGTGATTTTTGCAGTAACAGATACTTGAAGTCATCTGAATCCATCTAGAGTGACTACTCCAATTCTTGAATCCCATTCTTCCCCCATTTGATATCCTGTCCCCTTATCTTCTTCATATTTCCCTGAATGTCTGCTCTCTGTTTTTGTCTCCTTTTCTTACTTTTTTTGTTTCTCTTTCAAGCTGTGTGTTTTCACACCACAGCTTTTCTCTTTATATTTGCTCATCTGTCCTCTGATGATCACCTTCTGTTACAGGATTCTAACTTTACTCCTGTGTAAATTTTGCTTACACAAAGTTGCCACTATGCCAACACTCTTTCCCCCCAACAACCTACACACTCTTTAGTTTACGTCTCCTATAGCATCAGACTGACTCTCCAAACCTTTGTCTCAATTCTAAATTCTTGAGAGACTCTGATGGATCTACTTGGGCCAGTGTCCACCTTTACCTCAATCTCTAAGGATGGCAGAGTCCCTTAGTATCTAAGGCTTTCCCTTTTCTGGGTTGTAGCTAGAGATGTTCTCTAAGAAAGGAGTTTGGGTAAGGAAGGTCCTGTGAAGAATGTAAAAGAAATATTATATATGTCTTTAGGAAGTTTAAAACCATGGGCTCAGAGCCTGCAGTGCTTTATTATTAAAAAACTGGCTCCTTTTGAGTTAATATAACTGAATATTTCAGAGTTTACAGATGGAGTGTGTTGACAATAATAAAGTTCTAATTTACTGAAGATCTGAACTTTCTTCCCTACTTATTAAACTTAACATAGTAGATTGGAGTATTTGTGGAGTACCTACTATACCCCTAATTCTTTTCACATTATTTTATTTTATTCTCTTAGAAACTCTATTAATAGTTATCATCCTTTATCCAAGTCTTAGAGAAATTAATAAACCTTGCAAAAGGATGCACAGTAGTAAATAGAATAAAGATTCAAACTAGAGTTTGCTACTCCAGAGTACATATTCTTTCTAGTAATGATACAAAGCTGTCTCTCTAACCAGAGTAATAAGGAAATTTCTAGAGGTCCTAGTGTTTCAGATGACACCAGCACAATTCAGAAAACAAACATATTAAAGAATTGGATTGGGCCGGCTGTGTATGTTATGGTCTAGCTTAGGAAATAGGCTACATGCTACTACTCAAGACACACGTTACAGTACAGCCTATGTGCCACTATCCAGGCCTCGTAATTTCTCAGGGACCATGAAAAACCTTATAACTACTCCCTGGCTGCCATACTAAGCATTAATCTCACCCTTACAAAAGTTTCTATAGTCTATGGAAGAAAGAAATGGTCAAAAAACAAAAATTACATTGTTTGAGTTTTGGGAAAATAAACTCACAGGAATCAATCTGTTTAAAAAAAAAAACTGTACAGCAGTAAGCCATGACCAAGAAAATGTGAGATTTATAGATTTATCTATAATGCATATTTAAGACTAGCTTAGGATTTCTAGTTCTGCCAAAATGGAATGGCCCCATTTCTTCCTAGTCCTCTTTCTTACTACTAAAAAATCTTGGACATAGATAGCGCAACAAACAGAATGACTCTAAAAGGTAGAAAGAAAAAGTTGGAATGCCTAGGCTCTCAGGATATGAGAAATTACATGGTGGTGAATTCCCTGGGTCTCTTTTTATTCCCAATATATCTCAGGGTGCTAGAGAAACCTACAACCTGGAACTACTAACAGATGCAACCAAAAAAGCCCTCCATAATGTCTATTCCCCTTAACCAAAGAACTAGAAAAAGAGCAGCTTTGCAGAATAGAAAACATTTTTGACAATACCATTCCCACTCCAGCTGAACACCAACAGAATAACTGTCTCCTCCACTATAGTGTCTGTGAGACTGATCAGGGAGCTGAAATTTCATCCCTCAACTGGGACAGCATTCTGAATCCCTTACCAAGGTGGTATCTGTGGGGTCAAACAGTGATAACAGGAATACTGTAATTCCACCATTGGGCATTACGGTAACATCAGCATGACCAAGAAAGAAGCTCAGTTTCCAACACTTGCCCAGCAGATAGGCAGCAAAAGGATGAGGATCAGGGTGGTCTAGACAGCTCTCTTCTTCCTTTCCTCCCCGATGTCAGCAGGGCCCAGGGGGAGCTGAGCTTCTGCCTCTACTGGGCAGCAAGGAGATGAAATGAGGTGGTACACACTGGCTCTCCATTTTCTCCACCCTACCACCTCCCCATCCCCAGTTTAAGTGGAGTTCAGCAGAGAGTTGGACTTCTACTCCCACCCAGTGGCAATGAGATGATGCCAGTTGGTGGCACAAGACCCAGTGAGGAGCCGAACATCCATCTCCACCTGACCTGAGCACTACACCTAAACAGGGTGACTTCTTGACAAAAAAGAAGAACAAATAGCATCCAGAGTCTAACAATGTAATACCCAAAATGTATAAGATACAACTGAAATTAACTCATCATACTAAGAACCAAGACAATCACAGCTTGAATGAGAAAAGACTATTAGCGGATGCTAACAATGAGATGACTGAGATATTGGAATTATCTGACAAAGATTGGAAAGCAGCAATCATAAAAAAGTTTCAACTAACTATTAGAAACATTCCTTTTTTAAAATTGAATTTATTGGGGGTGACATTGGTTAATAAAATTATATAAGTTTCAAGTGTACAATTAAATAGTATATCATCTGTGTATTGCATTGTGTTCGCCACCCAAAATTAAATTTCCTTCCGTCCCAGTATTTGACCACCTTTACCCTTAGCTACCTCTCCCCTCCCACCTTTCCATCTGGTAACCAGCTGTTGTCTGTATCTGTGTTTTTGTTTACTTATCTTGTTTTTTTGCTTTCAGTTTTATATCCCACATGAGTGAAATCACATAGTTCTCCACTTTTTTCTGACTTATTTTGCTTAACATGATAATTTCAAGATCTAACCATGTTGTCACAAATGACAATATTTCACCTTTTCTTATGCCTGAGTAATATTCCATTGTATATATGTATCACATCTTCTTTATCCAATCATCTATCAAAGGGCACTTTGGTTGTTTCCATGTCTTGGTCACTGTGACTAGTGCTGCAAAGAACATCAGGGTACATATATCTTTATGAGTAAATGTTTTCACATTTTTGGGAGAGATACTCAGAAGAGAGGTTACTGAGTCACATGGTAATTCTAGTCTTAATTTTCTGAGGAACCTCCATACTGTTACCCATAGTGGTTGTAACAATTTACATTCTTACCAACAGTGTATAATGGTTCCTTTTCTCCTACAACCTCTCCAACACTTATTACTACTTGTCTTATTGGTAATAGCTATTCTTATAGGTGTGAAATGGTATTTCTTTGTGGTTTTAATTTGTGTTTTCCTAATGGCTAGTGAAGTTGAAGTTCTTATATGTCTGTTGGCCATTCATATGTATTCTTGGAAGAAGTATCTGTTCAGGTCCTCTGCCCATTTTTTAACTGAATTTTGTTTGCTTGTTTGTTTGTTTGTTATTGAGTTGTACGAGTTCTTTATGTATTTTGGATATTAGCCCCTTATCAGAAGTGTTGTTTGCAAATATCTTCTCCCATTCAGTTGGTTGCCTCTTTGTTTTCCTGATAATTTCTTTTGCCATGCAGAAGCTTTTCAGTTTGATATAGTCCCATTCATTTATTTTTGCTTTTACACCCCTTACCTTTGAGGTCAAATTCATAAAATCCTCTCTAAATCCAAGATCCATGAGTTTAGAAACATTCTTAAAGCAAATGAAAAAATAGAAAATCTCAACAAAGAAATAAAGCCATTAAAAACCAAAGAGAAATTATAAAACTAAATATTAGAATAAATGAAATAAAACTCAATAAACTCAAAAACAGATTAATAGAAACTATCCAACCTGAACAACAGCAACAATGATAACAAATGAAGAGAGCCTTAAGGGCATGTAGGATAACAAAAGATCTAACATTCATGTCATTGGAGTCCCATAAGCAGAGGAAGAAGGGAGTGAAGCTAAAAAAATATATTCAGAGGAGTAATCAACAGCCGAAAAATTCCAAGTATGGTGAAAGGCATAATAAATCTATAGATTCAAGATTAGAAAACCACAAAGAAGATAAACCAAAAGAAAAAAATCCAAGCCACTACACTTTACAATCAAAACAAACAGGAACAAAGAAAAAAGTCTTGCAAGCAGTTACAGAGAAATGATGCATTGTTTATAATAGAAAAATAGTTCTGATGACAGCAGTTTTTTGATGTGTTAAATAATTTATTGCATGGTCGAGCCTGGTTAGTACTTGGATGGGAGACCACCTAGGAATACCAGGTGCTATAGGCATTAATAATAATAATAATAATAATAATAATAATAAATAATTTATTGGTTATATAAAATGATTCCACCCAGAATGTTCAACTCAAACCCTGCAGCAGTGGCATCCCCAACATCTTGGATGGCAAATTCTTATCTGAAACCATGGAGGCCAGAGGAAGTGGCAAACATTTTCCAGGTGCTGAAAGAAAAGAACTGTTAGGCCTATTTCTATATCCAGAGAAAATATACTTCAGGAATGAAGGGAACCTAAAGGCATTCTCATATGCAGAGAAACTAAGGAAATTTGCCATCAGCAGATCTACCAATAAATAGCTAAAGGAAGTTCTCTAAACAGAAAGGAAATGATAACAGAGGGAGGCATGGGATTTCAGGAAAGAAGAAAGAACAATGGAATGGGCTTTTCAAAAATCCCTGTGGCTCTCTTGTTCCCCAGCTCTCCCTTTAAATTATTTGGCTGGTCTCTTGCTGCTTCTATCTCTAGTGCAATCCCAGCTGCCCTTGACCATAGTGCTGCTGATAGCTATTCTTTTCAATGACACACAGGCATAGAGCTTTTCTGAGGTGCTCCAAGTCAAGTCAATTTCCTCCAGCAGTGGCAAGTCCTCACAACTACCTTACCAGAGAGCTGGCAAACACAGAAGAAAAAAGATGAAAAATATAGAAGATAACATAAGAAATATCAAGAATAGCATGAAGTATTCTAATTTATATGTAATTGGAGTCCCAGAAGAAGAGAGACAGGAAGGGAGGGAAGAATGAAGAGAGGAAGGGAGAGAATAGAGAAGAGAAATAAATAATAGGACAGAAGCAATATTTGAAGAGATAATGGCTAAAATTTTCCAAAACTGATGAAAGACACCAAGACACTGATTCATGAAGCTCTGCAAATCCTAAGCAGTATGAACATAAAGAAAATCGTATCTTGGCACTAATAAAAACTAAAGTCAAAGAAATAAAATTTGTAGCAACCCGGGGTGGGGGGAGTAGGAAATATTACTTTCAATTTTTAATTGATTATTTTGTAACAAAACCTTGGAAGCCAGAATATAAGTTGTGAAAGAAAATAACCACTAACCAAGAAATATGGAACCTCACAATACACACAGCAAAAATATTCTTCAAAAATAGAGGAGAAATATTTTGTCAGACTAACAAAAACAGAGAATACATCCTCAAAAGAATTTTGCTAAAAGAATAACTAAAGAAGAATTTTTCAGGAAGAAGGAAAATAATTCCAAATAAAAGCATAACAATTCAGAAAGAAATAAAAATAGGAAGAGTAAATGAATTAGCAAATTTAAGTATATGCAACAATAATAACACTGTCTTGTGTGATCCAAAGGATGTGTAGAATTAAAATGCATAAAAACAATAATGTAAGTGGAATTACAATGTTCCAAAATCCAAGCATTGATGGGAAATTGGTTAAATTAGTCATGTATATTTACTATGAGAAACCCAGAGAACATTTAATAATCCCAAGAGTATCACTAAATAATAAAAAAAAGATATATAACCAGAAAAGCCAATAGTGAGGAGAATGGAACAAAAAATTTTTGATTACTCCAAAAGAAAGCAGAAAGATAATCAAAAGTGATTAAGAAACAGGCTAGCTAAATACAAAACAAATAAAATAGATAAAACTTAAATATGTAAATAATTGTATTAAATACATTTAAATAGAATAAATATACCAATTGGAAGAGCTAGACTAGATTATTTTTTAAGCTTATAAAAGATAGGTCTTAAATATAAAATAAAAAAAATAGATGGAAAGTAAAAGGATGGGGGAAAATATTCTATGCAAATATTAACCACTGCTGATATAACTGATTTAGCTATATTAATATTAGATAAAGTAGATTTCAAGGCAAGAAACTTTTGTAGGGACAAAGGAAAATATGACATAGTAATCAGAGTCAATTCTCAATAAATGGCATAACAATTTTAAATCTATATGTATCCATAACACAGCTTAAAATATATAAAGCAAATTAGACAAAAACAGACAAATCTATAGTCATAGCAGGAGACATTTGCTCTGACACATATAAAACATGGCATCTGATAAGACAGAATGTATAAGTTTTCAAGTATACATGCACTATTTACCAAATTGACCTGGATCGTAAAATGGCTTATAAAATAAGACTCAACAAATTTCACAAGATTTCAACTTATTCAGAATGTATTTTCTGAATATAGTGAAATCAAGATAGATATCGAAAACAAGAGGATAATTTAAACTGTCTTTAAATGTTTGAAAATCAATCAATACACTTACAAATAACCCATGGGTCAAAGAAGACATCACAATGGAAATTAGAAAGTATGTTAAACTGGATTATAATGCAAATGCAATATGCCAAAACTAACAGGATCCTGCAGTTGAGCAGAAGAAATGAAACAACACAGCATAACTACACTATAAGATAGAAAATAATGAATGTTTTCCATCAAATAACAAATAGACTACTACTGAGGTTGAGAGGTTGGAACAATCATGTGTATCCAGGGATTGAATCAGAAGAGGTCTCATAAAAGTAGTAATATTTGAATGGGATCTTAAAGGACAAATATGATGAAAATGGAGAGTTTCAGAAGAGGGGGGAAAAAATCAAACAACTAATGGGTTGCCATTCAAGTTGTAATTAGAGGAAATTAATAAAAAACATTAGTATCTTAAATACATATATTATAAAAAGAAGAATGAAATATAAAGTATCCATCTCAAGAAATTAGAAAAAGCAAAGCAAATTAAACCTAAAGAAAGTAGAAGGAAAGATATTTTTAAAAAGAGATTTGAGGTTTAGAAGGCTCCATATCGTAGATGGCAACTCTCCTTAAACAGATCTATAGATGCAATAAAATCCTGATTAAGATCTCCACTGAACTTTCTTGGCCATGGCCAGTGGCAGGGATGAGCTTAGATAGGTAAGTAGGGGCCTGGTTGTATAACCTTGTTGTGAAGTTGGAAGTTTATCTTTAGAGTAAGTAAGAACAATGAAGGGTTTTTAAGCAGTAGAGAAATATGAGTTGCACTGTAAGGAAGATTATATAGCCAGTAATGTAGGGGGGGGGAATGTAGGCACAAAGTAAATTTAAAATGCTGTTGTAATAATCTAGAGACATAGCAGTTGCTTTAATTGGTGTAGTGGCAGTGGGAAAGGAGAGAAGTTGACAGATTTAAAATTTATTAGGACCAACTTGTTCATCTTTCTGGCTGTCCAGGGTATCTATAAAGCTCTCTTTTAATACAGTATTTCAAATGAATCAATTTTTTTCCCTATCAACCTTCTTTACTGTCCAGCTTTCACATCTGTACATAGTAATTGGAAATATGAGCGTATGAATCTTAGTCTTGGTCTCTAATGACATATCTTTGCTCTTGATCTTTTCTAATTATTCCATTGCTCCCCTTCTGAGTCTCAGCCTTCTCAGCAATCTCCATTTGAATTGATGACTGAATCAAAATAAGCAAAATTTTTAATAATTTCAGTGTCTTCATTGTCTTTGTTGTGTATTTTTTCTGTAGTTATAATTTTTGTTTTCTTGATAGTCAAATTCAGTCTGTCTATGGCACTCTTTACTGCACACAAATCAGGTTACTCATCATTTCTGCAATGTTTTGTTTCTCTTTATCTTTGTTTGTGATGGACTCTCTACAAGAAATGCTCTTTTGTCCCTTGCTTCTGTGTCCAAATTCTAGTCACCAAGGTCAAGCCTAAAATGCTACCTACTCCATGTTTACTTCATGAATTCTTCACTAAATGCCATTACTGGAAATATTCTCTCCTTTCTATGAACTTAAATAACATTTCATAATTTCCTTGACAGTAAACAGGATTGAAATAATGCATGTGAAAGTTAAGTGCTAAACAAATGAAAATTACTATACCACTTTTTATTTAAATGATAGTTATTAATGTATATTCCTTATCTTCCTTCTGTAGACTCCTTAAGAGCAGCAACTTTTTACTTATGCTCATTTATTTCTCCCATAGCTCCTGTCATAAAGTCTTGCAGTATTTAAAAAAAAAAAAGTCCATTAAATTGAATTAAATTGGGGAGGCAAGAGAATTCAGGCAAACTTACATAGAAATTACCACAACCCAGGTTTCCTAACAAGAACATATGCTTCCTTTAGGTCAAATATTACTTTTTTCATTTTAGTTTTATCTACATTAAATCACATTCTCCTGGTTTTCCTCTTACTGTATAGGTCACTCATTCTCATTATTTTTGATGGATCCTCTTCCTCTTTGAGACCTCTAATGTTGGAAAACCACAGGACTAGTCCTTGAACCTCTTCCCTATATACATTCACATCCTAGGATATCTCATCCAGTGGAATGGCTTTAAATACCATCCATATGCTGATGACTCTCAAGTTTGTATCTCTAGCCCCAATCTCTTAACTGAACTTCAGACTCATTAAGTTGCCAGCTCAACATCTCCAATTTGATAACTAATTGGCATCTGAAGCTCAATGTGCACAAAACAAAACTGTTAGTTACTTTATACCCCAATCCTATTTTTACTCTAGTCTTCCCTGCTCCCGGAAACTTGCAACATCATTCATCTTTATTACTCAATACCCCAATCTAAGAGTCAGCATCGATTTTATTCTTTCAAACCATATATATAAACCATACTTGCATCATGACAGTAGTACCTTAGAGTTAAATTCCAAGTCAAATAATTTCTCCCCACCTTCACTGCTGCCACCTTGTCCAAGTAACAACCATCTTTTGCCTGGACTCTTACAAAAATCTCCCAAATGGCTAATTGGGCAATCTTCCTTCCTACCTTCAGACAGTTCTCCACTTAGCAGCCAGAGTGATCTTAGAGAATCGAATTATGTCACTCCCATGTTCTAACCTCCAACGTCTTCACATATCACTTCACATCTAAATAACTGTTGTTATTTAGAATAACATCAAAATATCTTACCTTGGTCACAAGGCTCCACACAATATGGTTTCTATCTTCCTCTAACTGTATCCTCTACCTCTTTATACTTTATTGCAGTCTTGTCATACTGTCCTTCTTGCTTTTTCTCAACATACCATTACTTTCTCAAGGCCTTTGTACCCTCTAGGATCTTGACAGTCAGTTAAGTGAGGTACCTTTACATACAGGTATAGTGGATTTTACATCTTTGTTTTTCCAAAGTCTGACTTAGTGAATGGCATATAGTGGAACTCAATGATGTATTTTGATAAACAATAGCTCCCTTAAAAAATGGTGATATAAAAAAATTGGAGAATTTAGCCAACCAGAGCATTAGAATATAAACCTACTTTGTGATATAGTTGCCAAAAACATCTAATGTTACCTAAGGCTGTATTAACTAACAGATGTGCATTCTTTAGAGAAAGGCAGAGCCTAGTTCTAATCTGACCATTTCTGGAATGTTGTTTTTGGCTATAAGTATCACATATTAAGAGGAATTCTGATCCATTGCTGCATTTCAGACATATTTTTCAGAAAAGGAAAACAATGGTAAAAGGACTAGACCTCACCCTGTGAGGAACCATTAAAGGAACTGAGAATCTTTGACTTGATGAATATTTACTTGATGATTGGGAAGAAGAAGTGAAAGCTCTCCCCAAATAGTAAAGAGTCTGCCACATGGGAAGAGGGAATTATGTTTATTTCTGTTATCTAGAAAGAAAAGAACCAATGGTAGGAAGTTTCAGAGAAGAAGCTTTTAGTTCAGCATAAGTAAGAATTGCCTACCCGTTTTTCCCAAACCAATGTTCTGCAGAATACTATACTATGTTAGGCTATACAAAGTGTCTTATATCTTTACTGCAGGATTTCTCAGAATCTTTTATATGCATGTGTTAAGAAGAAGATATAATATGCCCCATTCCCAGATTTGTCTATAGAAACTTTTATTCATAGAGCGCTGTTAATATCTCTTAAAACAATATATCATAGAACAGATTGAGTTAATGTTGCTCAAAAAAATGAACAGAATATCTTCTGAAGAAGTAGGGTAAGGTTCGCAAAAAGATATCTGGGAAAACTGGATAGTGCTACTGTCACTTCAGTACTCTGAAAAATGGTTCATCAAGATTTCTAAAATTTATACTTTTTCCTGTTTTCCAGAACCATATTTACCAATGTTTATTATTTTTAATTTGATTTCCAATGATCTATCGGTACTGAGAAAGGGGTGTTTGGATTAGTAGATAAAATACTGTAATTATCAGAAAGATATAGCTTCTCCTGTGTGTTAATAAAATGGCATTCTGTCTCCTACCATCCGTACTGAAAAATTGACTAAGTAAACTTGGGTAGCTGATAAGCCAGCCCCTGGTCCAGATCATACCAGATGTACCAATTCTTGAGGTCCTTGTGATTAATACATTTATATCACTTATGAAGAAACTTAAAATATCATTTATCAGTAATTTTGCAAGTTTGACCCTAAATCAGCACCTCAGATGGTGAGGTTATCAGTTCTTAATAGCAGTTTAAGTAATTCCCACATAATTTTGCATATCTACTAGAAACTAATCTCAATTATACATTTGTGTTTTTCATGGCCATTTGGACTACATATAGTTTACAGAGTTTACCAATAGATGGGAAGAACAAAATCCAAGACCAGAGTCAGGAATTTGGGTCTGGGCAGAGTCCTAGGAGCCATTAGAACTTTGTGTTCTTGGTCTCCAAGTTGATCATGTTCTCTTGGATATGGAGAATTTGCTTATCTGCTGGCTTCTGAATATCTTCTGGATTTATAGGAACATAGTAGTAACCCATAATGGAGAATATCATGCAGACCACCAGTAGGAGGCAGGAAAACAAAATGAATTCAGCCCACTGTAGGAAGAAATAAATATAAGAAAAAAATATGGACACCTGAAATTAAAGGACCCTTCAAAGGATTAGTACTAGGGAGCAGATTAACCCAGGGTCACCATTTAGGCAGAGGTTTGCTAAAAGAAGACTGGATTCACTGACCTCTCTTCATATGGGCCTATGTTGGTCATTGCTGACATTTACATATTTTCCTGGCAAAATCTGTGTGTATCTAACCCATCTCACATGGAGAACGTGGAAGTCTGAGGTATGGAGGAAAAGGGAGAAGAGGAAATTGGAGGGGAAACCTTGGATAGCCACAAGCTCTTGTTTCTCTCAGATCCATACCTGTACCAGGCCACTGAATTGTGCCACAGCAAACACGATGAAATTCCCAACTCCAATTGTCAACAACCAGGCTGCCTGGAGTACAGATTTCATGCTAGAGGGAGCCTAGAGAAGACACAAATTTGTGAGCAAACGAACTCCCTACACCACCCTCATGCCCCATGCATCTATCCAGTAAACTTCCACAGAAGTTTCCAGATTTGAACTTCCCTAAGTTCAGCTATCACATTGATTCAGGATGTTATAATGTTAACAGCAATAATAGGATGGAGCTCTTAATTGAATATTTTAAATCATTATATCACAGAATCTTCATTACAACTCTGATAAATTCTGTTAGCATTCATATTTTATACAAAAAAATAGCATTAGAGAAGTGATAATTTACTTGCTCAAGGTTATGCCATAGGTTGTCCAGCCAAAATCTGAATTTAGGCAGTTTGACTCCAGGGCTCTTACTCTTAATTTTTAAGTATCCTTTTCTAGATCTCAAAAGGCATAGGCTACTATGTTGCACTGTTATAATCCTGGGAATCAAGATAACTCTCTATTCAGGGTCATGTGTAAGGAATCTAAGGCCAAAAAATATGAAAGTCTTGGCCAGGGTCACAAGCCTATTCAAGGCAGTACCAGGATTAAAATTCACCATCCTCTAAGCAATACCTCCACCTCCACTTCCCACTTACAAAATCCTACCTGAGAATAAGAAAACTCAAGTCCTGTAACAGAGAACATGACCTCTCCAGCAGTAACAAGGGCATATTGTGGTAGCTGCCATACAATGGATATTTTGTTGGTCAGAATGCTTTCCATCTTCCAAGACTGAAGACCCTGACTGGTGCTCTTAGTGACAGAAAGAAGAAATGAGTTTATCAGTACTCTGAAGTAAATATTTTTAACCTACAGTGTTCTATGGCCCTATATCCATCCCCTCTTTATATTTTCATCCTTTTGCTACCTCCAAGAGATTGCACAATTTCTACACAATTTCAATATTTTGAAGTTCTTTTTGGTAACATTGTACTTATCTGCCTGGCTTCAAACACCATTATTGACAAAGTCCCTAAATGGCAGAATAGTTTGATATTGTAGTTTGGATTCCCACCACTCTGATCTATTGCATATTTTTAACCTGACCAACATTTTAAATATAACACAGCATCTGAATTATACAAACACAATGAATTTTTAGAAAACACGTTCTTGAGAAAAGTTTAATTCCTTGTCCAATTTCCTATGTAAGTATAATTAAATTGTTTTTAACATTGTCCATTAACATTTTTATTTTACTAGAATTACTTTTATTAGAATGAATTATTTTCTTGGTAACCCTTACATTGAAAATTTTGTTGATAATTAAAAAAAAATCCTTATCAAATACCACCTGTTATAATGAATTCTGTTTACTAGCCATTATTTTTTAGTTTAAATTTTACATACTCAAATACTTTAAAAAGATGCAGTTTTTCTGTAAATTTTGGTCATAAAGAAATTTTAGAATCAATTTTTTTAATGTTACAAAATATACATGATTCTACAATCTTTTTTTAGTCTAAAACAACTTTTACTACATGTAGGTTTTTAGCTATGGTTGGTTTTATATAGATTGTGTATACTAATATTTGTTTTAAGTGAAACAAAAATTTTAAAATTATATATATCTCTTGGAATAAAATCATTCTTATGTAGTAGGTATAATATATGAATACACGAGATAAATATGGCAGAGTTAAAACTTCAAGGTCAAAGTCTTTGAAATAAAAAGTCCTTGATATTTAAATGCAGCTGATTCTCTGAGTCAAAGAGCCACTGGGTTCAATAGTAACGTAAAATTTTGCTTTAGTTGATATTGTGAAAAACACCTGGGCATATATTTGGGTTTTCTCAGCCGGAGAGAAATGACTTGAACTTCTAAATCAAGATCATATACTCAAATATCCACAGGCAGGTAATTAAGAAAATAAAGTCTGCTGAATGGAAATGAGTGAACTATGGTGAACTAGAGACACAGGTCTCTTTTGGAGGGTACAAACTATTACAGCATCAGTTAGCTGACATGGTACATGTCCTGATACAAATCTTCTGATATTGTTTTTAAGAAATGTTATGTATTCAGCTCCTGAGGTGAAATCTCTTAAACGTTAAATAGTCAATAACAATAGTTATTATTATTGACAATATGGTACAGACCAGGAAAGGCATGGAGGACTCTTCCTCACAACCCTCATAAGAAACCAACTCTAGTAACACTTTGATCTTGGGCTTCTAGCCTTCGTGACTGTAAGATAATAAATTTCTCTTCTTTAAGTCACTCAGCTTCTGGCACTTTGTTACAATAGCCCTAGAAAACTAATACAGCTAATTGTTTTAACATCTGAAAATCAGTTTATACCACATCAATGGAATAAAGGACAAGACCACATAATTATCTCAACAGACACAGAAAAAACATTTGACAGAATACAACCCCCTTCATGGTAAAAATTAAAAAATAAAAAATAAAAAATCCCAACAAACTAGGAATAAATGGGAACTTAACCTGATAAATCACACCTATGAAAAGCCCACAGCTAACATATTTAATAATAAAAGACTGAATGTTTTCCCCCTAAGAGGATGTCTGCTCTTACTACTTCTATTCAACTTTGTATTGAAGGCAATTAGTCAAAAAAAATTTTTAATAAAAAAAAGAAAGAGAAAAAGCCATCCATATCAAAAAGGAAGAAGTAAAGTTATCTCTCTGCAGATGACACAATCTTGTAGGTAGAAAGTCCTAAGGGATCCACTAAAAGAAATTATTAGAACTAATAAATGAGTTGAGTAAGGTTGTAGGATACAAGATCAATATATAAAATCAATTGTATATCTACACACTTGCAATGAAGAATCTGCAAATAAAATTATGAAAAAGATTCCATTAATAACAGCATCATAAAGAATAAAATACTTAGGAATAAATTTAATAAAATTAAAGTAAAACCTATACTCTTAAAGCTACAAAACATTGTTGAAAAATATTTAGGTCTTAAAGACCTAAGGAGTAGAAATACCTCTCAAAATCACCTACAGATTTAAAGCAATCCTTATCAAATTCCCAGAGAGGCTTCCATTCCTAAGCTGATCAAAAAATTCATATGGAAATTTATGGAACCCGGAATATCTAAACCAATCTTAAAAATGAACAAGAACTCACACTTCCTGATTTCAAAATTTATTACAAAGTAACAGTAGTTAAGACAGTGTGGTACTGGCACAAGGATAGTCATATAGATCAATGGGATAGAATTAAGAACCCAGAAATAAGTCTTTCCATTTATAGTGTGACAGCTGTGTTCTAGCAGCCATCACTGCCAGGCAGAAAACAAAGCCACTGAACCTAGCTACCTCTCTTCATTCTCCCAGAACTTGTTTTCCTGCATCCTCCTGGAGCTAGCAGCAGGCCCCAGGAAAAAAATTGTATCAGCAAGTGTTGGATTGCAATGCCCAGAGAACTACAGCCCACAGAACTAAAGAGATAGTTTTTGAATGGCACATGCACACGGCACCTAATCCCAGTGATATTTGTGGAGGTTCAGAGGCAAGGCAGCTAAGGTCTGGCAGTCGCCATTACTAAGAGAAAAACAATGCTGCAAACATACCAGCAGCCTTCCCAAACCATCTGCAGCCACCCATCGAGGCTGATCCCAGCATAGGCACCTGGGACACCTCAGGCAGCACAACACTGCATCTGGCTGCTGGGGCAGTGCTGGGACAAGGACTCAGAACTCCATTGCCCTCCACATTGTCCCATGGAGGTAGAGCCCTGAGACCAAGGTGACCTGGTCACAGAGGAGAAACCCATTTCCCCAGGGAATAAAGGGAAACTTTTGCCCAGCAGAGATCCAGGAGGCATGAATAGTGCAAGAGGCTTGTGCAACATCTACTGGAAAACAAAAGGAAAATCTCTTCTTATCATCCTGCTAAAGAGGAATCACACTTAATAATAAAATAATAATAATAATAATAATAATAATAATAATAATAAGGCAGAATTCATTCCCATAAATGCCTAGGAGGAGAAGTAATCTATCAAATACCTTGAATAACCAAGGTAACAATGCAGCTCAGAAAGAAAATAAAATATTTCCAGAAAATAAACTTAAAGACATAAAAATATATTATTTAAATGATAAAAAAAAAATCAAGATTGCAGTTCTGAAAAAACTCAATGAGATGTCAGAAAACTCAGATAGGCAGTTTAATGAACTTAGAAACAAAATGAACAAACAAAAGAAATACTTTACCAAAGAGATTGAGACTTTAAAAAAGAACCAAATAGAAATTCTGGGGCTGAAGAACTCAATAAAAGAGATAAAGATTAAAATACTGAATTTAGGAAATAGAGCAAACCAGATAGAAGAAAGAATTAATATATCAAAGACAGAAATCTGGAAATGACATAGATGGAAGAAAAGAGAGACTTGAGAGTGAAAAAAAAGAAAGATCTCTATAAGAGCTATCTGACTACATCAGAAAGAGCAACCTAAGAATAATGAGTATACAAGAAGAAGAAGACAGGGAGAAGGGAGCCTATTTAAATAAATAGTCAACAAGAACTTCTCAAACCTATAGAAAGAACTGGATCTTTAAATCCAAAAAGTAAACAGAACAGCTAATTATCTCTGTCCAAAAAGGCCTTATCCAAAGCATATTAAAACTGTCAAAAACTAATGACAAAAAAAAAAAATTCTCAAGGCACCCAGGGTAAAGAAAATGGTAATCTATGAAGGAAATCCTATTAGATTATCTTTGAAATGTTTAGCAGAAATTCTACAAGCTAAGAGAAAGTAGAATCAAATATTCAAACTGTTGAAAGAGAGAAATTACCAGCCAAGAATAATATATCCAGCAAAGTTATCCTTTAGATATGAAGGAGAAATAAAGACCTTTCCAGACATACAGAAGCTAAGGAAGTTTTCCAACACAAGGACTGTTTTATAGAAAATAATAAAAGAGGGTTATTCTACCTGAAACAGAGAGAAAAAGATACAAAACTATAAGTAAAATGACTAGCAGATAGACAGAAGCAGGAAATTACAACCCTTATTCAGTATAGGGTATTATACACTTAAATATTACATATTTAAGTGTATAATAATGGGTAAAGAAAAACATTTTAAGAAAAAGAAGACAAAAGCTACTGCAACTTGGAAATGAACTTGCAGCATAAATAGGGACAATCTGTGACAACAAAAACAGAAAAGGGGTGGAGGTAAAAACATGTAAAGGGACATGGAGATGACACATGCAAAAAAAGAACTACTGTATATATGAAACTTTCTTTTAAATAAACTTAATGGTAACTACACAGAAAAAAAAATCTAGAACTGAGCCATATAACATGAAAAAGGAGGGAACAGAGGAGGAAAATGTAGAATACCACCAAACTAAAATAACAGACAGAAACACAACATATATATAATCACCCAAAATTAAATGGACTGAATTTATCAATAAAAAGGCACAAAGTAGCAGATTGGATAAAAAACAAAACAAAACAAAACCATATGCTGCCTTTAAGAGACACATCTCAGCTGCAAAAACAAATATCAACTCCAAGTGAAAGGGTGAAAAAACAATACTCCACGCAAATGGCATCCAGAGAAAAGTGGGTATAGCTGTACTTATATCTACAAAATAGACTTCGAGATAAAAAAGGTAACAAGAGACAAGGATAGACACTTTATAATAATAAAGGAGACAATACAGCCAGAAGACATAACACTTAGCAATATATATTCTCCTAATCAGGGAGTGCCAAAATATATAAAGCAACTACTAAGAGAACTAAAGAGAGAAACTGACAAAAACACATTTAGAGTAGGGGACCAAAATATTCCTTTGACAGCTATAGATAGATTGTCCAAACAGAAAAAGAATAATAAAACATAAGCCTTAAATGCCACATTAGACCAATTGGACATAATTAACATTTACAGGACCTTTCATCCCAAAACATCAGATTATATATTCTTCTTTCATGCACACAAAACATTCTCAAGTATAGAGCATATGATGGGACACAAAACCAGCCTCAAAAAATTAAAAAAGATTGACATCATACCAAGCATATTCTCCAACCACAATGCTTTGAAATTAGAGATCAACTGCAAAAAGAAAGTGGGAAAAACCACAAATATGTGGAGATTAAACAACGTGCTACTAAACAATGAATGGGTCAAAGAAGAAATAAAAGGAACAATCAAGAGATACAAAAAAAAAAATGAGAACAAAATTACAACATATCAAAACTTCTAGGATACAGCAAATTGGTAATAAAAGTTCATATCATTACAAGCCTGTCTCAGGAAACAAGAAAAATCTCAAATAAATGACCTAACACTACATCTTAAAGAACTAAAAAAGAATAACAAATAAAGCCCAAAGTCAGCAGAAGGAAGGAAATAATGAAAATTTGAGCAGAATTAAATGAAATTGAGAACAAAAAGGCAATAGAAAAATTAATGCAACAAACAGCTTGTTCTTTAAAATAATCAATAAAATTGACAACTCCCTGGTCAGACTACTAAAAAAAAAAGAGAGAAAAGATACAAATAAATAAAATTAGAATGAAAGAAAAGTTTTAACAGATACCACACAAATACAAAGGATCATACAAGAATATGATGAAAGGTCATATGCCACCAAATTCAATAATTTAGAAGTAATGATAAGTTCTCAGAAATATACAACCTTCTCAGACTAAATCACAAAGTATTGGAAAATCTAAATAGACTGGTAACAGTAAGGAAATTGAAACAATCATCAAAAATGTCCCCAAAAGTAAAGGTCCAGGACCAGATGGCTTCACTAATTTTCTATCAAACATTAAAAGATGTTTTAATACCTGTCCTTCTCAAACACTTCTGAAAAACTGAAGAAGGGCAATACTTCTTGGTAAGAATCACACACAAAAAAGAAAACTACATACCAATATCTCTAATGAATACAGATGTAAAAATTCTAAACAAAATTCTAGCAAATAGAATACAATACATTAAAAAGATTAAACATTGTGATCAAGTGGGGTTCATTCCAGGGGTAAAATATAGTTCAACATATGCAAATTGATTAATATGATACACCACATAAATAAAATAAAGTAAAAAATCATACAATCATATCAATAGATGCAAAAAAACCCATTGGACAAGATATAGCATACATTTATAATTAAAACACTTATTAAAATAGGCATAAAAGGAAAATACCTCAACATAATAAAGGCAATATACAACAAACCCTCAGGTAATATAATTAATGGTGAAAAACTGAAAACTTTTCCTTTAAGATCAGGAACAAGACAAGGATGCCCACTCTCACCATTCTATTTCAACATAGTATTGGAAGTCCTAGCTAGAGTGATCAGGCAAGAGAAAAAAATAAAAAGCATTCAAACTGGGAATGAAGAAGTCAAATTGTCACTTTTTGAAGAAGACAGGATTCTCTATATAGAAAACCCTAAATGGGCGGTGGAATAGGTGAAAGGGGGAAGAGATTAAGAGGTACAAATTGGTCGTTACAAAATAGTCATGGGGATGTAGAACATAGCATAGGGAATATAGTCACTAGTACTGTAATAACTATGTATGGTGTCAGATGACTGCTGGATTTATTGGGGTGATCACTTCATAAGTTATATAAATGTCTGATCACTGTTGTACATATGAAACTAATATATGGTATGTCAACTATAATTGAAAAAATAAAAATGTAAAAATTTTAAAAAAAACCTAGAGTCCACCAAAAAACTATTTTAAACAATAAACAAATACAGTAAAGTGGCAAGATATGAAATCAACATACAAAAATCCATTGTATTCCTACATACTAAAAATAAAATTTCAGAAAAAGAAATAAAAAACAATTTCTTTTGCAATTGCAACAAAAAGAATAAAATACCTAGGAATAAACTTAACAAAGGATGTAGAGGACATATGCACTGAAAACTACCAGACATTGTTAAAAAAAAAAAAAAGAAGACACAAAGAAATGAAAAGATATTTTGTGCTCATGAATTGGAAGAATCAACATAATTCAAATGGTCATGTTACCCAAAGCAATATAAGATATAGATTTAATGTAATCCCCATCAAAATCCCAATAACAATTTTTTAAAGAAATAGAACAAAAAAAATCATCAGATTTGTGTGGAATCATAAAAGACCCTGAATAGCCAAAGCAATCCTTAGAAAAAAAATAAAGAACAAAGCCAGAGGTATCACATTGCCTGACTTCAAATTATACTACAAAACAGCATGGTATTGGCAGAAAACAGACACACAGACCAATGGAACAAAATTGAGAGTCCAGAAATAAACCCACATAAACATGGGCAAATAATTTTTGACAGAGGAGCTAAAAATAGACAATGAAGAAAAGAAAACCTCTTCAATAAATAGTGCTAGGAAAATTGGAAAGCCACATGCAAAAGAATGAAACTAGACTGCTATCTGTCATTATACATTAAACTTAACTTGAAATGGATCAAAGACCTAAATATAAGACCTGAAACAATAAATTGCATAGAAAAAAACATAGATACTAAACTCATGGACTTTGATTTTAGAGAGGATTTTATAAATTTGGCCTCAAAGGCAAAAAAAGTAAAAGCAAAAATAAATGAATAGGACTATAACAAACAAAAAAGCTTCTGCATAGCAAAAGAGACCATCAACAAAATAAAGAGGCAACCAGCTGAATAGAAGATATTTGCAAACAACGCCTCTCATAAGAGGCTAATATCTAACATATACAAGGAACTCATACAACTCAACAACAACAAAAAAACCCGAACAATCCAATTAAAAAATAGGCAGAGAACCTGAATAGACATTTTTCCCAAGAAGACATACAAATGGCCAATAAACATGAAAAGATGCTCAACTTCACTAGCTATTAGGGGAATGCAAATCAAAATCACAATGAGATACCACCTCATACCTTTAAGAATGGCTATTATCAACAGGACAGGTAATAACAAGCGTTGGAGAGGTTGTAGGAAAAAAAGGAACCCTTATCTATACTGCTGATGAGAATGTAATTGTTACAGCCTCTACAGAAAACAGTATGGAGGTTCCTCAAAAAATTAAAGATAGAATTACCATGTGACCCAGTGATTCCTCTTCTGGGTATCTACTCCAAATATTTCAAACCATTTATCTGTAAAGATATATATACCCCAGTGTTCATAGCAGCACTATTCATGGTGGTCAGGACATGGAAACAACTGAAGTGTCCTTCAATAGATGATTGGAAAAAAAGAATGTGGTATATAAAGTGGAATATTATTCAGTCAAAAGAAAAGATGAAATATCTCTATTTGCAACAACATGGATGGATTTTGAGATAATAATGCTAAGCAAAATAAGTCAGACAGAAAAAGTTGAGAACTATATGATTTCATTAATAAGTGGGATATAAAACTGATAGCAACAAATGAACAAGATAAACAAACAAAAACTCATAGACACAGACAATAGTTTAGTGGTTACCAGAGAGAAGGGTGGTGGTGGGAGGTAGATCAATGTAAAGGGAGTCAAATATATGGTGACAGAAGACTTGACTTTGGGTAGTAAACATTCAATGCAATATATACAGATGATATATTATTGAGCAATGTATTTATTAAGCAATGCCACCCCAATAAATTTAATAAAAAATTAAATTTAATTTTAAAATTCTGACATCAAAATTAAAATTCAGAGTTACCTTGCCATAATCACTGAGACAATTGCTTTTGATGGATCACAGTTATCTGATCACCCAAACTTTTTGTAGAGATTGACATTTGCTATCGGTATTGGTATTTCAGACTGTGATATGCTAGTAGGTAAATTTTTAGGGAGCTAGGTGACTGGCATGTGGAACCAGTTAGAAAGACATAAATACTCTTTGTTTTCTTAGAGCCATAGTAAGACTGAAGCAGACTATATCACCTCATAGTAATGATTAAAGACAAATTATATCTCCCAGTCCCTCAGGCCCTGTGCTTGCTGCCAATGTTTTCTCTTTTAATGTCCCCTATGAAGACCACAGTAGGCTTTCTAAAGTCACTATAGACTCTATCATCTTACCCTACAAATAAATATGTGATCCTGTCTTGCCACAGTCTTCAATGGATTCTAGGATAGATACAGATATAGATACAGATACAGATACAGATAGATACAGATACAGATGATACAGATACAGATACAGATACAGATAGATACAGATATATAGAAGGAGAGAGTGGGGATGACCATGAACTACTTACATTAGTAATAACAAACAGATAAGATGCACCAAAGTCTAGTAGACCTAAATTCAGTGAAAAGTCATCATCTTCTGTTTTACAGTGTGCCACAGGGTATCTGGAATAGGAGATATTTAGGTTAGAATAAACATCACAGCTTAGAAAAGTACTCCCATTACCAGGGAAAAGAGTTATCTCTCTAATGATGGTGTATCAAGCAGCAAAGCCACCATTTCTCTTGAAGAGAGGAGTCTCTAGGAGTGAATTATTTTCATGCCAGGTTTTCTGTCCCTGATCTGTTGGGTCCTTTTTTTTTTTTAATTTAAACCTAAATCATCTTTTGTGGACTTCAAGACCTAAGTCTTATCATTTAAGTCTTTCTGAATTTTTCCCATCCAAGTCTTATGAATTAGTGAAACAGGATATAACCTGAACCTAAAAGGATAAGCCTGAAGTAATAATGTGCCAATAGGAAATATCAAAGTGTAAGAATGGGAGTCAATAACAAACTTTGCAAAACTCCTAGAGATGGGCCTTGTTAACTACATAGTTTGGTCTTTGCAGTAGTCGTGATCTCAATATATCTGTGTAGGAAAAGGTGAGACTAAGGGAAGAAAGCAAGGGTCGAAAAAGAGCTAGAGTCTGTGTATATTCAAAATTTCCTACTATCTTGATATACCCCCACCTATATGCAAAGAAAACATTTAAAAAACAATCATTGCTAGAAGTAAAATGTCCAAAAGGTAATGCTCTTACTCTCCTGTTTCCACAGTTCTATAAGCAGACACACCATAGTCTTCACCAACACTGATGGAAATATCTGTACCCAGGGAGACATTGACCTCTTTATGCAAAGTGTTAATAAACCTAAGAATAGAGACATTATTATGAATCAGACAAACCTTCCCAGAGACACATGATAAAAGGGTAGGGGCCTTTTCTTCTTCTTTTTTTAATCACTAAATCTCCAGTGCCTAGAACAGTGGCTGATACATGAAAGGTACATGATGTATATCATTAACTGGTGAATGAACTCAAATGTAAAAAGTAATCACTACTCTTAGCTGTCCATAATTTTCTCCTTCCTGGAGTATTAGCTTTCTATTCGCCATACCCTCACCAAATCTCTAGCTAGGATGAACATTGTCATAATCATCCATGGAAATCTGAGTTTCCTCATTAATCCAGCTTCAGTGTACCCAATTTATTTCCCTTTTATAATGGTGGGATTCACCAATTGATACTCCATTGAGAAAATAATTATATACATATAAATATATACAGTATTGATATAAAACTGATATTTATCTTCTTGTAAATGAAGTCTGACTTGAATTATGTAAAGCTCAGACTCCCAGCCCATAATAAGTTATCATTGTTTTGGAATCTGCATATAATCTTGGACCCTTCTAGAACAATCTGTTTAGTCTTCTGAATCTAGGCCCCTAAACTTTGTCATCAGTGTGGGTTTTTGGTACATTTCTATTTTAATAGCTTTTGCCTTGGTCTCTGACTCATAGGTTAATAAAGACAATATCGTCTAGAATCCTTAATGTTGATTCCTAGACTTTAGATAATCTTGCACTGATTCAGAAATTTCCTCTTTCACCCCTTCTGAAAGATCCTATGGATCTCTGACCCAGGGAAGTCCTATCTATTCTTAATGGAAGCCATAGGCATGTGTATCTGTCTATTTCATGTCAGAGTCTTGCCACAGAAAGCAGGTGACCTCTTGGGTGCTCCATCTCTGCAATTGTTCCAGGCTGTCTGACAAGACCTTCAGCCTTTCTAGATTGAAAACCAAATTTGTTACCTTTATTACACCATGATGCCTCTATAAGTTTATAATAAAAACTATACTTAAAAACACTGTAACAATAAGAGATATTCAACTAACAACAATGAGGGATTACTTGTTCACTTCTAAATTTCTCTCTAGTGATCACAGAGAGGAAAGTACTGAGTTATTTTCCTGAAAACAAGATAAATGGATAAAATTCAGTAGAAGAGATATACGCATCAGGACATAGGGGACATACAACGATACAGGGTCACTTTTGAATACCACATGGGAAAGCAATCCAGTTCTGTGTCCTAGAAAATGCCTTCTGACACCCTATGAAAAAGAATCCCTGTACAAGACAAATAGAATGTGAGGCCTCTTCGTCTGAAACCCCACAGATCAGAAGTGACCCAAGATTCAAGAGAACAGAGTGGCCTGGGATCTCCTTGACATCCAAACCTCACAGCTGTCATCCCATTGGTTGTTATGTTTTCTGCATCCTTCACCTTAAATAGAGGAAAGTAAAAATCAGTTATAGCTGACAACAGGGAACCAATAATCATAAAATGTTTCATTAGGCATACCCTTGGTAAGATATTGATAATCCAGTCATCATACCCTAACATAACAATTTGGAACCTAGGCCATTCTTTAACTTACCATTATGCTGGAAATACTTTTCCCATCTTCTCGAATGACCAGACTGTACCAGTTCCTCTCCTCCACAGAATGCTCAGTGTAGACAGACAAATTGTTGTATTTCAGGTGGAAGTGCAAATTCTGTTTTTTTGTCTTCAAATGGAGTTTGGAATAGTGTGGCATTTTCTATAGAATGAAAAACCTATCACGCTCACCTTCTATTCCCTCTAGGACATCACAATCTCAGAGCATCCCAGGGCAGACAACTACATCAGATACTTTTGACATTATCCTTTAAACTAGTTATCTCATTTTTAGGAATAAACCAAAGGAGTAATTAGAGGCATGCACAAGTATTTATGAGTAAGGATACTCATTATAGGATTATGTATAATAATAAATCTTAAATACCTACAAGGAGATCTTTAAACAAACTATGATATGTCCATAGAATGAAATATTATGTGTCCACTAAAATCATGTTACCAAAGATTACCTAAGGACATGGGAAATTTGCTTATGATGCAATTAATGTTAAGAAAAAAATCAAGGTCAGTACACAGAGTTTGAGCATTTAAAAAAATTAGTTTTTTCATTCATATGTACAAAAATGATCACTGTGATTAACCCTGGGTGATGGAATTACAGGTGGTTTTTATGTCTTCCTACATACTCCCCAACTTTCAATAATAAATGTATATTATCTTTATTATTTAAAATATTTTTAAGTAAATATTTCAGAGTAGGTACGGTAATAGTAGTGAAAACATGCAGGCCAAACTTTTACAACCTATTGAAAGCTTACAATGTCCCAGACATGATGCTAAGTCTTTTTTATATAATACTTATCCTTACAATTGCTTCTGACATAAAAATTATTGCCATTGTACAGATGCTGAAAGTGAAGTTTAGAGATAAAATAACTTATTCAAAGTTATTTTGAGAGTGGCAGAACCAGGAATTGGACTGGGGCAGTTTGACTCCACAAATGCATGCTCTTAACCACTAAATTATATTGCTGCTTTGGTACATAAGCGAAATGTGTTTCTAATTTATTAAAGTCTGTATCTTACCTGAAAGGATTTGATGGACACTGCCAACAGAGAATTGTTTTCATCTCCCAGCACTCTCACCTTTACCTCATCATCTGCCAGATTCAAGACTTGTAAGAAAATTTCTTGGGGATTTGTCTGGGATAGGGCCATTTCCTTAGGACAGAGAATACATGTCAGAATCTTCAACAAATAACCCTTTGGATAAAACGAGAACACATATTTTACTCATATCGCTGACATCCTAGCTCATCTAGTAAGGAAGACATAGTTTTCTCCCTCTGAAGAGCATTTGGCTTAGAAAACTCTGAAGGCAGCTTTGAGGGGGAAGCACCAGCTTAATGTAGCAAGCACAGATGCCAGTTAACAAACTTCATACTTTTTGACTCAGCTGTGATCTTACACATCATTCCCTCGTAGTGTCTATTCAATCTGCCAAAAGGTATTTGTTTGAGTGTCTGGTAAGGTATTACCTAAGCCTATGTTTCCAAAGAGATGGCTAGATGCCTTGGATATAGTGTTTGGAAATTCCTTGACAGTATATTCTGAATCACTCAGGTGGGAGATGCGCCTCATTTTGCATTGTTACTCTACCCCTGTATCTACTCATTTATCACAAATTCTTATTGTGCACCTTCTAAAATATGTACTGTGCCAAATCTCAGGAAATCAGAAGAGTAAACAAGGAGCTTAAGATTTATTGAGCTCACATTAATTTTTATCTCTACAACTGCCACAACTGCAAATGCCAGGCATGCTAGGATCATACCAACAGCCATTTTCCGAAGCGATCTGCAGAAAAAAGGGAGAGAGAATTATATCTAAACATTAGACTCTATGGGATAAAATCTAAACCCCCGAGGCCTATCATTAAAGACCTCTCCTGATTTGGTCCCGAAGACTTTTTGTTGTATTTCCTAGGACTCCCCTTCACACTTTCTTTTTTCTCCCTTTACCTGAGTTACATTAAACCATTCTTTGTAATGCATCACATTTCCCACATCTACCTTTGTTTATGATGGTTTTTCTATCCATTATGTCATAATAACAAGAATAATAATACTATAGCCATATTTATTGAACATTTACCATATGCCAAGCACAATGCATTATCACCTCATTTTCTTCAGAAGTCTTCTTTTGACCCTGAGAGCAGAAAGAGCTCTCTTCCTTCTCGACATATTTCACTTTGTGTAACAATTATCCTTGTGTAACAATTATCTCACTCTCTTATTAAATAATAAATTCGTTGAGGGTAAGATTTGTGCTTTTACATTTGCATGGCACTTGGAATTAAACTCACTAATATTTGCTCAACAAATGAGTAAATGATAAAAGGCCATTTGAATATGTTAAAGTGGTCAAAATTGCTATTAAATCAGGAATTAGAAGAAGCTTGCAACCCTCTTCTGTCAAACTTTATAAAGAATAACACTTGCATTTTGAATGGAGAAAAAGCAGTAAACAGGGACAATGCTATCCCCTCTCTTACCAGGTGTCCCCACTTGTTTCATAAGGACAATAGAAGATTTAAAGGGATTAGTTATCAGTCTATGGCAGTGCTATCCTGAACAAGCCTGATCCATCTGATCTCGAAAGCTAAGCAGGGTCAGGCCTTGTTACTACTTGGATGGGATACCACCTAGGGAGACCAGATGCCATAGGCATAAAAAATAAAAAAATAAGGGATAGTAAGCTGACAAGGTCCTTGCAATCTGTGAGGTCAACCAAGGGTTGCCTCACCTAAAAAGTAAGAATAAATAAAAAATAAAGGAATTAGTTATCATCAAAGACTTTGGACTTCTTAAAAGAGGCAACTTTCAAGAACAAAGTACTAAGTTGGTTTAGGAGTCTATTCTCAAATACTCTTGCCTTTATCTGAAGTTTGGATCTACCCTTTCAACATCATACAACTCTGCAGTAATGATTTAGACTCTCTACAATAAGAATTAATTAGTTCTAATTCCCATCCTCCAGTATTAATAGGCATTTAATCTAACATGAGTAAATAAAAGTAGAAATATGATAAACCCAAATAAATGATGACTAAGTAGAAAAGGACTGACATTGAATCTTTATCAAACTGGGCAAAGATTGAGTCAGTATAGAGCAACAGAGGCATAATGAGCACTTACGAGAAATTAATTCCACATTTGGAGACCAGACGATAAATGACAAGGTCAAATAGTGGAATGAAGATAAGAACCAGAAGGGGATTTAGTACCTGTAATGCCATAGTAAAAAGAATTAGTTACAAGTGTTTTATCTTATGTACTCTCATTGGCTTGTGCACATTCTCCCTCATATTCAAACACACTTTCATCATACTAAGTATAGAATGATTCCACAGCTCAGTCTCTTTACACCTAAGACTCTATTTGCCTTGCAGAGCACCTCAGTTTTCTAATATTCCAGGGAATCAGTTTTACTCTGAACTTGTTTTCCTATCAGTCAACTGAGAGCTCTTCTCTCCAATTTTCTCTTAACTTCTCCATTTCCACAGCCTAAAGGAAAATGTTATTGCCAGAAAAAGAAAGAAGAGAATGAAGATTGGGGAATTCTTGAACAAGGGGTTAAAAAAAGAACTGAGAGTCACCAATACACAGAGATTCTGACTTGCTGGCTCATATAACAAAGCCTTCCACTTTCTTTGACATTATTTCCATGATACTACCTTGACATGGAAGAAAAAATCAAATGCTTATACTTTTCCTATGAGCTCAAAACTCATTCTCCTTGAACTTGGACAGGAGCTACTTACTTAACAAATATATGAAAAAGAAGTATGGAGCTTAAGGAGGATTTTTTTTATTATTTTTCTGTTTATTAAATGTATTGAGGTGACGTTTGTTAATAAAATCATATAGGTTTCAAGTGTACATTTCAATAATACATCATCTGTATATTGCATTGTGTGGTGATTATTTTCATCCTTATGTTTAGCACTCCTCAGCATACAAGAAAAAAATATCAAATTATGATCGTAAGTCTTAATACTATTGGTAGAAGTACAGAGGAGAAAAGAATTAATCCCCATTACTATAGAGAAGTCTCCTACCTGCATCTGTTCAGGCTGAAGCACAATAAAACCCTGTAAATTAATAATAAATTAAATTTAGATGATGGCTAAAGACAGGAAAAGGTTAAATCAACAATCTTGGTATTAGCAGGTAAGAAGCATAAGTTAAAGTTCATCAGGTCTTTAGTTCAAGGTCACTGTCATTTTGCAAGGGTTTGTGAAGGAAAGACTAGGAATGGCTTTAGGCTATGTTTGCTGAAGGTACATGGGCCTAAGGCAGAATATTCTCTTCTGTGTACTATACTTTCCTTAACTTTCAAGAGAATAGAGTCAGAGTGTTTTTATTAACATCAGTAACTGTAGTTGTGGATGATAATAATGTAAAGGACAAGACATTATGGTTAGGGTGAAGATTTCCACTGACACACAGTGTTTCTGAAGTTGTTCTCCAAGATGCTCAACAAGAGTTCAATTATGGTAAATCCTCGATAACCAGAGGAAGGAAAAAGGTGAAATTATATTTGGCAGTCTTCAAATAGACTGGCTAATAAGACCCTGGCATCATTTTACCCTATCTCATTCACAACCATGATGGAAGCAAAGCAATATAATGATTTAGGAAGTGGTACAATTGAGAACAGAGATGGAACTTTATGTGTCAAAGAATGGAGATTTAAAAAAGCAAAAATAATGCTTACAACTTTATCATTCTTTCTATACCCATGGACAAAATATCACATGTTCAAGTCCTCAGCTGTGATCTTTGCCTGAGAGATGGGACCAGTTATGTACTAGCACCATTAAACCTGTCCCTGCTATGCCCCAGGGCAGGCTCAGATGGAAGAAAACAATCACTATCCCATGTCTATATTACTTCATTTGCTATCCTCTCAACACTTCCTTATATACATTTAAACCTTTCCCATCCCTATGTCCCTGATTTCTAAAGATAAGATTCTGGTTCTTACTTCTAGATTAGCTTTCTTTATTTTACCTACTCAGTACTTTCCTGCTAAAGGCACCTCTCTTATGATCTTAAGTCAATTTTCAGACACAAACATAAATGAATTAATTTTTCCCTAATATGGATTATAAAGAAAATAGACTTCTCTGAAAAAAATCTCTTCAACTTACCAAATTCCTATTCATCTTGGTGGCTTGCAAGGTCCATCGTGAGCCCTAGGTCAGGCAGATGCTATTATGAGACATCCCTTTTCTGTAAGAAGGAAGTGGCTGGAGGAAGGGGTGGCTTTCAAAATAACTATTCTTACCTGCTGTTCCAAAAGAGCCCAGAACATGGGCAATGGGATATAAAGGAATAGTACCCTGGTCAGTGCCTTCACATCCATAATGAGCTGCCTCTGCAAGAAAGGGAAAGAAGGAGCCGGCTGAATTGCCATTCATGGTTTTCTTCCTTGGAGTAGAAGTACCCCAGAACAGTAAGAGAAGAGATTAAATGCAGCAGGAGAGAATAATTTTGGACATTAAGAAAGATGCTACAGAGGTATAAGAAGTTTTTGCAATTCCAACTTACTGGGTATTTTTCAGCTGCCCAGTCTAGCCAGTGCTGTCGCTTTATAATGTCCCCAGAACGGTTCTTGAATCGGTTGGAAATAGCAAACTAGAGCAGAACATAGACACGGGAGGAGAGACAAAAAGAAACCACCCCCTGCCTTTTTCCAATTCATCATTTTTTCCTTCAAACATATACATACTTTAAGTGACTTCCTTTGATTTTGATTCCAAGCCTTTGATTTAATCAGACATTGGATTTCAGAATATTTCAGATATAATTTTATCTATCCTTATATCCTGTTGGCAACATATATAATTACATTTCAGAAGATTTTTGGCAATTAAAAAAAGTTATTTTATTTATTTATTTATTTACTTACTTACTTACTTACTTGCTTAATGGTTAAACAGGGGGACAGAGAAAGACTGATTAATCTGTTTGCCAAAAGGCACAGATGTAGAACTGAGGTCATTGGAAAAAGTGTATACCCATGTTTGAAGGCCTGTTAGCTCAGCATAGCACCTCTTTCCCTTTGACTGAAAAAGGCAGGTAAACAATTCATGGACTTACCCAGATACATTTGACAACTTGAGTCACTACATTTCCTTCCGGAGGTGTTTTTTTGTACATTTTGCTTCCCATTGCAAACACAACTGCAATTGATATACAAACATGTTTCTTAGCTTAATTTAGCATCTCCAGTATGTCATTGCTAAGGACAGACTGCTGAAGTGTAGTAGTGACTGGCAGATCTCATAAAGGGCAGAAATCCACTTAACAGTTTCTGACTTTAGAGTTATAATAATTATGGGAGCCCAGAGAAGAATAAAACGGTCAATTATTAGAGAGCTATCTGTTGAGACTTTCCTGTCATCACAGAAATAGAAGTCATCTCTCTTCTTTCTCCATCTCTATATCTGAAGACCAACTTTCGTTGATCTTATTTCTTCAGTCTGCCTCCTCTTTTCCATTACCATGCCTATGGTCTTATTTAGGATGTCACAACTTCTTCCTTGGATTATTAAAATGGCCGACAACTAGTTTCTCAATCTCTGATCCCTTCTTTCTCTTACCTGATGCTAAATTAAAACCTACTTTTCGAGACCTACCAAATAAGCCCAAACTCTTGGCATAAAAGATTTCCCAAATTCACTATTGTCCTGATGGTTATTATCACTATCTCTTGAAGATTTATTGTTATGTGTAAAGTATTAAGCATTTTATATATATTGACTGATTTAACCTGTCAAAATATACACTATTCTCTTCATTTTACACATGAGAAATTGAAGATTCAAGAAATTAAGCAACTTGTACAAGGTTGCAAAGCTAAAAACTGCCAGAAACTGCAGTTTTTATGGTGGTTAAGATTTTTAACTAGGCCTAATTAAAAAAATCTATGCTCTTAATCACCATAAAGTAACTCATTTACTCATTCTTGCTTTATTCATTGTGCTAGACCCTACTGGGAATAATGATTAAAAATAGGTGGACGCCGCCCACAAGGAAGCTCATGTCAACCTACAGTTTCTCACTTTATGTTTCATTATTCTCCATTAAGTATCCTATGCTCTAATCACTGTTCATCATTCCTACAAACAGTTCTATTCTATGTTTCTGCTCTGAAGCATATTCTTTTCCCCTTAACCCACACCTTTATTCTTTAACCTCATCTCTACAGTCAATTATAAATAAATTTTATTTTAATTTTTCTTTTACTTCCCAAATAATCATCAGTGAGATGATATTACTTGTATAATTGTCAAGTGTGATTTTTTTCAAGTTGATTAAGTTATGTAGGAAGACTCCATATTGGTACCCTTCTAGATGTACTTTCCTCCTTAATGGATTTTCTAGCTCTAGCAAGGTGCCTCTCTAGTAGATCATTTCCCAAAGATACCTTTCTCAGTGACCAGTAGAATTTTCCAACATCCTTACACTTGAGATGCCTGAATCATCTTATTTTATCTTATCTTCACTTTCTTATTTCTCTCTTCCTTGCAGTTGGATTCACTCTACCACTTTTTCTTTATTATCCTCTCTGTTTCCCCAAAGCTTCTCCAAATAGTACCCTTTACTTACAACAGCCTTTTTATTGGTGATAGAAAAAATAATTCAGGGAAAGAATCCAGGGAGACAAGTAAGCAAATAAAGAGGTATCTAGACAAAAGGAAGATTTTGGATAAGAAATAAATTGCTCCTGAAACTAAGAATGGTCTTAGAAAGAGGCTGGAAATCTCAAGAATTATTGTCTCAATAGTGACATTGGAGTGATAAAATGAAGGCCAGGTAATGAACTCAATCAATAAGGTTAAAATTAAATGTCAAGACCATTTGATAAAAGAAAATGAGTAGAGACCTTGAATTTCTCTACAATCTTCTACCTGTGAACATAAGAAAGGTCTAAACCTGTAGAGAATTTTATTAATTGATTTGAGCCAAACTGACAATGCCTGGAAGTAAGATCTCAAATGCTCTGGAGAATGATAGTTTTGCAGTTTCTTTTATACATTTGTATTAAGGAGAGAACATCAGGAAGATTACATGAGGATGGGAGGAAGTAAAGCAGAGATTAGATTACAGGATAGTTAACAAGATTAAGTGCCCACTTGAGGGTGGTTATACCTACAAGGAGTCTGGAAAGGAGGCATTTCAGGGTGTGTTAACCTAGATGCACAAAAACAATGGACAGGGCTTGCTTAAGGCAAAGATAAATCTTTTACTAAAGAAATTACTACGCACTATGACTTGACTAGTTAGGAATTTATAATCAGGCTACCCTCTGAGGTTACTTTTTTGATCACTGGACTTGCCAGATTTATTATAGAGCCCTCTTTTCATCCACATCCCTCTAGAAGATGAGGCTGTCTCCCACTTCATGAAGATAGAAACCTTCAAATGGAAACTCCCTCAACTACCTGCCATCAAATCTATTAATTCCTGTGTCCAAACAAATCCTCTCCTCCTTCCAATTAGATGAAGGTGATGTTCCCCCTCTTGTACAAAGGTAGTTCTGTCAATGTTCTTTCATATACTGTCTTCATCTTGCATCTTCAATTTTTTTCTCTACTGGAGTCTTCCAAATAATATTCAAACATGCTTGATATTCTCTTAACTCTATGTCACTTTTTAGCTATAAAAACTTACTGTTTTCCCTTCTTTATCTCTTATTCACTACCCAATCTATTCTAATCAATCTTGAAACTCTAGTATACCTATATACTGATATACCATAACTGATATCACCAAATCAATAACCTTGTTGTTGCTATATTTAATGAAATTTTTTTACCCTAAACTCATTTCCCACTTAGTAATATTTAAAACTGATTGATTTCCTTTTTTCTTGAAATTCTTTGTATCCAAAATAGCACTACTACCACTTTGGCCATTCCTTCTTTGCCTCATTTGTGAGCTTTTCCTCTTTGTCTTTTAAATGCTGGTATTCTTTGGGTTCTATCCTAGCCCTCTTTTTACCTTATTCATACTATCTCTTAGTTATTTTAAATATTTTCATGGCTTAATTTCTATCCATATACTAATAGCTCCAAATCTTTATCTGTAGCTATTTCTTCTGAGTTCTAGACATGTATTTCCTAATAACTGCTTGATACTCTAATTATATGTTTCAAGAATATCTAAAATGTAACATGTCCAAACTAAATTAATTGGTATCACCCCAAACCTGTTCTCCCTCATTATCTCAGTTAATAATCCCACTATCTACTCAGTTGGTCAAATCATCATCCAACATCCAACTTTGACTTATGTTCTCTCTCACTTCACACATCTAATCATATCAAGTTTTGTCAATCTACCAGGACCAGGACAAGGTGAGTTAAGTGAGGCACTCACCTTGAACATAAAATTTAATGACTAGTAATCAAATAAATGTATCATTGACTCACCCTTAACCCATTCTTTCTCTACATTATAGTCAGAAACACCACTGAAAAGTAGAAATCTAACAATAATTCCTCAGCTCAAAATCCTTTTATAGCTCTCTACTGTCCTCCTGATAAAGTTCTAATTTCTTAATTACTTATAAGGAACTTCATTATCTGATTTCTGTCAATTTCTCTTATTTATTTTTTCTCAGTTATGCTCCAAGCAATCTAAATTCTTTTTTTAATATGTCATATTACCTTTCACCTCTTTGTCTTACAGATACCATGTCTTATTTATGTTTCATTTCTAACCTCTTCTTTGATTAATTGCCGTTAATCTTTTAGTTTTCTGATATCTTTCTTTAGACAAATCTTTTTTTTACCTTCAAAGTTTTAATCATTCATCCCTACTTACCTACTATGTGTTCTGATAGCTTTCTCTGTACATATTCAATTGTGATACTAATCATAGTATATTGTAAATTTCTGTTTCCTTGTTTGTCTCCCTCTTCCTGCTGGACTATATAAGTTTTTGAAGGCATAAACTCATGGATGGAGATAATCATGCTAAATTAAATAAGCTAAACAGAAAAAGTTTAAAACCACATGATATCACTTATATGTGGAATATAAACATAAAAGCGATAAAAGAACAAGACAAAGAAACAGAGACTCATAGACATGGACAATAGACTAGTGGTTACCAGAGAGTAGCGGAGACGGGGGTAGGTATATGGGGTAAAAGGATCAAATATATGGTGACAGAAAGAAATCTAACTATGGGCAGTGAACAGACAATGCAATATATATGTATATATATGTTTGTGTGTGTGTGTGTGTGTGTGTGTGTGTGTATACATATATATGTATATATATATATATGTGTGTGTGTGTGTGTGTATATATATATATATATATGCCGTACTGCTAAGTTGTACACCTGAAACTTACTGGATTTCGTAAACTAATGTCACTATATAAAAAAAAAAGAAAGCACAAACTCTGTGGCTATCACATGTATCACTGTAACCCCAACACCTAGCACAGAATCTGACACATAATAGAAACATTAAATAAATGTTTGTTGAATGGCTGCATAAAAAATAAATCAATAAATTAAATTACAGTGAAAGCTGAGAGGACTGACTTATTAGTACCCAGAACACAGAAGCAGCTTACTAATAATGACAGCTAACATTTGTTTCATATTTCATAATTTATAAAACATTTCACTTGCAGCATCTCTTTTGATCTTCATAATTACTCTGATACAATGATCCAGAGAAAGAGACATAGTATTAATAACTGGAAAACCAAGAAAATATTTGGGAGAATGTTTGGTTTGAAAGGAGAAGGAAACAGGGACTGTATTATCACAGCTTTCCTGGAATAATCCATGAACTTCCTTGGAACTGAAATTGGAATCTGAGTATTACTTCTAGCCACACCCCTGACTGAACATTGAGTCTCTGGGCTCTTTTTTCTTCATTGAGCTCTTTGGTGTTTGGATTGGAAATCTTCCAAGGGGGTGTCACCCAAAGACTCAGAGTGAGAACAGGTTTCCAGGTCAATGATTAGAAACAATTATGTCCAAGTTTCCCCTTAGACTGCATAAACGAAGTAAGCCACACGTCCCTTTTCTTCTATTACTGAGTTCTCAGTAGTGGAGAATGCCACTTGATCTCAGTTGCATGAATTTCCACTTACTTATCCAGTTCCTCTTATACTCTTTGCTCAAAAGTAAACTCCTTGGGAGCACTGCAGAACAGGGCAGAAAAAGCTAAACCTGTAAGCTACTTTAAAAGGCACAAAGAATTAAAAATGTCTTCCAATTACCAGATAAATAACAGATGAAATAAGCTAGTTTGACAGAAAGGATTAATTACCTTCCTTGCTTCCTCATATATTATAGTGTAGACCAGTGGATCTCGACCCTGACTACACATTAGAATCACCTAGATATTTATGAAGTTATGGATACCCAGGTGCTATCCCACAGATAAACCGATTTCATTAGTTCTACATTGGGCCCAGGGATCAGTCTTTCTTAATGCCCTCCAGGAATCTTATAAGCTGTGTAACCTTGAGCTCTTTTTTAAAAAAAGTTTTCTGACTTCATTCATTTAATTTATTTCCAATGTTTATGGAAAACTCCTACAGTAACACCTACCAAAAAGGGTGTGAAGACTGAATAAAATAGTTTGCATAAAGTGCTAACATGATGCTTTATACATGACAGACATTGACGATTATTAGTTACCTCTGCCCCACTGCACTTACCAAGAGCTATTACCATAAGCAATCCTGGAATTCCAAAAGCCAACGCATAGCAGTCTTCCCCAAAACACTGTACGCCTCCTAAAGAAATAAAAAAGTAGCCCTGAATCTTGAGTCTTTGAGGTTCTATTCTGCAAGCTCAGGTTTTTGAGGTTGTAAACATAGACGTCCTCTTTCCACCCATCGGCTAATCCATAATCTTTCATTTAGGCCAGACAAATCAAGATTGAAAGAAATTCTCTCAGGTTTTAAGCCCTTATAAAAGAAAAAGATGGAGAGCAGAAAGTCTTGAACAGATTTTTAGCTGGCCAGAGTAATGTCTTATACAAAGTTCCTCAGAAAAGGTTCTAACCTCTTAGCATGGGTGTGATAAACATAGAAATCAAGCTTCCTGCATTGATGGAAAGGTAGAAGGCTGAGAAGTATCTAGTCCGTTCCTCTTCCTGAAACAAACAAGACAAATCATCAGTTCAATGTGCCTCTTAGCTCTATCCTCCACCCTATGTTCAGATTCAGCTGGAGGTATGTATATACACAGAGACAGATTTAGATATTGCCTCCATGGCGTCTGAATATGATATTAGATATTTTAAAACATACCTGGCTGACCCCAGACAAACATCTGCCCATATTTCAAATCTCAGTACAAGCATCTTTAACATTCTTTGACTCCTTTACCTGAGCAGAAATGATCATCATGTATAGCATGCCACTACTGTGTCCTATATGTATCTACCTTAATATTAATTTCTGTGCATTAAATGCCTATTTCTTTCAGTAGGTCGTGAGTTGCTTTAGGGCAGAAATCATAGCTCACTCATTTCTGTAATCCCTACTACCTAGCATAGCACCTGCAAATATTATAGACTTGACAAATGTTTAATGACTGAATTAAGTGAATGATTGAGTTAACAGATTTTGTGGAATGTGTAGTAGAAATAGGATTAAAACACAGGACAGTGGCGTAAACTTGATTAAGCAGAGTAATTCATCTAGCGCTTATGAAAATTGTGCCAGAGAGTATTAAAGAATGTCCATGGCTGGTGGAAGCCTGAAGGTGGATTTGTCCTATTATTGAATATCTTTTTGGAGCAGTTACCAAATGAAGCAATTTTCAAATAAAGTTGCTAATGCTGCCTCATTCTACACACTAGCACAATCTCTCCTTCCTCATTTTCTATTATGGTATGTTTCATTTCCTCTTCTGGTCTCCATTTAGACCTTATTCCACCTCATCTGTTTGTATAGTTAATTATGCAGAGAATCTCATCTGCCAAAGTTTAGTTATTTCTCTAAATTCAGGAAACAATTATAATCTATGGCCCCTTCAGACAATAAAAAATATAAAATATAGCTCAAATGTCCTAAAGGGTAAGATTCCATTTGAGTTATAAGCACAGAAAGACAGGACACGAGAGAACAGAGAGAGAATACCTAGAAGCATGATAAATAGCTATAGATGAAGGAATAGAAATATAAAGACAGACAAAAAAAGAACATTGAGAGCAAAAGAGAGGAAGACAGAAATGTTGGCTGACATAAGAATAAACTATTCCCTTGCCTATTTGTAACTGTTTCCTCATATGGGCCCATTTTTATCATAGTGTTCTTTTCCCCATTGACAATGCAAAGTATTTATGAAAAGAGGGGATGATCTTGTAGAGAAGTTCATCTATAGAAATTCATTCTGCTTTATTCCACATGGTCATTTTCTCCTTTCACAGAATCTCAAAGATAGAGATGTTTAAATCATTTCCACACCATTACTCCTCTACTATTTCCAAAGTGCTTACTAAATTTCTTCTTAAATACCTCAAATGAGAGTGAACTCACTACTTCAAACTCTGACTATTTGAAGTTTTTCCTTCCATCAAGCAAAATACTAGTTTCCTATGGCTTTCACTCATTTGGTCCCAGGTTTAATTATCTGTCCAATATCTATAGAAAGCCATGATATTCTCTTTCATTGTTATCTTATTCAGGCTAAATCTCCATTTCCCTCAACCTTTCTTCATAAGATATGTTCTTTAGTCCAAACATCACCATGGTCACTTTCCTTTGAATGTATTCCAGTTTTTCTCTGTTAACAACCAGTACCCAGAATGGAACATAACTCCTTAGATATCATCTTACCAGTGAATTACTTTAATCTTGGCAAATGGCTACCACTCAGGCACCTTTTCTAAAGCCTGCTCTACATTCTTGAAAATACAGGAATAACAAGACTCACATGTTTTTGTTCAAACTGGTCTCCACCAAAAGCTGCCACACAGGGTTTGATACCTCCTGTTCCCAAAGCTATTAGACTCAGGCCAACCAATGACAGGACTCTGAAATGGAGAGGTGAGGGTACTAACCATATTGATATTAAGAACAACATTAGAAATTGAATATAGAGCTATAGGAATAAAAAAAAGTATACAAGGGCAAAGATCTCTTTTACATTTCTAATCTGTGGGCACTTTTCATATGCCTTCACTGATAAGGAAGACTTGGTAGCAGTTGTGATCTTTACAACCTTGAGCCACTGCCAGAAAGTAATTATTACATAGGAAAATTTTGTCCCTGATATTTCCATTTACCCCTTGTGTACAATAGACAGAAGCAGATACTGAAGGAACTTTAAAATTAAAGCTCTGGTTCTCCATGTTGTTTTAGTCAAAGGGACACTTCAATAGAAAGATCTTATAAACTGTTATAACACATACCCTCACTAACCACAAAACAAAATGTTAAAATTCATTATAATTAGTAGGAGAAATATCACTAATTTTTGATGGAATATCAATAAGGAGGTATCTAATATTTATTAAATTTCAAACAAAATTCTTAACTCATTGGATAAATACATGTAATAGGCACATTATCAACACAAATACATATGACCTACTTCTTGAACAACTGCAATCCTCTATATGAACTGAACCAATAGACATCAAAATTTATCAAATGTTTCTTGCACTATAAACATCAATAGCTTTAGTAAAAATGGATAAAGCAACTGGAATATGTGGAACTACACATAAATAGAAATAATTCAAGTTTTGAATATGACTTCTATAATGTCTTATAAGAAAATATTAACAGATTTTTTTTAACCCTGGTAAAGTATAGATGCATGGTTAGGTGATTAGGTGAGAGAATATGGAAGGCATAAAGGTTTTAATGATTTTCTTCAAGCATATGATGAGTTTTTATGAAGGATACTAACTAGGCATTTTACAAGTCCACAAATGTTTAATAAATACAAATGAGCTCAGATAAAGTAGAGTTCAACTGGTTATAAAATGATTTTTTTTTCTTAATCAATTTAGTAATAAAACTGACGAGTGGAAAATAAAAAAAACACCTCTGATTTAAAAAAAATGTGTAACAAATGCATGAAACATTTACCTGTCTAATGAAAGTGGTTCAGTTTATTCCATGATTTTACTCACGTGTGTACCATGTGTCCCCCCAGTATTGGTAAGGCACCCAAGGACTTGATCATATGGCCCAGCACATACACCAAGGAAAGATAGATAATTGTCCTGTTGAGAGAGTTACATCAGTCAGTCTATAAACGGAATTCAGAAACTTGAATAATATGGACCCAGAGTTTATACTGTTCTCAGTGCCAGGATAAATAAAGCAGGAGGAGGAAGTAGTAGAGAAGGAAAAAGTTACCTGAAATATGCAAGTAGAAATAACATGGTCAGTGACGTAAACAGACTAGGAAAAGAGAGAGAGGGGAACTCTGAACCCTGTAGTGTTAGAGAGAATGGGCATTCCCTTCAAGCTCCTTTCTCATAACTGACCTCTCTTCCCCTTCTCATTGCACACAAACACAAAGCATCCTTGCTCTGGTACATATATATCAAGACCAGGATAAATCTGTAGTGAATGATGATGTTTTAAAGTAAGAGAACCAGAAGAACAGGATACTTTGAGATGTTTTTCTCAAGGAATGTCTTTGGTTCTAAAGATTGATAGGAGTCAAGGAAGAACTCCAATTAAAGAGGAAAAAGAAATGGCCAATACAAAGAACTTTCTTTAAACCCTACTACTGAGATATATGGAGAGGTAAAGGGCTCTTGGGTTTAGCCTGGTCACTTGAACACCTGGATTAATTGTTATCCCTGCCACAGTTTCCTCATAGACAAGTTACCAAGGGTAAGGAAGGAGCCAGGGACTTTCAATAGGTTGTCTAGTGATAAAGATCATGCAGCTGGTAGGGACTTCCTGGTGGTTGTTTTTCCAAAAAATCTGAATGGCAAATAGAAAGTAGACGAGTGAAAAATTCCAGTAAGAACATAGATAGAAATACACACATTGAAATATGGCACACTACCACATGTACAAGATACTCCTCATGCATATTACCACACTAGCATTCTCTTTGTATATAAGTAGAATGTTAGTACTAGAAGGAGCCTTGGATATTATATATTTTACATCTGTGATTTTAAAGTGTTATGCACCAATGTGCATTATAAAGAATTGAATGAAGTTATCAGAGAGAGGCTGGAGATACCAGAAATTTTAGGTTGTAGATTTCTCTTCTAATTGCCTAATCTTCCTAGGCTGACTCTCCAGAGAAGGAATCTTAGAAGGTTTATAATGACAAGTGTGGGATAAGAAGTTGGGTGACTAATCCAGGGTTACTTAATATCAGAAGGAGGGGACAGGCTTTTGCAAAAGATTGTGTAAACTTCTAGAGAAAAGTTATCTTTGTTGAAATAAAAAGAATAAATAGAAAGAAAAAGAATGAAAAAGGACTGAAAAAAGGCCAGATCTCATGAACCCAAAAGAGATGATCTACACTAAATCAGAAAAATCAAAAGGAGTCTGAGCTGGAGTAATAGAATCTTAGTAGGGATATCAGAGCATTATCAGATTATTGGACAAAATGAATGAGAGAAGTGTAAGTGGCTTAAAGCTGGGGTCTCCAACCCCTGGTCTGCAGGCCTCACAGCAGGAGATGAGTGTCTGGCAAGCAAGCAAAGCTTCATCTGTATTTGCAGCCACTCCCCAGCACTAGCATCACTGCCTCAGCTCCACCTCAGATCATCAGGCATTAGATGCTCACAGGAACACCAGTCCCTGGTGCCAAAAAGGTTGGGAGGCCACTGGTAGAGGAAAATAGACAGCCTTCTAGGTGGTAAACTCAGGGAATTAGTCTAGGTTATGAAGAATATAAGAGAGGACACTACTGACAGGCAACTTTAACAAAAGGAGAAAGAAGGCTTGGAAATTCCACATTTGAAATGGGATCATTGGGGTCTTTGTAATTCCAGTCATTTGACATACAACTATTTTAGATAGACTTGACCAATCTTTCATTTGCAAATGGAGACAGTGAAATTCAGACACATTAAAGGACATTCATAAAGTGATGCTCCATTTAGTATTCATTGGGGTTAGGTTTAGAACTTTTGCTTTCTAACTCATAGTCTTCTGTTCCTTCAGTATTATCATGAACGAGTTAATGTGGAAAAAGAAAAGGGAAGAGGAAGAACTTTAAAATTTTATCTCATCACAAGAGCTATTTTTAATTAGAGCTTAGGAGCTGAGAAGAAGTAATGTACAGTGACGGCAGAGGAAAAGACCTAGCATGAAGATAGTCAGCTCTGATAAGACAAAAATGATAGGAGGAGCTTACTCAGAGAAAGAGAAAAGAGAAGTGTAGAGAGACATCCAGAAGCATATTTGGCAATAAATACATTTAAGAGAATGGTTGTAGTGACTGTCTAGGTGAGTCCAGACTGATAGCCATGGGTCACAGGTCATAAAAACCAACACTAGAGATAAAAGTCATCTTCATGCCTGCCCACACTTATCCTCTATCTTGTGCCTACATCTGAATATCTGAGGGTGAATAAATTTATTCATTGAAATATTTATCAGGCACTCTGCTAGGTGTTGTGGATAACAATATAAAGGAAGTTTTGTTCTCTAATAAGTATTTGAAAGAAGATATTAGATTTATACATGAATAATTATGACAAGATAGAGTTTGATAAATGTCATATGAGGGTAAAAACTAAGGAGTTCACAGAAGAGTAGACTATTTCTGGCTAGTAGGGAAAGGTGAGGGACAGAGAATACTACATAGCATAGGTGGCATTTGAACTGAGCCTTATTGGGTTAGGACAATGCAGAATAGGGAGAACAAGATTCCATGAAATAGAAACAGTGCATGAAAAAGATGTCTGGCCATTATGAGGAAAATATTAGTAGTATTCTATTTTTCTCTAGTAAACATTCTTGAAAGGAAGTAAGTATGAAAATAGGAGCAGAAAGGTCAGTTGGAATGACATTAGTGGACAATGATTTAGTCAGCAGACAATTTTGAGCAGAGTAGTAATGTGAACAAAGATTTCTGTTAGGAAGATTAATTTGACAGTAGTGTAGAGGTTCAACTATAAGAAAAGGATATGGGAAGCAATGATAATAACATTTTAGGTATCCATTTCAATAGCCCAATTTAGAGGTAATGAAGACCAAAACTAGAGTAGCGACAAGTAATGGTAGTGAGATTCACTGTTGAAGAGGGCTAAACGTGAGAGATATTATAGAAATGGAATCAGTAGAATTTGATAACTAATTGAATGTGAGGGTGTAAGGAAGCTAGAAGAAAGAACAGGTTTAGGAAATGAGAATAAAGTGAAACATCCAGGAGAGAATGTCAATATCCATTTGTAATACATAACAGAACTTGAATGATAGGTTAGTATTACATAGTTTGAAGAGCTATTGGCAATAGCTAATATTGACAACATAGGGTTGCTAAAAGAGAATCTGGAAAAAGAGAAGAGGGTAAAAAATAAACCCTAGGGAAATGCCTACATTCAGAAAAAAAGTGAAGTAAACAAAAGGCAAAAGAGAAGCCAAATAAGGAAGAATCTAAAAAAGTATGAGGAAGAGAACTAGAAAACACAGTGTTAAAGAAGCCCAGAGAAGTTTCAAGACTATAGGAATGATAAACAAACTGTAATGTAAAAACAAGTTCAAAATGAGTAATAATTATTAGAAAAGACCCCTGGAATTTATTAACAAAGAGATCACTGTCAATGATCTTAGAGAGAAGAATTTCAATAGAACAAAGAGATGATTTGTGCTATATTTTATTGTACTTACCACAATTTGCTCTGCATTAAAGCTAGCTGAACATGAATAATGTGAAGCAGGTATTTATTTCTTATTCATCTCTTTATCCCCCATATTTCTTCAAATAAAAGATATTTGGTTAACATTTATTGAATTAACTTCATCAAATTAAATTGAATTTAATTGAGTTCTATTGTAGTACATTATATTACTCTACCCGAAGGAATAATAATGAAGAGTGAGGAAGACAACAAATACAGACGATTCTTTTTAAAATTTGGAGATAATTGTAATAAGACAAAGAAGACAGGAAAAAGAGAGTTAACATAGTTTGTTAAAGCTATCAGAGATTTGTACCTTTTTCTAGGTAGAGAAAATGACTATCTCTGAGGGAGAATTTGAAGGCAATAGAGGGGACTATTGACAGTACAAAAACCCTAGGAAGAGATCTAGGTAAATACGTTATGTATGTTAAAAATCATCACTGTATATTTGAGATTTTTGGATTTGTGTACTTTAAATAAACCTCAAGAAAAAAATAAAATTAAAAAATTAAAGAATACTTCAAAAAGGCTCATGATCAAGGGCATAAGTAGAGGTTGTTCAATTTCCCTGAACTAGGCAGGAAGCTATTGTTCACCAAATCTCAGAGCTATACATCTTTAATTTTAAAGGAAGTCATTTAAAGAATAAAGTACAAGTCATGTATATAACTCTTTTATTCTATAATTGAATTGAGACCATGGCTTATACTGTTTATTCTGCAAATACTACCAACCCCCTCTCTGGATAGACTTGGTAACTAATACTACACAAGAAGCAAACATAGATCTCACCTACCATCCCTCTTCTCTCAAGTCAAAATGTGTTTAGTACTGTGTTATGGTTGTAGCTATAGAAAAGGTGTTGATTAAACCTTTAGAACAATGACTATATAGAGACCAAAGTGAGTTATAAACCAGTTTTTACTACAGAGGATTCCCTGGAACACTAGGTCTACAAGATACCTTGAAATAATATTCCATGATCAAACAAGTTTGGAAAACATTATGTGCCATAACCTTTTCTTTGAGATTTTGCAATGCATATTAGCATGTTAAAGGCTACAAGGAGTCATGCAGTAAAGAAACATTTTTAGCTTTGTTCAACCTAGCATTTCTAAATTTATTTTGACCATGAAATCTTTAACTTCTTACATATCGTCACTCATTATATCCTATGTAACTGATTTTCAACAGAATGTGCTTTGAGAAATGCTAATTTAGACAAATCCCTAGATGACAAGTCCATAGAAAATAACTGGGTGATGGATATCTAAGATCCATCTTTAGCCTATGAGGATAATGTTACAGGGGACAACTATAACATTATCCTTTAATTTTCTCCTGGTCCTATTTTCAGGGATTCAAAAGATACTGAACTGAAAAGACCATTAGACTAACTCATAAAACTATATTCTTAAGAAGAAAACTACATAAAGAGGTTAGAGAAAAGAAAAAGAGGGTAAAAGAGCTGAAAAGAGGGACCCATAAGAAGATACTAAAGGAGTTGGGATGACATTGAAGTCTCTAAAATTATAAATTTTCTGGTGGGTAGCAATCTTTATTGCTACTGAGATCAAAACAAGAATTGGTCTAAACGATAGAATAGAAGATTGAAATTAGATTTAAGAAAAACAAAGCAACTCCTTACTGAAAAAGATGTAAAAAAATATTGGAAAAACCAATAATGAAGAGAAATAGCCTTTCTGTGTTGTCAGTCTTAGAGAGATTCTTATTTGTCATGGATGACATATGTTCTTGTTTGGAAGAAGAGGCTAGAACTGATAACCTCTGTACAATTAATCTGTGAAGCTTCTGGGGATGTGATCTTCCATCTTCCTTACTTGAATTTTCCCAACCATGAGTCAGCAATGGCTGCTCCCAGGATGGGAGTGAAATAACAGAGGCTGTTGAAGGCGTGGTATACAGATGTGGAGGTATCTTCGTTCCAGTGCAGGAAATACAGGAAATACAGCGTTAGCACAGCTGAGGCAAAAAAAAAAAAAAAAAAAAAAGAGAGAGAGAGAGAGAAAGAGAGAGAGGCAAAATAAGACACAATTAAAGTGAATTAGGGAGGAAGTGCATTTGATTTCTGGTCTTTGAAGCTGATTTCGACCTTCAGTACTCCTATTACTGAAGTGACTGAGGGGTGACTGCCAGTAGAAGCAAACTCCATGGAAGTTGTTGTGAATGGGATGATGCTTATGTTGTGATGCTAATGTTGTGAATGGGCTGTGTACAAATGCAATACTCCTCCCATCAGTCTATGTGCACATATAGTATCACTTCGGCCAATCACAAAGATAACATGGTGCTTCTTCCAAAATCCCTTCCTTCTCCTTCCCAGAAACAATCCAATTCAAAGAAATGAGAAACAGATATAAATACTAGAACTCAGATGATGGGTGTTTTTCTTCTTATATTCTCACAGCCTGTGTTCTGGTTTCTATTAGGCCTTTTTGTTCTTCGCCTGTATGAATTACTAGGTGAAACCCCATGAGACATTTATTGGCAGCCCTGGCCAAAGGAAAAGACCAATTTGGATGAAGTCAGAAAGAATGGATAAGGGAAAGAAGTGCATTCAAGAAGACCAGATGTTACAAACATGTGGTGAAAATGAGTATAGAGGAGCAAGACTTTGAGACGCAAAATTACCTTTCATGCCATAATAGGAAAAGCGCTCACAGAATTCATTCACCACAATGAAGGCAATGCTCAGGGGATAGTTCGAGCCACAGATTTTCTATTAAACAGAAAGACAATGGTTCAACCATGAGCTCCATCCCCTCTCCTAATTTAAACTACTAGATTGTTCCACAACAGAAAAAATCATTTATTTTAAATCACCACAATAGGTAATGTGAAGCAATGTTATCTACTCTTCATGAAACAGTTATTATCATACTTAAAATGCTTGCATCGCTGATTTAGGAGTGATAGAAGCTATTCTGAATATTACTTTGTTCCTCATTCATTTAACATGGCATTGCTCAGATATTTCTTGATCTTAGACACAGGACCTGCTTATCTTCCCATAACTACTAACTGAAAAGCCTGAGGCTCTGGGAAGAATAATCATACTTATTTCAAGGAATAGAACAAAGGAGTGACCTATGGAGCCCTTGATGTCTAATCAGTTACATTCATATGTCAGTAACCTGCTTAGCTCCACTGTGAGCACTAACCTCTCTTGTCCCCACCTGCTCTTTTCACCGTACTGGGAGGAATCCTGGTAATATGATGGCGTCTCATTCAGAGGCTGCTGGAGCCAGGCTAACAGTCCAGTGGAGATTTCTAGAGGTAAGTTGATTGATCACCTTGACCTTGGGCAGAAAGTTCTTAAATCTTATAAAATTAAAATGTCCATTCTTCCTATGAAGGATATTCAATAACATTTTCTTCTTAATGCTATTGGACATTAAAAGGACTATGTTATTTCATGCACTATATCAGTCAGAATATAAGGAATGTCATGTTTTATTTCAAATCCCGACTCATTATGATAGCTCAACAAGAGAGGGAGGATGAAGATATCTGTCCTTGGGAGAGTCATATCTTATCATGAGAGTTATATTGCCTCTTATTTCATAAGAAATTTATGTATCTTTGTAAGCAGCCTTAAATATTTTTGGACCAGAAAGATATAACTAAATAAAGTAATAAATTTAATGTTTTCATTCTTTTACCCATATGAATAGATATAAATGACCCTCCTAAATATTAATATGTGTTAATGTCTGATGATAACTCACTTGAAAGAAAATGAACTGACTTCTCACCTTTCAAGCTCACAGCTTGAGAATTGTATAATCTGAAATTTACCAGCACACTTTCACTAGCTATGTATCACTGACACTGGCTGTGTTAACACACTGACCCTGGCCATGTCATTACACCTGTCTTTTTACTTCAGTTCTGTTACTCCAAAGAAATGAGAATATTATCACCTTGGTTCATATTAAGAACTCAGTAAATATTCGCTATTATTACTATAGTTTTCTCCACTACAGAACTTGAATGTGAGGATTGAATAAGGTAGAAAATTTAGGAGTGTTTTAATAAGTCTATAATTCAAAATATTATTATTACTTCTTTGTTTCTGTGTCCTGTTTCCCACTGTAAACTGGAACACATAGTAAGAAACACTGGATCTATTCTAAACCTCTTGTTGGTGTCCAGCATAAGACTCTGCACACAGGAGGAACTAGGGCTGAATTTTTATATTGGTAAAGAAAGAACAATCACACACAGTTCTCTAGACAGGAGTGCTTGCCAAGTTTCCCTGGACATTCAAACTGCTTTTTTTCCCCCTTCACCCAGGGAAACTCAGAATATACAAAGAAATGCAGCAAAGTTCTGGATCCCAAGTGAAGAACTTTAACAATCTGTTGCTGCTGCTTTCTCTCCTAAGTAAAGGAAGCTTCTTTTTAGATTTGCTTTTCAGTTTTAACTTCAAGAAAGAATAGTTTTTAATAACCTAATACAGCTCAGCAGAAGAGACGGAAGCAGAGAAGCAAAAGAGCGAGTCTGTTCCTTTTGGAGGCAAAATAGAATCTGGAGACTCACCGGAGGTGGCTTCTTTGGAAGGCTAGGGGGTCGAGGTGGTACCTCTTCAGTGGAGACAGGTGAAAAAGAAGTTTCCTTGGACTCGTTTTTCTGGAAAGGATTCATAACTGGTTCCTTTCTCTCTCTTCAAGCATTTGGCTTCGGTAGGCACTTGGGACAGCTGCCAGCCTACTGTGAAAAGGGGGTTTGGGAGGGGAAGGGGGGTGGCTTCAGCAACTAGGTTTAACCCTATGGATGTTGGCTTCAGCAGCTGCCTAGCCCAGAGCAAAGCACAAAGCCATAGGAAAAGAAAGAGTTGGGTCACAGAGACTAATTCAAAAGAATAATTAAGCAAAGGTAAAGCATAGGGAAGTAAGAACAACAGATCACAGGGTAAGATAATGCTGTAGAACTGCAAAAGAATGCAAAATAGTTAAGACTACAACCCCTCAGCATTGATTTAAACATTAATTTCAGGATAAAATTGCTGCCATTTACTGAACATCTATAATGAATTACATATATATTATCTATCTACTTATTCTAATTCTTATTACTATCCTCATTTTATAGGAATGAAAGTCCTAAGAGGCTAAGTAATTTGTCCAAAGTCACGTGGCCAATAGGTAGCAGAGAAGAAAGATCAGTATTAGTAAATTGAAATGCACTGAAGGACAGTTAACACAAAATTGAAGACAGAGAAAACGTTGATTTTGGTTTTCAACATAATAAAGTTCAATTAGAAATATCCTATAAGCAATTAAAAAGGTGGGGCTAAAGAAAATCAGACAAAAGGACTGGTGATGTACATTTGGGAATCATTCTTCTTCACTAAATCTGTGCTTTGTGTTTTCATCATCATTTCATTAATAAAATTTAATTTTAGCAAAACTTATGAATCAATTACTTTCTAGGCACTACTGCAAAAAAAATTTATTTTTAGTGGATGGACTCCCAAATGACTCTAGAATATATTTAGTCCTTATCAGAGGAGGAACAAGAACAGGTATGATGATGATAGATGCATTTTACACAGTATTATTTTTGTTAAGTTAAAGAGTTTTGTAAAAGAACAAAAGACTAGGATATTTGTCTAGATATCAGTCAAAAGAAAACAAAAGAATGGTCAGAGAGCTATAAGAAAGAAGAAAACCAACAAGAAGGTCAGTGAAAAAGAAAACAAATTTTTTTTGAGAATATGGGAAACTATGACTCTATCCCTAACAAAATTCTTACACTGCCCATTTGAGTAATTTATTGACATATTAAACCAGGAAAAGTCTACCCTTTTCTCCCTAAACTCTACTTCGAACTTTGACCATGTCTTCCCAGTTTTGATTACACGCATCCCCCTTCTCTCCCACCAACCTTTACCCAAAAAGTCCAGCTTTATTTCTGACAGTGGCATTAATAATTAAGCTGTAGTTATTCTTTCAGGAAGTATTGCCCTTTCTGGTTTGGTTAATGACTGTGGATGCAAAATAAATCAACAGTCAGAAGTTATCAGTCAAGTTAACCACTGGAGGCACAGATGACTTGAAGATCTAATTATGTCAATGGCTCTCCCTGCTCTAGCCTTGTACCTAGAATGGCATTTGATCTGGTAGAGCAGATGAAACAGCACCTATATGCAATGTACCAATTCATTTGTGCTCATAGGTACCCAAAATATCAAACTTTGGAGTATTGATTTCAGTTCTCTGATTCACCTTTTAGATGAAATTCTTTTGATTATGGCAATATAATGCTAGTATTCATTGAATCAAATAATATCAGAGATGGAAGAAATATTAATCTTGTCCTATGTAAACTAAACTTCCTTGATGCTAAGTCATTTATGTCATAAATTCACATATATAAATATATAATGTATGTATATGTATGCACACACATAGACACACGAATGCAAATTTATAGGTCTTTCCCTTGAAAATTCTTATTCAATAGATCTAGGTAGGGATTTAAAAACCTATTTTTTAAATTAAATTTGTTGGGGTAACATTAGTTATAACATTATATAAACTTCAGGTATATAACTTTATAATACAGTGTTTGTATACTCTATTGGGTGTTCACCACCTAAAGTCTGGTCTCCTTCTGTTACTTTGTATTTGTCCCCCTTTACTCTTTTCATCCTTCCCCAATCCCTTTCACATTAGACAAGCATCATTCTGTTGTCTGTATCTGCAAGTGTTTTGTTTTTTTTTTAGTTCATTTGTTGTTTTTTGTTTTATATCCCACATTGAATGAAATCATACGGTTCTTGTCCTTTTCCATCTTACTTCACGTAGCACAATAATCTCAAGATCCATCCATGTTGTAGCAAATAGCAATATTCCATCGAAGGACACCTAGCTTGTTTCCATGTCTTGGCTATTGTAAACAGTGCTGCAATAACACAGAAATACATCTATCTTTATGAATAAGTGTTTTTAAATTGTTTGAGTAGATACCCAGAAGAGGGACTTCTGATCATATGGTAGCTCTATTCTTAACTTTTTGAGAAATATCTAAATTGTTTTCCATACTGGCTGTACCAATTTACATTCCCACCAGCAGTGTATGAGGGTTTCCTTTTCTCCACATCCTCTCCAACACTTACTTCTTGTCTTATTAATAACAGCCATTCTAACACGTGTGAGGTGGTATCTCATTATAGTTTTGATTTGCATTTCTCTTATAGCTAGTGGTGTTGACCATCTTTGCATGTATCTTTTGCCCATCTGTATGTTTTCTTGGGAGTAGTGCCTGTTCAGGTCCTCTACTCATTTTTTAATTGAATTGTTTTGTTTTGTTTTGTTGTTGTTGTTGTTGTCGAGCTGCATGAGTTCTTTATATATTTTGGGTATTAGCCCCTTATTGAAGGTATCATTTGCAAATATCTTCTTCCATTCAGTTTATTGCCTTGTTGTTTTGTTGATGGTTTCTTATACTCTGTGGAAGCTTTTGTCTGATGTAGTCCAATTCATTTACTTTTGCTTTTACTTCCCTTGCTTTTAGGGTCAATTTAAAAAAAAAAAAACCTCTCTGAGACTATAGCCCATGTTTAGTGCCTATGTTTTCTTCTATGTATTTTATTGTTTAAGGTTTTAAATTGAAGTCTTTAATCCATTTTGGGTTAATTTTTGTGATGTTTTCATATAACAATCTAATTTAATTCTTTTGCATGTGGCTTTCCATTTTTCCCAACACCACTTATTGAAGAGACTTTTCCTTTTCCATTATATATTCTGGCTCCTTAATCAAAAATTAGTATATGTGTAGGTTTCTTTCTGGGCTCGCATTTCTGTTCCATTGTTTTGTGTGTTTTTATGTCAGTACCATATTGTTTTATTACTGTAGTTTGTAGTATAGTTTGGGTTAGGGAGTGTGATACTGCTGGCTATAAGAACCTGTGCTTTTAACAAGCACCTTTGATTCCTGTGATAGGGATTTGAAAAACACTGGTTTGAAATCCCTCTCCTAGTCCAGCCTCAGGAATATTACAGAAGAGCTCAGAAGAGACAGAGCAATGACTAGAACTCTAGCCTTCCAAGGCCTATTCTGGAGCCCCTTATATCATATCAAGATGCCTCTTATATCCTAACATTTTTGTTAAGTTGAAATCAGATAGAAAGATAAAAGGAAAAAAGACCAAAGAGAAAAGCAACTTCTGGATAGAAATGGCTCTTCAGAGGCAAAAAATGTAATAAAAATGGAATAATCTAAAATATTAGTGCTAAGAATAAAAAATATTTGTGGCCTTAGTGCTTATGACAGCTGAGAGTGATATTTTACAGTCATATATAGAAAGGACACTGAAGCCCTAAAATAAAAAATATGAACATATTCAGAGAGGAGGTAAATATCAAATTAAAAGAACATGTGTTTAATGTGTGTATGAGTATAAAATGAACACTCAAAAATAAATTGTATTTAAATTCAGCAAAAACAAATAGAAATTTCAAAAATATCAGCTCTAATAGCATAAAAAATATGTAGATCTAATGAAAGGTGTTCAAGATCTCAACACTAAACACTATGTTATTATAAGAAATTTCAAAAGATCTAAAAGACATACCATGCTCATGACTTTGAAGTTTCATATTGTAAGGATGTCAATCACTATTCCCCACCCAAATCAACCTATAATTTCAACACAAAATCCCAACAGGTTTTGTGAGTGTAGAAAATAATTATTTTTTAGTATTTAATCTAGCTTAAGTAATAAATGACAAAGTTGTGGTTTTCACATGAGTATTGATGAATAGGAAAAAGTAAAGACAGATTAGCTGAAGGTAGGCCAAAGAAAAAAGAGTAGTAGAAAAGATTAAAACCAGAATTTAAGGATTAAAAAAAAAAAACCCACAGAAATCTCTATGGGAAGAAGTGAAGCTGAATAAAAAATTGTTTCAAAATTGCCAAAAATTGGAAGCAAACAAGATCCCTTCAGTATGTGAGTTAACTGAGTAATCCATGAAAAAGACATGGAGGAAACTTAAGTGCATATTACTAAGTGAAAGAAGTCAACCTGAAAGGCTGCATGCTGTATAATGCCAACTATATGACAAAGGCAAAACTAAGGAGACAATAAAAAGATCAAGTGGTCCAAGAGTTAGAGAGGATGGGTGAACAGGCAGAGCACAGAATTTTCAGGGTAGTGAAACTATGCTGTATGATACATGTCATTATACACTTGTCAAAACTCAAAGAATGTACAACACAAAGAGTGAAATCTAATGTAAACTATGGACTTTGAGTAATAATGTGTCAATGTAGATTCATCAATTGTAAAAACTGTACCACTCTGGTAAGGATGTTTATAGTGGAGTAGGTTGTATGTGAGTGGGGACAGGGAGTATATGAGAATTCTCTGAACTTTTTATTCAGTTTTGCTTTGAATCTAAAACTTCTCTAAAAAATAAAGTTTATTAATTAAAAAAAAGAATTTGCTGCTAGTTGGTGGCTTTCAATTATAATCTAATATTTATCATTTCCTTCAAATTAAAAAATATTATAGATGTAAATATTATTTATCTCTTTAACACTTAACTGCTTGTTTTTCTCTCAAAAGCAAAATAAGCAAATGATAAAAAATATTATAACAGTTGTTTCATTAAAGGAACTGTTTTAGCTTCAACTTTATTCTAAAGTATAGCTTAATTTTGTGAAGAATTACTATATTTTCAACAAAAATTTAAGAAATACGAGATCGAAAAGGCTCAGAGATATAATTAAAACCACAGACATTTATTATAAATCAGTAGTTTTGACATTTCACAATTGGAGAGAGCAATATGGTAAAACAAAGCACTCAACTCTAGAACACCTGATCTGTCACTTGTTAACTAATAACATGTGGGCAAGTTACTAACCTGTGAATCAGTTTTCTCATCTGTAAAACTTCATAAAAGTTTTAAGATGAAATGAAATACTGATACTCATAAAAGGTAAAAAAAAGTAACATTCATCTGAAAATTCTGAATCAAATTTAATTTATTTTATCATTTAAAGATATATTTCCTCAATCTTAGAAATTTTTATTCTTAATATAAAATAATCACATCTTGTGAATTTTATATTTATAGTTGAATATTTCTTCAGTCATCACTGTCACTTCCTGATTCACTCAGCTGCAAATCATTTCCTAAAATAAAAATAGCAAAATTGTAATTAAATATTCAATATTTTAATATTTAATATATTTATGCTTAGATAACATAAATATTATTTAAAAATTCCAAGTGATACTGGTTAGCCAACATTTCATCATTAATAATCAGTGATACACTTTAATTACATCATTAGTAACTCAAATTAATACCGCCTGTAAAGAAAAAATACACCACCAACCTTCAGCATAGTTTCAGTATCACCTGGCATCTATTTCAGGGTTCTTTCACATACCAACATCACCCTATACCATTGATTTAATTATATCAGGAAATGAGAGAAAATGTAGTTTAGAAGATCAGACTATATCATATTAAAGAGTGCAAAAAGTTATGTAATTTGTTTACTTAAAATTGTGAAAATCATTGTTTGTTAATAGTAACTCATCATTGATTACTCTTGTAATTCATCCAGGTGCTTATAGTAATGAAATTTACATTCTAGTGGGGGTAACAGTAAACAAATAAACAAATATAATATGTCAAATAGAGATAAATACTATGAAAAAATGAAGATGGGAATGGGAAGAATGGTGCGAGGTGCTATTTTAGAGAGGGTAGTTGAAAAGGCTTCCTTAAGGGGTGACATTTGAACAGTGTATCCAAATGTAAAGAGTAACTAATGAAAACATGGAGGGGGGTAATTGTCCAGGCTCAGAGAACTGCACTTGCAAACACTCCAAGGCAGAAGCATCCTTGTTGTGTTCTCTGATTGTAAAAAGGTTGCTGTGGTTGACATATAATGAAAAGAAAGGGAATGATAGGAAATGAGGTCAGAAAGATATTCGAAGACCATGGTTTATAGGTCATGGTAATAACTTTGAATTTTGTTTGAAATATAATGGGAATTTATCAGAAAATTTTAAGCAGACAACTGAATTGGACACTACTGTATATCAGTGAATAAACTACAACAGTGTGGAAAAATATGAAATAAGGGAGAGCAGTTATGAGTCTATTGCAGTTTTTCACGTAAGAAATAATATTGGCTTTAACTCAGGTGGAGGTGGTGCTAAGTGGTCAGATTTATACTTTGAAGAAAGAGAATATAAGACTATCAAAAACACTGGATTTAGGGCATGAGAGAAAGAATGACCTCCAAAATTTCTGATCTAAACAAGTGAATAAAGGATGGTATAATTTAATGAGATGAAAAACACGAGAGGAACAAGACTGTGTGAGAAAAATCACAAGTTCAATTTTCAACTTGGTACATTTGAGATACCTAGTAAATAAAGTATATATGACAAAGGTAATTGGATATACAAGTCTGAAGCTCCACGTAAAGGCTAGAGCTGGAAATAAAGATTTGAGAATCATTGATTGTAGAGGTTTATTTGAAGCTATGAGATTGGATAAAATCATTTGGGTAGTGAATTATAATAAATAAAAAATTATTGACATGGAAGCAATCAAAGTGTCCTACGATAGATGATTAGCTAAAGAAGCTGTGGTACATATACACAATGGAATATAACTCAGCCATAAAAAGAAATGACATATTGCCATTTGCAACAACATGGATGGACCTCGAGATAATCATGCTGAATGAAATAAGCCAGATAAAACACAGTATCAATACCAAAAATCCAGAATAAAAATCAGTAATAGACACTGTTTGAACATAAAACTCTCCCAAGTTATGCATGCTATAGAAATGTCCCAGTACTTAGAAAATTATATGAAAGTAATTCCACTAGGTTTTATATTGCTGAAATAATATAACAACTCTATGGTGATTCAGTAAGTACATAAGTTCTTCTTTGAATATTTTCTAATAATTATGAAGCATACTTACTATTTTCATCTATATTGTCTTCTACGTATAATTTTGGTCCTCTAATAAGAAATAAATTTATAAGTATTCAAAAAATTCTTGTATTTTTAACTACCCCACAATCAATAAAAGCTGGCATATTTTGAAGTTGATAGCCAATTTAAGAGGAATAGTTTTTAGGCCATATATAAATTGTTGTATGATATTTCTGTCTACTACTTGAACTCCAGAACTGATTATATTATTTGATAAAAAAAAATCTGCTAAAGCTGCTTTTGTACATTTGGTTCCCATGACCATGTTATTACTTTCAAGGCTTAAGTTTCTACTTGTTATGTAACTATTGAATGGCATAAGACTGTTCAACTTGATATGATGCCTGTGGTATGATTTTCTCAAGTGACACAAACCCAAACATCCTGAGTTCCACTTTTCTTAAGACTTCATGTTATAGAGGTTATATGCACAGTATCTCCATGCTGTTAAAATGCTCAGTCATTTTTGAAGATATGAGATTAGCCTTTGAATATGAGATGCTTAGTACAGGTGATACGTTTTCAATCAAAATAGTAATCATGACTTGGAAAAAAAAAGAGATTATCCATGGCACATGCATTCAGAAATCTATATTAGAGGTTTTCAAAGAGAGCGATACTGCCCCCTGGAAGACGTTACAGAAATTTATGTGAGAGGTTGCTTGTCCAGATGATTTGCAGATTGCTAGCATTTAGTGGGAGGAGAATTTAGGGATGCCAACGTCATACACTGGTGGGGCCAGTCTTGTACAATTCTTCCACATTCTACACAACTTGAAACTCCAGTAGGGTATTCATGTATGAGAAGAACTGTTTATAATTTTAAGACCAGAACCTAATTGCGTTTTTAATTAAATCTATTGGGGTGACATTGGTTAATAAAATTACATAGGTTTCAAGTGTACAATTTAATAATATATCATCTGTGTATTGCATTGTGTAATTACCACCCAAAGTCAAACCTCCTTCCATCACCATATTTTTTATCCCTTTTAACCTTATTTACCTCCCCTACTACCCACTATCTTTCGTAACCACGAAACTTGTCTGTGTTCATGAATTTTCATTTATCTTATAAACTAAAAGTACTTTTTGTACAGATTTAAAATTCACTGAATCGTACAAAGATCTAACTACCATATACACTGAAAAAAGATTTATTTTGTTTTTCTCAGAACCTTACAAAGATTTTCTTTTCAAAATTGTTTTGGAAAACACGTTAGTGACCTCTATGATGCTCATCAATATAGCAACTCAGCACTTGCTTGTATATGCAAATATATGAGTATATATGTTTGTCTTTATTTTAACACATTAAATAAAAGAAAAAATATTGACAATATGAATTTAACGCTGTTTTGCTTCTCTTAATTCAAATTTATTCATTAAAAGTGCAAACATATGGCTACTTTGTTATATCTTCTAGTATATCCATGTCTGAACATTTACAAAGTGTAATATATATTTGTTTACTATAAATTACTTTTTCATTTTGTCTTAATATTACACTAAATTATTTTCAAAGATGTCTGTACCCAAGCTATAAAATTAATTTTAAGATAGTAAAATATCTGTCATAAAAGAGATTATTGGGTTTGATAAGGTTGAGAAATGGGATGATTGCAGTAACAGTAAGAGAGGGTTTATTTCCTCTTATTAGGAAATCTCCGGTTTGGATAAATTATATCAAGAAAAGAAATTCACTATTTTTTAAAAAGGATCCCAAGTGGTTTTTATTGGTATAATAAATCACTAGTGACTTTTGCATATCACTTTATGTATCCACAATATTTCCAAATTATTTTATTTCTATAGTTTGCTGATTCTCTTGGATTTTCTATGTAGACAATTTTACATTATCTACAAATAAGGAACATTTTATTTCTTGTTTCTGATTCTTAAATCTCACTTCTTTTACTTGTTTAATTGCACTTGGTAGAATCTTCAGAACAATGCTGAATAGGAATCATAATAGTCTTCCTTGCCTTTTTTCTGACTTTAATGGGAGTGCTTCTAGTCTCTATTAACCTCATGTTGGCAGTAGTTCTGATTTTTATAATTGACTTTTATAAAGTTAAGGTGATTCCCTTATATTCAATCTCTGGTAAAATTAGAAAATTAATAAATATTGAATTTTGTCAAATTCAAATTTGTTGAAATAATCATATGGCTTTACTCCTATAATTTGTTAATACTGATATTTCATATATCAATAATCCTAACATTTGAGAAATTAGATGCTCCAACTTTACCCCTCAAGTTAGGAATAACAGCACTAAAGAAATTAATAATTAGAAGTTCAAAAGATCTTTCCTGGTCCCTTATTAACTCCTAATTTTACTCTGACACTTTGCTACCAAGTCGTGGCTCCTTTTTTGTTTAGTTTTGCTATTAGGCTAGAGCTAGTCAGTCTTTCCTAGTTACTTACTTTATAATATTATTTTACACAGTGCGATTAGTTTTAAACAGAGAGAAAATCTCATTCTCCCCCAGACAGTATCAACCAGCATGCTGTTATTAAAAATTATTTACTGAGCATCTCCTATGTATCAAGTACTGTGCTAAGAGCTAGTATTCAAAGTCTGCTGTCCTCCTGGAGCCTATACTTTAGAGGAAAGCAAATCACACAAATAAATATAAAATTACAATTGTGACATTTGATTGAAAGAAGGTATTACTCTGAAAGTCTATAAAAAGGGAGATCTGATCTTGTCAAGAAGGTCAAGGAAGGTTTTCTTGATAAAGTAAACCTTGAATTATAATCTAAAGGAGAAAAAGTTAACTATATGAAAAGAAGAAAGTATTTCTAGCTAAATGGACATCTGTATAAGAGTCCTGATGTGGGTAAAAGTATTTGAGTAGGGTGGCAAAAGATAACAAATGCTGCTAGAACAGGAGGAGCAATACAATTATGTTAAGGTGTTATGTTGCCCTCCTAAAAGAATTTATAAGCTATTGAAAAGTTTAAAACAGAAGAGGTGACAAATTATAGCTGAATTATGAAAATATCAGTCTAGCTGCAATGTACATAACAGATTAAAAACAGGTTTGAGTAGATATGAGGTGAATCAGAAAGTCATTGCATTTAATTAGAATGATAGTGGTAGAGATGCAGAGAAGTAGATGAATTTGAGAAATATCAAGGAGGTAAAATAAACAAGACTTGGTAAAGGACTGTAAAGAGAGAAAGTCGACCCTTGAATACAATCAGGTTTCTGTTTTCCATAATTAGAGGAATCCTGCCTTTCACTAAGAAGAAAACACTAAGCCAAATATTATAAGTTGGTTTAGACAAAGTGAATCTGAAATGCCTCTTACTGAGAGATGATGTTGGATTTATGTATCTAGAGCTCACAGCTCTGGATCAGAGATGCAAATTTACAAGTTATCTTTGGATTGCAACAAAAATTATCTAGGGAAAGAATAAGGAGAAAAAAAGGACCTACGATTAAGCCTTGAGGAACTCTAGCTCTAATGACTCAGTAGAAGATTATAAACCAGCAAAAGAGAAAGAGAAAAATATCTAGAAATAGGAGAAAAGCCAATAAGGCAGTATATAACAGAGCTGACAGAAAATGAATAATGCAATAGAAAGGTTATGGTTAATACTGTCAAGTAAATAAAATAGGAGTCTTTTCTCTTTATCCAAATTTTAGATCATAATCAATAAGGCTTCACTGTGAATTCTTACTTTTCCAATTACCCATGCTTACATATACTTACTTAAAGTATTCATCAGAAGGCCACTGTTGTTATATCTATTATGACCAGCATCTATCTCAGGCATCTCACACTGTAGCATGGCAGACATAGTAGGATGTCCTGAGATATAATTCCCAGGATCAGAAGGAGGGGATCTGTTCTCTTCATCTTCTGAGTCACTGGAACTATCCTCGCTGCTTGAAGATGATGAACTTTTAGAATCTGATGAACTATCACAACTACTCATCTGGTCCATTAGACTAGCTTCTGCCTTCAGTTCTGAAAATGTAACAGAAGTTAATAGATGGGTTAAATAAACAACATTAAATATAAATATTAAATATAAATATTAAATTTAAATGTGTTAGTTTCTAAGAAAGTATTGATGAATAAGTAAGATTAAACATGTATCTATAGCATTTAAAACATTTTATTTAAAAAAGCCTTCTACTAGGACAAAATGAAAAGTAACATCCCCTCTTCCTATCCCTTCTTCAAGTTCCTTTAATTCTATTTCTCAGGAATAATCACTGCTAGCATTTTCTTGTGACCATATGTGTTTTTAAACTCTGCTTGGAAACTGGCATTTTGGATTCTGACATCCAACTCACCTATTGTTGGAGCTTGAGTTCATTCTTTATTACCACCCAATCAAGAGTTTAAAAAAATAAAAAGAAAAAAGAAAAAAGAAGCAATTCAATTTTTCCTGTAAAAATTGCATCCCTGGGTCCAAACCTTTCCTTTCTGGCTCTTCTCTGGTAGTAACTGTTCCTCTCTGTTCTATTTCTGGACAGCACACACACCAGTTCAAGAATCTCCCACCTAAAAACATGCTTTTAAAAGCTCCTCTACCATAGAGCCGTCACACTTCAATATTGGGATTATGAAAATTAAAAGACATAGGCAGTGTCTAGATCTAAATACTATACTTTAAACCATTATATTCAAATATATATGTAATTCAAATAATGTGAAAAATTAAAACTGTAAAAATTAAAGCCTATTCGGCAGAAACCATCCTCCAATTCTTTTATTTCCCCAACACATATAATGCAATTTAACATATACAGATGAATATTTTTGCCAGCTCCACTAAGGTATAATTGATGAATAAAACTGTATATATTTAAAGAGTATACACAAATTGGTTTTCATTGTGCAAATGTTAAATTTTGTCCAATGCTTTTTTGCATCCATTGAGATGATCATATGAATTTTAGTCTTCATTCTGTTAATGTGGTATATCATGTTTATTGATTTTCATATGTTAAAACATCTTGCATCCTAGGCAAAAATCCCACTTGATCATTCCTTTTAGTGGGATTTTGTTGTTGAATTGTTTGCTAGTATTTTGTTGAGGATTTTTGCATCTATGTTCATCAGATATTGGCCTATAATGTTCTTTCCTTATAGTGTCCTTGACTTTGGTATCAGGGTAAGCCTGGCCTCATAAAATGAATTTAAAAGTGTTCCCTCCTCTTCAATTTTCTGGAATAGTTTGAGAAGAATTGGCATTAATTCTTTAAACATTTGGTAGAATTCACCAGTGAAGCCAACTGGTCCTGGACTTTGCTAGAAAGTTTTGATTACTGATTTAATCTCCTTACAGTATTGGTCTGTTCAGGTTCTCTGTTTCTTCATGATGTAGTCTTGGTAAGTTGTATGTTTCTAGATATGTACCCATTTCTTCTAGGTAATCCAATGTCTTAGCATATAATTGTTCATAATAGTCTCTCACAAATCTTCATATCTCTGTAGCACCTATTATAATGTCTCTTTCATTTCTGATTTTGTCTCTTCTCTTTTTCAGTCTACTTAAAGGTTTGTCAATTTTATTTTTCAAAAAAACCAACCTAGTTTCATTCACCTTTCTAGTTTTCCTTTAGTCTCTATTTCTCTTATTTCTGCTCTGATATTTATTATTTCCTTCCTTCTTCTAACTTGGTTAATTTGTTCTTTTCTAGTTCTTTGAGGTATAAAGTTAAGTTAGCTGAGATCTTTTTCTTTTTATTGTAGGCATTTATTGATATAAATTTCCTTCTTAGAACTGCTTTTATTGTGTCCCAAAAGTTTTGGTATATTTTACTTCCATTTTCATTTATTTCAATATATTTTCCCCCTTAACTCTTTATTTTTTCCCTATTTATCAAATTTTTATTATGGTGACATTGGTTAATGCTATCCAATAAGTTTCAGGTGTACAATTTAATATTTCAAGATATTTTTGTTTCCTTTTTTATTTCTTTTTTGACCCACTGGTGTGTAGAAGTATGATGTTTAATTTCCACAGATTTGTAATTTTTCCAGTTTTCCTCCTGTTACTGATTCTAGTTTCATTCTACTGTGGTTGGAAAAGATACTAAATGTGATTTCAAACTCCTTAAATTTGTTAAGACTGGTTTTGTGACTGAACATGTGATCTATCATGGAGAATGTACTGTGTCTGTTTGGGAAGAATGTGTATTTTGCTGCTGTTGAATGGAATATTTTATATAGGTCTGTTAGGTCTATTTGGTCTAATATGTAGTTCAAATCCAATGTTTCCTTATTGATTTCCTGTCTGGATAATTCAGCCATTGTTGAAAATTGAGTACTGAAGTCCCCTACTAGAGCACTGCTGTCTCAATTTCTCCCTTCAGAAGTATTAACATTTAATATATTTTGTTGCTCTAACATTTAATTATTATATACTCTCAATAAATTGACCCCTTTATCATTTTATGATGACTTTGGTCTTTTATGATGGTTTTTGACTTAGCCTATTCAGTCTGATGTAAGTATAGCTATCCATCCTCTTTTGGTTTCCATTGGAATGGAATCTTCTTCTATCCCTTCACTTTCACTGTGTATGTCCTTAAGGCTGAATGGATCTCTTGTAAGTAGCATATAGTTGGATCTTGCTTTTTTATCCATTCAGCTACTCTATGTCTTTTGACTGGAGAAGTTAATCCATTTCCATTTAAAGTAATTATTGATAGGTAAGGACTTACTATTGCCACCTCGATAACTGTTTTCTGGTAGTTTTGTAGTTCCTTTGTTTCTCTTGCTATCTTTCTTTGTGATCTGATGAATTTCCATAGTAGTACATTTTGATTACTTTATCTTTTGTGTATCTACTAGAGGTTTTTTGCTTTGTGGTTATCATGAGGTTACATAAAATCCCTTATAGTTATAACAGTCTATATTAAGCCAATAATAATTTCTATCTTATAAAAGAACCCTGTCCTTTTATTACCCTTCTCAGATTTTGTTTATGATGTCATAATTTATATCTTATAAAATTGTATCTCTATTAACAAACTACTATAGCTATGGTTATTGTTAATATTTTTATTTTAAATTTATACTAGAGTTAACTGGTTTTCACATTACCTTTACAGTATCATTTTCACAGTACCATCACAGAACATTATAAATTTGACTATACACTTTACCAGTGAGTTTTCTATTTTCATCTTTTCATGTCATGAATCAGCATCCTCTCATTTCACCTTGAAGAACTCCCTTTAGCATTTCCAGACATTTGGTCTAGTAAGTATATCCACTGATGAACCCAAGAATAATTACAGATTTGCTCAATTCTCTTTTCTGGTTTATTAGTTCTTGATTTATGTATTTTGAGTTGTCTTTGTGCACACTTTTTGTTACCCTGGTAGATTAATCCTTTTAGCCTTATTAATGTTCCTCTTTGTAGTAATTTGCTTTGTTCTGAGTTTATTTACTATTAATACAGCTGCACAACTTTTTAAAATCAATGTTTGCTTGGCATATATTTTTCTATCCTTTTATTTTCACCTAACTATGGTGTTTGTGAAAGTGTCACTTTATATATTTTCCTGAATGGTTGCTTTGAGTATTCCAATATACGTACATGACTTATCAATATTTTATCACTTCAAGTAAGGTATGGAAACCTCACTTCCCTTTAGATTCCTTTATGTACTCCACTTTTAAATATATACATATTTTTTTTAACACCTACATCACCTGCTATTCCTAGTTGGTCTCCCATTCAAGTACTAACCAGGCCCGACACTGCTTAGCTTCCGAGATCAGATGGGATCAGGCACGTTCAGGGTGGCATGGCTGTAGACTTCACTTCTAAATATTGTCTTGAGTATCAAAAGGTGTTATAATTTTTTGCTTCAATCATCACATATGATTTAGATAAGTCACAAAAAAAATCCATAAGGTTTTGTATTTCTCAATGTTTATGCTCTTTTTGTTGTTCTTTCTCATTTCCTGACTCCCTCTTTTATCATGTCTTTTGTTTAAATAACCAATATTTTAGGATAGTTTGGTATTAACAAATTCTTCTAGCTTTTCTTTCTGAGAAAGGATATTTTTCCTTCATAACTGAAGAATCATTTCACCAGATACAGAATTCATGTTGACATTTCTTTTCTCTTAGCACTTAAAAAATATTGTGCCACTTCTTTCCAGTCTCTGGTGTTAGATGAGAAATATGTTGCCATTTGGACAGCATTTTTCTATAGCTAATGTGTCATTTCTCTCTTGCTGTCAGTTTTTTTTTTGTCTTTAGTTTTCTATTTTATTATGATGTATCTTAGAATGGATTTCTGTGGGTTCATCATACATGAGATTTATTAAGCTTTTTGAATCTGCAGGTTTACATCTTTCATACAACATGGGATCGCTTCAGGCATTATTTCTTTAAATACTCTTTTAGCCCCACTCTCACTCTCCTCCAAGATATCATTGATACAAATGTGGGATCTCTTGTCATCTTAGTTTTTTAATTGTTATTACTATTACTGTATTTGCCAGTTCTATAATTTACACTTGGTTTTTGTTTTAAATTTCTATTTCTTTGCTGTTATTTCTATTTTTCATTTGTTTCAAAAGAATTTGTAGTTGTTTTTAAAATCATGTTTGTGATAAGTGCTTTAAGATCCTTGACAGATAATCCCAACATCTGATTCATCATGGTGTTGGTGTCAACTGACTCTCTTTTTTCATTCAAGTTGTGAAATTCCTGATTCATGTTATGACTGGTAATTTTATCTTATATCCTAAATATTTTGGCTATTATGCTAGGGGGATTCTGTATGCTTTTTTAAAAAAAATTTTTACAGGCTGTTGCACTGTTTAGGTTTAGCATAGAGATTCTTACCTACTTTTGTGGGCTTTGGTTCAAATTGACAACCTAATTTTCAGAGCCACTGCTTTTTAATATCTTAAAAAGCATGCTGCAATTTTGATTGTAATTGCACTGAATCCATAGAGCAATTTGGCATCTTAACGATATTGAGTCTTCTGACCCATGAACACTATCTTCATTTACTTAGAACTTCTTTAATTTCTCTCAGCAATGCTTTATAGTTTTCAGTATACAGGTCCTCCACATATTTTGTCAGATCTATTTATAATTATTTAATCTTTGGGAGCTTTTATAAATGTCTTTGTCTTTATAATTTTAACATCTTTCTTTTTTTTTTCACTTTTTTATTTGAGCCTAACTGACAACATATCCCAGGGAACAAGATTTCAAAGGCTCCCTATAATTTTTAATTGCTCATTGCAAATACACAGAAATAGAATTTATTTTTGTATATTTTCCTTGTATCTTTTAATCTTGCTAAACTCACTATTCTAGTAGCTTTTTCTTTAGAGACCATCAGATTCTACATAAACAATCATGTCATCTGTGAGTAATGACAGTTTTACCTCTTTCTTTCCAATCTGCATGCCTTTTCTGTATTCTCCTTGACTTACTGCATCAATTAAAACCTCTAATACAATGCACAGTAGTGCTTAGAGTAGAAATCTTTTCTTCTTCCTAATGCTAGAGAGAAAACATTTAGCCTCTTACAATTATGCATGATTTCATCTGTAGGCTTTTCCTAGATGTCCTCTATCAGGTTAAATTCTCTTCTATTTCTATTTTGCTGAAAGTTTTTTTTTTTTTTTTATCAAGAATGACTGTTGAAGTCACAGAGAAGTACAGTATAGGGAATATAGTCACTAATATTGTAATAACTATTTATGGTGTTAGGGGGTACTAGACTTATTGGAGTGATAATGTTGGAAGTTATATAAATGTCTAATCAGTATATTGCAAATCTAAAACTAATATAATATTGTATGTCATCTATAATTAAAAATAAATGTTAAAAGAGAATGACTTGACATTTGTCAAATCTACTATTTTCAGAAGTCTTTAATTTTTTAGTTTTTAATACAATTAATTATATTGATTGATTTTTGAAAGCCTATATTTCTGGAAAAACCCCACTTGGTCATGGTGTATTATCCTATTAATATATTAGCATTTCTTGACCCTGGCAATACCAGTGTTTGGGGTTGGATAATTCCTTGTTATTGTCCTGTGCATTTAAAGATGTTTAGCAGCATCCCTAGCTTCTACCACTAGAAGCCAGTAGCACTACTCCCCTTACTCCAGTTGTGACAACCAAAAATGTCTCCAGACATTGCTAGATGTCACCCTAGAGAACAAAATTATCCCAGTTGAGAACCGCTGCTATATGTTGTTAAATTCAATTTACTAAAATTTTGTTTTAAATTTTTGTTATCTATGTTATTGTATTATTTATTTATTTATTTATTTATTTATTTATTTGTTTATTTATTTATTGATATCTTTGTTGGGTATTGGTAGCAGTAATTCTGATTTAAAGGAATGAGTTGAAAAGAATTCCTTCCTTTTTTAATTATATAGAAGAGTTTGTATAAAACTGGTATTATTTTTTCCTTAAATGACCAGTAGGATTCGCTAGAGAATTGATCTATATTGAAGATTTTTGTGTTTGTTGGAGTAGGAGGAAGGCTTTAAATACAACTCAATATCTTTATAAGATTTAGGAATATTCAGGTTATCTGCTTCTTCTTGAGTGAACTTTGTACTTTTTAAGGAACTGGTTCATTTCATCTAATTTATCAAATTTATGGGCATACACAGAGAGAATAACAGGTTAAGTCACTTTTCCTAATCCACACAGCTGATAAGTGATAGAGCTGGGATTTGAACGCAAGCAGTCTGACTCCAAAGATGTCATTCTTAGTCACCTCATATACTACATCTCACTAGACCAAATGCTGGTTCTTTGAAGACTAATGAAATGTATCAAATTCTATCCAGAGTGATTAAGAAAAGAGAGACCGGGCACAAATAATAAGTGTTAGAAATAAAAAAGGACCATAACTATAGGTACTACAGAGATTTGTATGGATAAATTATGTCAGCAATTTAAAAATGTGCATTAAACTGATAATTTTCAAGACAAAATGAATTACCAAAATTGAATAAAGAAATAGAAAACATAAGTAAACCTAAAGTCATTACAGAAATTTACCCAAACTATCAAGCATAAGAAAAACCTATCATACATAAACTGTTTTAATGAACAGTAAAGTATATAAATCCTTTAGAGTACATTCAGACATTATAGACAGCAAAGGGAGGAACATGTGTTGGAAAGAAAAGAGATTTCTGTAATTTTTTTTAAAAGCCTAAAGCCAAGTGGTAAAATGTTTACTCTAAGTTGTAGATATGATCTGTTATATTATTCTCTGTATTTTCTATGTTTGAAATATTTCTTATGAAAAAGTTTAAAGGTTAGTTGAAATAATGTATAGGAAGGTTTAGGACCTAGTAGTTACCTACAGAAACATAATGTAAAAGTTTTACAGTATGGGTAGAAATTGCATTATGGTAAGATGAGTGATTTTATATTAACATTATTCTTCAATAGTTTATTATCTTCTAAATAAGTAATCATTATCTGAAAAATAATAAGTTCATTGTAAAAACTCAAGTAATCTGCACCATAAAAAATGATAGGTTCCTATAACCCAAACTCCCAAAGATAATGCCTATATTTTAGTATGTCTTCCAAAATATATGCACTGACAAACTTATATAAATTTTGTTTTCAAAAATGGTTCATACACACACATATGTAAAAATTTCATTTTTTGCTTATAATTTTAAAAAATTTTATTTTTTGCTCTATTTAAAAATGGATGTGTAGCACTGTAATCCCTTCTTGATGGACACTTGGGATTTTTCCATTTTTTCCCTTAGTACAAAAAGTACTGCATGGAACATTCTTATGTGGCTGATATATATACCAATGAATATATCTATCTGTTTGTACAAGTTTTGCTACAGAAGAAATTTCTAGAATTTCTAGGTAAAGGATATGTACATTTTTACTTTAATAGTTGTTAGCAAATAAAGCTGATGATAAAGATAACAAACCCTCATATAGTACTTTGCATGTACTAGACACTGTTCTAAGTGCTTTGCAGGAAAAAAAATCCTCTAATAATTAATATGTGCCAATTTATATTTTCCTCTTAAATGTATGAACATACTTGCTTCCCTTTATGTCCTCATCACTACTGGATGTTGACAAATGTTTTAGCTACTGCCAATCTCATAAATGAAAAAATACCTCTTACTATTAAAATTTGCATTTTAAAAGCATTAGGGAATTTGATCACTTTTTCATATATTTATTGGCCATTTTATATTTTATGTTGTGAGTCGGACTTAAGTCCATGTAGAAAGTTTGCACATAATAAAAACCGCTTTTCATATCATTAGAAGAAATGATGGCTTATTCAAAAAATGAATATTGACATATATTCTTTATCAATGCCATATTTGTTGATTCTCTGTCAATACTAGTTATTGATACTGTTGGGGAGAACAGAAATTTGGATTCTTATCTTACTTTGTAAACTAAAGTTCCAGATAGCTCAAAGGTGTAAATGTAAAATTTAAACTATAGAAACATTAATACAAGTGCCAGACATTTAGATATAAATTTGAAGGTTATTCAACCATAGCAGGAGGCATTGGCATAGTAGGGTCAAGAAAATATTTCAAAGAAGACCATCTAAGAAACATGCTATATTCAGTGTAAATTCTTATACAATGTTGAATCTTATGCTTGGATAATTTTAACTTACCCTCTCCAACACAATGCTTCAATAAATGCTTTTATTAAGGTCTCTCCTAAAAAATTCCCCCATAGAGGAACTTCTTGTATTGTAAAATTACTGTTGAAGATATTATATGGTTTAATCCTCCCTTATATAAAAAAAGATTCCGTATGATGAATTTCTTTTAGAATTTAGTAGCAGGAAAGAGCCTGATTCTTTGGAACCTGTCTCTTATAATATAAAATATGCTACTTAGGTCCTTATTTTTGTCTTAGTGGCTAGGAAGCTTAGATCTAATTTAATGTTTCATTAATTAACAAATTTGTTTCCTCTTTCCCTTTAATGCCATGATTGCTGTTACAGTATTTTACTATATACATGTATATAATGAAATTATGATTTAAATCCATTTGGAAGCAAATATGATATAATAATAAGATGCAAGATTCTTTTTAGCAACAAGGGTTCTGAGCTTATATCTCCCTTACTGTCTGTAAAGGGAACACTAATATATTAGGGATCGAATACTATACTGATCTTAGAAGGGGATAAGCAAAATTAGAGAGCTACATGCAAGTTATGAAGAAAAGTGTAGAAGCAAATACATTTTGGTGATCAGGGTCTTACTCCTACTACAATTACTGTAACACCAACATCAAAACTACAGCTTGAAAAAAATTGAGATTTAAGTTTCCTTACTTTCAAAAGGATTGTGCCTCCCTAGAAACACCTTCCTGCTGAGAAGTGAGAAGCAATTCAGAAGAACTTGCCTGCTGCCTCCGCTTACTACATTTCCTCACTTCACTATTGGTTTGATGACATCTTAGACATCTATAGTCTGGCTATACATAAAGAACTTCGACAGGAAGATGCTGTGAAGAACTGAATTTGAATCATCACAACTGTTAAAAAGAAGAAAATTCCAGTTACACACATCTAAACAGCCACTTTTTCTCCTGAATAATAATTAAAAAAAAGATAAAATGCTCTTATACAGATGTATAATTACTAATACCCTAAATAATAAACTATACTCTTTCCCACAAAAATCCCCTAATAAAAATATTACACTCTCAATAAAATTTTATAGTTTATTTGTTAATTAAGATAAAAATTTTTACTTATTCTTAATAATTTCTTTTAAAGGAAATCATATATACTTAGATTTACCTCTTTCAATATCATCCATTGGAGAGCTTGGGGACATCTTGTCTTCAGATGGAGAATATTTTATAAGACTGGGAGTCCTAGTTAAATTCCGTACTTCTTGTTGCTGTTGCTCCACACGAGATTGAAATTTACTGTTTCCTTCAACTCTGCAAATAAGAATATCAGAGGTCAAAACAGGTATGATGGCACTGTAACAACAATTTCAACTTACGAAGTTATGAAAATTGACCACTTACTCTTTTCCCTAGACATCTTTAAAATTATATTCAAAAATTAAAACATTAATTTAATTCATTGTTTAACAGATATTTATTGAACCCTGCTATATACATATGGCATACACATAGGTCATACATTATGACCTATGAGAGATATAAATATGAACCTACGTTCATGATCTTACCTCTATCTAATCCATTATCAACCTCACTCCTCACTTGCCAATACTTATACAGGCACAGAGACAATCTCTGGCCTATTCAAAGAAGTTTTATTCATTGGTCCCAAATAAGTCTGGTACATTCCTGCTTTCAAACCTTGCTTATATCCCCGATCCATTAAATCAGTTTTTTCCAAACTTTCTTACTAATAAAAATCACCTGGGAGGAGGGGATAATAAAAAATACTTTCCCAGGCTCTTTCCTAACCTGAAGTTAGTTTTGGGAACTTATCTATTTAAGCACGGAAGGTAATTCTTATTATCAAATATGAGTTTCTGGGGGGGTGGAAAAAGCCCTAAATCTTAACTTTTTCTCAAGTTACACCAATAAAGGCTCCTTGAATGCTCCAATCAACTATAACCCCTCCCTTTTTCCTAGAGCAATTTTTGTCTATACTATCTGTATGGTTTTTAGAGCAAGTCCCTTCATTACATGGTAATTTATATACCCATCTGTTTCCAAAAAAGAATTTGAGATGGCTTTATTCTCTTATTAGCTTTTCTAAAGAAATATGTTAATCCAATTAAAATGCACAAGTTTTGAGGTTAGTACTTGTATAGAAAACTTCCCTTTTTCTAGTGCCTTACAGATTCTAGGTACTCAACAATTTGTACTAATGAAGATGAAATTATTTTGAAGAGTATAAAATGGCTCCTTTCAATCCAGATCTATGTAAGCATCTACAATAGAATAAGGTATATCTAAACATATAGAAAATATTCAGAAACAAAACAAGCTTTTATATATCATAGGGAGAAACGGTACAAGCTTTTGGCTCAGGCTCTCCTTCAAATTTAAACTAAGAAAAAGATTCAAACATTTTTGTACACACAGAAATAACCCTTATAAATAATGTGACTTAATTGAGTAACTTTTTTCACTGACATTTCTTTAGCATTTTATATGCTAATAAAATAATTTATTTTGTTAACCACATACCTTGTTTTTTTTACAGTGATGTTGCTGCTGAGTTTTTCTAGTCGACATTCTCCAGTATCATGGTTAATAATCAAAATGCATTCTTTTAAGTAAGGTTTCTTTGAACCTTTAAAAACAGTTACTGGTGGAGTTGATCCCTGTTTAAAAAGTTAATTATCATTACTTAAAATTTATGATCTAAATTCAGTTGTGAAGGACTTTGAGATCTGTGTTTCTCAATCTATGTTATACTTCAAGTCACCTAATTACCTAAATTTACCACTTTGAAAACAAGAAGTGTAGTAAAATGGACAGAGATGAAGAAAGGCTGAGATTTTAAAGCTGCTATCATTGAGGAAAGGGAACAGAGGAAGCACTTGCCTAGAGTCAGTAAAGATTTGTTTCATTGGCCTACAACGGGCAATTGAGATTCAATTCTAATACAACCAATATATTTTACAGATAAGGAAACAGAAGCCCTGAATCATAATCCTACCCTTCCACTCCTTCCTTCATAAATATAGTTTTTTAAATCTGGCATTTTCTTAAAGAGGTACTTCCCTATGCAGATTAAAGAAAATGAATGTATCAAAGAATAGGACCTGTTACACTAAAGCCATTGATTAATTTTAGCATAATTAAAAGTGAGACAACCTAACATTATATGCTTCATGATATTATATAAAAGTATGCATCATTATCTATAAAGTATTCTTGCCAAAAACAAACAAAAACCCCAAAAAGAATCTATCATCAAGCCTTTAGATATTAACTAACACTTAACAAGAAATAAGAATAATAGAGAAACAAATTAAATAATACCAGGTGGAATCAATTTGAAACCCAGAACGTGGGACAAATAACCTGGTTTTTCTAACAAACTAATGGCATAAAAAAGAGGAAGGGACTTTTACAGAAAAAAAGAGACTTAAAAAACAATATCAAAATACTATAGGAATATTATTTGAATTCCTTGAGGAAAAAAACAATAAAAAGACATTTTGGGATCACCATGAAAATGTGAGTATGGGCCAGGTATTATAATTAATTCTGCTGTGTGTGATAATAACATGATACTTACGTAAAAAAAAAAAATCCTTGTCAGAGATGCTCACATAAACATTTATGAAATGGTATAATATCCAGGACTGTTTTAAAATATGCCAGGAAAAAAAGAGATAGGAGAATATATAAAAAAGATTAGCAAAATATTGGTAATTTTGAAGTTCAGTGAGAGTACATGGAGGTTCATTATGCTATTTTATTTTCCATAATAAATCGTTAAAGAAACCTACATCATTTCTTATAAACTATATCTACCTACATGCTCCTCCTCCATCCTTCATCATCCTCCCTCAATCCTGAAGGACTTTTTGTTTATAATTCTCTAACTTTATCCCATATATATGTATCCCTAAATAATAAAGTGTTATATTTGCTTTTGAACTTTATAAAAGTATAATAAAGTATACTGATTATGATAATTTTGTCAAATACGATAGTTATATTAAATCAGGTTAGATAAGGGTGACATAAGACTAAAGGGTATATCATACTTAAAAAGTTAGCAATCATTAGAGATTTAACACATGACCACAAGCAGGAGTATAAGATAAATTTGTTAACTAAGGATACCATAAATGGAAGGTAGATCCTAGAGACTTTTGAGAGGTAGGGAGAGAAAATGATGAAACCAAAGAAAGGAACAGATTTTCCACCTCACCTCTAAGACTAAAGTGAGTTACAGGGAATCAAGCATGTACAGTACATAGACAAGGACATGTCTGGAGTGGCCATAGAAGAGTGAGATGTGGAGCACTTAGGTAGAGAGCAAGGAGCATGATTATGATAAAACAAACTGGACCAACTTCGCTGCTAAGTATATTTTTCAGATGTCCTGGCTGAAAACAAGTAAGATACTTCAAAACAGCAACCTAAGAATTCCAAATTATAGTTGATAAGAGATTTGTACAATATATTCTCCTTAAAAATATTTGTATTATTACTTAAAATGCAATAGATTATTGTACACTTGAGTTATTGTACAGACTAAGGACTGTATCATAATCTTTTTTATTGCTTCTAGCACCTAAACTACCAAGTCTTTCACAGATACTCAATGAATGTTGATTACAAACAATATAAACTTTTAATACTTCCATAATCTCTACACCTGCCTTTTACACTTTGAACAAGTATTTTAAAATTAAATTTTTTTTCCTCATTAAATTGAACACCATTCTTATTTTAAACTTTACTTTCTTCCCAGTACTTTATTCCATACCCCAAGAAAAGGATATTAAAGTGTTAAAGTACCAGGAAATTCAAAGCATATGAACTATCCTTGCTTCTGAATAATTATTGAATACATCCTATCTCCATGTTTACTGCTATTATCCAACTTCAGAATCCTATAATCATCTCACCTAGATTACTGTTATCTCCTCTTTATTCCTAGTTTTGTTTCTCATCTGATGATAGGCAAACCTGATAATGCCTGATCATGAACACCTGAAAAGAAAAGGAAACAATAATGGAATGGAAAAATATAATAGTAGTCCCAAAGTAACAGGAGGGGAAAAAATAATTGAAAGAAGAGATACCTAATAAAACTAATAAAAAAGAAAAGAGAAAAATGAATTAAAATAACTAATAAACCTACTATAACATTATAGAAATAAAAATCAAGTATATTCAGCTTTGAACTAAATGTGGATGGAATTGTCCTAATAAAAATAGATGTGTCAAAGTGGGTTTAGAAATTAAACAGAATATTTTGTTAACAAAAGATGTACTTCAAAATGTGAGCTAAATAAAAGGAAGAGATGTTAAGATTCCAAGAACATGGAAACAGAAAGCAAAATTAGCAATATTAATATTAGGTACAGATGTTATTTAAGCTTAAAATCACAAAAATGAGATAAAATGTTTATTATATAATGATAAAAGATATAATTCATTAAAAAATATAACTGTAACAGGATGTTAAACTAGAACTCTGGTACTAAAATAGGTTGAAGCCCCCAGAGTGTTGTGGGTTATTTTCCCATGTGAGCTAAGTAAACTTAATGAAAGGAATCAAACTGGGTTCATCCTGGAAGGGACTTTGACCAAGACAGTCATCTAGAGTGGCATACCCCACTAGACAAATGCAACTCTCACAAGTCCAGGGTTTGAGGGCTAAAGTCATAAGCAACCACTAGAGATGCATTTCCTTCATCAGAAGTTTCCAGTGAACTATTTTATCCAGGCTCACAAAGTACTCCATAAGATATAGAGTCGGCACTAAAAATATGCCAAACTTGGACTGTACCAATGACAAACTATAACAGTCAAGTCTATTCCTTTCAAAATTCATCATTTTAAAATTTTATATCAGTCAACCATAGAGAACTGTTTGTAAAGAAGACAGATTTGTAATGCCCAAAATTAACCAGCCTAACAGTCTCTATTTTTATTTGGTTCTTATAATTGGTACTACCAAAAGAAAATCTATTAAGAATGAGAATTAGAAAATATACTCTATCAAAGAACAGTCAGAACCTTCTTAAAAGTATAGTATAATAAAGTTCTAATTTATGGGATGACTCCAAGCTTCTAGGCATTTTTACCGGAATGATGAAAGCAAGTTCATAAAGAAAAACAGGAAAATCTAAATGCCTCAAACTAATAATCATTACATTTCTACAAACTACCCACAAAATTAAGAACTCTGAAAAAACATAAACTTCCTACTGTTTAAAATAAAGAAGGAAAATCCAAAGTTTATTTGAGATTTTAATTTCTATTCTTATTCACAGTTGTTTAAGGACTCTATGCCCAGCAGAAAAAAAAAATTGTTCTTGACAGGTGGTAAATTTAACAAATCTAGTTGTCTAAAAGAATTACAGGATAGAGTTCAAATACTTTCGCATCACACATCAGGTTCTTTATTATCTGATTCCTAAATATCTTTCCAGCTCCTACTGTGTCCCCATATGCACCCTCTCTGACCTAACAATAGTGGCTTATTTGTAGTTCTTCAAATGTAAGACTCTTGTTGCTTTATTTTAGCCTATGTCTTTTTATTTTCTCTGCTTAAAATGTCCTCTCTTTCTTTCACCTATACAACTTCAAGTCACTTTTAAACAGGGTATCCTGATGTTTCCTCTCCCTCCCCTAGATGAGTTACCTCTCTTTTGTACTCCTCTAATAATCTGTATATATCTTTATGATAAACCTTACATTTTTGTATTTTAATCCATTATTTCCTGTCTTCCTTATTAAATGGTATCTTTTTTAGGACACTGACCATGTCTAATCTACCTCTGTATTCCCAATAGCTACCTAGCACGGGACTTATCACTCAGAAGGTACTTGTACATATGGTCTGCCTGTTCATTTGTCTCTTCCCCTCTTTCTTTCTCACACACATTTATACACACACACACACACACACACACAAACTGAGGCATATTCTTTTTGGACATATCTTTGTATAGGCTAGGTGGGGAGAGAGTTACCTTTTCCCAAATGATTTCTCACTGTTTGAGAAATTTACAATTTGAATGCTTAAAAATTTCTCCCTATAGCTGTCATTCCTTTAAGAGGTATTTCAATTGAGACTATAACCAAACACATGGTGAATGGTAACCATGACAAGCCAGCTCATAAATTTATACACAAAAGCACGTCGATGAACTAGCACAAAACCATTCCTATTACAAAAAATAAATAAAACAAAGAAAAAAATCTCAGAAAGTCCAGTGTTTTCTTTATATGTCAAAATCTAGGTTTTCTCTGAGAATAGATCAAGTCAGTCAGTATAAACGAAAAAAACAAGTTGAATGCTAAGAAATTTCTAACTTAAGGACTGAGAAAACTAGAACATAAAACAAAGAACTTGTATATTTATGTAAATAGTATTTGATGTTACTTGGATACACCTAGAAATGAAGAAAATGAACAAAACTTAAAAATTTTGGTTAAGGTTTCCCTGACTTTAGTCTCTTTCTTTTCAAACCCATTTCCTAAACTATTGATAAAATCACTCCAAAAGCAGAAATCTATTCATGTTAGCTCTCTGCTTTAAAACCTTTAATGGTTCTCCAATACCTATGACATAAAGTTGAATTTCTACAACAAAAAATTCTTCACAATCTGATCCCAACCTACCTTTCCAGTTTCTATTCCTATCAAGCATTTTTCATTAATCTGTAATTTACTATATTAAATAATTTATTCCAAAAACTTCTTGTTCTATCTCCATTAATCTTTCACATACTATTTCTTCTGCCTAGATTATTCTATTCCCTTTCTACGTGATGGAATTCTACTTGTCCTTTAAGGCTCAGCTCAAATAGCATCTGCTTTGGAAGCCTTTCAAGATTCCACAGGGCAGAGTATTTGATTCCAGTTTATGTGCTTGCACAGAATTTTGTACATGCTCTAACATATAGCATTAGATGTATACATGTCTGTCTGCTATTACAGGTTAGAGTAGAAGGCAGGAGTATGTTATTGTTCCCGGTTCAGAATATAAAATCTGTCTCATAAAGTAATTTGATAAATACTTGTTTAGGCTTTCAATTGTTTCAAATCATTTGATATGATAGTTCTTGAAACTTCTCAAGTAGATTAAAGAATTCCAAGACTTTTTCCTAAAATAATATGTTTTGCTTTGCTGTGTTTATTAATTACTTTAACTATCATTACATTGACTGTGCAATTATTTTCATTTAAATTTAGTGGAAATCTTACAAAAATATTCCTTTAGTCTAAATATATAGAAATACTCACTTCTATATTTGGCAGAGTTATTGTCACCTGTTCACCTTTGCCAACCTCAAGTTCTCCTTCACAAGAAGTGTCAACAGAAGCAGGTTTGAAGTCATCTAAAAATAGACACAGATACAAATTTTTATAAAATGAAGGAACACCTGAATACCTGGATATCAAAAATATTAGCATGTTTCAGAGTGATAAATTATTTTTCGACAACCAGAAATTAAAATGGTTTGAAGAATCTTTATATTACAAATAAACACACAAAATACAATCCAGTTTACTTCTATATATATAATATTCTGAGAAAAAAATAGCTATACTCAGTATTCCTCAAACCATGCTCCCTGAAATCCTGTTTAAACCAAGATGAACAAGACTAAGATATTCCACTGCTAAAAACTAAATAATGTCAGTATTTTCACAATTGTTAGAAACTGATATCAGTAGAATGTTTTCAATTTTCAGTCTTTTTCTCTCATAAATTTTTTCAAGTCACCTTGAGTGCTTACTACCACTTGTGTGCTGTCCTAGCAGAATACAAAATGAATGAACACATGGCAAATATATACTCATGGGAAACTTAACAAAAAGCAATCTTATTTATTTAACAGCTTGAGTTTTTACGTACATAATAGTTTTCATTTTGGGTTAAATCACATAATTCAAATGACGTCATTAAAACATGTCACCTAGAAAGAATTTAGGGTGCTGAGATATTTCACATGCTGAATAAACTTAAAAACCTCTAAGAAATGAAAGCCACTTAAAAATCATTCACATCAATATATATCAATGACTGATAATAATTCTGATATAGAATTCCTTGGGTTATATCTATTTTTCTAGGTTGACTCTATATTGAAATATAGCACATATGCAAAATAGAACATAAATCATAATCCTAATTATAATCAGCAACCAGATTAAGAAATAGAACATTATCAGCCCCTGAGAGGACCTTCCCAATTACCCTAAACCCCAAGAGATTTACCTTAATATTAACAAGGGAGCCCCAAAACCAAAAGTCTAAATCCAAAATAATTAATATTTATTAGTAAATATTAAGGGACCACAATGGGCAGATCTTAGGAAAAGAGAATCTTCCTGTGCTCATCAAATCATCACTCTGTCAATAAACAAAGGCTAGCCTTGCTTCACAATGACAATTATAATAGCAACCATTTATGGAAACACTTAGTATGTGCCAGGCACCTTGTTTAATACTTCATATTTAATTCTCATAGCAACTCTATGAAAATAAATGAAATCCATTCCTCTGTTCTTCAAACATATATAAATATAACCAATTCACAAAAAGTACTTTTTATAATATGGTTTGTTCTTCATGCTACTTTAATTCAAAACTGAATACATGCAATAACCATCTCTTCAAATCTTGATGCTTATTCCTAGATATTAAAAAATGGATTTAAAAAATAACAAGCAATATGAAAAATATAAAAGTTTAATTTACAATGTATCCTTAGGTAGTACAAATGAGGATAAAGATTAGACTGAGAATAAATTGGGGAAGTTGTTAGTAGTAGCAAGGTAATGAGAAAAATAAAGGATAATTAAGATTTAGATGCTTGAAAGAAGCTTTGGACTTAGGAAAATAATTGTTAATGTCAACTGATGAAAAGACAGTGATATTTGAAAAAATCCAAACTGAGCCTTGAGTATCACAGAAATAAAGAGAAAATAGAAAGCAGAAGACAGAAAAATCTAAAAGAATGAACTAAGACATAAAACAAAATAACAATAACAGCTATAACTTACATGCTAATAGTTCATTAAAAAATTTTTTTCCTAATCACTTTCACCTCAAAGCTTCACAACAATCCTGGAAAGTAATGAATATCCCTATCTTACAGATAAGGGAAATGAGGGTATAAAAAATTAATTATCTTACTCAAGATCATGCTATTAATACCTGCTAAAGCTAGAATAAGGAATCACAAAATCCAGCTAGAATAAAAAGATGAGAGGTTGGCCATCAACCCCTGACATCAGTGTAATTGATATCAACATCAATGGGGAAAGAAAATTATCTCAGCTTTAGCTAGTAAAAATCATAGATAACTCTAAAGTAAGAAGCAAAGTCATTTTATAAGGATGTATACAATAGAAATGAAGTAACTGCCACTTAAAACATTTTAATACAAATAAGTTATCATCATGGGCTATGTAAGTGCCCACAATAACAAACTGGTGTTAAAATGTCTTCAACTTTCTATTTTAACTATCTTTCAGGGTTCTGCTCATCAATGTAGTATTCCTCTAAATATTCCTCAATCTTCTTCATTACTCATATCTAATCTTCTTTCATACTATCTTTTAGAGCCATATACTTCCATTCTTAGGGAGGACAAACTAGTTTTTCAATCGACAAAAGGTTTTCTCTGGGCTTCTGCTTAGAATTTGAATTCCAAAATCTTATCCACTCTATAGCAGATATCATACCACTCATCAAAACCTAACATACTTTACCTGAAATTATTTAACTCTTTGTAGAAATGTCCTATTGGACTGTAATTTTTTAAAGCGCAATGCCTCGTACCTTAATTCCTCCAGAACTGTGGCTTCTAGCACAATGCCTTTAATATTATGGGTATGGAAGAGACCTTTGTAATTGATTATGGTTCATATTGTTAACCCTTCTCTGAACCACCTCAAAACCTACTTAAGTATAAACTTATTAAAGTCAAATTATGTGTAAAAGTCTTCTTTTCTAATTGTTTCCTGAGGATCAGATTCATCTCTACTTCAAGACTATCATTTATTTAGGGTAGATATTGCCATATTCCTTTTCTACTTTTCACTAGCACACTTTTTCTCATAGAGAGCACCCATTATTTAATATCTGACAAAAGAATTCTCTGTTATAAATATGTAAAACATTAGAAATGACATCCTAGAGTAAAACCATGGGCCTCTGATCATCCATATTTTTCTCACAGTGACACAAAGGACAATGTTGGGAAGTATAATTATTATTTAACTATAGCTGAGTAATGCTCTGAAGTCAGAAAGGTAACCCAAGGTAGTGAGGCAGACCTCAGGGAACAATAGTGACCCTGAGAATGAATAAGCCCAATCCCAAGAGGACAACCACTACTTGGTTCTAGCCAACTGCTGCCAAAAGAAATATGGGCTTAGTGTTGCTGGGGGATCTTCTGATTTTTTAAAAAGAAGCTAGTAATCCAGATTTTTTGTATAAAAGATTTTGATTTTTAGGTATTTATAATTGATTCATATTAGTTGTAAATAGTTAATCATACAGGTCAAACAAAGTATCTCTAAAGTCAAATTTAGCTAATAGGCTGTTACTCTATAGCATCTGTCTTAGTGTTTAAAAAGTGATTATTTTCCTTTATAAATAATCACTCTTGATCTTCACAAACATTTTTTGAATTGAATATTCTCATTCATATTTTTACCAATGGAGAACTCCTCTGTAATGAAGCCAGTAAAAGATGAAGTCAGGAATTCAAGTTACATACTCTAGCAGCTCATATTATATAGCCTCTTTGCCTTATACCTACAGTTCTGAAATTTTGTGTATTTGTGTTTTTGTTAAGGGGATGGTGTTAGGCGATGAGGGATAGTCATAAGTTCCTATGGAAATTTGATGAAAATTTCAGAGCAGGTACAGATCCTCTCTACAGAAAAATGCATATATGAACATACATATTAAATGTTGTATAATTTCAAGGGGTTCACAAATCTCTGAAGCATATACATAGATGCCTATAGTATCTGAGACAACTAAAGAAACAGTAATGCACTCAAAATATCTGTAGTTTTACTTCATGATAAGCATGAATTTATAATCAATAAGTCTATAATCAATAATCAAAACCATTCTGAACCTATTTACATTTCTAATTATTCTACTGTTTGAATTACCAATTCTTTTTATTACATGTTATATTAAGTAGTGCTGTCTTATTTATTTAAACAAGTTTTCTTAAAGTATACAAGTTTTGGGTTTCAAGGGGTTAAGTACAGTTCTAGAATTATATAATTTGTTGAATAATTTCAAATTCATGGCTTCCATATGCTTCCAAATGTCAAATGCATTCTTTTATAAGTTGCTATGATTCTTGACTAGTTTACTTCCTTCAGTTTTCCTTGGTTTGGAAACCTCACCATCAATTTTCCATTTATTTATTTTCTCTGGATTTCTCTCATCTATGTTATTTTCTTCACATTTACAAGTACTTATATTACATAAAGAGTAGAAAAAACATTTACTATTTTGCACTTAATACTTTTTCTGTCAATGTTCATCACCTGACTATTTTGGCTGTATCATCAACAATCTCTATATTTGCACAAAAGAATCCACAATTACTGTAATAAATATAGTTCCTAGAATAATTCATCTAACTCCAAAACCCACACCCTTCCCAATATACCGCACTGATCAGAGATCCTTAACTGTAAATATAATTTTAATTCTATTTTTCATTAGTACACTTTCTAATATTTTCTCACATCAAAGCTTAACAACCACTTTTTTGGAAGTGGCTTCACTTGACACCTCAGACCTTCTCCCTGTAGTCAATACCCTGTGAGCTCAAGATTTGTGACAGCAAAAAGTGGTATCATTTATTAACTTAGACATTTCACTGTTTATTCCCTTATCTGGATATACATTGTAAAACTAGTGTGAGCCCAAATCCAAAATTTATTCTAGTGGGTCCTGTTACTTAAACTCTACTACTCAGTGAGGCATTTGCAACGAAGAAATTTAGCTTATCATTAAAAAAAAATCCCATATCTTCCCTACCATATGCCAGACTGTTTTTTCAATAGGTTTTATTTCCAAGCCCTGATAAATGCTTTTGAAAGTCTAAGTAAATTACACACATTGGCACTCCTAATACACACATAACTAATCCTTCAAGAATAATGGTGACTACTGTTTATTCTCCACCATGCAGCAAAATAATGTGCTAAATTGTTTATGCTATCTTATTTAATCCTTAAAAAACTCTGAAATTTAGATATCACTGTTATCATTTTATATATAAAAAACAGGCTGAGAGCTTAGAGAATGTTCCCAAAGTTACTTCACATATATATGTGGTGCTGGCCAGAATTCACATACAGGTTTTTCCAAAGCCTCAGCATATTGGACAGGCATAATTATCCCTTAATAAAGAAAATGTTACTTTCTCCCAGAGTACACTGACTTGAGTGTTTATTATAAATTGATCCGCCTGCTCTGTATGAAAAGTCAGATCTCCTATTTTATAGTTTTTGTCCCTCACTCTGAGTCCTTAAGAATATCATCTGAGAAATAAATCTATCTGCAAGAATAATGACTGGTTTTATTTAAATAAATCTAAAAATCTGCCAGCTTCAACAAGAAAAAAACTAGGACTGAAAATCTTTCTAATGTCTTCCACAGGACTAAGAGTATATTCAAAATCTGAATTTATTGCAGTTGTTATTGTTGATTTACTTTTGCTTATTTTCATCCTTGTAACTGGATCATAGATTCTCAGACTCTGACGACACAATTCCAGCATTTTGAGAACTTTTATAAATGAAAGGCTCTGAAGCATGTGCAAAGTGCTTTTCAAAGGCTATGTTATTAATTTGGGGTTCACTCCCTTACAGAGTATACAACAGTTATACGAAAATACATTCTTGAGCAAATTTTTGTAATCTTAAACCTTGTAATTTGAAAAATTAAGACTACTACATACGTGAGAAAATAAAGGAAAGAAGAGAGGAGATCCTATTTGAGGGAAAGGCATGGAGAAACCAGATAAGAACTATAACATACTTTTGTAAAATAGGACTGGAAAGAAACTGTACAGAGAGCACTAGTTGTCTCACTGTGGGACACTTTGGATGACACAGTATAGAGAATAATTAAGTGACACTTTAAGATCTGTTTGCAAATATTTCCCTTTTATTACATCAATTGGATATTAATTGGATATTAATTATGCTTAATAAAATCTTTTAGAAAATGTAAATACATCCTTGGAGAGTTAGAAACCTATTGGTTCATCATACTTTTACTCTGAGTTACTATAATTAGATTGTCTACAACTTAAGTAAACTTTTGGGAAATGTAATTTTTAATTGCAGCATGGAACACTTCAGAGTAGAAACCATAAAGATCTCTGGATAGTCTAAGGATAGAATGACTGAGAAAAGTGGAATGATGAGACACTAAGGAAGGGCAGAGCTGGGGAAAGGAAGTGAAAAAACACCTACTTTACAATTTTTGCTTCAGAAAAATAAGAGGTTATGATTCAATGATCTCAAAGTTTCCTTTCCGCTCTATAATTCTCTGAGAGCTATTATGCAAAGAATGAATGTTTTACATACCAAATCATAATATGCTATATTTTCCTTCCTGTAGTCTACACCATCCTACTATTAAAACAAAAGAGCTCCCTTTTCTACCTCAACAACATAAAAGAGAGTAACATTAAAACTAGTTCCAGAGAACAAACAAAAGGATATTAGAGAAATCATACTAAGTAAATGTCTTCCAATAAAGAAATTAATAACACTGCCTCCAACACTTTGATAATCAGTATTTGATAACTGACTGTGAAATCAGTGATCCAAAAGAGATACAGATTTTTGGAATGGTTCCGAATCTCCCCCTAAGAACACGCTAAATAAGAACCCTCATCAGCCAGAGACAGAAAAAGTGAAGAAAAGAGAGACTATTTCCCCACCAGCCTCAAAGCATTTCCTTACCACTACATAACAGCTCGGTCCTTTGCTCTTTTCCATTTGTCACCTTACTATTTTCCTTGCCATCTCTGCATCAGCCACCAGTCGCGTCTGTCTCCACCGTCACCACTGCAGACCTCCACAAAGTTTCCCTTTCTGCCCGCTGGTTAAATCTCTCTGCCCAGGGTTTACCCACACCTGCTCGACTCCTGATCCTTCCACCGACCCTAGGGCTCTAGGCAGGGAAGAGGATTCCGCTGGGCACCCCATTCTCCAGAGGAATAAGTGGAGGTCTATGGGAACTACCTCGGAGACGTCTGTGCCTCCGCACCCCCATACCCAGAGCTCCCCTTTTTCTCCCGGAATGTTTTTCACTCACAGCGCACAGTGTGGAAGGCACAGAGCGGCTGCTTCTCAAAACTTTCGCCTAACTTAAGAACCCGCTCACGACTGCCGATCTGCCAAGGTCCATTCATCGTTATCCTTCGTCTCCGACTTAGCCTCCACCTCCACCGCTGACCACCTTCTGCCACCTCAGCCTGAAGCAACTGCATTTGTAGCCACAGCGCAGCCTCCACCGACTCCGCCCCGCGCCCAACGCGCGCGTCCCCACAAGGCGCCTCTCGCGTGCTGATTGGCTGCCTGGCGAAGAGCGCCCCGCCCCATGGTTCAGGATCCTGGTCCCGCCTCCAGGCCCCTTCCCGCGTTGCGACGCACGCCTCCCCGGGAACGCCGCGCAACTGAGGTGCGCAGTGGGATCGGAGTTCTTTGGTGGAGGAACACGAAGTGAGGATGAGGTAACGGACCCGAGGTAGTGACTGGGGAAGGAGAGGGACCGGCGGTACCAAGAGATCAGGAGACCAGTCTCCTGGGCGAAGTGCCCCGAAATGTAGGAACGCTTAACAAGAGAATTATCGTGCTCCATGCCTTCTGTAGAAATCTAGTGTGAAAACTGAGGCCCGGGGAGGGTGCGGGCGGACTCGGCACAAGGCCTGGTGTCTGGCCCAAGGCCTGATAATGCCCAAGCTGGGTCCAGAATCCGGAGTAAAGAAGCCTGCGGCCTCTGAGTCTCTGCCATTGGGCCTGACTGGAAGGCGATGCCGTTACCTAGGCAATCGTTTTCTGATCTGTTTCAGAGGAAGTTCCAGGTGCTATTAGGGCCGGCACGTGGAGAGAGGCGGGGTGGGGCTGGGGCGGGGATAGTGGGGTGGGGAAAAGATACGGAGTTCTGAACTGCAGATGTTCAGGATCAGTTGCAACTAGATTGCATTGTGTCGTCGTCTTTTATTTATTCATTTTATAGTGATCCGTGGAGGCAGTAAAGGCGCGGCCAGGACCACCAGATTACCAAAGGATCGAGGCCAGAGTTCGTGCTCTGGCGACCGGGTAATAGCATTAATAATTGAAAAGTAATTTTTATCTGTCAAAAAGTCATGATCTTAACGGTAAAGATTAGAGAAGTTTTGTATTAGAAGACAAGCATCCAAAAGAAAGTTTGTAAGTGGTTACCATAGCAGGTGGTTGTTTTTCAGGATAATTATGTTATCAGACTCTGCTGTTCCCTTCTACCTTAGCCAAACTTGTCAGTTTATTGTTCCGGTTAGGCAGATGAATGTGTCTCCGTTCGCCTATCTTCTTGTCTAAATTCAGCTCTTTTAAGGCATACTAAGACTGTTTTGTGTGGTAATTAAGAATTTAAATTCTGTAGTCAGACTCTTTGAGTTTAAACCCCAGCATCATACTTTTCAATGTGACTTTATGCATACCAAAGTTAAGTATTCTCATTGTTAAAAATGGGGGGGGGATAATACTATTTATACTGTAGAGTTGTTGAGAGAGATGAGTTAATATGTGAAAGCATTTAAAGCAATTCATGACATATATTTAAAACTCTCCAAATTATTATTCTCGAGGCTTAATTCTACTGTCATGCAACTTTTTAGGACCATCCTTGGTGGTTGCCTTCTCTTCTAAATCTTGAATTATTCTAGGAGATAAGAATTGCTATTTTGTTTACAAATAAGAAAACTAGCTCAGTGGAGCCCAGTCCTCTTACCTCTATGGTGTGTATTCTTCCGTGCCATCTACTTGGCACTTAACATATTTTATATAACTTATTTTACATATACATATTTGTGTGTGCGTGTACGTATGTGTATACTTTTCCTTCCCAACCAGAACATTAGCAGAGAATCTGCCCTATATAAAATCTTCATGATGCTCGCCTCTAAAATAGTGCCCCACACACGTTTGGTGATGATGATGTTTCATTGTGTTAGCCAGAAGGCAAGAATAGTGTTTTAAGCCCATTTTACCTAAAAAAAGCTCTGCAACCAAAAATGAGATTTCCATTTTGTAATGAGAGGAGCAGAGGGTCAAGAAATTGAGTTTAGAATGCCCCAAAATTGTGCATTTTTAAATTCTTTCAACATGTATTTGTTAAGTACCTACCATGTGCTAGGCACTAGTCTAGCCTGGCAGTGAACCTGAGAGAAGGAAGCAACTATCAAGGGTGCTCTTTGTTTTGTCCTAGTGAAGCTTACCTTCTACTGTAAATTTTCTACAAACATAAATTAAAATGAACTAGTGTATTAGCCCAGGAATAAACAAATAAATTAATTAACTAAATACAGTCCAGAAATATACCCAAATGCCATTTCAAATTGCTGCTTTTATGTCTATTCATGACTAATAACTTCAGGAGTTTATGACAGCTATGTGCATTTGTTCTTTTTCACCAATCTATAATCACTTCTAACTTAAAAAATTTAGTTAGGTTCCTATTTTACACCATTCACAAAAGAGCTTTTATGTATATTGAAAATATAAAGTTGTAGGTTAAGTGAAGATATAAGTAGAACAAAATCATATAAAGCCTAGAAAAAATTAGGAGAACATATTTTAGCTCTTGGGGTGGGAAGGACCTTTCTAAGCATGACACCAATGGCAGAAGCCATAGAGGAAAAGATTGTCATACTTGACTACATAAAAATTGTAAAACTGTGGTAAAGGCACCATAATCAAACTTTGAAAAATAAATGGGAGACAAGAAGAAAGTGCTTACAACCAATATAAACGATAAAACATTCTTTAAAGCTTCTACAAAAGAACAAAACAAGCCAATAGAAAAATTGTTGAGGGATATGAATAAAAAATTCATTAGAAAGAAATGGCCAGTGAACATGAAATGTGCCTAGCCTTCCTAATAAGCAAATAAAGATTAAAACAAGATGATCCCATTTTTCATCTATCTAGTGGATTGGCAAAAATATAAATAATACGTATTAGTGAAAGTATAATAAATGAGCACCCTCATACATTGTTGGTGGAAGTATAATTTGGAACACACATTTTGGAGAAAAATTTGAGATCTAAAAATGTTAAAGATATGTATCTGGCAACTCAGCCATCTAACTTTTAAGGAAAATTCATCCTACAAAGTACTAATATGAGTGCATAAAGGCATGTACATTGATAGTCATTGTAGCTTTGCTTATAATATACACTCTGAATAGCTTCTAATATAGGAAATGTTTAAATACACAGCAATCTTCCTTGATCCAAGGGGGATCAAGGACTTCCATTGGATGCCTGCAATCATAGATAGTACCGAACCCTATATGTGTTATGTTTTTTCCTGTAAATACATAACTGTGATAAAGTTTAATTTATGACTTAGGCACAGAAAGAGATTAATAATTATAATTATTGTAAGAAAAGTTATGTGAATATGGTCTCTTACAATATCTATCTGTACTGCACTTACCTTTTCACTTGAAGGAAGTACTTCACAGCTTCTCTTTGACATACCTGAATTGGTCAGCCTTACCATCCTTGCGCTTTGGGGCCATTATTAAGTAAAATAAGAGTTATTAGAACACAAGCACTATAATACCCTGGTAGTTGATCTGGTCACTGAGAAGACTACTAAATGACTAATAGGCTGGAAGCGTGGGACACTGGACAAAGAGATGATTCACTTCCAGTGTGGAAGGGAGTGGGACAATGCAAGATTTTATTATGCTACTCAGAATGGTGTGCAACTTAAAAATTATGAATTATTTATTTTTGGAATTTTCCATTTAATATATTTTTGGACCACGATTGACTACGGATAGCTGAAACCATGGGAAGCAAAACTGTAGATAAAGCGGGGAACTACTGTATTTTGATGCACTCTTACAAAGGAAGCATAATGCCATGCAGCTGTTGGAAAGAATGTTATAACTCTGTATCTGCACTTGCAAAGTTTTATGCCTGTGTGCCAGAAGCTGTGCTGGGCTTGCTTTAAAATATTTCCAGAAAACTTTTTTTTTAAGGATTTGTATTTTACCTAATTTTGGATAATTTTGGAAGCCTTTATTATGGCTAACTCTTTAATAAAAAGCATGGCCAGTTATGAAGAATAATAACTAAAAAAAGTGAGAAGTAGGTAATTTTGGAATATGTTTTGTGTTTTTTACTGTTTTACGTGAGAGGGAATATTATGAACATTGTAATTAAAACCACAGACTTTGGTGTCAGAGTGGACTGGGTTTGAATACTGATTCCACCACATGCTGGTGGAAATGTGACAAGTTTAAGTTCTTCAATCTTTATTTTTCTTACCTGTAAAATAAAGATGGTTACAGGTTCTACTTTTAGTCCTATTGTGAGGATTAAATAAGATAATGTATATAAAAGCACTTGGCATTGTGCTTAGTTCATAATAAACACTTAATATATGTTAGCTTTTGTTAATGTCTTTGAGCTTTGAATGCCTTTTTATAAAATGTTTTAGCAACAAATTGACTTGGGATGTGGATTATTTTTTAATTTTTAAGATAGTTGATTTTATTCAATAAGCTATTTATAAACAAGCTATTATATAATATTTCTGAGTTGTGTGTTGGGGAACCCCAAAACCAAACCCAGGTTCAGTGATTTGCTAGGAGGGTTCACAGTTCTCAGGATATAGACATATTCATGGCTGTGATTTGTCTTAGTGATGAAAAGATACAAAGCAAAATCAGCAAAAGGAAAAGGCCCATGGGGTGAAATCCAAAGGAAAACGGGTTAAACTTCCAAAAGTCCTCTCCTAGAGTCACATAGGGCATGCTTAATTTCTCCTGCAGCGAGTTGTGACAACACATTAATGTGTTGTCTACCAGAGAAGCTTACTAGAGACTTACTGACCAGAATCTTTATTGGAAGATGGTGGTGTAGGCATCTTCTGCTACCATGTACCAGAATTCCAAACCTCAGGAAGGAAAGCATTGTTTTTACAAACAGTTTAGGCACAGTGAGCCATTCTTACTAGGGAATCCTCATAATAAGAATGGTAGAATCCTCCTAAGATTCAAGTTCCTAGATACCAGCCAAAAGCCAGCCTTATAAGGAGACTTTTGAAAGGATAGCAGTCTCAGGCCTATGTTGGCTCTTTTATGTACACTCAGTTTCTCTTTTTATGATAAAAGCATATTAATTCCTATTCTAAGATTATTGTGCAGATTAAAAACAGGGAATGTGAAGCCCCAAGCACAGTTCCTGACTGTTAGGGAGTATACAATAAATACCTACTGTAACTGTTACTTTAGAGATACACTTGTTAGAAAAACCAGTTTCCTATAAGGGAGAAATGAAAAAAGTCTACCCTTCTTAGACAAAGCAAGCAAAGCTAAAGTTTTTATTTATGTTAAAACTATATTTCATTTAGGGAGTGAGTATTTTAGGGTAATATAATTGATCTTTATTTTCCTGATTTGTTAAAGTATACGTGATCTGAGAAATGAAGCCAACAAGTACAGACCCAAGGATCTTATCTTTAGCTGCTGAAGTTGCAAAAAGTCCTGAGCAAAATGTCCCTGTTATACTATTGAAGTTAAAAGGTAAGAAAATCTTTTTGTGATTGGCTAACACTTCACGTAACAAAACAATTACACCAATTTTAGTATTTGTTTCTATTTTGTTCAAAGAAATCTTAACATGATAAAGCAGTGACTTTTTTTTCCTTTTTAATGTATATTTAGTTACAATTCAACTGATAAAAGTACAGATAGCTTTTGGATTTATTAAGCAAAAATAAGTATATTTTATTTCCTTTTGCCTTAGAAATAATAAACAATACACCTTTAGGAAGCTCAGAGTTGAAGAAAGTCAAACAAGATATATATTGTTATGACCTCATTCAGTATTGCCTCTTGGTCCTAAGTCAAGATTGTTCTCGAATCCAGGGTGGTTGGACTACAATTTCCCAGCTCACACAGATATTAAGGTAAAATGAAGCAATAAGTCTGTTTGTTCTTGAGGGACATATTTGTAGATTCTTATTTTCAATATTTACTTCTTTTTATTCGTTTGCCTAACAAGCATTAGCAACCTTCTGTAGTAAGTTAATGTTGTGCTTTTCCTTTATATTATATGGTTTTGTTCAACCATATATTCATGAATGTTTCACTGTCCAAATTTTATCCATAAGCTCTGTGAAGATAGTGATCATGCCTTTTGCTCACCACTGAATTCCAACAGATTCTTTATTCACTAAGGAATATAGGAAGAAATTAAGATATAAAGATACTGGCTCTATACTGGAAAAACTTAACAATAGAGATGGACTCAACAATAGTGAATTTAGCATACAAGGCAAAATGAAATAGGTTCTGAAATGAAAGGCATAAGCAAAGTCCTTTAGGAGAACAGATACAGAAACTTCGTTTCAGTTTGTATTGATTTAGCTATATCAACTGTATATAGTTCATTAGGTAACCCAAATCCTGTCAAAATTTAGAAGCAGCATTTACTGATCTACCGCCATGTTAGAAATGAAAAGAAATCAAAAAAAATTTTTAAGAGATAATAAAATAAACCAGATGTTTTTAGCGTCTATGCCACTTCCCAGTTAAGTGACTGAAAGTGTGCTTTACTAATTGGAACCAAACAGAAAAGAGAAACTGATACATGTGAGCATTAGTTCATTAACTTTAGGAGATGATGTGCAAAAAAACGCAAGAACAAAACATGATACATTTAACATAAGCCAGTTAAGTTTTTAGCACAGTATATAGTCACCTTTGGTCATCAGTGTCTGCACATTTTGTAGAAGAGCCTCAAATAGCAGTATTTACTCATTAGAGTACACTCATAGAGACCATTCTGGGGTTGGAGACTTTTTTTGGTATAGTTTACATACCAGTACTTTTTATTATTGAGATTTTGAATATATTCATTTCATAACCAGGGAGTGACCTTTATATGAAGTGATTTCTCTAATTAGACTACCTCTCCTTTAATATAGGAACACATGTGAAGTGTTCCTACTAGAGTTAGGTTTTTGCTGTTTTTGTTTCTGATAAAAGAAATATGCAGTCAGATATTCTGAAGATTTTAGGAAAGATTAGAAAGCCAAATTGGTACAAAATTAAAATATTTGATTTCCCAATCTCTCCCTTGCAGATTAATCTCACTCAGGTTTTTCAGCTATTAGATATCTAAAAATGCATCAGTTAACACACATTATTATTCATGAATTAGACTTCCAAGGTATCCTATTTCTTTTAAAGTTTTTATAGCCCATTCACTGAAAACTTGCCTCATTTCTCTTTATTGTGAGCCAAGCGTATTTTGTTTCCTGAAGGTTGACAAATAGGTTTTTAGGACATTTGTGGCGTGGCTCCAAGTACAGGCAAAGTCTGCATGACTTAATACTTTTCCTAGAAAGTTGTTACATAATTTTCCAGCAAAAGTTCTTTATTGGCTTGGAAACCAGAGACAGATACTAAAAAAATCTCTTTAAGGTACAGTGTCTATAGAAGCTTTAGCATGCAATTGAAATTTATAATTAACACAACCTGAGTCACAAATTTGTGCTCTTATTTCAGCCATTGCTGTGTGGGCTTAGAGCCAGGAGAAGATGCAGAGGAATTTTACAATGAATTACTTCCATCAGCTGCAGAAAATTTTCTCATTTTGGGGAGACAGTTGCAAACATGTTTCATCAATGCAGCTAAGGTATATGTGTTTATTTAGTGTCTTGCATTATGTAGCTAGAGCAGTTTAATTCTTGATAAGATGTTCCATATTATTTTTCAAATGTGCAATATTTGGCTGAAAATACAATTGGAGTAGTTGATTCAAACATTTTCAAAGTTACAACCAAAAAACTTCTATATTTAAAGTTTTTAAAGTGCTGGCTAAAGCATATTATATGACTTTTTGAAGGATCTGCTTATTATTCAACTTTGAGCAGCACCTGTATACATTGTTTTCAGTGTCTTCCTAAAACATACCTTTGACATAAATTACAAAGGAAGGTATTGTTCTCTAGGCCTAAAACTTTTCTCAGTAACTCCAATGTTGAAGAATAAAGGTGAACTTTCTATTTGACCTTTTTTCAGATCTTCTCTAGTAAAAATATTTCACCCTAAATATAGGGTTGTTTCAATCTAACAAGTACTTCTTGAGTGAATTGTGCTAGATGCTATATACTTTTTTTTCTTTTTTTGACCCATGGAATTAAGAATGTAGAAGTGAGAATTCTAATTAATCCAGAAGTTATGTTGCTTAATTTCTAAATATTTGAGGGTTTTCTTGATGTTTTATTGTTCTCCATTTCTTATTTTGTTGTTCTATATCATTTTAATCCTTTACAATTTTTTCAGATTTGTTTTATGGCCCTCCACATGTTTTATCTTGGCAAATGTTCTCTTATAAGGACAGTGCTATCTTAACTGAAACTTACACATATCAGAACCATTCAAAGGATTTGATAGGCACAAGTTTCATTTAACATGGTACCTTGCAAAAGCAGGGACTCCCTGTATACGCAAATGTGAACTCTGCAGTTGTATGTAATGTTCTGTGAATGTTAATTAGATCAATTTGGTTATAGAATATATACAGAATAATAAGTCTATAAGTCTGAAAGTACATTATATTGGAAATATTATTGGGTATATGTACATTTGGGCCTACTGATACATCAGAGATTGAGCAAAGTAATAATTTTTGTGAATTGTGAAGAGAAATAACTTAGTCACCATGGCATATTAAGTTTTATTCGAGATATTTTGAGTCTATCAGGAATAGACATAGTCTTGTACTGGAAAGACTTCTATGCTAGTAAAATGGACATGATCTTTAGATATTTTTTATAGACAACCTAAGACATGCATTTTTAATTAAAAAAAATAAAAATTATATGACAAATTGAATGAGACTCAATACGGACTGCATAGTAGTTTGAGTATAAGCAGTGTTGTTAGCATAACTTAGTGGTAGAGTAAATCCTTTCTATGCAGTAGGTCATAAATTCCACTTGTAGAATCTCCACTGGCATTTTGAGGAATGCCAGCACTAAATCAATATTTGCATATTTGATAGGTTTAATTTAATTCAACTCATAGTGGCATGAACTATGAAAATTTTGTTGGACTTCATTGCTTTTTTCTGGATGTGTTCTTAAGCAAATCACTTGATTTTACTGTACTTGTTTCTCTTCTTTGTAAAATGATTTCTATCTCATGAATAGCTCAGACCATTATGAAAGCTTTATGTTTTCTTCAGAGCACTTTTATTTAATATTCCCCCATTAAGGGCAGTAATAATTATAATCTTCTTTTATATAGTCCTTTAATACTTTTCATTATACTTTCATATTCTTTATTATGGTATTTGTATAGATGTAAAAAATTATTCATACTTATTAGCTAAAGGCCTTTCATATATTAAAAACAAACAAACCTACAAAATCAATAGAGTTCAAATTGAAAACATGAGTGTGATGGTGATGTTTTGCTAGAACTAAATTGCTGATGTTGGGTTTAATAAACCTATTTGTATGTTTTATGCTAAAGAAAAGCCTTACAGATGTTGAAATACTTAGTTTTTAATGCATTCTGTGAGCACATTTGTAGATTTCAGAATAATTACAGTGATCCTCCTTTTAATGGTGAGAAAGGATGAAGTGTCTAACCTATTTTAATACTTAAGTATTAGATTTTTTAAAATAAATGATAATGTATGGAATAAAAAAATCCTTTAGTACATACATTAAAGAGAGTAAATCAGCTATAGGAAAAGAGGGCCACTTAACTACAGGGCAAAATTAAAACAGGAATAAAAAGGAGATAACAAGAAAACTGAATCTACCTAGGTGTTTCCCAATTAGATTTTTTTCCTTTTTTTAATTAGCTAGCATATAGTTAGTAGATTATCTGGTGAGATAGACACTGGATACCTAATGTTCTAGCCTAAACAGCAAACTGGTTGAAATATACACATGCATATGCATACATACATACATTTGTGTATAGACACACACTTTCACACATGAATAGAAAAGCACCTGTGCAAGAATTTTGAAGTGATTTAGGGTAAATTTGTTAACCAGTCTCAGAAGCCATTAATTTAGCAGTGACATTATCTATCTATCTTTCTATCTATCTATCTATCTATCTATCTATCTATCTATCTATCTATCTATCTATCTATATTAAGGAAAGTAAGAAGTCTAGGAGTTGAGCACTATCCTTTGAGATTAACAATGAGGATGCCCTGCTGTGTGTTTTGGTGAAACTAGCAAAGGCAGCATATTGAACTAAAGAGATTCTTGATCTAACGATATTTGTTCCTTTCTTTTTTTTAATCTCATATTTAAGTTAGCACAAGTCTATTTAAGCACCTATCTAACCCTGTGCTAGAATAATAGGAAGACAATACTTCCATTATTTTGATAAGTAATCATAGTAATCATAATGTTTTTGCTATTCTCATCATTACTTTTGTGCTGCAGTATAAACATTTAGGACATGAAAAATATTAGTGGCCTTTCTATAATTTTTCACTAAAGTTACAGGGACAATATATGACAGAATTGTGAATAGAATGTTTCTTATTTCCCATTGTAACACATACACTAGAATAATTAATTTCTCACCCTACCTTCCGAAAAGAAAGAAGCAAGAGAAATTGTCATTTATTTATTGAATGAATACTGACTGAACATTTACTGTGTGTCAGAACTGTTTTAGACACTGAGAGTGTAAGTGGGAAACTAAATAACATGATCTATGCCTTCATGGAATCTCAGAGTAGAAGCTGCAACTGAAATGCACTAATAACAGTGCTTTACATGCTGGCATCTACATTTGCATATTGCAGTGATTTTCAACCTTGGCTGCATAACCAAATCACCCAAATCACCTATAAAAATACAGATATACTTTCTTTAACTTTGGTGATTCAAATTCAGTATGCATGCACCAAAGTCTATGCGTGGGTATATGTTAAAAAGCTCTACAGTGTTGCATAGCCAGTGTTGAGAAATTCTAGTGTAACCACTTATAGTTCTTATACTATTTATAATGTCTTATTTTACCTCTGGATAACAACTGTTTCTAGTGAGTCGGTACTACTAGCCTGTAACTATAAGTTTTATAAATTAAGAAACTAAAGACTTCAAGATCATATAACTTGTAAATACCTAAGTCAGATCCTCTAACTCCTCAGAGAGGAGCATCTGCCTCTCTGTCTCTGACTGTCTCTCTGGCTCTGGTTCTGTCTGTCTGTCTGACTCTCTCTCTTTTTTAATAAAGCAGTTAAATTGGGTTACTTTTTGTGTGTGTGTGTGTGTATGTGTTAAGGGTGAAGAAAAAGATGAATTACTACATTTTTTCCAAATTGTGACTGATTCTCTCTTCTGGCTATTGGGAGGCCATGTTCAACTTATCCAAAATGGTAAGAGAAAAGATTTTTAATGTAACCTATAGTCATTGTAAAGTCACCTGCTGGGTTTTTTTTTCCTAAAAATAAATACCTTATTAACTATATACGTAACCATAGTTAAATGAAACATATCAAAATAACCCCACACATAAAATAAAAGCCCATTTGGACATTGCAACTTTAAATAGCCAACAGACAATTTGGATATTATGTATTAAGGGGAAAATTGCTAAAATATAACTTTCACCTTAGCCTTTTCTATTTAGCAAATCTAAGAATTAATGATAATTTTAATAATTTAGTCTAAGGGGAATTTTTTTTGTGTTTCAAAGATCACAGTGTATTTTAGACTTAGTGTGAGAAATCGCTATGTACAAGGTAGTTATGTTAACTCAAGACTATTCATGTAAGAGTAAGCTTTTACATAATGATATTTTACTAAATTTGAAAGTTATTTTATAGACTATTTCTAAACTTACAGAGAAACATAAATATATATTAGTGTTATATTGTCTTTTAAGACTGAGAAAGTAATCCTTAATGATATTCATGGCAGCATTTCTATTCTCTTGAAAGATTTAATGTAAGATAAATTAACTATAAGAACAATATAAGAACATTAATTTATTTTAAAAAGTAAAAATTAAACTGAATTTTTATTTTTTTTTTCCTCTTAGAATTATGCTTGCCATAATTTAAAGAGTCAAAAAGTTCTATATGGATGATTAAATAAAAATCACAATCCTGGTCCTCATACTTCGCTCTGTTTCCCATTTTCCAAAGGCGCTACTTTCAGTTAGTATAACTAATACTTTTGGTAGTTACATCCCTATAGAGCTAAGTAATAGACTTAGATACTTCCTTTTTTTAAAACATTATACTGCCATTTTCAGCAACATGGATGGTTCTTTAGATAATTTTTATAAGTGAAACAAGTCAGACATGAAATGTTGAGAACCTTATGATTTTACTTGTGGGATATAAAACTTAAAGCAACAAATGAATAAGACAAACAAACAAAAATTCATAGACACAGACAACAATTTAGTGGTTACCAGAGGGAATGGAGGGGTGAGGACGAGGTAGGTAAAGGTAAAGGGGGTCAAAATATGTGGTGACAGAAGGATATTTGACTTTGGGTGGATAACATACAATGCAATATACAGATGATATGTTATTGAACTGTGCACTTGAAACCTATATAATTTTATTAACCAATGTCACCCAAATAAATTTTAATTATAAAATATTAAATAAAGTTTCCATTTTCCATTATGGAATAAATATTATTATAAAGTTCACAATTTAAAGAACTATTTTATCAAAAATATAAAGCACATAATCTTACTATAGGGGGTTATAAAAGACCTAGAAAAAAGAGCAAGAGAGACTACTTGAATAATTTTAAAAATATGCTGCATTCTTTTTCAAAAATAGTAACTATAACAAAAGTGACAATGTTCCCTAGGTCATCTGTAGATTTAAAATATCAAAAGTAAGTATTAAAAGTCAAGCAATTGTGGAATTCATATGCAAAGAATAAATGGGTAAAAAAATGGGATAGCCAATAACCTTTTATCTTAAAAGATTCAGGTACTTGGAGAAATGACTGACTATAGGTCTGGAGTAGAAAATATGCATGGTAGACCTGAAAAATCTGGAATACCACATCAAAAGGAAACAATCAAGGTCTCAGAATTCTGTGAAAAAGACTCACGTGGGTCAACTTAAGGAGTCTTCTACTAGCCAAAAATGAGAAATCTGTACAGTAATCAGGATAATCAATACAGCAGATTGAAACCCATCAAATATAGTGAGACTGTTTTTGATACTTAACCATTAGTGTCCATAGGGGACCAATTCATTTTAATAAATGGCAAATTCAGCGTTTATCCTGCCTTTTCTTACATATTGATGAGAAATTTCTCTTTGTAAAAAGTACTCTACCTGATAAATAAAAAAGAATGATAAAATTGCCATTTTGCAACCCTTAGTGAATAAACAGATTTAGAAATGAATCATCCATCACCTTCAACATCTGAAAAGGAGAGAAAACCAGATACTAAGTGCCTTCAAATGGCTCATCATAACCTAACATACGAAATGTATTGGCCAAAAATTCAAGCCTGAATAATTTTGATCCTCTAGCTCCAACTGCCAATTTATAGAAGGTCAGAGAAATAAATTATACCCCAGGAATTCAGTTAGCAAAAATAGACTGTGGAAAGCTCACAGAACAGTTGGTGTAGTTTTATAAACAGATAATATCAAGAGAAATAAAAAGGTAGAGGGAGAATCTGTAGATTAAAAGAAATTGAAATGTTATCATTTCATCTTGTGGATCTTATTTGGATCTTGATTCAGACAAACTAAAAAATTCACATAATAACTGGAAATTGGAACAGTAACTGGATATTTGATAAAATCAAGGAATCATGATTAGGTTAGATAATGGTTATATTTTATTGTTTAATCATATCTTTTCCGACTGTATATTGAAATATTTATAAATAAAATGAAATGATGTTTTAGATTTATTTCACAATAAAATGGGAGGCAGAAAGTGAGTGGGGTAGGTAAAGCAGGATTGACCATGAGTTGATCATTTTTAAAGCTGAATGACTGGTACATGCAGGACCATTATATCATTATGTCTACTCTTAATGTATGTTTGAAATTTTTATGTAAAGTTTAATTAAATAAAAAAATGGGCAAAAGCATCAGCTTTTGTTTGGGGGACCAAATAGTTATCTGACTACACTGGAAATTCAACAGAGTAGGGGCTCTAAAAATGTTATATAATAATATAAACAGAATAAAAAAATAAAACGAAACTTTAGTAAATTATTTTAGCATAATTTTTTATTATACATTTACATACTACAAGATATATACACAGTACATTCTGTATGATTTCAGTGAATTTAAAGTTAGTTAAAGAGTTAATAAAACATCTTCAAATAGGTGAAAACAGAATGATATACTTGTCTCAGGTACAGAGAAATTTTTTTATTATTGAAATAATAGAAAACAAGTCAGAAATTTTTAATAGTAGAATTGTTTTTTGAAGTTGTCTAACATTTTAAAAGTCAGTGTCTAGTGAAAAATTAAAATATTGGACTATGTAAATAGAAATGAAGAATAGTAGTTAATATGTGAAAGAAATCAAATATGTTCCCTCAGAGAGAAAGAAGAAAAAAGTTGTTTTGTAGAAACTAGGAAAGTGTTCACAGAGATTGCTAGCATACCCGATCCCACTGTAATTAAAATTCTGATTATTTAGTGGAGAAGGGAATAGAAACTGACATTTACTGGAAACCTATCCTGTTATAAGACATTCTCCAGTAGTCTGTGAGACAACTATTATTTCTAGTTTTACAGAAGAAGAAATGAATGTTCTGAGAGGTTAAACAGCTTGAATAAGCATCCAATGCCAAGTCTTCATAACTGGTTGTTCAGAGCCTAAAAATTATAAACCAATAAAAACAAATGTTTTGTAGTTACGATTTTATTATTATTTAAGATGTTAGCAAGCATGATACATTTTATAACAAATTGTTTAAAATGTGATTATAGTTGTCTATACCATTTCTATTTCTTCATATTCTCTCTTCCTCACAAGAAAGTTGATTTTATCATTGTAATTTAGTACTAGAAAAATAGATTCAGATTTAGGATACGTTATATTTTATTTGTCAGTTAAGTGGAGCTAACAAAGAAGATATTCTTAGCTTGGTGTTTGTGGATGCTCTCTGACTATAACTTTTCATAAAAATGGAATGGTTATTGAAACTGCCTATATTAAAATCTTCCTTATTGTAAAGTATATGCAGGCAAAAAGTTTAGCAGAAGTCATCATGCTTAGATTTGGTTTTGAAAGGACAAGTAAATCCCAATTGTATCATCAAATCTAAATCTTCTTTTTCTCTTCCTTTAGTACTACAAAGTGATCATTTTTTGCACTTACTGCAAACTGATAATGTTCAAATAGGATCTACAGTCATGACTATGGTACAGAACATACTACAGATCAACAGGTGACTTGGTTTTACAAAATATTTATAATTTTTTGTTTTTCATTTGAAGCATTACCAATTTTCCAGTTTTGTTGATATCAATTGTATGTGGATTGTACATGGGACTATACTACCATTGTCTTTCAGATAAAAAAATGAATATAAAATACCTTTAAAAACTAGAAGTTTATTATTGAATTGGTTTCTTATCTCAGAGTTTAAGATTTAGATTACATCTCAGAGAAGAAAAATTATCATGATATCTGAAGAAAAATACTGGGATCACAATAAAAAATACCTAATTGTATATTTGTTTAGCACACTGCAAGCTCAGTATTGTGCCAAGTGCTATAGAAGGAAGGCATAGAAGTAATAGACTATTTCCCCAGGTTAAATGAAAAGGCAGAGCATACATAGTTGAAACAATTGAGTCTTTCATTTCAGTATGGATTTATTAAAGCATCTACTATGTTCCTAGTATGTGTCTGTTGTTGAGTTTACAAAGTAGTGGAAGAGACTGACATACCAACATTAGTGTTTTAAGTTATGTTAAAAGTGTGCCCAACTGTTGAGGAGATGCTTACTAGAGAAGGTAACACCTTCTCCCATTTGTGCTATTATTGAATCTTTGCTTTGGTATTTTTTACTCTTTCTTTAGTAATACAAAGTGATCATTTCTTGCAGTCACTGTAAACTGATGATTGTCAGATAAAATCTACAGTCATAACTATGCTATTAAATGTCATACAGATCAGCAAGTGACTTAGCTTTACAAAATATTACTGATTATTTTTTTGGTCAGAAGCATTGCTAATTTTGCTAAATGATTTTTACATGGTACTTGATTTTTACATGGTACTTGAAAATCTTTATAAGAAAACTCCAAAATATTTTTAGAAATTCAAAAATATCTAGTACCTATCAAGACAAAATTCCTGTAGGGGACATGCATGCAAACAAGCAGGAAAACAGAACCTATAACGAGAAGAATCAATTAATAAATATCTGTTATAATTAACAGACAAGGACATTAGGACAGTTATTATAGCTATATTCCATATGTCCAAGAAGTTGAAAAGATATATATATATAAGAGCCAAACTGAACTTCTAGACATGAAAACTACAAAGTCTGAGATGCAATACTGGATTGGATTAATATCAGATAGACATAGCAGAAGATTAGTGAATCTGAAGACATAGCAGTAGAAACTATCCAAAATGAAATAGAGGAAAGTAGTAAAAAAAAAAGCAAAAAGCAGAAAGAGAGGGAACATCAGTCAATTAGTGATCTATAGTACTATTTCAAACAGCTTTCTACAGTAGAACCATAGTACCTAAAGAAGTAGTAAAATCAGAAATATTAGAACAAATAGTTGTTGAAAAATTTTCAAATTTGATGAAAAGTATAATCTTGCAAATTTATAAAGCTCATTAAACCCCAAGGACAATAAATATGAAGAAACTTCTACACCAAAGCATATTATAATCAAAGTGTTCAAACCAATGAAAAAGAGAAAATCTTAAAAGCAGCCAGAGAGAAAAAAGTATTATATACAGGGGAATGAAGATGGGGATAACAGCAACTTGCTTATTAGAAACAATGCAAGCAAAAAGATAGTTGAGCAACATTTTTTAAAAAACATATATATATTAAAGTATAGTCAACATGCAATATCATATTAGTTTCTGGTGTACAACATAATTATAGGACATTTGTATATTTTACGATATGATCACCATGATATAGTAACCAACCATATGTCACTGTGCGAAGTTATATTACTGGCATATTCCCTGTAGTATACACTATATCCCTGTGGCTTATTTATTTTATAACTGAAAGGTTGTAGAGTGGCATTTTTATTAATTTATTTGTTATTTTTAATAATTTCAGTCAACATACAATGTTGTACTAGTTTCAGGTGTACAACATAGTGTTAAGACATTTATCTAATTTACAAAGTGATTACCCTGATAAATCTAGTACCCATCTGAAATCACACACAGTTATTACAATATTATTGACTATTTCCTTAAGCTGTCTCTCTACATCCCCATGACTACCAAATTGTACTTCTTTATCCCTTTCCCTTTTTTACCCATTCCTCCTCCCATCTGGCAGCCATCAGAATGTTCTCTGTACCAATGAGTTTGTTTCTGTTTTTGTTTGTTCTTTTATTTTGTTCTTTAGACTCTGTGTATAAGTGAAATCATATGCCATTTGTCTTTCTCTTTTCTCATTCCACCCAGCATAATACCCTCTAGGTTCATCCATATTGTTGCAGATGGCAAGAGTTCATTTTTTATGACTAAGTAATATTCCATTACATAATAATGCGCGTGTGTGTGTGTGTATATATATGTACAGATATATATACACACACACACACATACATGTCCCACCTCTTCTTTATTCATTCATTGGTGGACACCCAGGTTGCCTCCATATCTTGGCTATTGTAAATAATGCTGTAGTGAACATATGGATGCAGATGTCCTTTCGAAGTAGTGTTTACGGTTTGGCTCCATCTTTGTCTCTCATTATAGCCTTTGTTTTAAAGGCTATTTTGTTTGGTATGAGTATTGCTATCCCAGATTTTTTTTTTCATTTCCATTTTCATGAAATCTTTTTCTGTCCTTTTACTTTCAGTCTGTGTATCTTTTGATCTAAAGTGAGTCTCTCATAGGCAGCATATTTAAGAGTTTTATTTTCTTAACCACTCAGCTACACTATGTCTTTTGGTTAGAGAATTTAATCCATTTTTTTTTTTTAAAGAAGCCCCTCTAACATTTTCTGTAATACTGGTTTGGTGGTGATGAATTTCTTTAGCTTGTTCTTATCTGGGAAGTTCTTTACCTGTCTTTCAATTCTAAGTGACAGCTTTGCTGGGTAGTGTAATGTTGGGTGTAGGCCTTACTTTTCATCATTTTGAATATTTTGTGCCAGTCCCTTGTGGCTTGCAAATTTTATAATGAGAAATCAGCTGACAGACTTGTGGGAGCTCCCTTGTAGGTAACTGACTGCTATTCTCTTGCTGCTTTTAAGATTCTCTTTGTCTTTAATGTTTGGCATTTTATTCATTATGTGTTTTGGTGTGAGCTTTTTTCAGTTCATCTTGTTTGGGATTCTATGCACTTCCTGGGCTTGTATGTCTATTTCTTTTGCCAGGGTAGGGAAGTTTTTCATTATTTCTTCAAATAGGTTTTTAATTCTTTGCTTTCTCTTCTTTTGGTATACCTCTGATGTGAATGTTGGTTTATATAATGTTGTCTCAGAGACCCCTTAAAGTATTCTCATTTTTTTTGTATTTTCTTTTGCTTTTCTGATTGTTTTCTGCTCTTGTTTCCTAAATTACTGATTCTGTTTTCTGCTTCATCTATTCTCTGTTGATTATCTCTAATATATTCTTCATTTCAGTTATTCTTCATTTCTGACTGATTCTTTTATGTTCTCCACTTTTATATTTCCTATCGCTTTGTTGAAGTTCTCACTGAAGATCATTGAGCATCCTTATATCTAGTGTTTTGAACTTTGCATTTGGTATATTGCTTGCATAGAGCAGCATTTTTAAAATATTGAAAGAAAACAATTATCAAAGTAAAATTTTATACCCATTAGAAATCCATTTCAAAAACAAGGACAAAATACTTTTTCAGAAATCACCAGCAGACCCACACTACAAGAAATGTTTAAGGAAATCCTTTAGCCAGAAGAAAGTAGATTTATACAAAAAAATGAATATCAGAAATGATAATTATATAAGTAACTGATTAAGATTATTTCTCTTATGATTACATGTAATATAATAACACTTGCTCATACAAAAATAATAATGTATTTTGGGTTTATAACATGTATTAATAAAGTATTACAACAGTAACAAATGCTGGGAGAAGAGAGATGGAAGCTTGTATTTTGTTGTATGGTTAAAAATAAAGGGAGGAAAAAAGATAAACAATGCTAACACTAGTCAAAAGACAGCTGGAGTTCCTACATTACCATCAGAAAAAGGTAAGTTTCAGAGTAAAGAATATTGACAGTGATAAAGACAGTTATTTCATAGTAATAAAGAAGTCAATTCACAAAGAAAACATGTTTAACAATACACAGAATAAATTGATAGAACTGCAAGGAAAAATAGACAAATCTGTATTTATAGTGAAAGATGTCAAACACCTCTCTTGATAGTTGATACAATAAGTAGAAAAGAAATTATTAGTATGTCTACAGAATATTTGAACAAAATCAACCAAATTGACCTGATTGACATTTTTAGCAACTCTACCAAACAGTAGCAAAACGCACAATTTTTTCAAATGCAAATGGAACATTTACAAACAGACCATTTTCTGCATCATAAAACAAGTCTCAATAAACTTAAAAGGATTTAAGTCATACAAAGTATGTTTTCTGCCCTCAATAGAATTAAATTGGAAATTAATATCAAAGAGATCTCTGGAAAAATCCCCAAGTATGTGACAAAGGATAATGCAAAAACCCCAGTAGACAAGTAAGAAATCAAAAATTAAGTTTGAAATTATTTTTTAATGAATGGAAATGAAAACACAACATATCTAAATTTCTGGGATGCATCTAAATTAAGGCAGTATTTTATCCCAGCAGTTCAGGGTTTGTGTACTATCCTAAACTCAGTGGGAAAATTTGTATCACTAAACGCCTATATTGGAAAAGAAAAAGAATCTCAAATGATTGTCCTCGGTTTCCACTTCAAGAAACTAAGAAGAAGGAACTAAAAGCAGAAGAAAGAAAATGATGAAGATCAAAGCAAAAACAAATAAAAACAATAGAGAAAATAAAACCATAAGCTGGTTGTTTGAGAAGTTCTGCAAAATTAATAAACCTGCAGCAAGACTGATGAGGAAAAAAAAGAAAGAATACAACTGCCAATATCTGGAATTAGGAGAACAGACAATAGAGTCTATAGATATTAAGGAATAATATGAACAACTTTATACTTGTCTAAATGACAAGTTATTTGAAAGACAAACTATCAAATATCAAGAAGCTATAGATAACGTGAATATACTAGTAACTGTAAAGAAATTGAAGTTGTAGCTGAAACACTTTCGACAAAGAAAACTCTAGGACTAGATAGCTTCTTCACTGGTAAATTCTACTAAACATTTAAGGAAGAGAGAATTCTAAATAAACTCTTTCAGAAAATTGAAGAGGAGAAAGTACTTTCCAGCTCATTGAATGAGATCAGTATTACCTTGATACCAAAATCAGACAACAGTATCAGAAAACTTCTCATCAGTTTACTCATGAACAGAAATGTAAAAAAAAAAAAAAAAAACTAAACAAAAATTTAGCAGGTTGAATACAAATATATTAAAAAGTTAATACATCTTGAATAAGTTGGGTTTATCCTAGGAATTCAGGGCTAGTGTAATGTTCTAAAGTCAGCATAATTCATATTAATTTTTAAAAACCGTATCATATCAATAGATGCAGAAAATCATTCTACAAAATTCAACATCTATTTTTGATTTAAAAAAAGAAAAAACCTCAGTAAAGTAGTCCTGGAAGATAGAACTTCCTCAGCCTAATGAAGGGCATCTAGGAAAAACCTACAGCTAAGATACATCATGAACAAAACAAGAATGCCCACTCTGATCATTTCTGTTCAACATTGTACTGGAATTTCTAGCCAGTACAGTCAAGCAAGAAATGAGAAGGTTTTCTATATGTAAAGGAAGAATAAAAACTCTGTATTTGGAGATGGCACTGTCATCTATATAGAAAATCTAATGGAATGTACAAAGAAGCCACTAAAATTAATCATTCAGTATAGTAATGGTAGTAATATACAAAATCAGTATGACAATGTAAATTAAAATTTTATGCCAACACTCAAATTGAATTTCAGAATATTGCAATTTATAATAGCATAAAAATAAAAAAATGTGTAGGGTTAAATCTAATAAGATAGGAAAAAGACCTCACTTTATAAGACATTGCTGAGAGGAATTAAATAGTATGTAAATAGGTGCAAAGATTTATCATGTTAATGATCAGTGTTGTAGTGTTAAGATCTCGGCTCTCTCCATACTGTCCAAACTGATACACAAGTCTTCAAAATTTCGTTCAACATAGTTTTGTTAGAGCAGAGATGAGATGCTATAGGAACTTAGCATTTGTATTTTAGCAATTAGCCTATGGTAGAATTCATTATACTTCATTTTGGTTAAGTCACAGATCCTATAGACAGTGTTAATTTGGGGCTTACTATATACCTTAGAATTTCATTTTTGCAGAAATTGATAAGCCAATCTCTACAATTTCTATAAAAGTCAAAGGACTTAAAGTATAAAATAGCTTAGCCAACTTTGAAAATGAACAAAGTTGAAGAGCTAGCAGCATCTAATTTTAAGACTTCTTTAGAACAGTATAGAATCCAGAAACAGAATTACATGTGTGGACAATTGATTTCCAAAGGAGGTACAAAGGTCATTCAGCAGGAAAAGGATAGTCTTTTTAAGTGTAATGGAATAATTGGCTATCAATTTGTAAATAAAAATTTCTATCTGTACCTTTTACCATATATAAAAATTGATTCAAAATATATAACAGACCTAAATGTAAAACTTAAACTATAAAACTTATTGAATAAAAATAGTAGACAACCATTATGACTGTGGGTTGTACAAATTTCTTGAGACTTCTCTGTGACACCAAAAGTGAAATTGATAAATTAGACTTCATCAGAGTTTTAAGCCTGCTCTTGACAAGACACTATGTAAGAAATGAAAACGACCAAACACAGACTGCCAGAAAATATTTGGAAAGCTAATACTTTAAGTACTTGTACTTAGAATATATAAAGATTTTTCAAAATTTAGTAATAAAAAGTTTGAAAAATGGGTACAAGATCTGAACAGACATTTCATGAAACAAGATACACGGATGGCAAATGAACAACATGAAAATATGTTCAACAGTATTAGTAGGAAGATACCACTACATACTTATTAAATGGCTAAAATTTAAAATAGTGACTGACCCAAGTGTAAAGGATATGAAAGAACTCATACACTGCTGGTGGGAGTGATAAAATTATACAATCACTTTGGAAAACAGTTTGGCAGTTTCTTAATCAAACATACATATAACATGCTGTCTATCCATTCCACTCTTAGGTATTTGCCCAAGAAAATGAAAGCATATGCTCATATAAAGACTTGTACACAAATGTTCATAGCAGATTTATTTGTAAGAGCCAAAGACTAGAAATGACCAGATGTCCATAAACAGGTGAATAAACTATGGTGTATCCATGCAATAGATAACTAATGAACAAATTAACTAGTCATACGTGTGATAACACAGAAGAATATTAAAATAATTGTGCTGAGTGATAGAAGCCAGGCCAGAAAAAGTATGATTCCATTTACATAAAATTCTAGAAAATGTAGACAAGTTTATAGTGACAGCAAGTAGATCAGTGCTTGCCTAGGGATAAGGTGCCAGGGAGGGCAAGGAGAGAAGGACTGTATTGAAGCACTAGATAACTTTGGGAGAAGGGGGTTGATATGTTTATTATCTTGATTGTGGTGGTGAAATAAGTCAAAACTTATACTTGCAGTTTGTTGTATATCAACTAAACTTTAATAAAGCTGTTTGAAAAATCAGGCCTTGGGGAAGCATTTTGATATGGGAAGTAAATTTTTGGTGTTATGTTGAGTAATTAGTGATATAACCAAAAGAAAGAATATATAAGGAGTTGGTTTTGGGAGACAGATGATGAATTCAGTATTGATCAACACAAGGGAGTATGTTCATTAGGCACTGAAATAAGAGTCCATGCAAAGACTGGTACATAAATTTTTATAGCAGCTTTATTTTTCATGGCCAAAGGCAGGATGACTCAAATGTCTGTTGATAGATGAATAGATAAACTGTGACTTCTGGAAGAGATCTGGATTAGCGCTGTAGATTCTGAGTTATCAGCCTATATTTGATAGTTGAAAACCTGAGAGAAGATGAGCTTAGTGGGAAATACGAATAGAGCGAGAAAGGAAATTGCCTGAAAATTGAATCTTGGGGAATAATTTTTCTACTTGTGGAAGGGGAGCCAGTGAAGAAGACTGAGAAAGAATGGTCAGAAATCTGTGAGTGGAAGGTGGAAGGAGAGCCAGAACAACATTGTATTATAGAAGTTGAATGGGTAGGGAGTACGCGGCATAAATGGCAATAGTCATTTATATTGTTGAGTAAGAATCTTTTGCTCTCTGATAAGCATCACTGCCATTATTCATTTTCTATAAGCCAACATCTACTTTTACAGGACTGCAAAATATTCTAATCAATAGTAAGTGAATAAACAAAGATGCACACCTCTAGAATATCGCATATTCGTTAGTGAGTTGAGTAAGAATGACATCCAGAAATCCCTTTTAACTATTGCTTAGTTTCAGATGATTTTTTTATGACATCAGTACAGCAAGATAAGGTTGTTAGTATAATGAAGAAAATGACAAAGGAAAGATAAAGCTCCTCCTGTAGTAAGTACATGATAATTGAATTCCTCTAGCATTTTTGTCTTCATACATCATTAAGCAATGAACTTTGTACTGTCTTGTGATTTTCCTCTTATGACCTGAAGCTTTTGAATCACTCTTTTGCATGTTTATCTTTCCTCTACAGTTTATAGATTTTTCTGAGGAGAGAGCCTTTGGCTACTTTGTATTCCCTGTTTTACCTAGTATAGTGCCTAGTATAGCACAGAATTCAATAAGTATTAATTGACTTAATGTACTGTATTCTTGGAACTAAGCTATACGTTTAAAAATTTTGTTTTCTTCTTGGATCAGGCCACAGTCAGGCATCAAGTTGCTGAACCTTTTATGTTTAATTTGTTATGATATCTTTGTATCAGTTACTAATGATACATTTTTAACTTTTTTATTTTGTTCTATTAGTGGTGATTTACTCAGAATAGAAGGAAAAATTCTGCATTCAATTTTAGATGAAGTTATTTTCAAGCTTTTATCAACTCCTAGTCCAGTCCTAAGAAGTACTGCTACAAAGCTCCTACTGTTGATGGCAGAATCTCATCAGGAAATTTTGATTTTACTGAGACTAAGTGCCTGCTACAAAGGTAGTATGTATTCTTTTTTTGAGACTCTCAAAATAACATTTTTGTTGATGGTTTCTGGAAAGTAAAATTCCTGTTTTAAAAAATTCAGTAACCGAAGTGTGCACATAAAACCCTATCAGAACATAACCAATTCAGAACAAAGTTTTTATGTGATCAAGCTTTCCTCCTGTCTCAACAGATGGCTTATGGTACTTTGCTGATGAGGTTACGATGAATATTTACTCCCTTTCTGACAAAAAGGTTTTAAACTGAATATACCATATAGTGTTGTAAAATAATGACTGAAAAGATCAGTGACCTTACTGGAGAAAATAGAGCTGTGCTTGAGAGAGTGACAGCCCTTTTGATCTTTACATCAATTAATAATTACTGTTCAACTCCTTGACTGTCTTTCCACAAAAACAAAACATCTTTCTTTTTTCTAAATCAAATGTATATGTGAATAAAAAGTCAGAAAATTTGAAGAGGAAAGGGCTCAGTGTATTACCATTCCCATAGAATAGCTTTCATTTAATTGAGCATTTACTCTTGTCAGATACTATTCTGCATACTTTACATGCATTAAAATATTTAATCCTTTTAACCCTATGAGATATTTACTCTTATCCTCATTTTATAGCAGTGTGAACAGAGGCATGGAATAAATAGGTAATTTATTCAAGATCACACATTTTTTTTTTAATTGCCAAGCAGTTATATGTTAGTTTTATTTTATTTCTTTGCTAGGCAGAGTCATGATTCATTATTCTATTTTTTTATACAAGTAGGAAATGGATTTCTAGTTTATTAAATATGCTTATTTCTATAGGGTTATATAGGAATTTTTAAAGATTAGAACATAATGTGACACATTTAATATAAAAACAATTACAATGGTCTTTTAATAATTCTTGTTGATACTTCAGTGACTTAACTTGTACCAGTCATTATTGTCAATGTTGTAATTATTTTGTGTTATGGGAATAGAGAAAAGGTGCCAATAATAAAACATTTTAGTTGATATTGTACCAGATTTACATTTTTAAATTGTGTAATTAGATTTCTTGTATAGAAATGTGAATGATCCATGGAGTTCATTAAAAAGGAATTTCACCTTAACAATCCATCTCCTTTACTTTTTTCAATAGTAAAATTCATTCAGTTTCCTCAAGATATTTTATAATTGTTAATACTGCTAAGAACTTTAGTCTTAAAGAGAATAATAAAGCATGAAAAGATCCTGATAGTGGCTTCTCCAATTGTATACTCCAAAGCCATTGTTGCTTGTTTATATTGAATACATACATTATAATACATCATTCCAACTTGACTTAGAAATTATACTTACTTTGTATCTTATACTACTCTGTTTTATTTAGGGATGAAAATGCAGTACTTTTGTGTTATAGTACTTCTATATTTGCTCAGGAATCTATTGATTTGCCCCAAGTTACATATATTACTATATTTTTTTATTTAATAACAACTTATTTTCATTAGTAATGACTAATAACCTGCTTAAGTGTTTCCACAGGGTAGGCATTTACTCAGTTTGTATCATCTTTTTAAAAATGTTTCAGTTAAAAAAAAGTTCTAATTTAAGGTATTTATGTTCAAACACAAATAATTTCTCTCTACTCTTTGACTTTTCACAAGTGACTTTTCACTTCCACTCCCCTTTTTTTAATTAAGGAGATTGACTAGACAGGTTTTGTATCACATCTCACAAGTGAGCACGGAACAGAGGAGTATCCTAAAGACCTCAATCTAGCAATCTTTAAGAGAAGGAAAAAAAAAAATTATGTGACTAATCTTTTGTTCATTTGCTTCTAAATCAGACAGTTAACCTCAAATCAATACCAATTAAATAACTAAATCATCATATTTTATTGTTAACAGTTGTATCTTTGTTATTCCATTTCAGGACTCAGAAATCTGCTGAATAAACAAGAGCCTGGGACAGAGTTTAGTCAAGAACTTAAACAGCTCATTGGCCTTTTAAGCCCTAAGGTCTATCAGGAAATAGAAGAGCAGGTATTAAATTATAGAAACAATATGCATGGTATTTACTAGCATTTCAGTAAACATTTTAGTTTCAAAATAGGGGAGAGTGATAGCCTCTTGAATCTTTTATTTGCTGTCTGTCTCCCACTCTCTTTAGTTATTTACCCCTAAGATCTAGAGCAGCCATCGGTTGTAGGAAAAGGGGTTATTTATGGACCGAATTTTAATCCTAGACCCTTTAATTATTTTTTTATATTTTTTGGCCTGTACAGAGTTCTTCATGCCTTGGGTTTTCGATTAAATGAGGCCAGACAAGAAGTCAAGCAAAGAGGTTAAAGCATTAAAGAAGCAGAACTATGAAATATTTGTAAAGGGAATGGGGTGTAAGATTAATCAGGAAGAATTTGGATCTAACCAGACTATATCTTGAATCCATTGTAGATATTGCCCAAGTGAACCTAACGTACATCCTTTGAGAGGTTGGGTTTAATATTCATAGGCCTTCTGTATCCTGGACCTATAAAAATGTTGCCTCCTCCCCTACTTACTAGAGATGAAGATTAATACTTTCCCAGGCCTGATATCTTAAGAGGTAAACTTTTTTAAGTCTTTGTTAGAGATGTCTAAATTAATTCTGACATTTAATTTCAGAAACTACATCAAGCAGCTTGTTTGATTCAAGCTTATTGGAAGGGTTTCCAAACTAGAAGGAGATTAAAGAAGCTTCCATCTGCTGTGATTACTTTGCAGAGGAGTTTCAGGTAAAAAATTTTGGTGAGAGGAATGATAATCTGAAAAGGCTAGATATATTTTATTGGAGTACAACTGAATGAAAACTTAGGTATTTTTTTTTTAAATCAATTTTCTAACTCATTTCTTATACTCTTACTTTCATTCTTATTCTACACATTTCTGAGTGTACTAGCACTCCAGTAACCATATGCACTTTCAAAGCAAAGGACATAATGTGAAACAGGAGTCTAACAAATATACAGTCTTGTTCACTCAAGACTTTTTTGTGGGCCAAGCCTACATTGGGAGCCAGTGATAGTCAATTACTTTCTAAAACCCTTAAAACCAAAATTGCCGTAATTGTTCAAATGTGTGTTTTTAGGTATGTTAACCAGATTTTCCTCAGTAAAAAGGGTATGGATACATACAGTCATTGAGATATGACATGGTTTGTCATTCATTTCTATTTCAATTAGACAAAAAATGAAATACTGAAGACATGGCCCAGTTCTTGATATGACTAAGCCATCCAGATTTTTAAAGTCAATGAAAACACACAAAAATGACTTAGCTCCTAGGTCATTTATGATAAAGTAGAACCATTTCAGAGGTGATTTCTCATGCAGCCTAACTTAAAGCTAAATTTTAGTTTACTAAAGTGAAACTTGCACATTCCAGAAGTCAGTTCTTAAAAGAAAACTGAAACTATTCTTTTAATAACTGCAGCTGCATTTCTCAGTTTTAAAAATAATTTAAAATAGTGAAGTAAAATTTAGTCTTAATTTAGAAATGCATAAGATATCACCTCTGAGATGGCTCTACTTTATCACAAATGACCTAGGAGCTAAATCTTGCATGCATGTATGTGTGTTTCCATTGCCTGTAAGTCTCACAATACTTGCCAGATTTGCCAGTTTACTTTCTCTTGCAATATTAAAATCTTAATTCAAAATATTCAAGGATTACAGATTTTGTCCACATACAAGTATGTCTGTGGAATCTAACTAATATTACATTGTTTTAAAATGGAAATTCCATTGCTTTATGTAATAAAACTAGATTAATTATAAATATTTTTATTAGAAGAATTTAGTTTTTAAGCCAAAATTCTTTAAATCTTACATTATAATGAATTTGTTTCCTTTCTATTATTGTGTTTGAAGTTTTAAGAAAAACTGAAGTATAATTTTAACCTTTGTGTTCTATTTAACTTTTTAATTTCAAGTTTGCTCCAGTCTTCAGCACCTTTTATCTTTTACTAGTTACAACAGTTTATGCAAATTTCTCTTGCTTCCTTTATAGCTGGGCTTTCTGCAAAGATTATTTCTGTCTTTTTGCGGTCATGTCATTATTTCATAGTAATTTCCCCCTCCTATGTTTCTTGGTGGGGAGGGACTGCCCAGCACTCAAAATTATGGGCCCAGATTCAGTAGAGGTTTTTAAGATTTAGCAAGATGCAATCTTTATAGTCACAACCTTGCTAAAGCACTTTCTGGAGGTTTCTTTCTTATTTAATCATTTTTCATGGTCAGAAACTTTATTTTCTGTTAAGTAATCTTACTCAGCAATGTTTTCTGTAGCAGCTAATAGCTTCTGGAGTTAATGTATTGAAACCATACAGTGTACCTACTTTTATCATGGTGTTGATATTTAGGTGTTTTAATGATAGTTGTTTAACTTTGTGGGGAAAGAAGACAGTTTTTTCCTCTACTCATCTTAGATTCTTTGGCTGGGGCCCTGAAAATTAGACTAATAACAACAACAAAAATAGTTTATTTATTTGTACAGCACAAATCATGCAAAAGAAACCTCATATGATTAGTAACTCAAAGAGGTGATTATAACTTGGGCTTATAGAGATTTTAACAAAGAATAAGAAATTTGGAGAGATGTGATAGGTGCAAAGAAAAGGGTTTTAGGCTTCTAAAGGGCAGCAAACTTTGCAAAGGTAAATTTATTGGGGGAACTAATGGAATATATGGGTTATTTGTACAGGTCCATGTTGGTCCATGTTCTGTCATCTTTATGGCCAAAAAACTTCCTTGGGAGGGGAGATTTGTGTCTCTTCTCATTCTTAGACCTTTCTTCTTTTATTCTGATAAGGGAAGCTCCAGTAAGGCTTTTTCTTGTATTCATTGATTCGCATTTGCCTCTAGCTCAAAATAATCTTTATACCCAAGTGACATATTCTGGTACCCTTCAACTTCTCCTTAAAACTGAGCTCCTTAAGGGCAGAATTTTCTCTCTTTTCTGTTAGGACAGTACCAAGCAGGCAGCAATTATTCAGTCAAATGTTTGTTGAGTTAATGAACATATCTTATCAAGTACTTTGCCTATCAACTCATATGGGACTCCCCAGGTTCATACTTAATTATTCTACAACAGAGGACTTTCTGGAGAAGTCCTTATGTTGTCAGCAGATAGTTTGGTTAGCTCCTTTTTTGATGGTAGAGATTCATGTTAATTAAATGTAAATCATGGACTGCGTTTACATAAATTCATTTGAAAATTTGATACCTGATCAGTCATTTCCTTTTCAGAAGTGCAGTACAAATGCCAAAGAGTCAAATGCTTACTCTTTCTTACAAAGAAAGTAGTTAATGGTCTTTTAATTTTTGAGTGACAAATGGTTATAGTTACTCTTACCCACAGAATAACTAGTATGTTCCCAGGTTGAGGGAGAAACATTCAAAATCACATTAATTCCTAATAAATGTTTTCAAACATGAAATTAAAGTGTATGAGTCCAGAAACAAACATACTTAAAATTTATAGTCCTGTTTCAATCACTGAATGTTCTTTTTCTACTATGTTCCTGGTTTATATTTTACTTCTACCTGCATGCTTCCTAGTCTTTTCAGTTTTACTGTTTCATAACCTGTATGCCTAAACTATTTCCTAAACCCAGTTTTCTGACAGATTACATGTCCTAATGATAGCAGAGAGGTCCATGGAGTGGGAGTCCAAAAAGGAACCCTGACCCTGAGCTCCAGTGACCAGGTTCTTGTCTTATGTTCAGAGAAAGAATTTAAGGACACGACAAACAGCAAACAGGAAAGTGCAAGTTTTATTAAGGCGACAGTACACACTTTAAGAGAAAAGTGCAAGCGAATTCAGAGAGTTCTCCCTGAGTTGTCTGGATTATGGACTTTCGCTTTTCTTGGGAGCAAGGCCTGAAGATGTGGTACTTGCAGTGCGGGTGATATTATAATGCTGTTATGATTAGCCAAAGCTAAGTAAAGGACAAAGGAAGGATTCTGGAGTATTATCCTGGAAGGGACATCTCTAAGCTAACTATCCTGCCTCACTAGCAATGCAGTTTTAATGATTCCTATGTTTTTGATACTAATAATATATTAAAAATATTGTTAATGCAATATTCGATGTTATCTATAATTCATTATGTTAGAGGTGTTTTTTTGTTTTGTTAATCAGTTTGAAAGGAGATTCTGTTTAGGGCCTATTCTCTTTTACCCTCCATAAGTAGGTAAAGGGCAAAATATCCTATTTACATGCAAGGCAACCCAGAAGTTTGGGAGGGGAGTTGGTAGGAGAAGCAAGTTTCCATCAGCCACTCTTTGGGAAGGGAAAGGCTCTTACTTGATCTCTAACTCAGGAGGACCAGGAGATACTTAGTAACTAGCTGGCTCTACATCCTCTCTAGGACCCCTTCTTTTGGCATTCACATAACTTGAGGTATTCTCTACCATTGATAACAGGGGTAAGAAAGACATTTTGAAACAAAGTTTGAACTTTGGCCTAAGTGTAAAACCAAAGAAAATAAATTATAATTGTTAGCAGCTAAGAAATTTCAAGAAAACAAAACATGAAATGTAATCAAAGTTATTTTGTGTTTCCCTTCTCTACTTTAAAATACTTCCTTTTACATTTGACTTATGCCTGATTGTTTTTGCTTTTTCAAAAGAAATTGAGTTAAAAATTATTATAGCCCTCTCTACATCATTATGAAGTCTTCCTGTTAGTACTAAAGAGAGCCAAGGTACTACATTTGTTGGCAGTTTAATTATAAGAATCTAAGAGAAATGTTCTTTAGATACATGCAGATTAAGTCTATAGAGATAAAATAAATAATACATTCTGCTTCTCTTATCCTTTTTAGTTTATCTCTGAGTTATAAATATAATATATATTAGTTCAGAAATAGATAAACATAAAGAAAATTAAAATCAGCGATAATCACACCATGCAGTGAAAATCCCTGTTGAAATTTTAAATGTTTTTAATAATTTATTTTTCAATATATATGCATTTTTTACAGAATTTGGATCTCTTCTATATCCTGATTTTATTTTTACTTGATATTGGATTATGGCTCTATTCCTATGTTACTAAATATTCTTTGAAATTTTTATTTTTTATAGCATACATCCAGTAAGTGAATTGATATTTATTTATCCAACTCACTATTGTGGAACACGTGGTTTGTTTTCAACTTGTTACTATTGTAATGTTATGGAGAACATCCTTGAATATAAATCTTGATGTACATCTCAGGTTTTTCCTTAAGAAAATTATTAGAAATGGAATTAATTGGTTAAAAATTTTAAGGCTTTTTATATGTATTTTAAATATTTCTCCAGAAAAGTACAGCAGTAGCACATGAAAATTTATTGCATCATACTCTTAACAACACTGGAAGTTACATTAAAATTTTTTGAGTGTTTGTATTTAACGATTATTAGTGAGTTTAAACATTTTTCATGTACTTCTTGAGTGGATGTATAATTTATGAAAATTGTACATAATGTACTTAAATATTTCCATCATAGATCTAAACGAACAAAAATATTACTGAAGCTAAATAGGCAGAAGGAAGAAGAGGACCACAAATTACAACTGCACCTTCAAAGACAGAGAGCCATGAGACTTTCTCGAGAATTACGACTGAGTATGCTCAAAATAGTTCATCCAGGTTGGTGGCAGTATCAGTTTCATTAACTATGAGAATGTTTAGAATATCTTTTAATAAAACAAATTTCCTAGCTACCTGATAATTTCTTATATTGAGACCTTTTCCTTGTTTATCCTTTTTAAGATGAATCATTAAATCTCGAGTAAAAAACAAAGTTACTATTTTTTCTCATTACGGTCTATTAGCTGACGATGAGTAATCTTTCCAATGATTTTTCTTTTCTTTCAGATAAATTAGTGAAAACTCTAAAAATTTATTCTTAAAGATAGTTGTTATTGACATAAAGAATCCCTTGAACTGAAGTAAGGATGTTGGAATATTGTCACAATGACATCAGAATTTTACTCATACCTTGGTACAAACCTTGTGATGCCTTCTTTCCACCTTTGACACACTAAGTCAAAATTAATATTAAAGTGTAAACTGAGAGATGATACTGTTTCAAGGTTCTTCTATTGTTCTTCCCTTCCTAATACTCATTCCCGTTGTTCTTCACTAGCCTCTTATTTCTCTTTTTTTCTTAAATATAGATATTTCCTACGGCTCCATCTTCACCCCATTATTCTCATATTACTCTTTTTAAGGTATCCCATCCATAACTGTAGCTTCAACTGCTAAATGAGTGCTGAGCACTCTGAAATCTCGTCTGCATCCTCACCCTCTCTCCTAAGCTCTAGCCCAGCAGAACTTTCTACAAAATGCAATGTTCTGTATCTGCACTGTCCATTGTTCTGTATCTGCACTGACCTGAATTCTTAAATTTATTTCACTTTAGCCATTTGTGGCTAGTGTCTACTATATTGGACAATATAGCACTATAGCCAGCTGCTTGTTCAGTAGCTTTTCTTAGCTATCCATTAGCATCCCAAAATCTAGTCATTATCTCTCCCCTCTAATTCCCCATCTCAGGTAATTGCACCAATAGTCCATTCAATTTCCCATCTATAATACATCCTACAGTTTTTTCTTTACCTCCACATCCAGCCATCATTGAATCCTATCAGTTTTTCTGTACTATCTCTCAAATACATCCCTTTTTATTATTGCCTTCTACTGCCTTATTCTATCATTTAGCTATTGTGAAGTGTGGGCTATGTGCTGACCAACTCCCAAACAGTAAAAAGAAAGTCATCTATACTATTGATTCTGAATAACCAAATGAGTGACTGAAGAGAGATTTAGAGGCCACAGAGTAGATAACACATACACATGTTTTGCCCCTTCCCTCTGGTGATACTAGTGACTTTCTAACCATGTAAATGTTCTTGCTGTTGGATATTCGACTCTCCTCATTCCCATGACAGAAAACATTATGAGTCTTTTCTCTAAAAAAGCTGCACAATCTGAGAAAGGTTTTGGAGTGCTTTGTTTCTAAAATCTTAGAATCATTGTAAAATAATAAAATTGGGAAAATCAGTGAACAATACTGAAAAAAAAAAAATAAAAGGACTGCAAGATTGTTGTTACTATTATTGTCCTGATTCCAGAATTTGAGAAAGCATGGAGTTGAGTAGGTTGTAATAGTGTCTGTCATCTTTTTAGGTCAGGTGGAAAAACATAATCGGGAACTTGAAGAGAAATCAGCATTGATTATCCAGAAACATTGGAGAGGGTACAGGGAAAGGAAAAATTTTCGCCAACAGAGGCCATCTCTCATGGAGTATAAAGCAGCTGTCACACTTCAGAGAGCAGTGAGTCTGATGTAGTAAAAAGAGTACCGTCTGAGGAGGCAAAAACCTGACTTTGCTATTTACCTACTGTAAAGACTTCACCAAGTCACTTAGCTTTCCTGAGCCTTAGTTTTTTTTTCTCTCTGTAAAATAAGCATCTTCTTACCATTGGTCAAACTAATTTAGACATTCAGTCCTTAGTACTTTCATAGACCCTTGTACACATTACCATACTGCAGTTTTTGTTAATTTTTTTTTCTTACTTGGGCTGTGAGCATCTCAAGGATAAGAAACTAAGTCTTTTTTGTTGTCAGCTCTCAGCATGTGCTTGATATGTGAATGGATGCCTATCCTACTTTTTTCATTCAGTTATTTGAATCAAATGACTTAATTTATGGTAAAGTGTTTTGTAAATTACAAAGTCTTATGCAAGTACAGCATATCATTTGATATTTTTTAATGCATGGATATTGTATTAGGTATAATTAGATCTTATGTTTTTGAATTATAGAATGGTGTTCTTTTTTTGTTTTTTAGAATGGTGTTAATGATAATTTCCTGGGATTTACCTGGAACATAGCTCTGTGTGTGTGTGTGTGTGCCCGCGCGCGCGCGCGTGTGCACGCGTGTTTACATGCATGTGTATGTACGCGCCTTGGAAAAACACAGCACAAGGCTATTTAATGACCAGTTTTTCTAATACCTGGTTGTTCACTTATACATAGTTAACTTTCATATTAGTATTTTAGGTCCCATAGCATTTAGTTTTATAATCCCTTATTGTTGAATGTTAGGTCAATTTCAGTTTTTCACAGTGATAGATTTTGAACAACTTCTTGTTGAATGTTGAACTGTCTGCGATTAACATTTTACCCTGATTTTTAAAAACCATTAAAAAATGAGTAGAATAAGTTCTAGGAAAAAAAGAAGAGATGTTGGTTTTCTCTTTCATCAGGCTTTTCTGGGGATCTCAGGCTATATCTGCATCAAACATTCCTATACCAATCCTGAATTGCACCCACACCTGATATTTACCCTCTGCTAAAAAAGACCATCTAAGGATTAACCCATAGATGTCAGTACTAGAGACACTTCCTATAGAGAAATTCTTGCATTCTTTCTAATACTTTTACCTCATGTCTACCTCCTTTTTAAACTCTTCCATGCCGAAGAATCAACTAGGTCCTTATTAAGTTGTTTCACTACTTTGCCTGATTTAGATAAGCCTAATACTTTGTAAAAGACTCTAAAATGAGATACCCCAGTTTGTCCACCATTCCTTTGAGAGAGAAGCAAGGGTCATTATAGGAAAAAAACTAAGGGCTATGAAGGCAAAGTTGTTTGGGATTTACACTTTCCTTCGGCATAAGAGGAAAATAATTTGTTGCATCTGCCTCATATCTTACCCATCCAAAAAGAGGAATATGGATCTATGTTGAAGTAAGATTAAAAAGGGATGGGTCAAGGTCATTTTTACAGCTCACTACTAAAAATAACAGTGATGTCAAAGCAGAGCAAAACAAGAAAAGGAAAGAAGAGTACTAATTTCAAAGAGGAAAAAGAGAAAGAAAAATGATAGTACAGACAGGGAAGAAAAAGGAAAATAGTAGAGAAAATCAGAACAAGGCAACGATCATTAAAGAACATATTTGCCACACTTCGAAGCATCCATTTCTAAGACATATGCTTAATTGAACTTGCCCACTATGCACATGTAGCTATTGAGTACTTACAAATAACTAGTCCAAACTGAACTGTGTTTTAGGTGTAAAATACCCACAGGATTTTAGTATGGAAAAGAAGTGTAAAATATCAATAATTTTTTATATTGATTTTGTGTCAAAAGGGTAATATTTTACATGTATTGAGTTATAATAGTTTTATATATCTATGTGCAAAATATTACCACTTCTTTTAATTTTTTTAACGTGCCTACTAGAAAATTTAAAATTACCTATGTAACCCATTATATTTCTATTAGTAGTGCAATTGACCTTGGTAAGAAAGAAAAAGAAATAATAATTCATTAGTTTCACAGAACAAAATAGGATTATCATTTCATTGAACTCGTCCCTGAGGAGGAACTGGTTATTAGTGTCCTTCACAGAGAAAGGCTAGAACTGTCGTTTCCCATCTCTTCCTCCCTTACCTTGTGCAAAACCAGAGGCATTCTTTCTTAGGCAGCTAAAAATTAAGGAAATTATGTAAATTTGCTAAGCCTAACTTAGAAAGTTGGAGTTCTCTGTTGTGGTATAGTGTTAGAATTAAATCTCAAGAGTTAGCTGCCTTTTCCCTTTTAATGCTCCAGGATTTTCTTTTCTTGCATTCTCATCTCTTCAGAAGCTAGAAGGAAAGTAATGGTTGCTGATGTCTGGTCTCTAGAGCCAGAATGATGGCTAATTCTGGCCACTTCATTATAGCAGAAAAGTACTGTGGTATTATTACACTTATCTATCACAGACTAACCACAAAAGCACTTAGTGAAACAAATCATTGGCAGTTGAGAAAATAAATAAAAATTGGGAGATAAATACAGTTTCAAAGAGTCCTGAAATGACAAAGAATTAAGAAAAGAGACAGAAAAGTCAAGGTGGCCTTTTTTGATCTAAGGACAGAGATTCTGTTTTGGAACCTTTACTCTGAAGATCCCAGCAGAGCATCATAAGCCTTGGATGGTACTAACAGCAGGAGTTGGAAGAAAAATAGGAGAAGCAAGGAAGAAAAATCAAGAAAAGGGAAGACTAGAAGGAAAGGAGAGGCTCTTTCAACAATTGAAGGCTTAAGTACCATACTAAAAACATGGGGGTATTAGGGAAATTTTATATCCTGGATATGAAGATCTCTAGCTATTTTATTCATCTCAACTGCTGTCAGCCAGACTTATATCCTGCAAGCAATAGTTTGAATGCCTTATCTTTGGGAAATCTGAACAGCCCAAGGGAAAAGTCCTAAGTATACTGACAATGAGGTACCCCAATGAAGCCACCCAGTTCAGTAGCCCTATATTTAAGTTCAGAGTAGATAAACCCTACCCACCTACCTGCTAGGAATTTCTAAACAGCTTTTAATATCCACTCAAATAATGAGCTAAAAGTATCACAGGACATCTGAAGAATGATAAGGCTGCAACAGCAAAACTACTTGGTAGAAATAGAGATATTTAAGGAAAACCTTTTAAAAATCTGTTATTTTCTCAGAGAGCTAAGAGAAAATAATACATGAAACAAAGCTAAAATGCTTACAAGAGAGAACAAATAGAATAAAATTTGACAGAAGAAATGAAAGACATAATAAAAGGGCTAGGAAAAATGGTTTGGGAAATCTAGAAAGCAGGGCAAAAGGAAAAGATAACCAGTCCATGAGGTCAAACATCCAAACACTTGAAAAAAAGAACAAAAAACCTGAGAAGAGGAAATAAAGTATTTCAAGATTTCCCAGAACTGAATGTCATATGTTTTAGATTAAAAGGACTAACTAGGACCAATATAGTGACAGAAACACACCCTCATTTATGTCACATTACTGAGCAATACACTGGGGACAAAAGTACTTCTCAATAGCATCATTGGAAGCCAAAAGATAATGGAGCAAGGCTTTCACGTGCTTGAGCGAAAACGATTTCCAAATAGAATTCTACACCCAACCAAACCATCAGTTAGAGGTAGACATAGACAAAAGACATTTGTTTACATCACAAAGTCTATACAACAATAACCCAAGAAAGAAGACAATATAGAATCTAGGAGACACAAAGGATGAAAAAGAGTCACCAAGATGATGGTAAATGAGATTTTAGGATGATAGCTATGTACCAGTCATAGCAATCAATTCAGATTGGAGCAGGTTAGAAAGCTTTGGAATTGTGTCCAACAAAATGAATTTGATAGAATGCCTGATGTGTTTTAATGTGTTGATAACTAGGGCAGAGTTTGTGATATATATAGTCAGTGGTAAGTACATAGAAAACAATACAGGTAAAACAATATTATTAATTCCAATGAAAATTTAAAATGTGCAAGAAAGAAAAAGTAATTGTCATATATGGTTCAAAACTGAATAGCCTTTAGTCATAATTATGTAAACATGAACAATTGATTTAAATTAAATGATATATTTGCTGTTTGGAGATATGGAAAGTATGTAGGAGTGCAAGCAGTGAAAGAGAGCTAAATCCTTATCTTCCATTCAAGAAAGTTAATGGATAATACCTGTATCTTTAAAAAATCACAAAAAAGTGGATGAAGATAAAAACAAAAGAAAAACCTGAAAGGCTTAAAGTTTTCTTTGAGAGGAGAGGACAGGATAAGTAGGCAGATGACTGTAGCTTTTTTGTTGTTAACAATTCTTGTAGAACTGACACTTAAACAATACAGTTACATCAATAAAACTTTACTGAAAAGCATCAAGCAGTAAAATATTTTAGGTTTTGCAGGCCATGCACTCTATTGCAATTATTCAACTCTACAATTGTAGCACAATGGAAACTGTAGACAATATGTAGACAATATGACTGTTTCAGTAAAATGTTATTTGTAGATACTGAATTTTAATTTCATGTGATTTTCATGTCACAAAATACTTTCTTTTTGAACTTTGAACCATATAAAATGTGGGGGAAGCTAAGCTGGGTCAAGCCTGGTTAGTACTTAGATAGGAGACCACCTAGGAAGACCAGATGCTGTAGGTGTAAAAAATAAAAAAAATAAGAGATTGTAAGCTTACAAGGTCCTTGCAATCTGTGAAGTGAACCAAGGGTTGCCTCACCTTAAAAAAAAATGTAAAGAAACATTCTTAACTCTTAAGCCATTCAAAAACAGGCAGTGAGCTGGGCCCATAATTTGCCAACCCTTGGCTTAAACAATGAGAACATGTAACTGATGAAATTAAAAACTACAAAGAAGGGAGAAGAGTGCAAAAAAAAAAAATTGGACAGAATAATTTCAAATTTGTTTCGAAATCTTGTCTGTTAAAAGATATCCTGTTTCACCTGGCATCCATTCTGAACAACATGAGGGAAAACGTTCATTTACTAAGCTTTTTCTTATATACTATCTCTTAGATCTCTACAATTCTATAAGCCAAGGAGAATTAAGGAGGGTCCCTGTCTTCTGTAGACATAGACCCTGTCCTATAGAGAAAAGTGATTTTCCCAAAAGGGCCTACAATTGATGCTTACTTCTTATTTTCTCTTTTTTATTGCTTACTGTACAAATATGTGAACATATTCTTGTAAAATATTAAATTTTACAGAAGAATATAATTAAAATGTCATTGCCCTTCCTTACCTCTGTTACAATTCTCTCTCCATACACACTCAAGAGTTAACAGCTTTTACCATATGTTGTTGTAGGAAGAAAATAGTTACTATTAGGGAAGAACATTCACACACACAACCTTTTTTTCAGACTCTTAAATTCCTAGCAAAGTGCCGTAAGAAAAAAAAACTATTTGCTCCTTGGCAAGGAATCAGAGAACTCACTGATGCACGTAGAATTGAGCTGAAACAACAAGTGGATGACTATGTCAGAAGACATTCGGTATGTAGCTTTCTATGCTGTGAAATATTACACTATTTCAGTGCATGATAATCACAGACAAAGCATTGTCTCATATATGTACATATGTTGATGATAAGATAATGTAATTGCTTTACCATAGAGTTAATGGATTTGGAGTCTTCTCATAATTCCATGGCCCTAGAGGTGTAGTCTAGTAAAGGATACTTTGTTTCAAGTCAGTTATTTTCCATACTGTATCAGCAAGACTGTCCTCACATCCTCATCAACATTTGTTATTTTTATGTCCTAATGGGTGGAGCAGTATTATGATTTGGATTTGCATTTCCCTAATGATTAGTGATTCTGAGCATCTTTTTATGTGTTTATTGGTCATTTGTGTATCTTTATCAAAGAAATGTCTGTTCAGGTCCTTTGACCATTTTTTAATCAAGATTTTTTGTTGTTGAGTTTTAGTTGTCTGTGTATTTTGGATATTAATCTCTTATCAGATACATTATTTGCAAATAATTTCTTCCATTCTGTGGGCTTCCATTTTACCCCGCTGATAGTTTCCTTTGATGCACAAAAGTTTTTAATTTTGATGAAATCTAGTTTGTCTATTTTTTCTTTTGTTGCCTGTGCATTCACTATCATATGTAAGAAATCATTGCCAAATCCAATGTTGTGAAGTTTCCCCTTTATCTTTTCTTCTAAGAGCTTTACAGTTTTAGTTGTTATGTTTAAATCTTTAATGTCCATTTTTTTAATGCACTATATTTGATTCTAATGCACACTCTTGTTTAAAAAAGAAGTACTGCTTTAGCCATACTCTAGTGTAGCTGTTTAAAATTCCGTGGCTGAAAAGTAAGGTGTTAGCTAAAACAGGACTGCATCTCAGATCCAGGAACTGGAATATTTTAGAAAGCTATGGTGTCAGAAGCTTCAGAGTTAATATTATTTCATTTTTCTCTAAACTAATTAGCTAAGTTCCCCATAAGTAGCTGACTAGCCCATAGGACACAGTTCTTTGACTGATTTTGTTCATTGTTCTATGAAATAGAAACATTGTAATATTATGGCTTAGATAAGTTTGGGAGTGGGGATAAATAAGATAGTCTTTTCAAGTGGGGTCCAGAACAAAAGAGTTGGCTCTGTTGTTGTTCTTCCAGGCCATTGTCTTTTATAGTTTTCACTATGATTTTTCAGTCTTATCTCTTTTCCCAAAATACCACACTGTGAGGAAGTGAGGTATGGGATCATACCAAAAGGAAACTTCCCCACTTGCATTTTCATCTAAAGCAGCTTTCAAGAGGCTATGTAATGCTTATATAAGAGTACAAGATAGACATCAACCATAACATTCAACTAATAAGTTGAGAGATGGTTAAGCATTCTAGAACTTTTGCTAAGTGGGAAAAACATACTTTTATATATATACTCTCCTTGTGACAATTTTTCTGTTCTCTGTTCCCAGTGCTCTCAGATGTCAGATGTGGCCAGTAAGGAACTTCATTCCCAAGCTCAAGAACGACTACAACACTACTTCATGGGCAGGGCCCTTGAAGACAGAGCCCAGCATCACAGGGAGGCTCTGGTGGCTCAGATCAGTACCAACATTGAACAGTTAATGAGTATGTACTAATCCCTTTTTTTTTTTCTTAAGAGGAACAACCTATACAACATTCTGTGACATCAGTTTTTAGAAAAACAACATTTAGTGGTCTATTAGCCCATCTCTCATCCTCAGAAATATCTAGATCATGCCAGCACACAGTTTTAAATGATGCAGATCCCATAGCCTCCTTTTTAATTAACTACTACCTCTAGCCTTGCTATCATTCATATGTATCAACTCAGACAAGTTATTAACTTTAAAGATGCCAAGCTCTACTAGTCAGTCTTATGTGTAGTCTCAAAAGCTGTTGATTGTATTTTAGAAGTAGATGATGACAGTAGTTGCAGTGCCATTTTGTAATTTTTAATGAAGTGCTTTACAAAAAGAAATTCACAAAGGAGTTCATCTGGTGCATTTAATGAGAGATACCATCCAAGAAGTCACAGTGTTTCAGTCAGCCTCTGAAACACTTATAAGTATATGTGGAGCAGAGAAGGCTAGAGTCATCTATTTAATGCCATTACTTAGAGCTTTTGTATTTTTGAATGGATAGGTGGCTGTAACTGAGCCTCACCTATAGGATGAGTTCTGCTATTATTTTAAAGGCTCCTGTTTTTCAAATAAACCATCTTTAAAAACAATCTTTTAAAAATTTTTTTTAAACAGAATGGGAGGGTGGGCAGTTACTACAAGCCACAGCTACAACTTGTGAATAGTCACATGCCATCTACATCTTGCAGTGATAATAGATTCAGAGTTGGAACCTTGTCCCTGTCTGTTGGCTGCAGTTACAACTCTAGTTTCCAAGTTCCTACTTGTTTGTACAGAACTCTTACACTCACCTGTTTATTTTCTGTTTTCTACAGAGGCACCAAGTCTGAAGGAAGCAGAAGAAAAGGAACCTGAGCTCTTCTTAAGTAGATCCAGACCTGTGGCGGCCAAGGCTAAACAGGCCCATCTCACCACTCTGAAGCATATACAAGCACCCTGGTGGAAGAAGCTTGGGGAAGAAGCAGGAGATGAGATTGATGTCCCAAAGGATGAGCTTAGTGTAGAATTAGGAACTTTATTCATAGGCGGAACTAAACCCCCTTAAAGAATTACCCTAAGAAATGACATAAATTCTATATTTCAGGAGATTGTTATTGATTCTGTCTCTGTCATGCTAGTAGACTAGAGCTATCCTAAGTCATGGTTTTCCAGAAATTCCTCTCTAAACAAGACTTGCAGGCAGTAAGCAGAATTATCTTCTACCTCTGTCTCACTTTTCTTTTTCTTTTTTTTTCCACACCTTCATCCCTGGCCATATACATAAATTGATGTGGCTTTTATTGGGGAACTAAACTCAGCATGGCATTCTACCACTTATATTAGATGTGATATTTTTTGTTTCTGCCGTTTTCCAACTAAAGATGTTTTTTAAATAAATATTTTCAATTGTTCTAAAAAACTCGTCAAAATTACTTTTTTTACATTTAGTATCAGAATCCGTATTTTTCTATTAATAGGAGTAAGCCCTTGGCCTTTATTAAGGTTAGGAAAAGAAATAGTCAACTGAAAAACATTTGACTATTTTCTACAAAACAGTGTTTGAACTTAAATTTCTATCTTGTTATTTCTATAAGGAATACATTTAAAAATCCTAGGATTCAATGCAAGAAGAATTTCTCCAGGTAAAATTGCATTTTTCTATGAGAACTGTATAACCTACTATTTTCCTTTATGTCTCCACTAAGAATCTCAATAGCTGAACATAATGTTTAATTTGTTATGATTCTAGGGACCTATACGTTTATTTGGTTCCAAGCTAGTCAAATTCTAATGTAATTTTTATTCATAATGGGAAGAGAAATATATAAAATTCATCTGTAAGAATAAGCAGATAAGAGTTCTGACTTCACTTAGTATGTGAGGCTACATGAGAATCTTATTCCCACCTTAAAAAATACCAGGTAATCTACAAAAATAATATTTCTTGAGTCTATCAGCTATTTGAAGCCTCAGGACTCAGTATCTGTGAACTATAAACTATTTCATCTTTAGTAGAGCATAGGATGCAAAAGTGGCTGGATAAGAAGTCAACTAAAATTTTAAATTCTTAAAGGCCATGTGTGGGGTAGCTTGTCAGTTTAGAATATCTAGGAGCCTTGGACAGAAGAATGTAGACCTCTACCAAATAAAGTTTGGGAGCCAGGCAGGAAGCCTGAGGAGATGCCCTTAGTGGTAAAGGCAAACATGAAAAGATAGGCTGCTGCTGGTGACATGCTCAAAGTACTACCCACTTTCCCAAACCCTTTAAAATCTGCTAGAGCACTGGCAGCAAGCCCTCTTACCTTCCTAGGCTCACACAAAATTCCATTGCATGTAAGGAAGGAAAAGCAATAAAATCTGTGCCGGGGACATGATAGGCATCACTATTCCCAGAAACAAGTAGAAACTCAGCACTGCCAAAGGAGTTTAGAAACTCTTCCACTCCTTCGAGTCCAGAAATCTTACGTCAATAAAAAGCAGAGGTCTGCTAATAACAAGGAGACTTTTCTGCTGAAGAGCAACCACAGTATGAGTCAGTTTGTCTGCCATGGTTTAGAAGGGGAGGAACCCTGAGAAAGCACTACCCAACCCCAGGAAGAAGAGACCTGGTTTAAAATTTAGGCTGGATCATGACAACAGGCTACCCATGTTATGACTAACAAAGTCATAACATGGGTAGCCTAGACAACTTTGTTAGTCATAACATGGGTAGCCTGTTGTCTAGCAATAGATTACCTCTGGGGTAGAGAAAGAGTGCATGGAAAGAGATCCCTAAATAGCAAAAGCATACAGGGATGGCTAAAAGTGGAGGGTGGGGCAGGAACACAGAAAAGCTTTCCAGACCCTACTCAAAGCACAAGGTTTAACAGCGACTAAAAAAATAAACTTGAAGCCTATGATGCATTGAAGATAAAAACCAAACCCAGCTAAACTAACTCAATTCCCCTACAATACTGAAATAGTTCTTTTTTAATTTCTAATTTAATGCTGTCATACTTTCTGACTTATAATGCTGTTATAGTTGCTATATTAAAACAAAAACCTGCATTACTCAGATAAGAGTGAAATCTAGACATGAAAAAAAAGTGACTATCAATAGTTAATTATTTGTCACAATTTAATTTTATTGGATGACTTGCTCACATTAGCTCATTTTCTATAGCGAATAAAGTGCATTTACATGAACTTTATAATACAAAGAAGAGAAACTATCATTTTTACAAATCTATAGAGTGCCTAAAAATAGAAATTAAAAATTCTGTAGTTAATAAAAATTCTGTAGAAAAGCCACTCTGCATCATGTATTTTATTTTGGGAATATGCATTTCCGTTTAGGTCAATTTCAAATTATGGCAAGAGAGTCTTAATGCATGATTGCTAAGCTGAATTTTTTTATCGCAGAAAATTCTTCCTTATATCTTATATTCCATGATTAAAAATTCCCACCTTTTTCCACATGATCTTATTAGAAATGTTTTCTTTTTTTCAACCACCACCAATCAGAGACACAAAATAAGTGCATTATAAGTTATCTGGCAGATTTTCTAGTGGTGAATAAAATCTTATTACAGTAAAAATTGTGCTGATAAGATTCAAAGTAAAGTTGCTAAACAGTTCAAGAAGGAACTCTCATGATATCCAATGACAAGAGAGGAAGAAAATTCAATTTGGTTCTTGGAAACTACATTAGAATTCATTTCTGCCACATGAGATTATTGAAATTGGTAAGCCTGCTACCTTTAAGTATATTACTATTTTTGTTATGAAAGACCATGCTACAAATTTTTCTATCATATGCATTTAAGACTGGCTGGGAGATCAATGCAATATTTGCCTCTGTGACCACAGAAGACTGATCGCTTCATGGCTGTAACTGCTATTTGAAGCTGAACCTGCTATTTTGCCAGGTACAATCCCAAACCGCATTTTCCCATTATATAGAATGGTCTTAGAACACCTCTCTTGCTAAAGAATTCCATGAAGGTTATAAGTAAAAACAGTAAGTAGTATAACTTTAATTCAACCCCTGTAGTCAAACTTGATTCCTGTGAAACAATGTTTATACCCCAAAATTTTCCAATGAAAAATTCTTCATACTTCATAATTTTTTATTTTTTCATAAACTTTAGGGTCCACCTCCACTTGATAAATTTGTTCAGACTGAAGATACTGGTCATGCTTCCTTTCACCAGCAGAGTTTCTGGTATCTAAGGTTTGGTTGCCCTGCTAAAATTTCAACTGTATATTCTATAGGCGGGTTCTCCAGTGTTTAATAAAGTAGGGAGTTCTGACCGAATTTTTTTTCACATTCATGATAGGTAAAGGGCTTCTCTCCAGTGCGAATTTTTTGGTATGTGTGGAGATTTGAAGCTTGACCAAAGCTTTTCCCTTTCATGAGCATTTATGTGGTTTTATTCCTTGGTTCATTGTTAAGTGTTTAAGATCTGAACTCCACCTAAACCTCTTGTTCACACTGTGGGCATTTATAGTTTCTCTTCAGTGTGAATTCTTTGGTACTTAATAAGGTCAGAGCTAACTCTGAAGCTTTTCCCTAATTTTTGGTATTTAAAAATCTCCTTTACATTCTTTCTTGTAATGATCCATAAATTTTAGCAGCTCTTGTCTCCAGGATAAAGTTTTTCTCTTCACTTGAAAATGTTGGTGCTATTTTCTCCACCCTGTGCATATCACTGTAATTTTCTTTGCTTGTTTTTTCTTTCTTTCCCCCTGGGAAACATTCACTCTGGCCATTTTTTGTTAACAATGCTTGTATCTCTAAGTTAGAAAGGCATGTTAGGCTGATGATTTTTGGTGTCATGTTTGTGTGTTTACCCCATAGGCAGCTCTTTGGGACTGTACTTGAACTCCATAGATCCTTGAACCAATGGCTCTTCCCCTTGCTCTAGACAGATTACTTTAGGTTTAAGGAACACAAATATGGCTAGAGAGATGACAGTCTCATAGTTTTCCTGCATCACCTCATTTTAGAGGGCCTTCTAATTGGGATCCTATAATTCCCATTTTTCCTAGGAAAAATACATGGCCACTTCTTCAAATGTCAATAAGCTCTGGGACTCAGGCAATGAGCTCAGGTGCCAATGGCCAGTCTTTGGTGTTTGTCTGCTCAGGAAAAGCTAGGATGTGCTGAGCAGGTATAGCTCTCTCACACACAGGCTCAGTTTATGAATATTTCTACTCAGCTATTCTTATAGGCCCTGGTATGTATTCTTCATCCTGTGACCTGCCCACTGGCTGGGACTCTGGTGGTTTCAGGTTGACGCCTGAGGCCTCTGCTGTTTCTCTGAAGAGCACTGTCTCCTTTCCCAGTTCATGGACTGCAGTTGTCATCACTCTGCTCTGAAACAGTATGCTCCTGTGTTTGTACACCTGACCAGCACCACCTTTGAAAAACTCTGGTCTGAAACAAAAAAGGATCTTTCTTCTTCCTGAGGCACTTGGACAGCTGTGTTTCACAAAGGATGCTCCTTCTTCCTTGGGCTCAACTGCAAGACAGTCTGTCTGCTGCTTAAGGAGCACAACTCTATGCCCTGTGACTCTCAGACTGGGACCCAGTAGATTTAGGTGCAGGTGCAGGACCACCACAGGCCCACCAGCCCCTCTAGCCTGCATGGGCTAGGCTGAACTTTAATAATTAAATTTTGAGGGCTTTTGTAAAAATGTTTATTGAGGTATAACCAATAATTTGTATATATTCTAAGTGTATAATGTGATAATTTGATATATGTATACATTGTGAAATGATTACCACAATCAAGTTAATTAACGCATCTATCACCTCATATAGGTTTTTTTGTGTGTGGGGTGAGAATGCTTAGGATCTACTCTTAGCTTATTTTAAGTATATAGTACGATATTATTAACTGTAGTCACCATGTTGTACATTATATCCCCAGAACCCATTCATCATATAACTGGAAGTTTGTACCCTTTGACCAACATCTCCCCACTCCCCCCACCTCCCAGCCCCATTCTACTCTGTTTCTATAAATCTGACTTTTTCTTTCTATTTTTTTTCTTAGATTCCACATATGAGTGAGATCATATAGTGTTTTTCTCTGGCTTATTTCACTTAGCGTATTGTCCTCTAGGTTCATCCGTGTTGTTAAGAATGGAAGAATTTTCTTCTTTCTTGTAGCTAAATATTTTATTATATATTTCATTTCCTTCAGCTATATACCCAGAAGGGAGAATACTAGATTGTATGGTAGTTCTATTTTAAATTTTTTGAGGAACCTCCATATTGTTTTCTGTAATTACTGTACAATTTACATTCCTACCGACTGTGTACAAGTATTTCTTTTTCTTCACATCTTTGCAACACTTGTTATCTCTTGCCTTTTTAATAAAAGCTTAAGAACTATTTAGCTAAGATGATCATTTCACCATTAGTGCTTAACAGTTGGTCCCTTACCTAGTCTAGTTGAGAATGTAAGGATATGCTGTTCTTGGACCCTTTATCAAGTCATCCCACTTGACTCTTCTCAAGAACCTAATGATATTACTGCTCCTCCTAAATAATAGTTAAAATTTATTGTGTGATGTATGCCCCTCTCTGCAAAGTATTTCATGGTCATTATTTCATTTAATCCTCATAACAACACTACTAGATAGGAACACATAATTTCTATTTTACAGATGTGAAAACTGAAGATGAGAGAAATTGACTAACTTGCCAAATTTTATTATTATTATTTTTTTTAATGCCTACAGCACCTGGTCTTCCTAGGTGGTCTCCTATCCAAGTACTAACCAGGCCCGACCCTGCTTAGCTTCCGAGATCAGACATCAGGCTTGTTCAGGGTGGCATGGCCATAGACCATGGACCATGATTCCACTGGGGTGTGAACCCAGGACCATTCTGCTTGTAAAGCAGAGGTGCTAACTGCTACACTGTGGAACCATATCCACAATGGAAGTTTTAAGAGTGATCTCTTCTTCAGTTGTAGAGTATCAGGTCTAAGCTTCTATAGCTCTCTTGCTCTCTCATGTGCTAAGCTTCTTGCTTAATCCTGCCCAAATTTAGGGAAACTGCTGTTGCTTGAGGATGCCCAGCAAGAACTGACAGACAGGCATTAGGGCCAAAATATCAAAGTAGGAGCAGAAACTAGCAAGCTTCTGCATCCTTTAGGCATCTCTGATACCTCTGAGAAGCCTGGAACCAGCCAGGAATGAGCTGGACATCTGCTCATTCCACACTTACAGCCCTCCTAAAACCCAACCTGTCACCCTCTTTCTCTATCCCAAAGCTTATCCAGCAGGAGGTACGGGACTCCCACAGACAACAGGGCCACAAATCTCAATCTCTTCCATCCTTAAAGGCACACTATATAAAGAGGCCTGTGGAAACCAGGAGCCTGGAGGTAGGCAGGATATTTACACATCAAGGGCTGTTTTACTTACCAAGTGTTAAGGAGTATAAGAGGATGAAACAAAAGTCACCGAGCTTGGTTTTAGTTTTCCTAAAGCCAGCCTAGCCTCTCCATGGGTCTAGTGCCTAATCAGGAGTGCTAACATCCCCAGGAGAAAAGATGTCCTGGTTCCTGGAGGAAGCCTCCTCTGACATGTTTTCAGGAGTCGATTGGTATGAAGGATAACTACCATGACATGGACACAAATGGTCTGAAATGTATCTCCATGTCATATTGGCCTTCTAGGGACACCAGAACAGAGCCAAAACAACTACCAGAGCAGCAGTCCCTCTGTCTTCAGCATAAGTGGGACACAAATTCTTAACTGCTCCAAGTGTATTCTACACGCAGGCCCTAGTCAAGAAATGGGTACCAAAATATGGACAGGTATCTCTGTATTTCAAGAGGAAACACTCATGACTCACTATTTATAAGGGCTAGGGATTTCAGAGGAATGATCTTTTCTTAGGCTTTGAGTATGGAGTATTTGATACACTCTGGATTCTTCTAGTTTTGCTAATGTAGGGAATATAACCAATAAGGAAGTATCCAGAGCTCTATGGGGCAGGTATATATTGTCATACAAAATCCAAATCTCATATTTAGACTTTTATTCACTCCCATGAAACTCCAATTAATGAGGATTTTATTTTATGAGTATCTTTAAATATAACTCTGAGAGACAAGCTATGTAAGAGGTCTACACATCATCAGGTGGCAGTTTCAGCTGTTGATCTAGTCAGCTGGGTGCCTCAGCCCTAAACAGCTGCTGTTCATATTCAGTAACATTCTCTTGCTTACTGATCTCAGCTAGAAGCTCTTGAAAACCTGCAGAATACCTGCTCAATACATTCCAAGTTTTAAGGAGTACAAGAGGATGAAACAAATCATCAGGCCTGGTCTGTTTTTATGAAATTGCAGTCCCTTGCACACACTACACCCCTTCTCTGCTTATTTTCTTTCCTAAGCATTTTGCCATTTACTACATTATCTTTATTTTTCTCTCTCCTCATTAAATTATTAATTCCAAAAAAGGCAGGCTTTTTTTTTTTTTTGCCTCTAGTGATCTCAGCTATATTTCTAGGTCCAAGTTCAGGGAACTACAATTTTAGATGGGTAACCAGCAAAGGCTTTACTGAGCTGATGCTTAGACTTCCAAGCAGTGGTCTTTAGCCTTTTTGGCACCAGGGATGGGACCTCCTGAGAATTTAATGCCTGATGATCTGAGGTGGAGCTGAGGCAGTGATGCAAACCCTAGGGAGAAGCTGCAAATACAGATGAAGCTTTGATGGCTGGTCCACTGCTCACCTCCTGCTGTGCAGCAGGGTTCCTCATAGCCCACATCTGTATCTATACTGATCCTCCACACTCAGAGGAAGTGTGTGTGTGTGTGTGTGTGGGGGGGGGGTGTTGGGGACCCCTGCATCAAAGGGTTATGTAAGCATTAAGGTTGAGGATGCATATAGTTGTGCTGGCTGGAAGATTCCCGCTTAAAATTTATTACTTCCTAGAGATTACTATTTAGCTATCGCCATGAGAACATAGGCTGTTAATTATGGGAACATAAATATTCTACTAACAGGCTCTCTGCTTCTGTACCCCCATTTGCACACCCAACCTGTGTGCTGACAGGTAATGGATGAGAAACAACAGATTTTTGTGCTAAGACAGAATGAGGAATGGGATTTAGGTCTTAAAAACCCTGTATCTCTACATTTCGCGGCTGTTTAATTTGGGGTCTGTGTACCCCTGGCAGACCCAGCTGGCTGAATAAAGAGCGTGTTTCCTATAACTCACTCTTTTCTGGTGGTTTGTGTGTGTCTTTTGGGGACTGGCGGTTACAACATAGTGAGCTGGCTAGGTAAGTGCCTGACACACAGTAAGACTCAAATTCAAACAAATACTCTTATTGTCAATTGAATGCCCCAAATTAGAGGAGCTGGCTACTTTCTCCTCTTCTTTAGAAGCATAAGGAGGGCATGCATTATTTGGGTGACTGTTACTGGAGCTCCTCATTGACTCGCATTCTAGTACCAGGGTTCTCAAATCTCACCTTTTGCTTAAGGCCCAGCTCAAGCGCAACTTCCTAAGAGGCACTTTCCTAGTATTCACTATTTTCTGTCTCACTCGTATCCTTAGAGACATCTCTAATCCAGTCGAGTTCCATTACTAAGTCGCTCTATTTGTCTTTGGGCAAGTCATTTTAATCGGGTTCTCATTTTTCATCAGTAAAATTAAAAGGTTATATTAGACGACTCTAATATTTTATGACTTTAAGAGCCAAGTCCAAATCTGTACTCTCTTCTCACAGCTCATTCAACAATCCTGTCAGCTAGGGTACGCATTACGGTGGCTCAGCAAAAGCCGTCGTCTCCATCAGTCATGACCAACGCAGCGTTGGAATTGGAGGAAATCCGCAAGAGCCACCTCACACTGGAAACACCTGACCCTTCCCAGAACTCCCATCCTCCTGACACTTCCGGTTCTTCCTGAGATCTTCTTCCGGAAAACTACTCGCGTCGCACTCCGCCCCTCCTCCACTCTTTAGAGTCCATTGGCTGTTTCTTTGCGGAAGCGGAGCATTTCCTGACGTTGATTGGTTTCCGTCGTTGTTAATGGGTTAGTTACAAACAAGGCGTGCCTGGTCTCCCTGGTAACAGTCTGTTGAGAGCCCTGATTGGTCCATGTCATAATCCCACCTTGCGTCCCAACTGCGAGTGGTTGAGTTCCTTGGCCCGGCGCGGCAGTGGTTGGTGTCGCGTTCGGGATTCCAGAGCTGACGTGGCTTAAATTTGGGAGGGGGCAACTGGAGCCTGTGGCGGTAGCCTCTTCCAGGTGAGTGGGGGACGATCCCCAACTCCTCTCCTCCCTGAGTGTCTTAACGGTCACCCCTGCCACAGGGCCCCGGGAGCTGCCGAAGCAGCCACAATCCGGTCCCCTCTTCGCCCCGCCTCTCCCTGATTCACTCCGGGATCCGGCCCTTCACGGGTCTCCCTTCACCTACCAGGCCTAGTTCTAGTCGCCCACACACCTGCCAGCCCCACCGGAGGGTTTCGGAGTTGCTCTGCGCGGCCTCAGGGCACATATGCGCGGTCTCCCTCCTCCCCAGGACTTTGCTCCTCCCGGAACAACAGAGAAAAGCGCTTGGGTCAGTCCTGCCCGCCCGGCCTTTTTCCCTGAGCAGCCTGCTTGGGCCGGCCTGGGTACGCAGCAGCTGAAGTCGGAGAAAACCTGTCCGGCCCCTGCGCTCAGGCAGTAAACTTAGTATCCGGAAGGGGAGGCGGAACCCAAACAAAACAAAAGTCTTAAGGGCGGAGAACACAGAAACATTAGAGCTATTAACGCAAACTAGGGCCTGTCGAAAGATTCTGCTAAGGAATTGCTGGAATAATTCAGAGAGAAGACTGATCCTTGCAATCTCATCAATACTAAAATTCCAGGAATCAGAGGTTGGCAGGCTGTTAGAGGAAGGGGACCTTGTAAAGAGAGTTCTGAAGGAAAAACTTGATTTGGTGGTGTGGAGGGTGTTTATTATACACAACGCGAGTGGTGTGTAGGAGTGTAAAGGGGAGGATGTGCCCTTTGACAAATGAATATATCTGTCTGACTTATTTAAAGAGTTCCAAGTGGTCTGTGGGGAGAGGACAACTTAAGAATGGGACAGATATATTTAAAAATTACTGGATAAGTATATTCATTTATGGAAGTAGCTTGAAGCTTTCTGAGCTTTTATAGCATCGAGGTGACAGTAAAGAACTCTCTACGGAGAGGCTGAAGGCCTTTCCTGAAGCATGAAGTAATTAAAGTTGGATGATGTCAGATTATGAATGGACAAAACCAAGAAATGATCTTTTGGAAAATGGCGGGATTTAGTCAGAGAAAAGTTGAAGAGAATTCAAAAATTGCAGGCATTGTACAGTTTCACAGTATTTACTTTTCATCCCTTGACCATGAAATGATCATTAAATGCTTTTCTTTTCACCACGTTAGGTTTGACTACATCAGTAGTTTCCAAACATTTTTAATTTCACTCACTATCAGTAAAACATTTTGAATAAGCAGCCTCCAAATATTTATGTTTAATTATATGTCATGTATAAATGAAACTAAATATATTACTTATAAAATATGCAAAAGCATATTTTCCAAAGGATGAGAATCCTTGCACACTCCCTGAGATTCCTCCAATCCAATTTGGTGTCCATTTAAAGATATTTCCTTATTTTTCAAGAAGGCTGCTTTCATCTCTGATGACTTCCAGGCTGAGGGGACCTCTCTCCCTTAAAAAAATTTTTTTGAGGACCTCCATTCTTCTGGGATGCAGCGTCTCCTAAAAATAATCATCTATAGGAGATGATTCTTTTCTCTTGCTTGACTCTTAAAGACCTCCTCTCTTTTCCGTCCTTTGCATTAATGGATTAAATAAAGGGATGTTGATTTTACTCTTGCTTATTAAAAAAATAGATCATTCATAAATAAACTTCTCTAGATTAACTACTGTTAGGAATAAATTATTTGAAATATCTCCACTGATCATTACATACCAGTTTATTGTGAGGAACCACTATATAAGTGGAGCTTAGGCTCTATAATGCTCTATTTTTAATTAAGCTATTTAAAAATCAGTATGTGCTTTTGGTAAAATGAAATTTAATACAAAAGGATATAATATGAAAACAAAAATCTCTATTGACCCTGTTCCCCATTCTCCACCTTCCAGAAGTAAGCACTGTAAACTCTTAATTAAACTTTTGATCATATTCAAGCACATATATATATTTCCACTCCTTTTCCTCTCTTAGTAAGTGGAATCATAAAATACATGCTATTTATTGTGTGCCTTTCTTTTGTCACTTAATACTATATTTAGGTATTTTCCTACCTCATTAAAAAAAAACTATGCAGCATTGCCTTATAGAAATATCAAAATGTGTTCAGCCTATCCTCTATTGGTGGGCATTTAGATTGTTTCCAGTTATTAGCCATTTCAAACACTGCTATAGTGAACATCTGTGTACATATATCCTTGTGCCTTTGTGTGAGTCTATCTATGGTATAAACAATATGAGATTCTTTAGGGCCATACTCTTCTGAATCATTTCATTTTAGTCTATGTAGTCCTCAAAAGAAGTGGTTATGGAACTCTAAGAATATATATGAGTGCCCTTATGCCTCCAGCCTTATTTTCAGCCCCAGTGACAAATGTTGGGTGATCAGGTTACTCAGAAAATAGATTGTCTTTTGTATATCTCTACCAGTCAAAAGCTTTGTTGAGCTCTGTGACTGGGAAAATTATTTAACCTTGCTTTCTCTTAGTTTACTTACCTTAAAATGGGATATTGATAGTACCTCCTCCTTGGGGTTTTAATAGTAAAATGAGTGAAATAATGAAGGTACATAAATTATATGGAGTATAAAGCAGTTGGAGCAGTACTTAGTGCATAGTACTGTATGTATAAATTATAGCTACCATTTACTTCTAAATTTATTTAATAAAAATAGTATTTTTGTGTTATGAGAAATAGTTTTCATTTTTTAATTGTAAAGTTGCAATATTGGATATGCATTTTCAGCTGTATAGCACCACGTCCCATCAGACTGAGAATCACTTTGAGAATTAAGGAATTAAGGAAAACTCAGGCTCCACTAAATATGCATTAAATAACTTTGAGGAAGGACCTGGAAGTCTCACCATTTTCTGTGCTGTTGTTTCTGTGGGAAAATATGATTTTAATTCTAAAGCAAATGGTTGTACACATAGGCATGCATTCACTATCTTCAGTTATTTTCTTGACTTCCTATGCATTTTGTACTAAGTTCTCTGTGGTCAGGAACATGCCTTATATTTCTTTTTACATTTTGTGGCTTTTGACATTATGCTCTATATCAAGTAGCTATTTTGAAAATAGTTGTTTATAGCAGTGAAGACTTTGAGAAAATAAGACTTACTGAATTTTAAGTACCACCTCAACATTCAAGTGTTGAGATCCTGTGCACAGTTTGTGGAAGGTGTGGCCAGCATCAACATTGTTTTCTTTGCCTGTGTTTTATTGAAGCCTGGCCTTGGCATGTAGCTATTTTTTTTTTTTCTTTTCTCAAGTTGCTACTCATCATTCTGATGCTTTATAAAAAAATAGCAAGGGCACTATTTGCTCAACAGAGGCACATATTCTGTACACGAAGTTATTACTATGAACATAAATATTTTTCCCTTTATTAGTTTTTATATATGCATTTGCACATTTCTGTCCTACAGTGAGACTAACAGTGGTGTAGATTCATCTTTCTTCATTTGAGCGTGGCTACTTACTGGCTCTCACCCTGAAATTCCCAAACTTTGAACAACCTAAAGCATTTAACTGCCTGAGATACACTTTCCATTTCCATATTATTCCTTTCTTGTCAATAGCTATAGAAATCACTCTGAAATCATGAAGTTATAAAACTGAGCATTAGAATGCTCCTTGTCAGTCTTCTTCGTTTTAAGATGTAGAATATGTAAAGTGGCTTACCCAGTATAATACAACCACTTTGTGTTGGAACTAGGACTAAAAGTTCAGTTGCTAGCTGCCAATTTGGTCCTCTTTCCACTATACCATCTAATTTCTTATGGCCCTCTGAGATTGTTAAATCAGTCTATGAGAAACTCCTTTTACTTTGTCCTGAAATGGTACATTCCTGATCTTTTCTTCTTCCAATATAGATATTTTTAAAAGGTTATATAAGACATGTCATATATTTTTCATTTAAAGAGCTTTTTATCTTATTCAATGCTTATTTAGCTGAGGGACTTTGAGATGTATCAACTTCTCTGAGTGTGTAAATTTTTCTCATCTATAAAATAAGGATGATGAAAATACCTACTTTGCAGATTTTTGCAAAGATTAGAGAGAAATGTATATAAAGTGTGTGATACTATTGCTTAGAAATTGTTACCATTAATATTATCATTGTATGTTCATCTTTAACAGTTTTTAATAGGATTCTGGTAGAGACACACCCTTCTAGGGAGGATGAATAGATTATCATGTGTAGTAGTGGTGGATTGGGGTAGGAGACAGTTTTAGTTTGAAAAAACATTCAGGATTTTAATATTTTGAAATTGAAGGAAATTACAGTAGAAATTACATATCTATCACAACCTGCTAATGGTGATATGAAAATGATCTGATCTAGGGCATAGCACCCTGGGTGTGTATGCGCATAAATGTGTTTGTGTACATATGGTAGTCTTACATTTCTCTAAAAGGCATATGGTTTAAAAATGGCTGAGAAACATTGTCACTGTGTCTGAAATCTCAGAACTTTTTTGTTTAGCCCTAAAAGTAATCGCAGTAGCAGTAGGATACGAGCTACTTAAACGGAATGTACGGGTGCAAACAGCAGGGCTATGATAGAGGTGGGTTGGGAGTTGGTTGGGTAAACTGAACTGAAAGTGATGGAAAATGGCCAGTGAGTGAGTTATATATAGGTCTGGGTGTGTAACAAAGCTAGAAGTCAGGTAACTCCCTTATGGACAGCTCTAGCTATTAATTGATTGTTAAAGAAAATCTGTTTATTGTAAAATAAAACTCAGGTAAAAATGTGTAGCTTAATGAATTATTATAGGGTGAACATTCTTATAACTACCAGATCAAGAAATATAACTGCCAGTCATCTGAGAAACTCCTGCATGCACTCCATCCCAATCATAGCCCCCTCCTTACTTCCAAAGTAACACTTCCTTTTGGTTTCTTTATCACACAAATGTGAACCTTGCCCCTTACCCCCCTTTTTTTTTTAACTTGATATATTTCTTGTCTTTTCCTTACGATATCTGTTGAAGAACTTAGGTCTGGGAATTGCACTCTGATGGGTGCTTCAGCATATTCCTCTCTATCCTCTGCATTTCCTGCAAATTGGCAACTGGATCCTGAGGCTTCAACAGACTGTAGTTTGATCCCTTTAGCAAGACTATAGGTCGTGGTATATTCTTTCATCGGAAGGTTTATAATGTCTTCTTTTTTGGTATTATCAGCTGTAGATATTCCATGCCTAGATCCATGAACTTATTAGGAGTTGCAAAATATTGGACTAGAAATTCCAGTTCTACCATTTATTTTCATTTATTACCTGGAATAATTTTGTAATGAGATGTGTCTACTCCTCTACTGTTTGCTTCCTGAGTAGTAAAGTTCAAATAGGAACGGCAAGAGAAATTTTTGTACTTATCTAATTTTTAATATAATCAGTTCAGATGATGATCAATTTACTATTATGAACTGTGACTTTAAATATTTTCGATCTTTCAGTCTGTTGCAAATCATATTCCTTGTAGAAACTCAAATTGTTCCTTTGGCCTGTGAGAACCTCTTCAGTTGGCTCCTGGGTCTTTTTGACATGACTGTAGAAGTCTTTGATAGGTTTCTGCTATTTCATTTTACAAAATGTTTCAGGATGATTTTGTACATTTCCTACTTTAGAACTGGAATCAGCCATTTTTCTAAGAAATCCTCCTGTTTAAAAAAATTTATTATTTTAATGGGGAATGGTATTTCAAGACCCCAATTTAGGCACTAGAATGCTCATTGCTTCTCAGTTTGTCATTGTTTTTAAGCCTTTACAGTAGATAGAGCTAGAAAAATATATGTATTAAGGTAAAATACTTCCTAGGTTCATACTGATACTTTCAATTCAAATTCAGAATCAGTTATTGGAGTTCTTAATTTCTCCTGTGTTGTAGCTATATTTCCTTTTTTCATACTGAAAATGTCATAGAATTACTATGCCCTTAATTACTCATTTACTTTAATTCCACATGATACAGTAGTTTAGAAATAACAATACTAAAACAACCACCACTAATTTTGGTTTTGAAAAAAATTTTTTAAGTTTTATTTTTTTTTTTGCATATGCTATTTACATTCTCATTTTTTTTCATGGTAGCCCTATATATTGTCAGAGCATGCAATCATTAAATACTATACTCTCTCCATCCCAGTCTTAGTTCTACAATTAACTATGTATTGAATGCTTACTACCAGTCCTTATGATATATATTTTTTTTTTATCATTTTGGTTGTCTCAAGCTTTCTCTCTAAAAGACACTTTAGGGAATTTTTTTAAAAATGACTTTTCTTGCATATTTGTACCATTCTGTCTGTGCTCTTTATATCTGAAAGTCATTTTTGCTGAAAATAAAATCTTTGGCCCCCATAACTTTTCCTTGAAATCTCAAATTATAATTCCATTTTTTTTCCTGGCAAAAACATAGCTATTGAAAAGTCTGGTCATAGACTTATTTTTTTATCTTATAATTCACATGATCTTTTGGCCTAAATCGCAAAGGTTTATTTTTAAGTCCATTTATTTTACTCTAGTAAATTTCTTTCTGGACATTCTGGGTTGATATTCTTAGGCACATGGCAGGCTCTTTTAATATGTATCTTCAGGTCTTTAAATTTCAGATAAGTATTTTTGAATTTTGGTTTTTCTTATTCTGTACTTTTGTTTTTTTCTGTTAGGGAATCCTATTAACCACATTGCTTATCTATAATGTTTATCATTTTTCTCTTAATTCCTTTAGTATTGCTATTTAAAAAAAAATTTTAAATAAGGTATTAGTAATAATTTTAGATTAATTGTAGAAAATTTGCAAAGATAGTTCCGAGAATTCAGTATACCTCTCACCGAGTATTCCCCTAAAGTTAACATGTTACATTAGCAAAATATATTTATCAAAACTGAGAAATCAACATTGATTCATTACCATTAACAACTCCATACTTCTTTTGAATTTCACTATTTCTCCATTAGAGTCCTTTTTCTGTTCCAGGATCAAATTATAGGATATCACATTGCATTTAGTTCATATTACCTATATCTACCACCTTAGTTAAGATATTGCATGATTAGAACACCACAATGATCCTTCGTGTTGCTTTTTTAAAACTACAATTATGTCTTATCCTCCAACCTCCACCCCCTCCCTAAGCACTGGCAACCACTAATCTGTCCTCTATATCTAAAATTTTGTCATTTCAAAAGTATAAGTATAAAATTATATAATAAGTATATGACCTTTTGGAATTGGCTTTTTTTTTTTTTCATTTATAAATTTCTGGAGATTAAACTGTTGGGTATAATAGTTTGTTCCTTTTCATTGCTGCATAGTATTCCATAGTATGTATATACCATAGTTTGTTCAACCATGTTGAAGGTTACTTGTTGAAGAACATCTTTGCTGATTCCAGTTTGAGACTCTTAACAGCTGAAGCTGCTATATACAGGTTTTTTGTGTGAATTTAAGTTTTCATTTCTCTCTAATAAATGCCTAGTAGTAAAATTACTGGGTCATAACGGAGTTATATGTTTAGTTTATAGTTAATTTCCTTTTTGTTTTTAAAATTATCCTTTATTTCATTTTTCTTTTTTTCTGAAGGCTTGATTTGTTGTGATTATTTCTTTTCCTGTTTCTTTTAGTTTCATCTTCATTTCCAAAATGATTAAAATTATTTCAGTTATTTTGTGTGTTTCCACTTCTGGGTTTTTCTGTTTGGGGGTAGTTTATGATTTTATTTCTTTTGACTCATTTGAAGTCAAAGAAAACATTTATATATATGTTCAGCAAAGTTTACAGTATAGAAAATGGTGAAAATATTAAAAATAATTTTCTTTAGTAAAAGTAAATGTAACACATTTTTATTCTATACCTTCTGTTTGTGCTCTGTTGTGCTCTCTGGTGTTCATACATTTAGCAATTAACACTTAGCTATTAATTTTTGTTAAGTAGGTGTTAATATTGGAAGTAGATATTATTGCTTTGAGCTTTATTGAGATATAATTGATAAATAAAAATGGATATATTTAAGTTTATAATGTTATTTTGTATACATTGTTAAATGATTACTACAACTAAGCTAATTAATTTATCCATCACTTCACATAGTTACCTTTTATTATGGTGAGAACATTCAAGATTTACTCTTAGTAAATTACAGGCACAAAATAGTTTTATTAACTATAATCACCATGCTATACATTAGATCTCCAGAACTTATTCATCCTGTGTAACTTTGTACCTTTTGACAAACATCTCCTTGTTTTCTTTAACACTTGGTAACCACTATTCTCTCTGCTTCTATTAATTTTATTTTTTCAGATTCTGCATATAAGTGAAATCATGCAGTATTAGTCATTCTGTACCTTGCTTATTTCACTTAGTATGATGTCCTCCAGGTTCATCCATGTTCTTTCAAATGACAGAATTTACTTATTTTCTTTTCAGGGCTGAATAATATTCCATTGTGTATATATACCACATTTCTTTTTAAATAATTTTTATTTATATTAGTTTTTTGGTTTTCTTTAGATAAATACCAAGAAGTTATGTACCACATTTCTTTATCCATTCCTCTGTTGATGGACACGTGGGCTGATTCTATATTTTAGTTACTGTGAATAATGCTTCAATGAACATGTTCTGTTTTTAGTTTTTTGAGGAAACTCCATACTTTTTTTCCATAATGGCTATACCAGTTTATGTACCCAACTACAATGTACCATGGGTTCCCTTTTCTCCATATCCTGGCCAACACTTGTTATCTTCTGTCTTTTTGATAATAGCTGTTCTAATAGGTATTAGGTGATATTGTGATTTTTATTTGCATTTCCCTAAAGATTAGTGATGTTGAGCATTTTGATTTACCTGTCGACCATTTGTATGTATTCTTTTGAGAAATGTCTATTCAGATCTTTTGCCCGGTTTTGAATTGGGTTGTTTCGTTTCTACTGAGTTGTTTTGAGTTCCATATACATTTTGGATTTTAATCTTTTATCAGATATATGGTTCCCAAATATTTCTTAGTAGGTTGTCTCTTCTTTCTGTTAAATTTTTCTTTTGCTGTGCTAGAAACATTTTAGTTTGATGCAATAATTTGTCTGTTTTTGCTCTTGTTATCTTTGCTTTTGGGATCATATTCAAGAAATCTTTCAGACCAATATCAAGAAGGTTTTTTTCTTTTGTTTCCCTCTAATTTTACAGTTTCAGATCTCACATTTAGGTCTTTAATCCAGTTTGAGTTGATTTTGGTATATGGTGTGGGACAATGTTCATTTGTGTGCATGTGGATATCCAGTTTTCTCAGTACCATTTATTGAAGATACTGTCCTTTCTTCATTGTGTTATTGGCAATTTTTTTGAACATCAATTGTTGGTAGGTGTGTGGGTTTCTTTATATGCTTTCTATTATGTTCTTTTGATCTACATGTCTGTTTTTATGCTATTATACTATTTTGATAAGATACCTCCAGCTTCGATCATATAATTGCTTTGGCCATTTGGGATCTTTTTTGGTTCCATATGATTTTAGGATGTTTTTCTGTGAGAAAAGGCATTGCAATTTTGATAGGGGACTGTACTGTATCTGTTAATTGCTTTGAGTGGTATGTATAACAGTATTAATTCTTTCAACCCATGAACACAGGTATCTTTCCATTTATTTGTGTCTTCAAATTCTCTCATCAGTGTTTTATAGTTTTCAGTGCATAGATTTTTCATGTCCTTGGTCAAATTTATTGCTAAGTATTTTTCGATGCAGTTATATGTGGGATTATTTTCTTAAAAATTTTTGGATAGTATGTTAGGTATATAGAAGTGCAATAATTTTTGTATATTGATTTTGTATCCTGCAACTTTATTAAATTTGTTTATTCTAACAGTTTTTGGTGGAGAGTTTTCTATTTATAAGATCATGTCATCTAAAACGTACAATTTTACTTCTTTATGATTTGGATGACTTTTTTTTTTTTTCTTGCCTACTTGCACTGACTAGGATTTCCAGTAATATGTTGAATATAAGTGTCTAGAATACACATTACTGTCTTGTTTCTGATCTGAGAGGAAAAGCTTTCAGCTTTCCACTGTTGAGTATGATGTTAGCTGTGAGCTTATCATATATGTCCTTTATTATATTGAGGTACATTCCTTCTGTACCTAATTTGTTGAAAGTTTTTATTGTAAAAGAATGTTGAATTTTGTCAAATGCTTTTTCTGCATATATATGGATGATTATATGATATTTCTCCTTTATTCTGTTAATATGGTTTTTTTATATTGATTGATTTGTGGATATTGAACCATTCTTGCATCACAGAAATAAATTATATTTGGTTATGGTGTATGATTCTTTTAATGTGCTGTTGAATTTAGTTTGCTAGTATTTTGTTGAGGATTTTTGCATCTCTGTTCATCAGGGACATTGGCCTAAAATTTTCTTGTATTGTCCTTGTCTGCGTTCAGTATCAGGGTAATGCTGGCTTTGAAAAATGAATTTGGAAGTATTCTTCCTTTTCTATTTTTTGGAAGAGTTTGAGAAGGATTGGCATTAATTCTTTTTAAAGGTAGAATTCATCAGTGAAGTTATCAAGTCCTGGGCAGTTATTTGTTGAGAGTTTTTTTTTTTAATTTAATCTCCTTAGTCATTGTTGGTCTCTTCAGATTTTCTATTTTTTTATAATTCAGTCTTGGTAGGTTGTATGTTCTAAGAATTGATTTATTTCTTTCAGGTTATACGATTTTTTGGCATGTAATTGTTCACCATGGTTTCTTATGATCCTTTGTATTTCTGTGGTATCAGTTATAACATCTCTTTTACTTTGAATTTATTTGGATTTTTTTTCTTAATTAATCTAGCTAAAGGCTTGTTAATTTTTATCTTTTCAAGAAATTGGTTTCACTGAAAAAGTTTCACCGATCTATTATTTGTATAGTCTTTATTTCATTTATTTCTACTCTGATCTTGGTTATTTCCTTCCTTCACTAACTTTCAGTTTAGTTTTTCTCTTTTTAGGTCTTTGAGGTGTAAAATTAGGTTGTTTATTTGAGATCTTTGTTTTTTCTTAATATAGGAGTTTATTGCTATACATGACCCTCTTAGGACTCCTTCTGCTGCATCCCATAAGTTTTGGTATATTGTATTTTCATTTTCCCTTGTTTCAAGATAATTCTTGCTTTCTCATTAATTTCTGTTTTGATCCATTGGTTGGTCAGAATGTGTTGTTTAATTTTCACATATTTATGAGTTATACAATTTTCCTCATGTTATTGATTTCTAGTTTTATACCATTGTGGTCAGAAATAATACCTGATGAGATTTCAGTCTTCTGAAATTTTCTAAAGACTTGTTTTGTGGCCCAATATATGATCTTTCCAGAAAATGTTCCATGTGTGCTTGAAAAGAATGTGAATTCTCTTGCTGTTGCTTGGAATGTTCTGTATATGTCTGTAAGTTTCATTTTGTCTAACATATAGTTCAAGTCCATTGTTTCCTTATTGCTTTTCTGTTTGGATGATTTATACATTGTTAAAAGTGAGGTATTGGAGTCCTCTACTATTATTGTATTGCTATTTATTTCTTCCTTCAGTTCTCTTAAAATTTGTTTAATACATTTAGGTGCTTTGATGTTGGATGCATATGTAATTATAAGTGTTACATCCTCTTGATGAATTGACCTCTTGATTATTAAATAATTACCTTCTCTGTCTCTTGCGACAGTTTTTGACTTAAAGTTTCTTTATCTGTTATAGTATAGCTAACCTTGCTTTCTTTTGATTACCATTTGTCTGGCATATCTTTCTCCATTCCTTAACTGTTACCCTATGTGTAGCCTTAGAACTAAAATGAGTCTCTTGTAGGCAGCATGCAGTTGGATCTGTTTTTTTTTTAATGCATTTGGCCACTCTGTTTTGTAACTGGAGAATTTAATCCATTTACATTTTTTAAATTTAATTTTATTATTAGTTTGAAGTAGATAATACATCGATTAGACATTTATACAGTTTATGAAATAATCCCCCAATTGCTTTTTCTCTCCTCTGGCTCTACACCGAGCCATTACATTAATGCTGACTGCATTTTCTATACCGAGCTTCCCATCTTCATGACCATATATCAACTACTAATTTGTACTTCTTTAACCCTTCACCCCTTTTCCAAGCCCCTTAACCTCCTTTCCCAGATTGTCCTCTATATTCATGTGTCTGTTTTTGATTAGTTTGGTTTTTTTGTTCCTTAGGTTTTTCACATATAAGTGAAATCATATGGTGTTTATCTTTCTCTGTCTGACTTATTTCCTTTAGCATAATAATCTCAAGGTCCATCCATTTTGTTGAGAATGATAGTAATCCATATACATTTAAAGTAATTATCAAAAGTTAAGGATTGTTGTCATTTTTGTTAATATTTTTCTGACTACATTCTAATCCCTTTGCTCCTTCCTGGATTTTTCAATTTTTGATTTTTTTTCCTTTGTTTTTTTTTTTGGCGAGGCAACCCTTGGTTGACTTCACAGATGGTAAGGTCATTTTACAATCTGTTATTTATTTATTTTTTTTACACCTAAAGCATCTGGTCTTTCTAGGTGGTCTCCCATTCAAGTACTAACCAGGCCTAACTCTGCTTAGCTTCCGAGATCAGACAGGATTGGGCTTGTTCAAGGTTGATGTATTTTTTAATATCATATCATTTTAAATATTTTTTTTTAGCAGATTTTGTAGGTTTGGTTTTAAATTGTTTTTGAGTATGGTTCTGACATGATTTCATTTCTTGTATGGATAGTCTGCTCTTTTTTTAATAATAATTACTTTGTATGAAAGTAATTATGTGATTGTTAATTTTCATTTACTCATTTTAATGTTTCTTTAATGTTGCTGAGCTTTTAGGAGACAACTTGGATAGTTTTTCTAACTTCACAGAGCTCCTCTTATGTTATTTTTCAGTATTGTTCAAATATATGGCAGCTATATTTTTGAGATTTTCTCTTTTCCTACCATCCCCACTGACTCCATCTGGATCTTCCTTTGGTCTCTGTTGATTCTGTCCTAATAAATTTTTATTATACTCTTAGTGGATTCTCCTCAGTGGAGGCCCTGTTCTGAAAGAGAGCCCTGCTTCTTCAGTTATGAGAGTTCATAGGGCCCAGGCTGCCTTAGCTTTTTCTGACTCATTGCACTTATCTGCTTTTGGTGTAGGGATACTCCTCATTTCAGCTGCTGTTCTCTAATTGGCTTGCAGTTTTCTAGTGATACCTCCTGGCTCTTTTGTGGCTGTTTTCATAATATAGTCTATCAAACTCTTATAGCTTCTACAGAAGAGGCAAAAGTTTACCTCTGCCTTCTTAGAATTTTTGGCTGGACCTGATAATTAAATTAACATAAGACAGTTAACAGAAGAAAAACATACAAATGTATGTAACAAATTTTCTGTGACATTGGAACCCTCAAAAGGAAATGAAGACCCAGAGAAGCCCTTGAATTGAACACTTAAATTTATTGAATTGAATTAAATTGTAAAAACAAGATTAGGCAAGGGAGTAGTTAATCATGGAGAAATCACTAGGAAGATAGAGGTTAGTTTACAAGGTTTGATTTCTCTTGGCCTCAAATTCCCATCACTGGAGATAAGACTTATTTCCTCCAGTATTGGGAGGACATCTACCATATGGGGGTTTTATCTGTTTTCAGGAAGAAAAAGGGGAGGTCAGAGCACCCTTTTTATACCTGCAGTTTTTCAAATGCTTTTAGCTCAAAATAATCCTTATGCCGAAGTGGCATATTTGGAGTGACATATTTTGGCATCCTTAACCTCCCTCTTCTTCCTCCTTTGTGGACAACAATGACACACAGATCTTGTGGCTATTAGTGACTCGTTTGTATCCATGTTTATTTTGCAGTTTGTGAGAAACTTTGTCACATAGATTTTGTTTTTTGTTATTAGTTTTGTAAAGCAGTCCATGGGTTTTTGGTTTTGTTTTCTAGTTGCTCTGTTTTTATGCGGGAATTTAGGAAGATCTAAAGTCTATGCTGTCTGCTACTAACATTTTTGGAGTCCCATCAGTTGGTTGATTTATTTATTCATTTATTTTTGGCTTGTTCCCGGCGTGTGCTGTGAAATATCTGAACATAAAGTGATTCTGTTTGGGAAGTTAGATTCTATTATGACTTTCTTTGATTATTGCAAATCTCTGTGCCTGACAAAGATTCTAGTTATGGTGTTAATTTTCTTCATTAATGGTTACTATAGAAAATTGAATCTCTAGAGTTGAAAAGAACGTTTAAAGTGTGTGTACTGATGAGTTGTGATTTTTTTTTAACCTGACTGTAGTTATGAATCTCATTGCTTGAATGATTGGTTATATATAGTCCTATGTACTCAGATATGACCCTATGTTGCCCTTCTAATAGTTATATATGTAGTTATATATAGTTATATATATATATATATATATATATATATATATATATATATATATAACTATATATAACTATATATAACTACCAGTGCTTCTCTTTTTCCTTTTCCATTTCATACATCTTTTTCAAATGTATTTGCTAGTTAGGTTATTTAAGACAACCTGTTGTTTTGCAGATGGAAGTTTCTTTAAAAAATTAAAACTAGAACTACCATGTGACCCAGCAATTCCACTTCTGGATATTTATTTGAAGAAATCCAAAACACTAATTCAGAAGAGATATATGCATCCCCGTGTTCATTGCAGTATTATTTACAGTAGTCAAGATACGGAAGGAACCTAGGTGTCCATCAATCGGTGAATAGGTAAAGAAGATTTGATACATATATACAACGGAATATTACTTAGCCATAAAAAAAGAATGAAATCTTGCCATTTGAGACATGGATAGATCCAGAGAGTATGCTAAGTGAAATAAGTCAAACAGAGAAAGACAAATGCCATATGATGCACTTATATGTAAATCTAAAAGAACAACAAATAAAGCAAAACAAAAATAGACTTACAGATACAGAGGATAAATTGATGGTCAACAGATTCGGAGGGAGATTGGGGGGATGGGTGAGGGTGATTAAGAAGTATAAATTACCAGTTATAAAAATTATCATGGGATGTGTGAAATACAGCATAGAGAATATAGTCAATAATATTGTAATAACTGTTTGTGGTGCCAGATGGGTATTAGCAGGATGATCACTTTGTAAGGTATATATATGTCTAATCACTACACCTGAAACTAATATAATAGTTTATGTCAAATAAAATTGAAAAATAAATTTAAAAAGAAGAAAAAAGGAACCAAAAACCCTTATGTCCCTTAGAGTAACCCTTCCCTCCCCCACCCCCCAAAAATGGGCAGCCTGTTATAGAAACAGAGGTCTCAAAACTTCTTTCTTAATTAAGGACCGCAGTAGCCCTGAACATTATTACTCTGAGTAGAGAAAACTGAAGCAGAGCCTAGTTTTATTCAAAGTCTTATTTTGTACAGCAGCTTTTATATTTCATCCTGCTGAGGGTTTAGAATCCATAACATTTTTTTTTCACAAAACATAAAATTTAGCATAACCACTTATACTAGTGCTGTGCACAGTCTAGTTATATTTTGATTTTTCCTATCATAAAACTTTAATATTCCCACTTTCAAGGAGTTTATGGACTGGCAGTTGATACTGGAAGGAAGGAAAGGAAGGAAAGGAAGGAAAGGAAGGAAGGAAGGAAGGGAAGGAAGGGAAGGAAGGGAAGGAAGGAAGGGAAGGAAGGAAGGAAGGAAGGAAGGAAGGAAGGAAGGAAGGAAGGAAGGAAGGAAATAAAAGATGTGTTGATATATGTGTGTGTGTTTATATATCTAGGTTGCCTATTGCTTGAATGATTTTTGGTAGCATGTATCTTTGAAGGAATTGGTCTGTTTCATCTATGTTAATGAATTTATGGGCATAGGGTTATTTGTAATGTTCCTTCTTTTAATGTATCTTAAATCAATAGTGATGTCTCTTCTTTTATATCTGGTGATAATTTGTGTCATTTCTTGTGGTTTTTGTTTTTGTTTTTGTTTTGGTCAGTCTGACTAGAGCTTTATCAGTTTTATTGATCTTTTCAAAGAAATGACTTTTGTTTTTCTGGTTTATTTTTTATTTTTCTATTTTCTGCTTACATTTGTTTTAATTTGCTCTTATTTTTCTAATTTCCTGCGGAAGCAGCATAAGTTGCTGATTTTAATCCTTACATTTGATGTTATACATTTGAACAATGTTATACATTTAATGTTATACAATGATTATATCTTAATTTTAGTGAAATGACATGGTTTATCAGAAAAGCTTCCTGAAAGGATGGGGTTCATGGGACACATAAAAAGTAAAATTTAAATAAACCATGGGGTCTACTTGACAAAGTAGAGAGAACAACAGTCTGGCAAGAGAAGGAATAGTTAGAAATTTATGTTTGTAACTGAAAGTATGATGAAAGGAAAGACATTAAAGATAATCTGTAAAGTGCACTATTCACACTAAACAATTATGTATTTGTGTTTTATTTAAAAATTTTTAATGATGGTGATTAAAATCTCTGTGCAATTGCCACTAAAAAGTGTGTTACTATATTGTACATACTCAAATGCCCTTTTAAAGATATTATTATGCTACAGTCAGTTTCTAATACAGATCACCTGTAGAGTTTTCTCACATCACTTGTAGGTGAAATAGTTACTAATATAGGAGAAGCGAATATACTTATTTAACTGATTTTTCTGTTTTCTTTGCAGAAATGCTGAGCCGATTGTCAGGATTAGCAAATGTTGTTTTGCATGAATTATCAGGAGATGACACTGATCAGACTATGAGGGCTTCCTTAGACCCTGTGAGTAGTTCTGTTCTGAATTACACTGATGAGACATATGTTCCATGTTCCTCTGAAGAAAAGAATTTAAAATAGAAGGGTGTAATCAACCTCCCTCATGTTAGGTAGAAGAGAGGATTAAGAAAAATATTGATACTCTATAAATGATCTTTCTTCTATGTTTGTATGTAGCACAAGAGCCATAATAATAGGGATTGAATCCTAGATGAGATTCAAAAGATCTTTGTCATTTGTTCCCCAGAGCCTTGTACTTGGTTGTTTTAACTCCTCTTTGGGTATATATTCCTTTTCATAGGAAAGATTTGAATGACAAATGGCAGAACTGAAGCACCTATTCAGCCTACTATTCAGTTTGAGAATGTCTGCTTGCAATTATAAATTCATTCACTGCTTCTTTTATAGTTTGCATTGTATTTTCTGAGGGCCATTTTAAGAATTAAAAGAAGTCCCTTTCGTTTTCTAAAAAGACAAGCAGTATTGCCTAGTGCTTAAGAAAATTTTATTCATCTACTCTCTTAATTTAAACTTTTTGTGTTTGGTCAAATTAGGATAAGACTGTTAATGAGATAATGTTTTTAAAATGCTTAACATTTACAAAATACTTACGGTAAATGGCTATAGGATTAGTTATTATTAGATCAGAGTTGGAAAGATTTTCTAAGTAAAGATATGAATTGGAATAAGATTAAGTTGGAATGAACAGTCCTCTTTGGAAGCTAATACCTTTCCCTGGAGCATTGGCAATTTTTTTTTCTAAATTTTAGGAATTACCGCAAGAATCTGACATAGAATTTAATGATAAAACTCAAGAGGATGTTCTGGAGCGCCTGGCTTATGCAGAGCAGTTGGTGGTGGAGCTGAAAGAAGTCATTAGACAGAAGGATATTGAACTGCAGCAGAAGGATGAAGTTCTACAGGTACCATTGTTTTTGTTCTTTCTTCCTAAATAGTTAATAAAAGATGCAACATTCACTTAGATTTTTCTGTTCACTTAGATTATTAGAGAATCTGATTTTTAAATCTCTAATACTGTAAAGTGACGCCTACTGAAAATATCTTTTATTATGTGCTAGATAAGTGAACATTTATGTATTTATCATCGTTCTCTGACAGGAAGAAAGAAAAGCTGCTGATAACAAAATAAAAAAACTAAAACTTCATGCTAAGGCCAAATTAACTTCTTTGAATAAACACATAGAAGAAATGAAGGCACAAGGAGGGACTGCTCTGCCTATAGAACCTCAACCAGAAGAAAAACTCTCCAAGGTATGCTGACTGGATATAATACATATTTTCTGAGTGGAAAAGCCTTCCAGTATAGTGGATCTTCACTAATCACAAACATTTATGAACCTAAAATAATGCAGCCTTAAATGCTATTCTTTTTTATTGAATTTATAGTCTGGCTGGTCTATGGGCCACACACACAGGGAGAATAAAAGGCCAGCAGAAAACAAGAAAATGAAATACCAGTTGTGACTAAAAGGCTTTCAGAGAATAAAAAAGGCTAATGGGAAGACATAAATACTGAAGTGAGGCATGTAGAAAGGAGAGGCATGTACCTTTTGGGAGGAGTTTGATCATTGCTTAGAAGATTAAATTAGATGGTCTCTAGGTTTATTCCAGCTCTGAAATTCTTTATTTCAGTCACTTGGTATAAAATATTCTGTCCTCATATGGCCACATAGTAGTGGATTAAAGTTTCATGCATTATAGGCTGAATCAGTTAGATTGCCTTGACTTCCCTATAAGGTGTGCTCTCTAGGTTTATGATCCCACCAATAAAACAGTTTGAGATTAGAGACAGAAATAAGGCAGGTGGTGCCTTTTGAGGAATAGAGCATTGTCCCAATACTCATTTTTATTACCTTTTCTCTGTAGTTGAACCCCAAATATTCACGTTCAGCCAGACATTTAGAGAGCATTGGAGAGTTTGGTATAGAATATATGGAGGCTGGAATATCACATATGCACACTACAGTTGGCTCAGACTTTACTCTGTATAAGAAATCTATTTCTTTAATTTCACCCTGTTTTACCTTTTGACCCACTAGTATTCTTATTCTCAATACTTTTAATTCTTGTGAAATGAGGTTTTAATCGATTCTCTAGACACGACTCTTGGGGTCACAAGTTAGCTCCCTAGTACCCTGGTTAGTCTTTTCTCTCTGAGTCTAATGCTCTAAAGACATTACTTTTCCTGCCTCTCAGTTAACAGTTATGGAGTCTAGTTCTTCAAGGCAGTGAGACCTTGAGTTTTCTAAGAAGTTTGATTTCTGCATAGTTCTGGCTGGTTTTGCTGTCAGACTGAAAACCATGAAAATGGGAAACTCAGTGTTATTTCTTCAGACTCCCCTCCAGTATTATCCTGCTTTTGGTTGTTCTCTTCATTTTCAGATAGCTGTTTTTATTTCTTATATATAATTTTAGCTATTACCTGAGGGAAGGATAGATCTAGTAGGCCCTCCTGAAGCTAGAAAGTTCTAAGATTTCTTTCTTGTTTTAGGTCTTATTTCTTGCTCCCATCATTTTGATCAAACTATAATCAAATAGTTATATAGGGCAAATTAGAGCAAAAGATGAAATATATATTAATTGTAATTTTTTTAAATAAATGACTTTATCTCCTTCATTTTCAGCTTGACAAAAGTTCTACAGAGGAAGACTTGGAAATAGAAAAGATAAAGCTTAAACTCCAGGAGAAGGAGGAACTAATTAGCAGTTTGCAAGCCCAGCTAACCCAGGCAAAGGCAGAGCAAGCTACACAGGTAGGGGGGTGTATGTCACCTCATAATCATTAAGTTTAAAAATAAATAAAGCCCATTGGATTATTATATGAGAAATGCATTTTTTAAATGACCAGTGGATATTTATCTATGTTATCTATCAGTTTCCTTCCTTCTTCCCTTTCCCTCCCTTTTATTCCTTCTTTCCTAATTTTACTAAATTATAATTGCTAGTTGTCATTCTTAATTGATGTTTTAGATACCTAGTATGCTTTTTAGATATATAGTATTATATATTTTTATTTTAGAAGAGTTTTCTTGAAATGTGTAGCTTCGGTAGGGACTTCTTTTATCATATGTTTCATTTTTGACTTTAATATTTGTCACTTTCTCTCAGTTCCTTTTTATCTTTATTTTTTAAAAGTTTCTTTTCTTATTTCACTTAAGGCATTCTGTTTTTTTACGTTTGCTTCTTCTTGTTTTGTCTTTTCTGAAATGATAATTTCTTTTATATCAAATTCTTCCTAAATTTAGTCACCTTGTTTCTGAGTTATTTTTAATTTTGATTTATTTTGATTTTTCATGCCTTGTAAAACTTTTTAAAAATTTTAACACCTTTTGAAATAGATAATAATTTTGATTTATTTTTTGAACATACCTCTGGTATGCTTTTATTACCTATGAGTAAATTATTATTATTCTACACTTTCGTTTTTTAATAGTAATTTATGAACTTTGACCTTGATTTTTTTCTGTTTCTTATTTTTACGTGAAATTAATTTTCCTCAACTTTTGAAAGGAGACTTGGTTCAGAAAAGCTTTTTTTACTTAACAGACCTGCTGCTTCTGTTGTTTTTTGTGTTGTTTTCAAAGGCATGGCAGCTAGACTTCAAAGATATCCTGGCTTTCTTCCCTCTACCCTTCACTTTGGTGTATGCAGATATTGTCCAAGAGTAATATAATATAAGCTACAGGTATAATTTAAAATTTTTTAGCAAAAAATTTACAAAGGTAAAGAAGAAGATAAAATTAATTTTAACAGTATACTTCATTTAGCCCAGTATGTTCAAAATATTATACTTTAAATATTAATATAAAAATTATTTTTCTCCCACCCCACAATTAAATCTTTGAGAAGTAGCAAATAGTAAAGAGGGCCAGAGATATCTGAGGCAAGGGGGTTCCTTGTTCCTCAGGGACTAGCTAGGGGAAACTTCAACCCCTTTAGAGAAGTCAAACATTCAGTATATTCAGAATGCAAAATAGCCAGCTGTGGTTTATTTGAAATGTCTGGAGGAGATATCTAGGTAAATGAGTTTATGCTAGCACCTCTTTCCTATGGCATGTGTGTGTCGTCTAGTCCAGAATTTCTCAAAGCATTGTTGGGGGATGAACAAATTCTAAGAGAACTGGAAGGGACGTGGGGTCAGGACAAAGAGACTGCAGAATATGAGAACTGTGTGACTAGAGTCTGTAGTAAGGCCTACCCACTTCAACAGTGGATTCAAGTTGAAAATAGGCAGGACCAGCCTCACTACAGTGGGATGCCTAACCAGTTAGGACAAACTAGACCAGAGCGTGTCAAGCCAAAACATCTCTGCCTTAAATCTGCAGGCACTTAGGAAATCCCTGGAGAGGAGGTCATCCGAATGAGAGAAAAAAGGATGTAATTTATTGAGATGAAATCCTGAAGCAACAGAAATAATACTGAAAAGCATTGGCTAAAACTGGAAGAGACTGAGTTATGTTCATTGATGAGTTGAAGATAGATGTTGTTTTATTGAGTGGGCTCAAAAGCAAGATGAGATTCCTTGTAGAAAATAATTACATTTTTTTACATCTTTGAATTGGAGTGTGTGTTGTCAGCCCTATTATATTTTTAATAATTCTTTTGATCATTCAACAACTATTTAAATAACATTAAAGGGAGATTATGAAGGATATGGGTCTTCTGTTAAGGAAAGGTAGGGTTGAATTTCCAGAAGTTGGGCTTTGAGAGACATACATGAGTTTCCAAGAGAATATGTGGTCACAGGGAAAGTGTTTCAAATAGGGCTTTGAAAACATCAGTAAGAGTTCTAACAATAACTAGTATCATTTTCTAGGGATTTCCATTATGATTTTTCAAGCAGCTGACTTAAACAGAAGGTGGGGTAGGCCTGTATATATAAATGTATATAAGGTTGAAACTTTTATTAAATCATATACACTTTGGGGTTCCCTCACATTAGTTCTGTGGCAATCTCATATCCTTTCCTGGATGTTAAGGCTAAAGCACTGGATTGGAGGTTTTTTAATATTCTAACTCAAATATGGAAAAGGAAAAAAAACATTGTGTATTATTTTACATTATTTTCTGTGCTAAGGCTGAAATTTGGCATATATTTTATATTATATCTCGATTTGGATGTTATTTTTTTATTGGAAATAATTCATCTGTATTTAGATTTTATAAAATTTCTTAAGAAAATAGATTCATTAACTCAGGTTGTTCCCAATATACCTGAAAGCTTTCCAATAACTGAATTGAGGGCTAAAACATTATTTTCCTTTAATATTTGCATCTACATTGAGAAAGTGGTTGATTATTCTTAGAATAATTTGACTTTGAAAGCATATCAACTTCAAAGTTACATTTGTGAGAACTGAAAGCATATGTTCATACAAAGATTTGTACACAAATGTTCATAGCAGCTTTACTTGTAGTAACCAAAAGCTCAAAATAATGCATGTCTATCAGTAGATGAATATTTAAGCAAACTATATTTACATAATGGAATACTACTTAGAAGTAAAATGGAATGAACTATGCTTCAGCACCATGTCTTTGTTTTGAACTTAAAAAATGTGTCTATATTAATTTTTGAACTAGAAAAATAATTCAATTATAATTAAATAAGTATTTATATGCCAATTTAATTACCAGTTATAATATGTAGGTATCAGCTGTTACTCATTACAATGTTACATAGGTGTGTAGAAAAAATGTCATTCAAACTGAATCAATCCATTGACACTGACTAGATAGGTGTAGTATTTATTATAATGTTAGAAACAGTAAGCACACTTGTTGCTGCAAGAGAATTCAACAGTATCTTGATGCAGTAAAGTGAAATGTGGTTATACCAAATGTAGTCGTATTTAATGGGAAAAAATTATATTTCTTTTTAAAAATTAAATTAAAGTTAAATAATGTTAATGATTAAATTCCTTATTTACATTAGCCCTCTATAGCCTCATGTAGCTAGTTGATAATGAGATATAAAGCACATGTATAAATCTTTTTCTTCTATTTTTGTTATCCCCTACTCTACTTAATTTTTATTTTATTCCTAGGCATTTCTTCATAGTGCAGGTCCATGTCTAAGAAGGCAGCCATACTAAGTCAGTTTTGAGAGTTCAGAGGGACTAAACTGTTTTAGCCTTTTAGTCCTTCTTACTGGTAATCCTTTGCATTTACCCAACATTAGATATTATATATGGGAAAGTCCTACCAATTTATGCTGGTGTTCTAAGACTGGGCATCTGTGTTTTCCAGTAAGTAAGTGCATATTGACCATTTGGGGGTTCTCCTGTTCTCAAAGCCAACAGATATTGCTCTCTTGCTTTTTCTTTCACAGACAGATTCTAATACTATACGGATCTTGTACCTTTTGGCTTAACCCTATCTGCTTATATTTTGGGAGTTGTGGGACTATCTTCCAAATTTTATTGTAAATATTGTCCATGGATTTTTGGTTTTGCTATCTAGTTGTACTATCTCTTTATATGTGAGAAACATCAAAGAAGAGTTTCTATTGCTTCTATCTTTCTCTGAAAAATAGTTTGATAATTATTTTTTAAAAACCACAGTACATGCAATTCCCTGTTAAGTGAAAATGAGAAGGATATTGGTAGGCATTTAGGGCAACGAAGAAAAGGAGGTGAAAGAATTAAGAGTGCTAATTCTTTTGATTAAATAAATATTTTTTTTCCTTTTGGGTCTTCAGTTTGATAAGAGTTCGACAGAGGTGGAAGAATTTTCAATGATGAAGCAACAACTCCAAGAGAAGGAGGAACTCATCAGTACTTTGCAAACCCAGCTCAGCCAGACACAGGCAGAGCAGGCTGCTCAGGTAGGGTGACAGGTACCTCATAATCATTAGAATAAAGAATCAACAAAGTCTAATGGGTTATTATTAGTTGACAAGTCATTTTAGACAGTCACTTTTTAAAAGTGAAACTATGGTAGCTAGAGCGTTATAGTAGAATTTAAAAGGGTGTGGCAGTAGAAGATATTAGAAGTGTTATTTACCTTGATGAATTTGCCATAGTCTAATTGATGACTGTTTCTTAGTTTTACAGGCCCAGAAATTTGATTTTAATAGCACAGAGATTCAGTTTCTTAGGAATGGGCTCATGCTAAGTTCAAAAGAGACCAATAGGTAATATAGAGAAATACAAATGATTAGGTCCATTCTTTCTGTATAGTAAAATCTTTATGGGAAGTTAAATTATAATCAGTAGATTACTTAGTATGTAATGAGAAAGTGCCATAGGTTATGTGATTCAATGTTAAATGGCACCAGTATGTGACATTCTTCTTCATATTTTTTTCTGCTACTAGGACCAGACTGCTTGTGTTGGTATCCTCAATTCTTTCTCTCTATTTTCTCTAAATATCCAGTTTGACCGCCCACCCCCATATTTTTCCTTTGGGAATGCTTTTGACTCATGAAATTTTTTTTTTTCTCTGAAGTACCTTTGCACAATAGATAGTCTTATCCATCAGGTGTTTACTTTGTTGATAACTTGTATTAGTGCATGGACCCTTCTGTCTCTGGATGGTCTACCGCTATGTTGGTAGCTACAATTGTATATCCTGAAATCTCTTCTTTTATCTTTTAGCTTTTATTGTGGCCTTTTTGTGCAAGCACTATATACAATGTAGTATGAAGTCATATGAAATACAAATTTACCTATAAGTGGCTTAAACGTGGAAAGCCAAAATATTTCATTGTTTTAAGAGATCCGTCATAATGCAAGCCACTCAGTGTAAGTGCATAGCAAGCAGCAATGCAAACTGAAAGTATTTTGAGAGGTAAAAGAGGTTACTTTGAGTGTAACAACCATGGAATATTACATGGAATGGTAAAGATTTAGGCAAAACTGTGATGGATAATATTCTTGACAAGGTGGGGGAAACTATTCTATTTGTAGAGAATGGTATGAGAACATGGAAAAAGAACATGGTACATTTATGGGAAAGGACATGTAGATGTGTTTGACTACTGAAAGACTCCAGTACTTGTACACTTGAAACACAGGATTTCAAGTTCATAGTGATAACAGAATTCAGATGATCAAAACTTTTTTGAGATTTTATCCTACCTACAAAGAAAACACAGATTAATTCAAAGTGTCACAAATTGAGAAATCAGCAATAGTTAGGGACCATGTAAAATGAGCAACCTAAGAGCTGATAGTCATGCTCGACTAGTGGTCTTAAGAAAATGAATAAGCAGGCACACATATAAAACCTCAAAACAAAACAACAACACTGATACTGAGCAGCTTACAATTATTCATTCAATTTATTTTCATTTCATTCTGTTAAGAGCTAGTTAAAAGTGAGAGTGATCTAGAGGGCTTCAAAGATAACATCTGAAAGTAGCTATCTGGGGAGGTGGTGTGGATTTGGAAATACACCAAGTTCTTTGGTAGAAACAATTCTTTGAAAATAAGTCTAGAAAGAAAGATTTGCATTTTCAGTTGCAGAGAATCTTGAATAAGAGATGCATTAGTTTGAAGTTTGACCTAAAGGGCATGAGAATTTCACTGAAAATTTTTGAGCATGAATGTGATATTGAGAGAAGTGTCTAGGCCTTAATAGAAATCTAACTTAGAAAATAATATTTAGTGTTCTAATATATATATATACCTATTGCATATTTAAACATAGTAATCATACAAATATAATTTTCAGTCAAAATTTATATTTAGACTGACTTCTGAATTTGATGATAGGCTGTCACATTTGGAGGTTATTGTCAGGCTTGTTTCTGTTCCAGCATCTTCATTCTTGACATTCAAAATTTAATTTAAAAAACCTACTATCAGTCCTCAGTGTCTGTCTTTTTGCAGAATAGTTTATGGGTGTTGTTTGTGATATTTGGGAGTGTAACTTGCATAGTTTCTCTGGTGTGTCTTTAGTTGAGTTCCATGCAGCAGGTGGTCCGAGAGAAAGATGCCCGCTTTGAAACACAGGTTCGTCTTCATGAAGATGAGCTTCTTCAGTTAGTAACCCAGGCAGATGTGGAAACAGAGATGCAACAGGTGTGTTGCTAAAACTTAGTAGAATGTCATTTTGGTTAACATTTAATTAAATTGTCTCAGCCACTTTTCTACCTTTACCTCTTCACATGGTCTTAGTGTACTCCTTAATTGGCTTCTTTTTGGTGTTCTTGTCTTCTGTTGCATTATTTATTTTTTATCCTTACCTTGCTTCCTACTCCTTAAACCAAGTTGTTGGTACTCAAAAGCAGAGTTTAATTGGCAAATGTTTGTGGTAGTCAGAAATTGATTTCTCTTTGTTTTGCTGATCATAGCTACCTCTGTGCATTAAAAACCTGATCCAAAGTTTCAAATCAATGAAGCCAGTTATAAACTGTCAAAATATTAAAGATGAAAAGGAGTGATTTTTAAAGCCATGAAATCTTTTATTAAAGTAATAATTAAAATAATTATTGACTATATCTTGAAGACTGGCTTCATTGTTTTTGAGCTTATCATCTACTAACTTAAAGGAATTTATTTCTGTTTAGTGTGTAGTGTAGTGTGTTACCTAAAGGCATTCCAGTGGTATTTCATGATTGGTCCATTTCATTGTTTTTGAGTGAAAACTTGCAAGTTCTAAGCAGTCCTTTAGAGTATACCACTAAATAAGGTTTCAGAATACAACACTTCTTTAAGTAGAATATTAATGTATACATGTGTCACTGATTTATTCATTCAACAAATGTTTATTGAGTGCATGTCCCATGCATGACACTGGAAGAGAAATGGTTCTTGCCTGCAGAGAATGTTCTCTTTGGAGAGTGAATATATATGTACATATGCTATTTAGGTACAGGGCGTTGACTATATAATTTTAAAAGTGGATATGTATCATTTTCTTTAATTATAAAAAGGCTTCCTAATTCAAGGACTTGCTTGTGTCTCAGTTTGGTGGTTGTCAGTACTCTGGAGGAGACATTTTTGGAGATTCTTTCTTGCTGCTGGATGGGGAGCATGGCATGCTGGTGTCCCACTCTTTAATCTGTCATCTTCAACATCCAAAAATCTTAAGTGACATTTTGTAAGGTAAGCAGATAATGGTGCTCATTTGTTAGAACATTATGTCTAAAACATTTTCTTCTCAGAAATTGAGAGTGCTACAGAGGAAGCTTGAAGAGCATGAAGAAGCCTTGTTGGGCCGTGCTCAGGTCGTGGACTTGCTACAACAGGAGCTGACAGCTGCTGAACAGAGAAACCAGGTACTGCATTATGATTTTCACTGCCTGCCTAGGGATTATTCATTTCTACTTTAGTTTCCCAGGTAGCAGGTATAAAATCCTATTACAGGTCTTCAGAGATTTGATTCCATTTATTTATTCTTTCAAAACATTCCCTGTGCTTAAGTGGTGGTGAGCAAAACAGATACAGTTCTTCCCCTCATGAAGCTTACATTTCACATAGTTTATTGCTGCTCTTTTCCTTTGTGATTTTAGATCTAAGGTCCTAGTTTCTCTAGAATGTCATATTATCCTCTAGTGAGTTTCTTTTCTGTGTTTATTCCTTCTCTGTCTTGAATGGTTCTTGTGCTTTATGCACTGTCGTTCTTTGCTTGCTTTTGTTAGTTGACTTTCTGTTGGATTGAAATAATCCCACCATGCAATATTCCCTTGAATCCAAAGGTGGTCAAGGATGCTGATATTCTAAAATCTTAAACACAAGTATCCTATTCCCTGGTTGTCACTCATCCTGTCATTCCCTTTTTTACACTGTCCTCACCTTCATTCTCATTGAGATTCCTTGAACTTTTCACTTTGTTCCCCTACTGTTATTAGTTCTTTTTTGTCCTCTCTCTTTTCCCTGTCTAATATAGACCCACATTTGACCATTTGGACTACTCTGCTCTTTTACCAGCCCTTGAATTCTCTGTGTCCCTTGCCCTGTCACATCCAAAAAGCCAAAGTGTAATGTGGAATTGGTTGTGTGGTTCAATTTCTCTGCATGTTTACCTGGGTGTGGCATGCTGCTGGAGGAAGTCAGTCATCTCTTTTCTTTTTAATTTTCATCTCCTTGAGAAGGGCTTGTTTTTTTGCATAGAAACATGTTCTCGTATCTCCAATCCTAACAACCCATACCCTATCCCTGATGCCCCTCTTTGGCTGTCATCAGATAATCAGTTCAAATCCTAGTTGTGCCACTTACTAGATAAGTACTGTATAGATAGTTATATATACATGACTAGTAAATTTACCTTCTCTACTCCTTTTAATACCGTATAAGTACCTCTTTCATGATCTCTATCATTTTGCATTATAATGATCTATTTAAGTGTGACTTTCTCACTGAACTCTGAGATCCTGGAAGACAGGGACTGGATTCATTCATTCATTCATTCATTCAATATTTATTGAGTACCATGTACTTAAAATACCATATACTTTGCTACATGCTGGAGAGAAAAGATGATAAAACAGACACAGTCTCTTTTCTTATTGAACTTACTTTATATTGGGAGAGACAGAAATTAAAAGATAATGACACAAATAAGTATATATGAATACAAAATGTCAAAAGTATCAAGAAGCAAAAATAGAGGGTCTTATGTAATTATACATTTGGTCCTGAGTGTCTAGTCCCTTGCTTCATCTAGGAAAGTCACCTGACTATGCTTATTGAAATGAAAGAATGAATTTATGGTTCATGAGTTTTTGTCTTATTTTCTTAGATTCTCTCTCAGCAGTTAGAGCAGATGGAAGCTGAGCATACTACTTTAAGGAACACTGTGGAAACAGAACGACAGGCATCCAAGATTCTTATGGAAAAGATGGAACTTGAAGTGGCAGAGAGAAAATTATCCTTCCATAACCTACAGGAAGAATTACATCATCTGCTGGAACAGCTTGAGCAAGCAGGTCAAACCCAGGCTGAACTACAGTCCCGGTACACTGCTTTGGAACAGAAACACAAAGCAGAAATGGAAGAGAAGACTTCTCACATTTTGAGTCTTCGAAAGACTGAGCAAGAACTACACTCTGCCTGTGATGCTCTAAAGGATGAAAATTCAAAGCTTCTCCAAGATAAGAGTGAACAGGCAGTTCATTCAGCCCAGGCTATTCAGCAGCTGGAAGGTCAGTGTGATTGCTTTTGAAGCCCTCTTATCCAGTATCTGAGTGCTCCTACTTCAAAATTTCAGGACTCTGTTAATGGCAGCATTTGCTCAAACCAATAGAATTGGTAGAAGAATTAAGAAAGGCATTTCTCCTGTCTCTGAAGTTATAATCTTGCTTAATACTATAATTATTATCATTATAGTGCTAAAAACTATTGGTAATGATGTGTCAAATATTTAAAAGAGTGTTATGTGAAACATGACTGTGATCTGAAGGGTTTGGTGACTGCAATGAATAGGATTTGAATTAATTTATGGAGAATTCAGGCCAGATCTAGGTACGTAGGTAGTGAGACTGAATTGTGTGGAGTCATTCTTCTAAAGATGGATCTGAATGCTTTTTTTATAATTGAAAATCTTATTTTAAAAAAAACTTTTGCCCTTTATGGTTTAAAGAAAACTTGTTTGTTTGTTTTTAAAACCATGTTATTATTAAAGCAATACATACTTCTAATTTAATTTTATTCTAATAGATTGGCATATATCAAAAGGAAAGATTTTAGAAAGAATAAGTTTAAGATCTGTATTGAAGAATTGAACATTAACCAGGAAGCCTTGAGGGGCATTACATGGGAACAGTGTTACATAAGCACACTGTTCTATTAACTGAACCGTATTCATGTTTAGAGTCTTGATGGGATTCATAACTCTTAAGGTGAAGAGTAAAGACAAAAAACAAAACAAAACAAAACAAAACAAAAAAATCACTAAAGGTATTTTCAAGGGAAAGAAGAAAAATGAGTTTTTAAAAAAATACTTAGGCCTGTTTTATTTTACCTTTAAAAGCACATGACTGACTTAGATTCCCTTTGGTTCTTGAGAGCATTTGAACAGTTAAAAAATGTTGTCATTGGTATCATAATTTTAATTAAGATAACTAGAGTAAGCAGCATATGGTATATCACTAGGAGATAACTTACTAAGTTTCAAGCTTGAGGAAGAGATCATTTCTATTTCTTTATTTTCTTTACCTTAGATCAACTCCAGCAAAAATCCAAAGAAATTAGCCGAATTCTAAATAAATCAACCTTGCAAAAAGATGAAACATCATCTCAGACTTCTTTCTCAGATGTTTATGAGGGCACACAGGTAATTAAATGTGCACTTCTTATGAATATGATCTTTGGCTCTATTTATTCTTAGGTGTTCTAATGAGAATTTATTCCAGAAAGCCTTCTTTCTTTCTTTTAAGCCTGATAAAATACTTTTTTGGAAGGAATCATAAAAGACATTAATGTAGAGGCTTAATGAATAATGGGAAAAAAGTAGATAACAAGTACCATGATCTCAGGAGCCTTTCTGATTCTAATGTTTTAGAGTTTTGTATTGTAGATGAATCATTTTTTAATCTTAGAATCAGTTTTCTCTTTTGAGAAGTCAGTTTTGTTTTTGGTAGACCGAGAATTGATCAGGTTTAATGTATGCAATTTGGCCTAACCAAACTGAAAATTTACTATAGAAATTATAAAGTTCCTGTTATTTAATTAATAGTAAAAAATTTAAATGCCAAGTGTCTGTTGATTGGCCAGTATATTCTCTCTTCCTTCTATAAAAATCTCTGCAGGAAGCTAGATTATAATCACTAGAAGGCTATTATTTGAGTATGTATATCAGAACAAGAGAAATTAGTTTGAAGACCTTAATTTGCTAGTGTCAGATGGGACAACTGGATTCATTCATCTCCATTATAAAATCATACCTTCCCAAAGTGACAGACATATTGGCCAGCAGAGTCCCACATTTCGTAGGCCAAAGAAATTAGCCAAATTCTAAATAAATCAATCTTGCAAAAAGATGAAACATCACCTCAGACTTCTTCTCAGATAAAGATTTTTGCTTCCTGGTTTCTAGCATCTAGGCTTTGCAATCTCTTTTATTCTCCCATTCTCAACTTTTTTCTCCAATGTTTTAAGACATTTCAGCAATTCAAACAAAAATTGAAAGGATTTTGTAGTGGAAACCTGTATACATACCATTTAGATTCTGTCATTAACATTTTTCTATATTTGCTTTATCAAATAACCATTTATCCACTCATTAATTCATCTCAGTTGTTTATACATTTCATAGTAAGTTGTAGACATTAATACTTTTTTCTCATGTGTATTTCAACATGTGTATCATTGACTAGTTTTTAATATTTGTTCATACTCTTTTTGAAGTAAAGTTTATAAAACATGAACAAATTTAAGTGTACCATTCATTGAGTTTTGTTAAATTCATTAGTTTTACCCAAATCCTTACTGAGATATATTATCGCCATCATCCTACAAAGTATCCTCATACCCTTCTACAGTCATCGCTACCCTTCCCCTCCAGAGATGACAGTATTCGATTTTTTCACTCTAGATTAATTTTTTCTCGTTCTATGTCATAGAAATGTAATTATATACATATGCTCTTCTGTCTAAAGCTTCTTTCAGCATGTTTTCAGATTCACCCATATTGTTGTGTATATCATGCTTTATTTTATATTACAGAGAAATATTTTTTTATAAGTATATTGCATTTACCTTTTATATGATTGCTCTAATTTCCCTTTGATAGATATTCTGGGCTTTTTCATGCTTTGTTTATTATAAATTAAGATGTTATGAACATTCTTATATACGTATTTAAGTGGATATGTGTTTTTATTTGTCTTAATTAAAGACTTAAATAATTTCTGGGCCATAGAGTAAGTATATATTTAGCTTTAAAAGGAACTGCCAGATATTTTTTTGCAAAATGGTTGTATTATTTTATACTCCCACCTAAAATATATGCGAGTTCTAGTTGCTCCACATCTTCTCCAAGGTTTGGTATTGTCAGGTTTTAAAATTATAGCTATTCTAATGGCTGTGTAGTGTTATCCACCGTTGTGGTTTCCATTTGTATTTCTCTGACGACAAATGATGTTGAACATTTTTCTTGAAATTCTTGGCCACTGGTGTATCTCCTTTTGGTGAAGTATATGTTCAAGTCCTTTCCTCATTTTACAAATTTGAGTTCTTTGCCTTTTTCTTATCAAGGTGTAGGAATTCTTTACACGTCCTAAATGCCAATTTATGATCAGATATATTTGATGAATATTTTCTTTCATGCTGTCGCTTGCCACATATTAATTTTTTTCATGATGTCTTTTAATTAGCAGATATTTTAAATTTTAATAGTCAGTTTTTATCACTTTTTGTGGTTCTTTTTTTGTGTTTTGTTATGAAAACCTTTGCTTAACCCTAGTCATGAAGATATTCTCTTATGTTTTTTTCCGTAGCTTTATGGTTTTAGCTTTCAGAGTTAAGTCTGTGAACCTCAATAAATTTTTTATATGTGATATTAAGATAAGGGTCAAAGTTTATTTATTTATTTTTCCCATATGGATATCCAGTTGTTTCAGCTGCATTTCATAAGACTTTGCTTTCCTCATTGGATTCCTATGATTGTGGAATTGTCTGTTTTCCGTTGTAACTCTCACTTTTGTCTTCTTAAGTGCAAACATGTTACATCTTCTGATAAGATGTTCCTTTTTTCATTTATGAAATGTTTATCTCTAGTCATATTTCTTTACTTGAAATTCTCCTATATATGATATTAATAAAAGAACTCTAGTCTTCTGTTTACTGTTTGCATGTTGTATTCTTTTTTTTAAATTAAATTTATTGAGGTGACATTGGTTAATGAAATTTAGATTTCAAGGTACAATTAATTAATACATCATATGTATATTGCTTTGTGTGCTCACCACTCAAAGACAAATCTCCTTTCGCCACCACATATTTGACTTTTACCCTTATCTACCACCCATCTCCCCTTTCCTCGGTAACCACTAAACTGTTGTTCATGTTCGTGAGCCTCTGTTTGTCTTATTCATTTCTTGCTTTCAGTTTTATATCCCACATATGAGTGAAATCATATGGTTCTCAACTTTTCTATCTGACTTATGTTGCTTAGCATCATTATCTTATGATCCATCTATGTTGTCACAAGTGGCAGTATTTATTGTTTTTTATGGCTGAATATATAATTACCACAGCTTCTTTATCCAATCATTTGTTGAAGGACACTTAGGTTGTTTACATGTCTTGGCCACTGAGAATAATGCTGCTATGAACATTTGGGTGCATATAGCTTTAAGGATAAATGTTTTCAAATATTTGGGATAGATACCCAGAAGAGGGGGTTCTGGGTCATATGTTAATTTTATCCTTAATTTTTTTGAAGAACCTCCATACTGTTTTCCATAGTGGCTGTAACAATTTGCATTCCCACCAGCAGAGTGTAAGGGAGTTCTTTTTCCCCTATAACCTCTCCTGCACCTGTTATTGTCTTGTTGATTATAGCCATTCTTACAGGTGTGAGGTAGTATCTCATTGTGGTTTTGATTTGCATTTCCCTAATAGCTAGGGAAATTGAGCATCTTTCCATATTTATAGGCCATTTGTATGTCTTGGGAGCAGGTCATCTGCCCATTTTTAATTGAATTTTTTTTTTGTTGGTGAGTTATATGAGTTCTTCATATATTTTGAATATTAGCCCCTTATCAAAGGGTATTTTTGCAAATATCTTCCCATTCAGCTGGTTGCCTTTTTGTTTTGTTGGTGATTTCTTTTGCTCTGCAGAAGTTTTTTACTTTGTTATAGTTCCATTCATTTGTTTTTGCTTTTATTCCCCTTGCCTCTGAGGTCAAATTCATGAAATTCTTTCTAAAACTAAGGTCCATGAGTTTAGTACCTATGTTTTTTTCTATGTAATTTATTGTTTCAGGTCTTATATTTAGGCCTTTGATCCATTTTGAGTTAATTTTGGTGCATGATGATACACAACAGTCTAGTTTCATTCTTTCGCAGTGGCTTTCCAGTTTTCCCAGCACCTGTTATTGAAGAGGCTTTCCTTTTTCCACTGTATGTTTTTGGCAATTTTGTCAAAAATTATTTGTCCATATAAACACGGATCTACCTTTGGACTCTTGATTCTGTTCCATTGGTCTATGTGTTGGATTTTCTGCCAATACCATGTCGTTTTGATTATAGTTCCTTTGTAGTATAAATTGAAGTCAGGTAGAGTGACTCCTTCAGCCTCATTCTTTTTTCTCTGGATAGCTTTGGCAATTCAGGGTCTTTTGTGCTTCCATACAAATCTGATGATTTTTTTGTCCTATTTCTTTAAAAAATGCTGATGGCATTTTGATGGAGATTGTATTAGCTAATAAGTTCGTTTTAACTATGTTGATTCTTCCAATCCAAGAACACAGAATATCTTTCCATTTCTTTGAATCTTCTTCAATTTCTTTTAATAGGGTCTTCTAGTTTCATTATAAAGGTCCTTTATATGTTTCATTAGATTTATTCTTAGGTATTTTATTCTTTTTGTTGCAATTGCAAAAGGAATTATTTTTTCCACTTCTTTTTCTGATATTTCATTATTAGATTATGAGAACACTATGGATTTTGAACATTGATTTTGTATCTAGATACTTTACTGTATATGCTTATTGTTTCTAGTAGTGTTCTTGTGGAGTCTTTAGGGTTTTCTATATAGAGAATCATGTCATCCGCAAATAGTGACAATTTAACTTCTTTGTTTCCTATTTGGATACCTTTTTTATCTTTCTCTTGCCTGATTGCTCTTGCTAGATTCTCCAATATTATATTGAATAGCAGTGGCAACAGTGGACAGCCTTGCCTTGTTCCTGATCTTAGAGGGAAGGTTTTTAGTTTTTATACCAGTAAGTATAATGTTAGCTGATGGTTTGTCATAGATGGCATTTATTATGTTAAAGTACTTTCCTTCTATACTGATTTTGGTCAGTGTTCTGATCAGAAATGGATGCTGTGTCTGTCAAAGGCTTTTTCTGCATCTATTGATATGATCATATGATTCTTATTTTTTAATTTGTTTATGTGGTGTATCACATTAATCTGTTTACATATGTTGAGCTATCCCTGTGCCCCTGAGATGAAGACCACTTGATTATGGTGTGTAATCTTATTAATATGTTGCTGTATTCAGTTTTCTAGTATCTTATTTAGGATTTTTACATCTGTGTTCATGAGAGATATTGGTCTGTAGTTTTCTTGTGTTAGCTTTACCAGGTTTTGGTATCAGAGTAACACTGGCCTCATAAAATGAGTTGGGAAGTATTACCTCCTCTTCGATTTTTTTTGGAAGAGTTCAAGGAAAATAGGTATTAAATCTTCTTTGAATGTTTGGTAGAATTCACTGGTGAAGCCTTCTGGTCCTGGACTTTTACTTTTTTAGGTTTATGATGATTGTTTCAATTTTCATAATGCTGATCAATCTATATAGATTTTCCAGTTCTTGAGTCAGTCTAGGAAGGTATATCTTTCTAAGTACTGGTCTGTTTCTTGTTGGTTATTATGTTTGGTGTTATGTACTTTTTCATAGTATTCTTGTGTGATCCTTTGTATTTCTATGATATCAGTTGCCATTTCCCCTCTTTCATCCCTGATTTTTGTTTATTTGTGTCCTTTCTTTTTTTTCTGCAGTGAGTCTGTCCAGGGGTTTGCCAATTTTATTAACCTTCTCAAAGAACCAGTTCTTTGTTGCATTTATTTTTTATTTTTTATTTTTTGTTTTCACTTTCATTTATTTCTGCTCTAATTTTGATGATTTCTTTCCTTCTGCTGACTTTAGACTTCATTTGATTTTTCTTTTCTAGGTTTCTAAGATGAAGTGTTAAGTTGTTTATTTGGGCTTTTTCTTGTTTTTGGAGATAGGCCTGTAATGATAAGAACTTTCTTCTTATGACTGCTTTTGTTGTGTCCTAAAAGTTTTAATATATTATCATTTGTTTCTATGTATCTCTTGATCTTTTTATTTCTTCTCTGATCTAGGTATTCCTCAGTAGCATATTGTTTAATCTCCATGTATTTGTGGTTCTTCCTGATTTCTTTTTGCAGTCGATCTCTAGTTTCAAAGCATTATGATCAGAGAATACGGTTGGTATGATTTCAACTCTCATATTTGTTTAGGCTATCTCTGTGTCCCAGTATGTGGTCAGTTCTTGAGAACGTTTCATGTGCACTAGAGAAGAATGTATAAGCAGCTGTATTGGGATGGAAGGCTCTGTATATGTCAATTATGTCCACTTGGTCTAATGTGTCATTTAAGGATACTGTTTCCTTATTGATTTTCTGTTTGGGTGCTCTCTCCATATCCAACAGTGGGGTATTTAGGTCCCCTACAATGATAGTGTTTTGATCTGTTTTTCCCTTTAGTTTTATTAGTAATTGCTTTGTATATTCCGGGGCTCCCTGATTGGGAGCATACATACTAATAAGTGTTATGTCTTCTTGGTGCATGATTCCCTTTATCATTATGAAGTGTCCCTCAGTATCTTTCTTTACCTTTTTTATTTAGAAGTCTATTTTGTCCAATATTAGTACCATTACTCCTGCTTTTCTTAGAATGCCATTTGCTTGAACTATCATTTTCCACCCTTTCACTTTGAGTCTATATTTGTCTTTGGAGCTGTGTCTCCTGGAGGCAGCATATAGTAGGGTTTTGGGTTTTGATCCAATCTGCAGCTCGGTGCCTTTTTATTGGTGAGTTTAGTCCATTTACATTTAGGGTGATTATTGAAACATGAGCCATTTTATCTTTTGCCTTTTGGTAGCTTGATGTTTCCATTGCTTCCTTGTCGTTGTGTTTCTGTTTTCTTTATTTTGGTTGGCTTTTGTGAGTTTTGCCTCTGGTTCTTGTTTTATGTTATATGCTCCAGTTCTGAATCTTCGGTGTGTGGTTACCATTATGAATATGTAAAGGATAGTTATATATATACAGTCATCCATTTTCTTCTGTGCTTGCCTCATCTCTATTCCCCTTTGCAAATTTGGATCTTTGAATCCTCCCCTTTTCAGTCATTGTTGTTTCAGTTTGTCCCTATGTATGCTGAACGTTCATTACTATCTTGAAATTCTCTTCTTACTATTTAAGGTTATAATGTCCTAATCTTAGTAATAGTTGCACTCCTCTGCTTTTATCAGCCTGCTAGTCATCTTATTCCTAATTGTGTGTTTTGTTTTTTGTTTTGTTTTGTTTTGTTTTTGTCATTTTGTTTTAGGTGAACTGACCCCTTTAGGTATTTCCTGTAGTGCAGGCCTTGTAGAATTCCCTCAATTTTTGTATGTCTGGAAAGGTCTTTATTTCTCCTTCATATCTAAAGGAGAGCTTAGCTGGATACATTATTCTTGGCTGGTAGTTTCTTTCATTTAATAGTTTGAATATTTGAATTCCACTCCTTTCTGTCTTGTAAGGTTTGTTCTGAGAAGACTGACTGTAATCTAATGAAGATTGACTTTAATCTTTGTCATTTCCTTTCTTCTCTTTACTTTGGATTTGATTTCTTCCTAGCTTAAGGTGGAATCCAAGGACATTAGTTTGAGACTTTTCTTATTTGTAATATAAGTATTTTATACTATAAATTTCCCTCTAAAATTTGCTTTAGCAGTATCCTACAGGTTCTGTTGTGTTTTTTTCACTCAGTTTGAAATATAAATTTTTCTTCTGATTTTTCTTTGCCCCCTAGAATATTAAGTTTCCAAATATTTGAGGGTGATATGTCTAGAGACCTTCCTGATTTTTATTTAATTTCATTGTAGTTAGAGCACCTATTTTATATGACTTGCATCTTTTAGAATTGATTATGACTTGTCTTCTGGCAAAGAATATTGTCTATTTTGGTAAATGTTCCATATATACGTGAAAATAATGTGCAGTCTGCTGTTGTTAGCTATGATGTTCTATGAATATCAACCATGTAAGGTTGGTTGATAGTGTTACTCAGATGTACTATATTCTTGCTGCTTTTGTCTACTTATTCTCTCAGTTGTTAAGACAAGTATTGAAATCTCAGTTAATAGTTGTGGATTTACCTATTTCTCCTTGTAGTTCTGTCATTTTTTGTATTATGCATTTTCAAGTTGTGTTATTGGGGTTTAAACATTTAAGATTTTTATGTCGTCTTGATTAAGCGACCCATTTATCATTATGAAATGACCTTTTTTAGTCCTGGTGACATACTTCGCTCTGAGATATACTTTCTCTGATCTTAAATAACTACTCTATTTTTCTTTTGACTAGTGTTACATGATGTATCTTTTTTATAATATACATTCTTAACCATTCAGTCAGCTTAGAGTTAATACTGTACCACTCCACTTAAAATGTAGAAACCTTGTAATCATAAACCCATATACTATTCTTTATATTGTAGATGCTATATTAATGAAAGTTAGGAGCCCCAGACCACAACTTTATTTATTTGTTTATTTAAATTTATTTATTTATTTTTTTATGGTGACATTGGTTAACAAAATCCAGTAAGTTTCAGCTGTACATTTTAACAGTAAGGCGTATATATATTTACATTGTGTATTCACCTCCCATAGTTAGATTTCTTTCTGTCACCACATATTTGACCCCTTTTATCCCATCTACCTTCCACCTCTCTGCTTCCCCTACTCTCTGGTAACCACCAGTGTATTGCCAGATCACAATTTTAACATTAAGACTTTCCTCTTTATCCTTGTTTGTGATGTATTTAGTAGTGGTTTTCTCTGTAATTTTCTAGCATAGTTTTTGTTAAGATTCTTACATGTATAAACTTATGTTCAGCTGTTGTTTTAGCTGTTTTTTCTTCAAATAATTTTTTTACCCATTTTGTTGTTTGTCTTATGAGCAGATACCAATCTCAGATGTGTTGGTTTGCAGTTTGGGTGTTTTTGTTGAGTTTTAGATGTTCAGCTTATTATTGTTTTAAGGGGAGAAATATGAAGATGTCTCTCACTCCGCCATGTTTCTGATGTCACTCTCACTTCTCCCATTCTTGATATTGGTAATTTGTGTTTTCTTTCTTCTTTTTTATTTATTATAAGCATATTTTTCTTTACATCCTACTCATAGTTATAATAGTGTCTTTAAAATCATTGTTTGCTAATTCCCAAATCTGCATCATTTTTGCTTGTTCTCTGTTGATTGTTTTGAGAATGGGTCAGGTTTTCCTATTTCTTTGTGTAATATGTGATTTTGTATTAAATCCTGAATATTGTGAATGTTTTGTTTTCAAGACTCTCTCCTGTTATTTCTAAACTGAAGAGTTTTGATTACTTTTTATCAGCCAGCAATTTGAACTCAAACCACAAACCCTGGCTTATGGCAGACAGCCACTCAAAACGTAGTTGCATTATTTTGCCTTATCTAGACTACTACTTCAAGTCAGCCTTGCAAATGCTGAGTTCGTTGTTCAGAAGTTTATATATAGAATTCGGGCCTCCCCTTGTTGAAATTTTTTCTCTTGCCTCTGATTTCCCTCTTCGCATTCTGACAGTTTTGTTTGTCATAAAGTCTGCCTTCTGATTCTTCAAGCCAGAAAGACCTGTAGCTTTTCTGTGTTTTACTTGCCCAGTATAATGCAAACTGTGAACTTCCCTCAGGATAAAAGCCATAAAATACTTAAACTCATTCCTTGCAATTTCTTTAAACATCAAATGAAGGTTTGGTACTAAGTGAGCTATAAAGACCCTCAAGGTTGAACAATTCTTTAATTTTATGAAAAATTATACAGAATAACCCCCTTGAAGGAGAAAAATATGTAAATATAAAAAGACATAAAACTAAAGATGTGGCATAATTTGATATTTACCTGTCATTAGGAAAACCAAACAATATGTATGTATAAAAGAAGCACAAGAAAATTTTTACTATACCAGGAAAAAATAAAAACAATTATAATTCTTTCTTCCTTAAGTAGGACATACTACTTTTGCCTCTGTTCTTTGAGAGCCTGTCTTTATGTTCAGTCTCTTTTAAGTAATTAATTTTTTTTATCAGGAAGCATTAATCTAATTTTATAATATTATTTTTTTGTGGCGCTGAAAATGTTCTTTCTTATGCAATACACTTGGAATTTCTGTCTTTGTGATCTAGGCTTCAGTTTTAAATTAAAAACCCTGTGAATTAGAAGTTTGTGTGAAATATTTTCTCTTTCTAGATAAAACATTTCTTCAGAGATTGACTAGGCAGGTAAATAGATGCTATTTTAGAAGTATTTTCATAGCTGTAGAACTTGTAGAATACAAAAATGCTGGAGGCAATCTGGGCATTAATATGATACGTTTTCAGTGCAGAATCATTAATCTGTTGTCTTTGTGCAATTTAGGTAGTCACTGAGGAGAATATTGCCTTTTTACAGAAGAGAGTGGTAGAGTTAGAGAATGAAAAGGAAGCCTTGGTCCTTAGTTCTAGAGAGCTGGAAGAACTGAAAGCTGAGAATGGTATGTATAAATGAAAACTATAATTCTCTGTCTTAACCCACAAAAGCCTCTGCTTTTATGACTATATATGTATAACATGTACATTCTCTGATTGTGTGATTATAAAGATCATACTTAGATAGCTGAGCTGGTAGTTATCGAAGGTATATTAAGTATAGGATTAATACACATTATTTCAAGCAGAATACCAGTGTTTACATAAGTATAACATTTGCAGTACAGGCTATAAATGCTGCAGATGTCTGTATTATATTCACTTTGGAGTGGTCAGGGAACCTTCTAGGAAGTATAGTTTAAATAGAACCTTAATAAGATGATGAACTTTTAAATAGGCGAAAAGAAGAAAGGACATTTCTGGTAATAAATTTGTGATGTGAGTTAATAGAGATCAGTAAAAATAAGGGTTCAAAGGTAGAAACCATTTGCGGTTTTGCTCATGCTATATACTGCTTAGAACCCTATCAACTAGGGCATTATCTTTTTCAGGAAGTCGACTAATCCTCCAAAGTTGAATTAAATGCAGTTTTGTGCTTCTGTAACATCCTTGCATTCCTTTAACATGTTAAAATAACCTGTCTTTATGTTTATGTTTTATACAATATGATCTTCAAAGATAAAAGTATAAGCTCTTCAAGGGCAGGGGCCATTTATTTTCATCTCTGCTTTACCAAGAACTAGTATAGTACCTGGCAAATAGTAGCTGCTGAATAAACTTTTGTTGAATTGCATTAAATTTAGCATTTTATCCTCTCAAACTGTGTATGAACAGTTAATAAGAATGAAGACATACTTTCTTCCATTTATCACCTGCTTGACAAAGACCTTATGGTTTTAGTAACATGTAGTTAATAATCTTTTACTGATCTATTTTATCCTAGCTTAACTAATACACTACTTTCTAAGAGTGAGAATGAATACCAAGTTTGTACCATTTTTTAAACTCCATATCCAATATTTCTACTTTAACCACTTTATAGTTCCACTTAGCTCCAAACTGGGAATTATACCTTTTCTAGACTATTCCTACCATTACTAATATTTTAAGAACACCACAAATTCAGCTCATTATTTAACTCACTGAAAGCACTTCTTTAAGACCTTACCCGTGATACTTATTTAGCAGTTTTACAAACAGTGCCTGTCACTGTCTTCTAGCTCATTATGTTTTATATGTGTTAAAAACGTTGAGTTCCATTCTCCTTGCTCTTTTCTGCAGAGATCACTGGCATTAAGATATTTTATATTAGTTTTAGTGTCTGGTCTCGTAGGCAATCTTTGTTTTATATGTCACGTTTTATTCAACTCACCCTTTATACTTTCATTTCTACTATTGTACTCATTTCTCAAGTAATATTGTGATGTGTCCGAACATATTATATACTGTCTTGAATCCATTTGTTTCATGAACACTCATTCATTCAGCAAAATTTTATGGTGCTTATCCTATGTGCCAGGCACTAACCTAGTTGCTAAAGATACTGCTCTGAACATAGTAGAGGGGAAGATAGGCCATATATATAAGAAAATTTCAGAGAGTGATAAGTATTAGGATAAAAAACAAACAGTTTATTGCAAGTGTGCCTGGGGGAAGAGGAAAGCAGCATTAGAGTGGTCAGGGTAGGCCTTTCTAAGAACAGATGAAAAGGAGATAGCCATGCAAAGAGGTATTCCAAGCAGATAAAAGCAGTGCAAAAACCCTGAGGAATGAATAATCTTGATATGTTTGCAGACAGAAGGCCAGTGTTTTGGGGTGAATAAAAAAGGGGAAACACAAGACAAGGAAGTTTTAGAATAAATGAGGTCAAATCATGAGGGGCCACATGTGAAGACATTTGTATGTACTTTACTATATTTGTCTTAGCTTCTCAGAGGGAGTACACGCTTCTTGAGGACATGTTAATTCACACTATTTTTATCCTCCAAGGTACTAATACCCTTTTTAGATATATGCGTTATAATGGGACATGAGATAGAACTCAGAAGACTAAATTCTGATCCCAGCCCTCTATGGCCTATCTGTAGGTCATGTCATTTCATTGTTTTCACATATAGTCATTGAGATTGAATAGTTCTCTTCCAGAGCTAAGATTTGATGCCTTTATAAACATATGTGAAAGAACAATGAAGACATCATAAGTGCTATATTAATATAATATGTATATTATGAACACAGGATTATGGATAAATTCAGTTTATTGCCCTAAAAGTCCCTTCTTATGCCAGAGAAATAGCTGCTTCTTGTCAAATGCTCTGTTATCTTACTTCAAAGCCCTACGCTATTTATTTAATTATTAACTCGGGTTAATTGTTATCACCTAATAGTACCATTCTATCTTTTATCTTCTCTTGCCATTTTTTTAAAATAAAATATGCCTTTAATCTCCCTTAAACTCTTTTGTCTATTTCTTGCCTTTTAGTTTATGCATCTTAAATAACCTCACACACAATCATGCCTCTGTTTTTTCAAACTCTCTACATTTGTCTTCTAAGGATCTTTATTTTGTGACTTTCAGAAAAACTGTCTTCTAAGATTACTCTCCTGGAGGCTCAGCATAAAACTGCAGAGGCAGATAGAGAAATCAGTGAGGTAAGTGATGTGTTCTTAAAATAACCAGAATGTGAACTAGTGATTTCCAGATAATAGCTAAAATCCACTGACTACTTACTATATGCCAGCTTTTGCTGGTAATTGGCAGAGCTAAGATAAGAACTCAAGCAGTGGGTTGCAGAGCTTGTGTTCTTGGCCACTACATTATTTGACAGTCTTATGGGGCTTTTTCTTTCATCAAGAATTTTTTTTCTGGGGGGAAAAAAGTAATATTAGCAGAGGTGGAGATTTTATTGCATACACTGTTTCCAAATTCATTTAATAAAATACTAATTAAATTTACCATGAGATTCGCTGATTTTTTTCCCCTAAAAAACAGTTACAGAAATAATTTATATGGATTGAGCAGTCTAACACAGTAGTAATCTTTGTAATAATAACTTTGTTAATATTTTGTCAAGCAAGTCTATAGTTTCATACCTAGGCCCCAGCAGAATTCCGTTTTGATTATTTGATCCTGGTTAATTTACCTCAGTTTACAGCAGGTCCTCAAATAATGTCATTTAATTCAAAGTCGTTTCATTATAACATTGATGAGATGCCATAGGAATTTAACTCTTGTTTATATCAATTAGCCTATGGTGAAATTGGTTTCTATTTATGTCATTTTACTGCAGTTCCAACAACCTGTTCATAATGTTGTAAGGACTTACTGTACTTGTTTGATAATCTACTTGTCTGTGAATGGCTGTCTTATCTAATATTTCTCATTTCAATGACATGAATTTTATAACTTCCTCCTTGGTATGGGATGAAAGAAAAATTTAATTCATTTCCTGCTTCCTTTTTCATTTTTAAGTAGTTCTTGAGAGGAACAAGTAGATATTTTAATCTGAAGAAATAAAGTTTCCCAAGTAAGGAATATCTAGAAAACGAGTTCCAGGTTTTCTTAGGTCTTACGAATGTGGTTTGATCTCAGGGCAGGATTGATAGAGTGTTCTCAGAAGTCAATTTGGAAAATAAAAACTTGATTTTAAAAGTATTTAGCAGTTTTATGGTAGAAAAGAGGTTTGGACTAAAAAGTTTTAGGTTTCAGAAAGCTTACAAAATTCATTTTTTAGCTAGGCTCTTTCTTATAAAACATTTGATTAAGGCTTTTTCTTTCTTTTTTAAAACAGATCAGCATGGTTGATGTTACGAGGCTCAAGAGCAGCTTTTCTGCTGAGGAAAGTAGACAAGATGTTCTGGAGAACACATTTTTTCAGAAACATAAAGAACTGTCAGTTTTATTGTTAGAAATGAAAGAAGCTCAAGAAGAGATTGCTTTTCTTAAGTTGCAACTCCAGGGTAAAAGGGTTGATGGGGACCCCAATGTCCTTGACCAGAAAGAAATGAAACAGTTAGAGAGTGAAGGAATACCTCCAGTCAGGGTGAAAATGTTGCTTAAAGATACAGAGCAACATCTTCCCCCAATGTCAAATGAAGAGAGCAGTCTTCCAGCAATTGAAAAAGAAGAGCAGATGAGTGTTGAACATCAGAATAGAACATCTGCAGAACTACCTTTAAATGACACTGGAATGGAATTGAAATCAGCAAAGCAGGATAATGTTGATAAACCCCCTTCTGCTGTACCAGGTACTTGTCAATGTCACCCAGATGAATTGGAAAGACTAAAAAGTCAAATTTTAGAGCTTGAGATTAGCTTTCATAAAGCAGAGGAAACCTATGAGAAAAATTTAGATGAGAAAGCTAAGGAAATAAGCAACCTAACCCAGGTGATTGAAGAGTTTAAGAAAAATGCCGAAGACACCAACAGTGTATACACTGCTTTGTCTGAAGAAAGAGACCAACTTCTCTCTCAGGTGAAGGAACTTAGTGTAGTAACAGAACTGAGGGCTCAGGTACAACAACTGGAAGTAAACCTTGCAGAAGCAGAAAGGCAAAGAAGACTTGACTATGAAAGTCAAACTACTCATCATAACTTGCTTACTGAACAGATTCACAGTCTCAGCATAGAAGCCAAATCTAAAGAAGTGAAAATTGAAGTTTTACAGAATGAACTGGATAGTGTGCAGCTTCAGTTTTCTGAGCAGAGTACACTGATCAAAAACCTGGAAAGCCAGCTGCAGAAGAAGGAAAGTGAAGTGCTTGAGGAGGCAGAACGTGTGAGGGATATCTCAAATAAGATGGAAGAACTTTCACAGGTTCTTTCACAGAAGGAACTTGAAATAGCAAAAATGGATCAACTCTTACTAGAGAAAAAGAGAGATGTGGAAACCCTTCAGCAAACCATCGAGGAGAAAGATCAGCAAGTGACAGAAATCAGCTTTAGTATGACTGAGAAAATGGTTCAGCTTAATGAAGAGAAGTTTTCTCTTGGAGTTGAAATTAAGACTCTTAAAGAACAGCTGAATTTATTATCCAGAGCTGAAGAGGCCAAAAAAGAGCAAGTGGAAGAAGATAAAGAAGTTGTTTCTGGCCTTAAACATACTTATGATGAATTGAGCCCAGCAGGGCTAATAAGTAAAGAAGAGCTTCAGCGTGAATTAGACCTTGTAAAGAAAGAAAGTGAGCAAAGAAAGAGAAAGCTCCAGGCAGCTCTTATTAACAGAAAAGAACTTCTACAGAGAGTCAGTAGATTAGAAGAGGAATTGGCTAAAATGAAAGATGAATCCAGGAAAGAGATCCCGTTCAATGAGAGTGAGAGGAGAGAAATGGAGGAAGATAAAGAAAGTAGAGAAGAGTCAGAAAAATGTGTGACTTCTAAGTTCCGAGAAATAGAAATTTCTTTAAAACAGACAATATCTGAGAAAGAAGTAGAACTAGAGCATTTAAGGAAGGATTTGGAAGAAAAGGCAGCAGCCAAAGAAGAGTTAGAGGCTGTGATCAAACAGATGACTCAGAACTTGCAAGAGAAGGCAAATGAAATAGATTTACTCCAAGCAGAAATCACTGAACATCAAGCAATTATCCAAAAGTTAACCACAAGTAACAAAGACGCAGGTGATGGAGACTCAGCAGCTGTAAAAGAAACAGTTAGCAGTCCGCCTTGTGCCAGTGGTATAGAACACTGGAAGCCAGAACTGGAAAAAAAGATATTGGACCTTGAAGAAGAAAAGGAGCAACTTCAAAAGAAGCTACAGGAAGTACTAACCTCTCGCAAGGTGATTCTAAAAAAGGCACAGGAGAAGGAAAGACATCTTAGGGAGGAGCTAAAGCAACAGAAAGATAACTATAATCACTTGCAAGAACAGTTTGACAAGCAAAGCAAGGAAAATGAGAGCATTGGATACCAACTAAGGCAACTCCAGATTCAAATAAGGGAGTCCGTAGACAGAAAACTTCCAGACACTGACCAGCAGAACACAGACTCTCCTGCTCAAGGTTTAGAAGAACCTTTATTCAAAGCCATGGAGCAGCAACCTGCCCAGCCTATTCCAGAATCAAACTTGTTCCTAGACTGGCCTCATCCTGAGGATGTAAATGCTCTTCAAGACAATACTTCTATTGCTCAAATTAAGACCCAGCTCAAAGACATAGAGGCTGAGAAAGAGGAATTAGAATTGAGAGTTGGTTCTATAACAAGCGAACTTACTAAAAAGTCAGAAGAGGTATTTCAATTACAAGAGCAGATAAACAAACAGGGTTTTGAAATCGAAAGTCTGAAGACAGCATCCCATGAAGCTGAAGCCCATGCAGAAAGCCTGAGGCAGAAATTGGAAAACAGTCAACTAGAAATCGCTGGATTAGAACATTTAAGAGAATTACAACCTGAACTAGATGAACTGCAAAAACTCCTACGCAAAAAGGAAGAAGAAGTTAGGTACTTTTCTGGACAGCTTGGCAGGAAAGAAGAAGCCCTTTCTAAAGTACAGACAGAGATGATAGAACAAGAGGATTTAATTAAGGCTCTGCATACACAGCTGGAAATGCAAGCCAAAGAACATGATGAGAAGATAAAGCACTTACAGGTAGAACTTTGTGAAATGAAGCAAAAACCAGAAGAGATTGGAGAAGAAAATAAAGCAAAGCAACAAATACAGAGGAAACTGCAAGCTGCCCTCATTTCCCGAAAAGAAGCACTAAAAGAAAACAAAGGTCTCCAGGAGGAGTTGTCTTTGGCCAGAGATACCATTGAACGTCTCACAAAGTCTTTGGCAAATGTGGAAAACCAAGTTTCTGCCCAAAGTAAAGAAAAAGATATATTCTTAGAAAAGTTAGCTCTTCTTCAGGAAGAAAGAGACAAACTCATTACAGAAGTGGACAGATCGTTAATGGAAAATCAAAGTCTCAATGGCTCTTGTGAAAGTCTGAAATTTGCTCTGGAGGGTCTTACTGAAGACAAAGAAAACTTAGTGAAGGAAATTGAATCTTTGAAATGTTCTAAGATTGCAGAAAGCACTGAGTGGCAAGATAAACACAAGGAGTTACAAAAAGAGTATGAAATTCTTCTGCAGTCCTATGAGAATGTTAGTAATGAGGCAGAAAGGATTCAGCATGTGGTGGAAACCGTGAGGCAAGAGAAGCAAGAACTATATGGCAAGCTAAGAAGCACAGACGCAAACAAGAAAGAAATGGAAAAGCAGTTGCAGGAAGCTCAACAGGAAATGGAAGAAATGAAAGAAAAGATGAGAAAGTTTGCTAAATCTAAACAGCAGAAAATCCTGGAGTTGGAAGAAGAGAATGACCGGCTTAGAGCAGAGGTACACCCTGCTGAAGGTTCATCTAAAGATTGTATGGAAGCACTTCTTTCTTCTAATTCCAGCATGAAAGAGGAACTAGAAAAGGTCAAAACAGAGTATAAAACCCTTTCTAAGGAGTTTGAGGCTTTAATGACTGAAAAGGACTCTCTAAGTGTGGAAGTTCAAGATTTAAAGCATCAGATAGAAGGTAATATATCCAAACAAGTTAGCCTAGAGGCCATTGAGAAACATGATAACCAAATGCATATCACTGAAGAGGTAACACAGCCTGTCCCAGATGAGGCTAATGAGCAAGACTCTTTGAGTATGAGCTTGAAGCCTGAATATTCAGAATCCATTCTACCAGAGACCAGTGTCAAGCCTGATATAGGTGACAATGTCAGCTCACATGATGAAATTAATAACTACTTACAGCAGATCGATCAGCTCAAAGAAAGAATTGCTGACTTGGAGGAGGAGAAACAGAAAGAAAAGGAATTTAACCAGAATTTAGACAATGAGAAAAATGCTTTACTGAGTCAAATATCAGCAAAGGATGGCGAACTAAAAATGCTTCAGGAAGAAGTAACCAAAATAAACCTGTTAAATCAGCAAATCCAAGAAGAACTTGTTAGAGTCACCAAGCTCAAGGAGACAGCAGAAGAAGAGAAAGATGATTTAGAAGAGAGGCTTATGAATCAATTAGCAGAACTAAATGGAAGCATTGGGAATTATTATCAGGATGTTACAGATGCCCAAATAAAAAATGAACTACTAGAATCTGAAATGCAGAACCTTAAAAAGTGTGTGAGTGAATTGGAAGAAGAAAAGCAGCAGTTAGTCAAGGAGAAAACTCAGGTGGAGACAGAAATACGAAAGGAATATTTGGAGAAAATACAAGGTGCTCAGAAAGGACCTAGCAATAAAAACCATGCAAAGGAACTTCAGGAGCTGCTAAAAGAAAAGCAACAAGAAGTAAAGCAGCTGCAGAAGGACTGCATCAGGTACCAGGAGAAAATTAGTGCTCTAGAAAGAACTGTAAAGGCCCTAGAATTTGTTCAAACTGAATCCCAAAAAGATTTAGAAATAACAAAAGAAAATCTGGCTCAAGCCAGTGAACACCGCAAGAAGGCAGAAACAGAATTAGCCAGCTTTAAAGTACTGCTAGATGATACTCAAAGTGAAGCAGCAAGGGTCCTAGCAGATAATATCAAGTTGAAAAAGGAACTTCAGTCAAGTAAAGAATTAGTTAAAAGCCAAATGAAACAAAAGGATGAAGATCTTGAGCGAAGACTGGAGCAAGTAGAAGAGAAACACCTTAAAGAGAAGAAGAATATGCAAGAGAAACTGGATGCATCACGTAGAGAAAAAGTCTACTTGGAAGAGACATTTGGAGAGATTCAGATTACTTTGAACAAGAAAGACAAAGAAGTCAAGCAACTTCAGGAAAACTTGGATAGTACTGTGGCCCAGCTTGCAGCTTTCACTAAAAGCATGTCTTCCCTCCAGGACGATCGGGACAGGGTAATAGATGAAGCCAAGAAATGGGAGAGGAAGTTCAGTGATGCTATTCAAACCAAAGAAGAAGAAATTAAACTCAGAGAGGAGAATTGCAGTGTTCTAAAGGATCAACTTAGGCAGATGTCCATCCATATGGAGGAATTGAAGATCAACATTTCCAGGTAAATGTGTAATAATTATTTTTGCTCTTCAAAAGGCATTGGAGGCAAGAAAGTCTCTAAACTGTCTCTTTTCCCTTTCCTATTATGGGACTGATTTTGGCTTAAATTCCCCTAGAAGATACAGTCTCTTGCTTGCGCCTGCCCTCCTTCCCTCTCCTGCTCTCTCCCTATCCCCACTCCAGCCTTCTCCCTCTCTCTCTCTTTCTCTCTCTCTCTCTCTCTCTCTCTCTCTCTCTCTCTCTCTCTCTCTCTCTCTCTCTGCATATGGCTTTCAGCTACAACTCTATTAACATGAAAAATTCACATCTGCTTCTTTTGCCATCCTTCTGTTGAGATCTAGACTTCTTTCACATTTCCATTTCCACTACTCTTGTCTGGGTTTGTACCACAGTATTCCCAGATTATTCCCTTAGCTTCCTAAATAATATCCTCTTTGCTCTTCCTCATATTCCATATCAGTTCATACTGCATATGCCTGTTGAAGTTATTTTTCTCATACTCCAATTTTATATCACTTTTTAAATTCAAGCACTAACCATTTCCTCCACACTTTATACTCCTCTACTTTTAGTAGTATCCTTATGCTCTGTCTGAGATAGGTTTCCTTATTGTCTCTTACAGCAAGATTGTTTCTTTAAGGGGCCAGACATTAGCTTGTCTAGAGCAAAGTAAAGCAATATAGGAGAAAGTAGTACTTTCTTGAGTGTACAAAACCATGTCACTAAAATAAGCAATATACTTTGGAGTTTATCATTTAAATATATGAATTATTAGGTACAGATACCTTTAATACAGAATATTCAGTAGAACTAATATCTCTTCATTAAAAAGGTGAACACCTTCAATTATGAATATTCATTTGTAGATCTGAATACATGTTGTAGTATGTATTTCTTAGGTATCAAGTACTTTTCCTTGAAACCTGCAATTTATGATCTCTCTTTTTTTTAGGCTTGAGCATGACAAACAGATTTGGGAGTCCAAGGCCCAGACAGAGGTCCAGCTTCAACAGAAGGTCTGTGATACTCTACAGGGGGAAAACAAAGAACTCTTGTCCCAACTAGAAGAGACTCAACATCTGTACCACAATTCTCAGAATGAATTAGCTAAATTAGAATCAGAACTTAAAAGTCTCAGAGACCAGTCGACTGATTTAAATAACTCTTTGGATAAATGTAAGGAAAATAAAGAAAATTTGGAAGGGATCATAAAACAGCAAGAGGCTGATATCCAGAATTGTAAGTTCAGTTATGAACAGCTAGAAACTGATCTTCAGGCCTCCAGACAACTGACCAGTAAACTGCATGAAGAAATAAACATAAAAGAGCAGAAAATTATAAGCCTGCTTTCTGCCAAGGAACAGGCAATCCAAGTAGCTGTTGCTGAACTGCATCAGCAACATGATAAAGAAATTAAAGAACTGGAAGACCTGCTGTCCCAGGAGGAAGAGGAGAATATCGTCTTAGAAGAGGAGAACAAAAAAGCTGTTGACAAAACCAATCGACTTATAGAAACACTGAAATCCATCAAAAAGGAAAACGTGCAACAGAAGGCTCAGTTGAATTCCTTCGTTAAATCCATGTCTTCTCTCCAAGATGACCGAGACCGCATAGTAGGTGATTACCAACAGCTGGAAGAGAGACATCTCTCTGTAATTTTGGAAAAAGACCAACTCATCCAAGAGGCTGCTGCCGAGAATAATAAGCTTAAAGAAGAAATTCGATGCTTGAGAAGTCATATGGATGATCTTAATTCTGAGAATGCCAAGCTGGATGCAGAACTGATCCAGTATAGAGAAGACCTGAATCAAGTGATATCAAGGAAGGACTATCAGCAAAAGCAACTCCTTGAAGTTCAACTTCAGCAGAATAAGGAGCTGAAAAGTGAATATACTAAATTAGAAGAGAAACTGAAGGAGTCAGAGGAAGCAAAGGAGAATCTGCAGAGGTCCTCTACTGCCCTACAGGAGGAGAAACAAGGTTTATCTAAAGAGATTGAGAGTTTGAAAGTATCTATATCCCAACTAAAAAAACAATTAACAGCCTTGCAAGAAGAAGGTACTTTAGGACTATTTCAGTCACAATTAAAAGTAAAAGAAGAAGAAGTACAGAGGTTAAGTACTACTCTTTCCTCTTCTCAAAAGAAAATTACAGAACTGGAAGAGGAATTGGTTCATGTTAAGATGGAAGCTGCCAAGAAGGTAGATGAAATTGAAGATAAAATGAGGAAAGAATTAAAGCATCTTCATCATGATGCAGGGATAATGCGAAATGAAACAGAAACAGCAGAAGAAAGGGTAGCAGAGCTAGCAAGAGATCTGGTGGAGATGGAACAGAAATTACTCATGGTCACCAAAGAAAATAAAGATCTCACAGCACAAATCCAGTCTTTTGGAAGGTCTATGAGTTCCCTACAAAATAGTAGAGATCATGCCAATGAGGAGCTTGATGAACTGAAAAGGAAATATGATGTCAGTCTGAAGGAGTTGGCACAGCTGAGAGAAGAACAGGGCCTCTTAAGCAGAGAAAGAGAGGTTCTTGTTTCTAAAGCTGCCTTTCCAGTGAATTCTACTGAGGATAACAGCTTGCCTCACCTTGAGAAACTTAACCAACAGCTTTTATCCAAAAATGAGCAACTGCTTCACTTGTCCTCACAACTGGAAGATTCTTACAACCAAGTGCAGTCCTTTTCCAAGGCTATGGCCAGTCTACAGAATGAGAGAGATCACCTCTTAAGTGAACTGGAGAAATTCCGCAAGTCAGAGGAAGGGAAGCAAAGGTCCGCGGCTCAGCCTGCAACCAGCCCAGCTGAAGTACAGAGCTTAAAAAAAGCTATGTCATCACTCCAAAATGACAGAGACCGACTAGTGAGTGACTAGATTTCTCTCTGATCTTTAAGAATTTTTGAACTTTTATTTAAGTTAATTTACATTTCTATAGAAAAGGATAAGCAGATTCTTACTTAAGTATCTAGGTGCTCTGGGACAGTATTATATATGCCAGGAGTTCTGTTTGGTCTTAAAGAAACAGAAACATTATTTAAATTACTTTAAATCTACCATTACCATTTTTTTTAATTGCAAATTTCCTTTGCAAAAATTCTCCATTTATAAAAAGACTAAGAAATGGAGAGCTATTTTTTATATTGTTACACACAACACACGCTTAAATGTTTTCAGAATTTGTCATAGTTTTACTGAAAGTATAAGGACCATTCACTGCCTTCGTATAGTGACAGTTTGGCAGTAGATTATCTCATAAAATTAGGAGTAAAGAGAACTCAATTTGTCACATACATATCTATCCTAATTTGTCCAAAAAAAGTTACATGTAAAAAGGGTCAATTTAAATAAGTTTAAATGACTAGTAAAATCTTATTAATAAAGTGAACCATTGACCCACTTTAATACCAAACTTTTTTTAATCACAGAGAAAGATGAGGACCTCTAATGCTTAACTTTGCTGCTGTTTGTAAGATCCAGTAGCGTAAACTAGGTCTTTTATTTCAAAAACTTCCAGATCAGGAAGATTCAGAGGCAAAACTCGACCTATATGAGCCAAGACAGGTTGACAGGGGATTCTGCTTTGTGACATTCCTCTACTTTCTTGACAAGTCTCTTAACTCTGTCAAGCCCATGTACTTAGGCCAAAAAGGAAATAAATTGGGCTTTAAAATGCTGGATTTTTTCATTTAATAAAAGTGACCCATGCCTAGAATCTGAAAATTCTAGTGTTTAAGGTTAGCTCTAGTGAAAAGATCATTTTCCCTAACTGTAAAGTCTTATGCAAACTTTTCTTTTTCTTTGTAAGTAATGTGTTCATTCATATTACACTTAACATCCAGTATTTATAGACAGTCTTTTGCCTTTTGTACTCAACAAAAGCCACCTACCCCCTGCAGCTGTGGCTTTGATGCAACACAATTTACGTGTATTTGTTTATATTTTAAAAATAGTTTTCATTCAGCTGACTTTGCCTTAGGAGCTTGACTGTTTGTCGATTGCTTTCAGAATGCAAATGCTACAGGTTTTTTATCAGGCAGTCTATACCTCAAAGCTATAATGTATAGCATGCAGATGTTGATTATCTTTTAAGTCAAAATATTTTTCCTGGAAATTAGTAGGATAGAATCTGAATTAACTATATTTCAATCAGTAAATCGTTTTACTCTTCTTATCTATTATAAATACTAGGACTGAACTTTCTCTCAGCCCCATTTCCACATTTTTGTCTGCTGGATATTTACAAGCCACGCCAGCTTTTAAAAATTTTCCATATTTCTATAACTCATAATAATATTCCTTTGTTCCCTAAGGTTCATAACTGTGATCTTATTTCATTTAATCATCAAGGTCTTTCATTTCTTTATTCATAATATGCTTCAAATATCTTTTTCCTTTCTATCAACATCTTGGGGTAAGTCCTTAACACCTTACCTTTAAACTCTTATAATATTGCCGCTCCCAGTTCCTCACCTCTCCACTTCATTGTATATACCACTGCTGAATAAATCTTTCCAAAACTCTACTTTCTTAGTTGTACTATCTATAGATGAGGATTCAAACCTCTTAATCTGAGATTTAAGACCCTGTAATTTGTCTTTAGCTTTATTTTCAGACTTCTCTTTTACTGTTCCTTTATTCATACTCCTCATTCCAGCCAAACTGATCTACTCATTATATAATAATTGTACCTAGTACTTACCCATATTACCATCCTGTCAATCAAAATGTCCTCTGAATTTTCCTTTTTTGGGCAAATATCTCTCACTCTTTTAAAGTCACCCTAGAGCTCAAATCCTCTGGTTACATTTCCAGATGACTTTATTGCGTATTACCTTATATTTATACTTCCCTAGTACTTTTCATTTGCCCCATTAATGACTTGTTTGTGTACATGTCTATGTGTGTTTAATTTCTATATACTTATTTTTTATTTCCCCAATTAGATTGTAAGCTTCTGGTAATGTCATGTCTTATACTTGTTTGTATTTCCCATGGTCTTTAGCATAGGGGTAATTAATTAATCATAGGATAGACAATCAGTTGTTGGTCATTCTCTGTATTTGTGATTGTTACTGAAAACACTATTTTCTCCATTTTGTAAAACTATCATGTAGGGGAGTTATGAGAACTTTTGAGACTGAAGCTTTTATGTCTGCCATGAAAGAATCATAAAGCCTAGGCAGGGTTATAAATAACATTGAAGACCTGACAGTGTGACTCATTGATACCACATTCATGGCTCACTGCTGAGGTCCTTCTGCGTACTTTCTAAATGCATCATTATCTGTCCATCATCCCTCTCTTTCCGCATATCTTGTTCTCACTCTGTCTCATGAGCATTGAGGTTTCTAGTCTCACAGTCATTGGTTGCTTGTGCAGTAAATAAGGGAGATTCCATGTATTTCAACCTTTATGTGTTTAAACATTCAGCCTAAGCCAGACATATTCTCTTTCTTTTAGGACCACCCCAGAGATGATTTAAGTCTGAAAGAGACTTAGACTACTTTAGTTCTCTTTACTTACTCAAGAGGAAGTTTCCAAAAAAGAGTCTGAGGGCTCAAGTGGCAGGGATTCTACTAGAGCATAACAGATAACTCTGAAAACATTCTGGAGTTTTCATCTGCCTGTCTGCCTAAACTTCTTAGGACTTTCCCAAAGTAAATGAAGCACTTACACAATTTCTACCTAAAGAGCAAATCTCTAGCAGTACCTAGAGTATTTGTTTATATTCCATTCTGAAAATGACTTAAGGTAGTATATTAAAATGTGAACAGTTTTTTATACAAGAACTGTGAAGAGAGAGAAAATAAGGACAGAAGAGAAAAAGATTAAACCGGGGTAAGTTTAGTGTTCCAAGGAGATATCACACTGTCTTCTACTTTTTGTTAGAATAATGAGCCACTAATCGCTCTGACCTTTCTGTCAGCCATCAGAAATAGGGAATTAAAAATATAGACATTGCAATTCATGCACATGAATAAGAAAGGGGAAGGAAAAAAAACTACTTGTTCAGTATAAGAATAGTTATTTTTTAAGTATTGAGGCTTACAAAAAATTTCTTTTCTATTTCCATAGAGAAGACACTCTGAAGCTGTGAAATCTCCTTTATTTTACTTCTCTACAGTAAATATAGTAATGTGTCTTACTATTAAAAATGTTTTACATTTTCTGATGATGTGATCTATTCCAAGGATAACATTTAGAGTATCCGAACTAGAGGAGTGAGTTGATTGTATTAAAAATGTATATTTTTTTGCTTTCACATTAAAAAAAAAACATTTTATCTTATTAATGAGTCACTAAATTCTACAGTGTTCAATAAGAAAAACAAACAGTAGCACCCCCAACGCTGTTTCTCTCTAAGGCAATTTGTTTTTAGATTATTATTTTGGTGTTTCCTTAGTATCTAAATATCATGCTTATAGTGCATCTTGGGTTTTTTTTTCATACTTTGTATTAGTTATCAATTTTCCTTTTTGCCAACAGGATTTAGTTCTCTTTACTCCCTTTGCTTCCACAGTATGTACGTATGTATATACATATACATATTTCACACACATACATAGATGTACAATTTTAATATACAACTCCTCCCTTTTCCTGATGTAATTTAATTTTAATTTTGGTTAAATCAGTATTCAGTGCTTACATTTTTATGACAACAAATGGTATTATATCTACAAAGGATATGTTACTTTTCCTTAACATCTTTGTTTTTTTAGAGTTAATAACTGGTTTTGTTATTGTTACTTACTTAATTTTCTTCGTATTTATCAATATAAGTTAAACCAAGACTGTTACTTATCCACATCTCTCAAGATGTTTATTTCTATCTATTTCATCTTCATGAAGAAAATTCTCCTGGAGTCTCTGACTTGCTCTTATATGAACAGTTACCCTGTACTCCTAGGACACAGTTTTCATCCTAGAATATCTCCTTTTACCTTTCTCCTTTATTAGATCTTCTGTTCCTTATATTCCATGTCTGCCTTGTCTTGGTTTTGTGCCATCATTTTGACAGCACAAAACGTTCAGTAGTTCTCTAAGTTATGTAGGAAGTAAATTTATGGAAAATAACATTTCATCTCTCATACCTGATAGTTTGGCTGGATGCAGAATTCTAGGCTGAAAATAATTTCTTTAAAAATTGTGAAGTCTTTAGTCTGTTGCCTTTTAGCTTACATTGAGATTCAAGGTCCAAAGCTACTCATTTCTGATCCTTTGAATGTAAGCTGTTTCTCTCTCTCTTATCTTTCATCTTTCATCTCTTGTTTCTCATCTCTCATTTCTATCTCTGGAAATATATAGGATCTCTTAGTCTCTGTGTTCTGAAATTTCATGATAATGTACTTTTTGGTTTCAGTCTGTTTTCATTCATCTTTCTGTCTCGTCTTTGGAATATAAGAATTCATACTCATCAAATTTGGGAAATCTTTTTATGTCTTACTATTCTTCCCCCCACCTCCATTCTTTTTCTTGGTTGTCTTTTTTCTGAAAATCCTATTATTTAGAATTAGGATATTCTGAATTAGCTCTATAATTTTCTTGCCTTTTCTATTCTTTTTGCTGTACTTTGGGAAGATTTCCTCATCTGCATCTTTTGAAACCTATACAGAGGTTTTCTTTTTTGCTATCATGTTCCTAATTTCCAAGGATTTCTTTTTTTTACTTTTCATTGTCTCATGGATATATGTTCTTATCTCTCCAAGAACAGTCGTGATAGTTTTGTTCTTTGATTATTTTCTCATGAGTTTTCCTTTATAATTATTTGTTTCTGCTCTCATGTTTCTCATTTACAATGTTCTCTCTTAAATCTTTAAGTATATTACATTTTTTTTCCTGCTAAACTCCTCCAAATTACTCGCCTTGTTTCTTTTCATCTCTGCTTTAATATTAGCCATTATTCAGATTAGGGTTAATTCTTGGTTTACTCTTCACGTTTAAGGGTCTAAAAAGCTTATGAGTGGAGCTTACCAATTCTCAGTTTTATTGCAGTGTTATCATGTTGGGATTTTTGTGGATAGTGCCCATGTTGATGTCTTTAGTTTGTCTGGAGCCAGTCAGACTTTCTAGAGAAGACTTTTCATTTCTTGCATGGAAGATAAAGACCTGTATGCCAGCACTCTCCAAGCTGAGTAGAGGAAAGGATTTAAGCATTCAGAAAGCATACACATTCACTTGCTCACCCTTGCTTTAGAACAGTACCCTTATTTTCAGTTGTGTCTGTTGTTCCATGGTCCAGAAACACTTCTTTTACCTTTTCCAGAGACTAAAACTTTAGTTGTCTGCTGGGGTAACAAAAAGTGAGGAGCTGCTGAGGGTACCTAGGGATGCAGTTATTTCTTAAGCAGCTTTCATCTAATCCTTCTTTCAGCTACCACCTCCTCCCTACACCCGTCACTATCTTTTCCAGAGGTACCTAGTGCTATTAATTCCTGAGACTTTTGAAGCTTCTGCAGAGTAAGTTCTATTGGTTCTTGGCTTTCCCTACTGCCAGCTTAAGATTTGGCTTTCTCGGATGTGTTAAGTCATTTACCACTTATGCATCTGCTTTTCAGCTTCCAAAATTAATTTTGTTGCTGCTGACCCCTCTCTTGTTCTTTCTGTTCTTGTGTTTTATGCTTTAAAAAAATAATGTCTTTATTGTAACTTTAGTAATGTTTCCAGAGTGGGTGAAATAGATGTGTGTTCAAGGCACCCGATTTTACTCAGATATCCTGATGTTATTTCTTACTACAAGCTTTTAATGAGTATTAGGAATAAAGAGTTTAAAGATATTCCTGGACTGTAAATGGACAGTTTTGCTAATTAAAGGCAAGTCCATCATCCTCTTATCATTATCATCATCATCACTAACTTTATGTATGTAAGACATTGTTTTTTTTTTCTCATAATCTTATGAGAGGAACTATAATCATCTTCAATTTATAAGTGAGAGAAATCAAAGCTTAGAGAGTGTGAAGAACCTGTGTGGTTAGGATTACTGACTCAAAAGCCTAAGTACCCTTAACCACTGGGCCTAGGCATCACTGCCTTCTTCATAATCAGCGTCAGCTAAGCTAGAGTTAATGTTGACATCCAAATGAAGTTTATAAGCCTAACTAGGACACATGGCTAAATAGGTAGCCAGTCTATGTTAATACTTTTTGTTCTAGGGAGTTACCACCCACAAAGAAGCTGTAGGTCCCTTATGTCTATCCCATGACAGAGTTGTAGATGGAGAGTCAACTTAAGACCTTGGGAGCAGGGGCCAGGGGTAGAAGTTGCAGGAATGGTCAGACCCTGCAGCCTTGATGGCAGCACTGTGGGGTGATTCCCACCAGCCTGGCTACATGTATTTCACCATTTTAGAGATTCATGCTGCAGTAATGTCAATGGACTGTTAGGTGTTGGTAGTCTGTTGTGGTGTGTCACTGATTTAGTAGGGAGCTGCTGATGACTTATAGCCAGGTGAATGAGATGTGATGAATCACCCTTTTACTTTCTCTTTGGTTAAAGCTGAAAGAATTGAAGAATCTGCAGCAACAATACTTACAGATTAACCAAGAGATCACTGAATTACGTCCACTGAAGGCTCAACTTCAGGAGTATCAAGATAAGACAAAAACATTTCAGATTATGCAAGAAGAGCTCAGGCAGGAAAACCTCTCCTGGCAGCATGAGCTGCATCAGCTCAGGTATGATAATCACTGCTTTTTGAACCTTTTCTTTCAGTTTTCTTTTTAACTTATTATGAAATAGAAATATATAGGAAGTTGCAAAAATAGTGCATAGAGCTCTCATGTACCTTCACCCAGTTTCCTACATTGACAACATCTTACATAACTCTAGTACAATATCAAAACCAGGAAACTGACATTGCTATAATTCAAAGACCTTATTCAGATCTCACCAATGTTACATTCATTTGAGTATATGTGTATATAGTTCTATGCGATTTTATCATACGTGCCGATTCATGTAACTACCACCACAACCCAAATATACAACTGCTCTATCACCACAAATATGTCCTTTGTGCTACTAGTTTATAGCCACACTCTTTCCCCTCCCTCCCACTCCCTCATACCTAATCTCTTCTCCATGTCTATAATTTTATCATTCTGGATTGTATTATAAGTGGAATCATATAGTATGTAACCTTTTGAAATTATCTTTTTCCACACATCTTAATGCCTTTGAGATCCATCAACTTTGCTGTCTGTATCAGTAGTTCATTCTTTTTATTGACAAATAGTATTCCATAATATAAGTGTACTGCATTTAACCATTCACCCATTGAAGGACATGAGTGTTGTTTCTAATTTTTAGCCATTATAAACAAAGCTGCTGTGAGCATTTGTGTTTAGGTTTTTATGTGGACAATAAGTTTTTACTTCTCTGAGATGACTAATTGTCCAGGAGTGCAAATATGAGGCTGTTTGGTAAGTGTAATGTTTAGTTTTTTTTAAAAACTGCAAAACTATGTTTTAGAATGACTGTACTATTTTATATTTCTACCAGCAATATATGAGTGATCCAGTTTCAGTATCAAATGCTACATCCTCATCAGCATTTGATATTGTAACTATATTTTAGTTGACTTTAATAGATATATAATGTGGTTTTAATATGCATAATGGTTAATAATGGTTAACATCTTTTTATGTGCTTATTTGACATCCATATATCCTTTTTGATGAAATATTTGTTCATGAGTTTTGTCCATTTTCTAATTGGGTTGTTAATTTTTTACTGTTAAGTTTTGAGAGTTCTTTATGTTGTCTAGGTACAAGTTCTTTGTCAGATATGTGGTTTGCAAATATTTTCTCCCAGTCTTCAGGTTATCTTTTCATCCTTCTCAACAAGGTTTTTTTAATTTTGATGAAATCCATTTTATTTATTATTTTCCTCTTTATTCAGATTCAGTAATTTTTATTCTCATATCTTCAAGTTCACTGATTTCTTTCCTTCATCACCTCTATTCTGCTATTGAGCTCATTGAGTTAGCTTTTATTTTGAATATTGTATTTTTTAGTTCTAAAATTTCCATTCAGTTCTTCTTTATATTCTCTATTTCTTTGCTGTAGCTTTCTCTATTTTCACCTGTTGCCAGTGTGTTAGTAATTGCTTGTTGAAACATTTCTGTGATGGCTGCTTTAAAATCCTTGTCATGTAATTCCTGCGACATCTATGTCATCTCCGTGTTATAGAGTCTGTTGATTTTCTTGTCATTCAAGCTCTGATTTCCCTGAGTCTTAGAAAGTGACATCTTGGTTCTTAGTGTGATGAGTTCAGTTGTATTCTGAACGTTTTGGAAATTATGTTACAAAACTCTCAGTCTTATTTAAATCTTCTGCCTTAGTGGACTTCCACTAACCCCAGCAGGGAAAGAGGAACACTGCCACTTTACTGCCAGGTGAAGGGTGAAGTCCACCCTTCATTGGGCTTTCCAGTTAGCCTTCATTGATACCTCAGAGAGAGGAGGCACTCTGATACTGGCAGGAAGAGGTGGACATTCTGGCTCTCTACGTGTACTCCAATGACAGCACAATTAGTGGGGAGGGTTGCTTCATTACTGTTAGGTGAGAAAAGTCATCCAACCTCCACACATGGCCTCTGTTGATACTACTGGAAGCTGTGCTGAGGGGCATCTCATTATCAGAGGGCAGTGGTGAAAGCCCAAGCTCCCTACTCAGTCTCCGCTGACACTGCAGAAGAGTGGATAAGGAGACGGATCTTGTTACCTAAGTAGTGCCCAAAGTCCAAACTTCCCCCTTGGCCTCTTCTGATACTGCCTTTGTAGGGACAGGGAGGAATCCTTCATTACCTTGTTTTGGGTAGAGGTGGGTGTCCAGGTCTCACTTATTTTCTCCATTGACAGACACCACAGTAGGGGTGGGGGCAGTCAGAGAGAGGCAGGTGCCTCTTTACCCTGGGTGGTTGTGACAATCTGGGGTACACACTTAGCCTCTTCAGATACCACCCAGCAGAGAGGGTGAGGTGTACCTGGTTACCTCCAGGCAAGTTTGTAACTAGCCAGTTCACTAGGATTTTGTTAATTGGGATGGGAAGGTACTGTGGTTTTTCCATGGTGTTCACGTGGAGGAGAGTGGTTATTATCATTAATCGTCTCTCTAGGCTGTTTTTTCCTGGTCTTTTGACAAGAGAGAACAAACTTTTCTTGGCACTCGGTGTTTCCAGGTTATATGATTCTCCAGCACACAGTTGGGGTTATATGGAATTCAAAACAAAACAAAACAAAACAACAGTGGCTTTACCTCCATGTCATTTCTCAAGTACTGGGATCCCTACCTAGCTCATCTACCTTCTTCTCTCCATTTTTCTAAGTCTCCTTATGTTTTTTTTTTATATATAATTCCCAGGGCTTTTATCTGTACTCTGGGAGAAATAAGGAGAACTGCATCTACTCTAGCTCATCTGAATCCAGAAATCCAAGCCCTGTTCTTTTAAAGAAACAGGTGAATAACAATGCTATGTGACACTATCAAGGCAGAAAAAAAATAAGGTAGAAACTGTAATTCTATTTGGTTTTTAATTCAGTTTTTCTAACAAATTTGATCCAAAAAGAAAAGGTAAAGAGCAAACACTTAATAGTATAGAAAAACAGGTCCCTTTGTCACAATTGCATTGTTGAGTCTTTATTACTGTTTAGCTTAAGATGGTACATGCCACCTTATTAAAATCAAACCTAAAGCTTTCGAACTTTGCTGCTGAAATTCTCCATGCTGGAAAGTGCTGCTGATCAAGCAGCATCTACTTTGGCTCATTAACTTCTACAAGATAACTACAGGTAAGTGAATACAGAGAAAACAGGTGGAGTCTAGATTCTTATCCAGCTTACACAGGTGACCAGGATGATAGATATCAACATAGTGAAATAATTATTGTAACAACCATAAGAATGTTCTTAATGTATAGAAAAGATTTGTTTGTTCACAGATCCTAGATGTATAAGTACTTTACTAATGTGATATTTTAAAATAAACCTTAAGCAGAGTTTATAGAGCAAAACACTTTTTAGAAGTCGGCGATATAAGTTTTCTGGAATAAAGTTATAGCCAAAAGATTTTTCTGTTTTAACATCATTATGGACTTTCTTATAAGTGAATATATATTAAGCTCATTCCACGAGGTTGGCAGCTTCCCCAGATGATACAACATGTTATTTTTCTTTACCAAATGATGATAATAATAGAAAAGGTAAAATCTGTGAATTTTTGCTCTCTGGGAATACAAATTACTTTCTGAAATTGAAGCTCAAGAGAAAAGAGAAGTTGCTCCATTTTAACTGCTGCTCTCCCACCCCCATGGAATAGCTCCCCCAACTTTACACTTTTAGAATCTTAATTTATCATAAAGAGATCCAGCTTTGATTCTCTCTACCTTCAGATGCATATTAATACTGACCATTGAATTTAGGACCCTCCAATGGTGATTGGGACTATATTGGTGCATCACCTCGATGTATCCCATTCTACCTGGAACTACAGAAATATGAAATGTCCAGTTGTCAGTGTACACCTAAGAACTGCAAAGCTTTAAAGGCTTATTTTTGCAGCCAACTGTTCCTCTTCAATAAAATTTCCTCAACTAATAACATTTTCTTAATGGGCATTCCTAACGAATACTTCGCTTCTAAAGTTGATCCTTAGGTAAGAGGAAAAAAAAATGATTTCTAGTCTGTTGATTATTTTTGTCCTTTTACTCTTTCTACCTTTCTCTTAGCCTTTCTTTACCTACCATCTTTGAGCAACTTGGAAAAAAAATTAAATTATATATCAAGTGAATATGAGTAAAATTGGAGAAGGAAAGGAAAACATTTTACTTCACTGTTAGAAGGAAGAAGAAAATGAAAACACAAAGGTGATTCACTGACTTTATTTAGGAACACCTTCTTTAGCTGAATATCTTTAAGACTTCCTATCTTTTACTTTTGAAATACTGGGAGAAATGAGCTTCTCAACCATGGTAAAGCTGGAATATCTTGTTCAAGATTCTGTTGCCCTTGGAGTTGGCTTATCAGGAGAGCCTTGATTTATACTATAACCTTTCTCTTCTGCTTGTGGCTACTAGTTTGCTTATTCTGCTTTGCTTTTGTTCTCTCTTACTTAAGGGATAACTGTGGCATAGCCCTTTTAATGGCTAAGTTCTATCAAGTAATCAGGTTTATTCCTTAGCCCTCATTCTCTTTTGAGGGCCTCTTTCCACATCATAATGACTTGTCCATTCTTCCAGAATAATGGCTGTTTTTTATGGAAGACGGTGATCTTTCTCATACATTCTCACTCTTACACTCCTTTCTTGTTCTCTATCACTTTTCACAGACAAATATCAAAGAAAATATTTAGAAAAGTCCTTTTATATTTTTGTATTCCCAGGGAACAAAAATTTGTATTTCCAGAGAATGAAAATACTTTTGCATATTGTAGCTTTGTAATGAAAAATTTGTTAGTTTTTAAGTTTTAGCTCTGTTTTTTTGAAAAAATTTTAACTGTAATCCAAGTTACCTCTTAGCCAAGCAGGAATACTTCATAACAGGTGTATATCAATTAGAAAATTTCCTTATTTCTAGAGAGAAAGACAAAAAAAGTCAGATGCAATTTGAATGAAACCTTCTATTATTGAAAAAAAATAAGAGACATTAGTACTACAGAAAGTGAAGAGATACTGCAGAAATTTGCTTATAATGCTAATGATTTTTTTCAAGCAGAGTATAGGAAGAAGTAGAACTAAAGATCATGACAGAAAGCCAGTTTTTGTTAGCACTAAAGAAAATTAGCTGCAGTCAATCAAACAGAAGCCTCCCTATTGGTCACATTCAGGGAATAAATGATGAGAAATAGCAGTAGCTAATATTTATTGAGTGATTATTGAATGATGATAATGTGCCAGGATTTGTATTTGCTTCATGACATATATTATCTCATTTAATCCTAACAGTAATCCTAAGGAGTAGAGTTTATTCCTATTTTACTAAAAGCCTCAGAGAGATTAAGTAAATTTTACTCAAAGTGTATGATAGAGCTAGTGTTTGAACCCTGGTCCTTCAGACTCTACAGCTACATTTTTATAGCCTTGATGTTATATTGATGTTATATCATGGACAGTGTAGCCTTTCTGAAGAATTACAGTGGTTTCTCACTGCTTACAGAGTAAGCTTTTTTTAGCATGCTATTCAGTGCTCTACTTCATCTCATTTACTTCTTCATTTCCTACCCTGTTCACTCTATACACTATCTACTACAACCATTTTGAAATTCACTAATTCCAGCTGAATTTCTTTTTTTAAAAAAACACTTTTAACTTTTTATTGAAGTATAACATACATATAATACACTGCACAAATCTTAAGTTTACAGCTTGTAAACTTTCGTAAATTGAACACCCTGTATAATGAGTCCATAACAAGAAACATTATTAACATTATTTTTCAAGTGTACTTCAATAAAGCTGAAAAATATAAAATTAAAATTAAAAAGAAACTTTAACACCCAAGAAATAACCTTTCATGCCCCCTCCAAGTCACTATTTACCCCCAAAATAAATATTATTCATGATTTTTAACATGAAACTTTTGTTTTGTTTTGATTTTAAGTATAGTTGGTATACAACATTATATTACTTTTCAGGTGTACAATGTAGTGATTAGACATTTATGTACCTTACAGTGTGGTCACCACACTAAGTCTAGTAATTATCTGTCATTATGCCAGTTTTTCAGAATATTATTGACTATATTCCCCTTCACATTTTTCACCCATCTCCCACTCTTCTATCCTCTGGGAACCATCTGTTTCTATGAGTCTATTTTGTTTTTGTTATTTAGAATCCACATATAAGGGAAACCATAGGCATTTGCCTTTCTCTGACTTATTTCACTTAGCATAATACCCTCCAGGTCCATCCATATTGCAGATGGCAAGATTTCATTCTTTTTTTATGGCTGAGTAATATTCCATTGTATATATGTACCACATCTTCTTTATCTATTCATCTATTAGTGGGCACTTAGGTTGCTTCCATGTCTCGGCTATTGTAAATAATGCTGGAGAGAACTTAGGGGAGCATATATCTTTTCAAATTATTATTTTTGTTTTCTTTGGGTAAATACCCAGAAGTGGAATTCCTGGGTCATATGGGAAATCTATTTTTAATTTTTTGAAGAATCTCTATACTGTTTTGCATAGTGGCTACACCAATTTGCAGTCCTCCAACAATGCACAAAGGTTCTATTTTCTCTACATCCTCGCCAACACATGTGCATTGTTGACTTTTGATAAAAGCCATTCTGACTGGTATGAGTTTGTGTCTCACTGTGGTTTTGATTTGCATTTCTCTGATGGTTAGTGATGTTGAAATTTTTTTTTTAGTTCTGCTCCATCATTATACTGCACAGTTTTGTTTATAACATAAATTGCACTCTGGTTATGTATTTATTTATTATATCTCTACAGCCAATGATACTGGTTTGAAGATGGAATTATTCATCTTTGTCTCAAGTATACTTTTGCCTGTTATTATTTCATGTTTTTATCTAGGATGGAGAAGAGTTCCTGGGAAGTTCATGAGAGGAGAATGAAGGAGCAGTACTTTATGGCTGTCTCAGATAAAGATCAGCAGATCAGTCATCTGCAGAATCTTATGAGGGAATTGAGATCTTCCTCCCAGACTGAGGCCCTCAAAGTACAGTACCAGAGGCAGGTGAGTAATTTCAATGCCAATTGGTACTCAGAGATAACCACTACCCACGAAGCATCATCTTCCTGCAAGCTAAGCACGCATATGTCACCATTAGGCAAGCCATTTTCTGACTTCCTATGAGGTAGGCAGGGTTTTTGGAGGGAAGGAATTAAGCATGAAGTCTTATAGAATTTCATCAGTGTTTGTATCTTGGCAGGCATCCCCAGAGATATCTTCCCTAGATGGGTCTCAAAACCTAGTTTATGAGACAGAACTTCTAAGGACTCAGCTCAATGACAGCTTAAAGGAAATTCACCAAAAGGAATTAAGAATTCAGCAACTGAACAGCAAGGTAAGTGTTTCCTGCTAGACTAAAATTCAATTTTTATTTATACGACTGGAAGAAAGAGGGTAAGTAGAAGCTTATGAAACCTGTGCTCCAGCTGTAGTGTATCCTAATGAGCAGGGACATTTCCTTTTTCTCACCCTTGGAGAGTCTTTGGGAATGATTTGGAGAAATCCATTCGGTAAGAGTTAAAAAGCCAACTGCTTTAGAAAACCCACCTCCCCATCATTGTCTCCCTATATGTATCACTTGTTACTAATATTAAGTCACTCCCCACAAATCTTCCAAGTTCCTCTATATTTCACCCCAGTGCACAACAGGGAAGAGTCTCAGGAAAGAGGAGTGAAGCTTTTCAGATATAATTACATAACGGGTAGGAGTGGAGGTCTGCTCTCTATTTCACTCTATTCGTGGGCTTCCTCATTGTGTATCTTATGTTTTGGAACTGAATAAGCCAACTTGCTTTTTCCCAAACCCCAGCCTTGCCACTCCAGACACTCTAGGGAAGCATATTGGAGTAGATGGGACCTATTTCTATAAGGAAGGGCCACTTTGCCATCTGGGCCCTAGAGCAAAGGCCAAGGCAAGATTAAAGAAAATTCTTCTTGAGTGCCTTCACACATCTCTCTCTTCATTACTCATCCATTCTCATTTCTCTTCCTCCTGCACTCACCATCCCTCCCCCACTCCCTTAAGAATCATACTCCTATTGCTCTCTGACTATTCAGAGTATTCTCTAGTGGCACCTTCCTTAGTTCTTCTTAAGAGGAACCCAGCTAGGTAGTTTTATGTTAGAACTAGAGGGTATTTAAGAGATCTTTTAGACTCTGGAGTCTAAAGATTGGCTTTATGGAAAGCTGTGAACGTCCAAAAATTATATGTATGGGGTGTGCACATGCATGCATGTTTGTAAGTTTCTCATCACAAGAAGTCATCGATTCACCAAGGAATCTGTGATCTAAAAATGATAAAATCAGTGATTTTTTCCAAAGGTGAGGAAACTAAGGCCCAGGGGATTTAAATAACTTCTCTAAGGTGTTAGGAGGAGGTCAGTCCAAGATAAATGTGATAATGTATATGGAAAAACACAGTGCCTGGCTTGTATAGATAGTACTTTTTTTTGAGAAGTTACTTTTAAAATGTGGTTAAATTCAACTAATTGACTCAGAAGCGTCAGAGACTGAACACTGTTGACTTTGGCACAGAAATTTACATTTTTTTTAAATGTTTGTTGATCCAAATGAATTGATAAAATTGTAGACCCTTTGTTGGGGAATTGTCTAGGAGTTTTCATGGGGGGCTCCAGGGCAGCTACTACTCAGTTCCCCTACCAGCTAGTCAGTCGTTTTCAGGAAGTTGTGCCCTTCATAGCTCTGGAACACCTTTTTTTCATAAGCTAGATTCCATCTCAACCCTGTTATATTTGCTCTCTTAAACATTGGACTGTGACTCTCTCTGGACATTAATCTTACTACGACAGTATTTTAAACTGCAATTCAGAGCTATTAGTGGCTGATGAAGTCATTTTAGTGGATAGCAAAAACTTTAATGTAAATGTTTAATTGAAGTAAAACATACAGAAAAGCACTCCAATCATAAATACAGCATGGCCTATTTTCACAAAGTGAAGACATCTGTATAACCAACACTGAGCTCAAGAATTAGGACATACAGTACCCCAGAAGTCCCTTGTGTCCTATTCACTGCCAACCCCTTAGAACTACATATAAGTGGAATCATAATTTTTCTTTGGTGTTGCCTTATTTATTTTCTGAGATTCGTCCATGTTGTTGTGTGTGTTGATTTTCCTATTCTCCTGTTGTATGTAGTATTGCATTGTAGGCATATGCCATAATTACTCTATTCTACTGTTGAGTGATTTGGGGTTTTTTCCATTTGGGAGATACTACAAACAGTAGAGAGTGTTTTTTGTAAAAATAAAAGAGATAGAAAATATATATATGTACGTTATGTATTATATAATAAAGAGCATATCTTGTTTTCAGAAACTTTAGTTTTAGTTATGTAATTTGCTTAATGGTTTCTGAGTCATAAAATTATGTTTTGTTTTTTTTTTTTAGCAGCTATATTGAAATATACTTCACATACCACTTAAAGTATGAGAAACATTGCTTTAGGTCATTGTCATTCTCAGTGACAGAGTTCTTCCTTTGGAACTCAGCTGTAAGAAAGGTATCTACATCCATGGCATCATTTATTCATTCATTCATCAAGGAAATAACTAGTTGCCTTATATGAACCTGGCCATATGCTAGGTATTTAGGATACATATGGCCCCTCACGGAGCTTACAGCCTGGTGAACTTAGAGCCTCACTCTAAATGGGTCCCAACTAACTAGAAGAATTGCTTCATGGGCCCTAGTAGGTGGACTGTCAGCATAGAATGGCTCCACTCCAAGCCACTATCCTGATTCTTTCCGTGGAGGCTCAGATTTTATATGTATTAGTACCAGCACGGTTGGTTGGTTGTATGTAACACAAATTTGAAAACATGAAAGGAATTATTATTGGTATAATGTAGTCTTGATTGTTACCTCCTATTCCATTTTTGTAAGTGTAGATATGATGAAAAATATTAGCTTATGAGCTAGAGCAAAGGTCAGCAAACTTTTCCTTAAAATATCCAGATAGTAAATATTTTAGGTTTATAGGCCATGCCATCTCTGTTACAACTACTCAGGTCTGCTGTTGTAGCACAAAAGCAGCTGTAGATGATACATAAACAAATGGGGTAGTTGTGTTTCAATTAAATGTAATTTACAAGAGGCAGAAGAGCCTGGGTCATAGTTTGCCAACCTCCTAACTATACAGGGATGCATGTCTATCCCAGAAGAATGCAAGGATTATAAAGGTGGTTTGTTAGAGGGTGGTTTATTGTAAATAATTAAGACTTTTCTAGTTAAGGAGGATTTTGCTTCCAATGAGTTTTACAAGTCTGTCCTTTCTCCCTAGATCTGCCGAAGAAAAAAAGTTTTAGGATATTCAACACTGAAGGATTTTTTTGTTTTATTTTGGTATGGTTTGGGTTGTTCGCTGTGTCTAGGAAAATTAACTTCTGTTAAGAGAGGATCATGTTTCTACCTGTGAGAGTCTATATTCCCAATATACTTTCTTACGTGTACATAAGCATATTAGAATTTTTTCTTTTTTTCCCCTTCTACCACATATTATAATTTCTTAATCTATTTTCTTGGTAACTTGTAACCCTATACAGCATTGAGGGATCTACCCTGTAATATTGTATGAAATTTTAGGTAACAGCTCGATCTCTAGCAGTTTTCAGCTCTGATGATTATAGTTGTTTGTTAGTAACTTCAACTTGAACCCAGGTTACTGCCCCTTTCTTACATACCTGGGGTGGCCTATCCTAATAGATTGTTTGTAGGCTTCTGGTTTCTGGTTCATGTACTAGGGCACCATAAGTAAAGTTTCCTGCTACTTCCCCCCGATTTTTTTTACTTTCTTGGTCAAAAAATTCTGTATATTCTCACTTGGAAGGAACACACAGTGCTATTGTTGCTATTTTTTAAATAAAAACATTAGATCTTTAAAACTCAGGATATTTAGCCTAAACGCTGCTTATGGTGAAACAGTCCTGTGAGAAGGTGCTTATCCTCTCTTCTATTTCAGTTTTCTCAACTACTCGAAGAGAAAAATACACTTTCAGTTCAGCTCTGTGATACCAGTCAGAGTCTTCGTGAGAACCAGCAGCACTACAGTGACCTTTTTAATCACTGTGCAGTCTTAGAGAAGCAAGTTCAAGAGCTGCAAGCGGTGAGTAAAAAGTTGAGAGGCTGGGAAAAGTGTTATGAAACTGAAAGTAAATGAGGAAAGCACAAAGAGCAGCACTGAAGAGGCCGATGTATACAGGCTAAAGATTAATTAGGTGTGATGGGAGAAAGTGAGAGAGAAGACAAGAATTAATTGAAATAGGAATAAAATCTAGGAAAAATTAAGGGATTAGAAGAAAAAAGAGCAGGGAGATGGTGGGAGAGAAATCAAAAAGTGAATGGAAAACAGTGATGATTCGGGCTTTTGGAATTTTAAACTAGGAAAGTTTTGATTTTGCTTTAAGAAATAAGAAAGCCTTCGAGAGAGATGGATCTGAGAAACAAAACAGATGGACAGCAGTGGAGAGGAGTGCACAGTTGAAGTTGGAGAAGACTGACAATTAGTGTGGAGATAAATAGGAGATGTAAGGAAGTGAATGGGTTTGGGAGGGGTTGGTAAGCAAGGGAAGGATCAGAATAGCTTCTGGAAAGTCTTGGAGCCTCTGCTAGAACAAAGCAGATTTCAGTGATAAGCCTTTAAATTTTTAAGAGGAGAGATTCAAGAATGAGAATCTGGAATAAAACGTAATCAAGAGTTTTATGTAGGAATTAATCTATTAGAAGATCTTCACTTCTAAAAATGTACTTGAAGAGAATTATAAGTGGAAGTATTCCTCTCCAAGATTTCTCATGCTCTTTGCTGTTAGGTGGGTTCTTCTTTTGCCTAAGTACAGTTTCTTAAGCATTTTCATCACTGACTTACTAAGCTTATTCTTTGTATAGGGGACACTGAATATAGATGTTGCTCCAGGAGCTCCTCAGGAAAAGAATGGAGCTCACAGGGACAGTGATCCTGAAGAACGGAGGCAGCCACAGCTCAGGTAGGGAAGCATCTCTCAACCCTGGAGCCTGCAGTACATATAGAAATTGGACAGTCATCAAGATTGTACTAGAGTCTGTTGTATGGACATAATATGTCTTATTCTTAGCCTCACAGAATTGATGAGGGGATTAAATAGTAACAGTTATAACTAACAAGCTGAGCATAAAAAGTTTGTAAAGCAAAAATAGCAGCACCAATGTACACACACACACACACACACACACACACACAAACATATGGCACTAATTCTATGGTATTTGAGTGACATTTAGCCAATCCCTAAGTTCCTTTAAAGCATTTTCTACAGCTTTATTTAATCACCTTACAGCTATTCTTTTAAAATATTCTTTGTGTTTGTACAAGCTTCTATAAATCTTCCTGCTTTATAATCTTATGAAGACTTGGAATCCCTTGTGTCAGCAACTGTGTTTTGCATCTAGTGATGCTATTTTTTTTTTATTCTGAAGCAGTTCTGAAGTCCAGCAGCAGCTGTGCAATAGTAAACAGGAGGTGAACGAATTGAGGAAGCTGCTGGAAGAAGAACGAGACCAAAGAGTGGCTGCTGAGACTGCCCTCTCCGTAGCCGAGGAGCAGATCAGGAGGTAAAGGATGAGGGAGATAGCCTGTGTTCACCTGTGGTTCTTTCTGATCACTCTGATGTACATTTCAGGGCTGTACTTGGGAATAACTAGGATCTAATTCTCATCTTGAGATGGTTGAGTGAGTTAAGAGTCATTATAGTCACTGAAGAGAACAGTGTACTTTTGGAGTCTAGGAGACCTACACTTTCCAAAGCAGTTGTTCTTAGAGAATAGTAATAATATCTACCATTTTTTTGACAGTTTATTTCATGTGATATGAAATAAGCTATGTTTTATATCCCAACAACAACTATATAAGGTAAGTGTAGGATTCTTTAAAAGGCCATATAATTGTTGACCTCATTCTCTATCTGAAATCCGAATTAATTGAAAAAAATGTTTAAAGATTAAAATATATGGGAGATTAAGAGATGACTTTATAAAGCTGATATAAAAAGAATCTGGCTTTTGATTTGCTAGCAAATGCACTTCTAATGCTAATAAAGTAGAGGTGGTACACATATACAATGGAATATTACCTAGCCATAAAAAAGAATGAAACCTTGCCATCTGCAGCATCATGAATGGACCGAGAGGGAATTGTACTGAGTGGAGTAAGACAAATGCCATATGATTTCACTTACATGTGGACTCTAAAGAACAAAATAAACAAAAAACAAAAACAAACTCTTAGATGCAGGGAATATTTTGAGATTTGCCGAATGGGATGAGAATTAGGGGTCAGTTGAAAAGAGGAAGGGATTAAGAAGTACAAACTGGTGGTTACAGAATGGTTATGGGGATGTAAACTATAGCATAAGGAATATAAATAATAATGTTGCAATAACTGGTATCTGATGGGTACTAGATTTATCAGAGTAATCACTTTGTAATATACATAAATGTCTATTTATGTTTTACAGCCAGAACTAATATGATATTATATGCCAACTGTAATTAAAAAATTTAAATTATTTTTAAAAGTAATTTAGCTGTGAAATCATTAAAAGTATTTTTTTGCTTTATAAAAAAAAGAGCATTTCTATACGCAAATGCTTGATCAAATGTGCTATGTTACCTATAGCCCCTTTGATACAGTTCTTCTTTTATTGAGAAACCATTGAGTAGTTAAAAGTAGCTTCTTCATTAAATGGAGATGTTCCAGTATTAAATAAATAAGCATCTTCATCCATCTCTCTCTCTCTCTCTCTCTCTCGCTCTCTCTCTCTCTCTCTTTCACACACACACACACACACACACACACACACACACACACACACACACACACCAGAAAGCAGTAGAGGCTGCAAGTTCTGTTTAATTCTTAGTTACATTTGCTTATTAGCCTTTAAAAAATGGGGGAGGATGGAAGTAGTTTCTCTGAGTCACATATAGTATAGTGGAAAAAAGCATGGTTTTTGAATTCCAGCTCTACCTCTTATTGACTGTACCACTATGAGCTAGTAGTTTTACCTTTTCAATTCTTACTTTAAAGATAACACCAACCTCAAAACCTAAACATGAAATGGATGTAAAACACTCAATTTTACATGCCTACTACTGATAGATAAGAGACAGTCAGTTCCTGGTGGTTATTATCATCTCTTACTGCTGCTGAAAGAAACCTGTCTGCCTATACAGTTCTTGTATGAGGACAGGGATGTGAGAGCAGCCTTTGCTGCAAGTCTTTTATGCTATATCACATGACAAGAAGACTGGGAAAACTTGACCTGATTCACCTCACAAGCTGTGAACCAATGCCATGCCTTTTTTTTTCCTTCAACACAGGTTGGAGCACAGTGAATGGGACTCTGCCCGGACTCCTATCATTGGCTCCTGTGGCACTCAAGAGCAGGCACTGTTAATAGACCTTACAGGCAACGGTTGTCGAAGGGTAAGGAAGGAAGAAAGATAAAGAGAGGTTACTATACTGTAGTATCTGATAGGGCTGGCTGTGTTGAGGCAAGGGATCAGAGAGGGAAATCCAAGCACTGAGCAGCTGATGGGGCTAAGACTGGAAGGTTGTGGAAGGTTGGAGGAAACTGGTGGAATTTGCCAAGTTTTCAACTCTCAGAGGACTTTCTCTCAGGAAGCCTCTGTTCTGCAGTAGTTGGGGAAGGAAAAAGGGACATATCCCTATAGCATAAAACTCTCTGACTTTCAAATTTTTCTTTCAGTCAAGGAGTGGTGCTGGATGGAAGCGGGTACTGCGTTCTCTCTGTCATTCCCGGACCCGAGTGCCGCTGCTAGCAGCCATCTATTTTCTGATGGTTCATGTCCTACTCATTCTTTGTTTCACGGGCCATCTATAAACTTAGTTCTCACCTTTTGGACCACTCCTCTTGGAACTTGGTGTTCCCCCACCTCTAACATCAACCGTCAATTCCAGTGGAACAGTCTTCCCGCTGACAGGTCCTCTAACTCTGCATGGAAAGTGCCTGCAAAACCGAAGTGGATGTGAGCACATGTTAGAGCTGCAAGGACCAGCAAGTCTGCTTTTTTCTACTGCCCAGCACCTGAGCACTTTTGCGTAATCTGAGGAAGCCCCTCGGTTGCTGAACTCAGGATTTGTTCAGATTTTGTAGGGCCCTGGTCTCGTGGTCTTGTGAAACATTCTGAGGAATGTTTTTCAGCCAGGAGTGTGGTTCTAATAAACCTAATAATCCGAAGTCTAGTATCATTTTATCGATACTTTATCTGCTTTGTTTACCTTATATTTTCTCCTTCAGGTGCATGGTGGACCCACCATAAATAAAGTTCTGGGGAAGATTATCTCACAGGATATCTGGTTAGGTCTCCTGCAGAATAGGGTAGAAGCTGAAGAACTCCGCAGGGATTTTAGGACAGCATTTCCTTCCTTGCTGTTCAAATATCATTGGAGCAAGATTTGTCGTCCTGGACTATAAGGATTGGATCCTATTGCTTATTGCCCTTGATCACATGTATCCTAAGGTACTGAGTGGTCCATGCCTTTTCTTTGACTGAAACACAGGAAGACCTGGCTAAAGAAAGTGAGATTCAGATTCTTGTCATTTCATGGTATCTGGATATATCTTGAATGTGGGCCCTAGGAGCCAGGCCTAGGTGAGGCATTGACTCCCAGCCAGGGAGATCTGACTGGTCTGAGGATCCTCCTAGCCTCTTGAAGTACTTAGCTACTTTGCTGTTGGTGATAATTATTCCACTTTCTTGCCTCACACTCATCTGCTCTCTGTGGTAACAGAGAGCTGAGGAAAATGGAAGAAGAATACAAAGAAGACAAAATGTTTAAATTTAGATCTGAGAATGATGGGCAGGATTGCATTCCATTTGTGCCTATTGCCCGCCTCTCCTCTCCCTCAGCCCTTACCAGTTGGTTGTTTTCTCATTGTGCACATATTGTCTTCACTGCCTGCTCTCACCACCCAAAGAAGAGAGAAAACTGGTGAACTGACTGTTCTGCTCTAATCCTTAGTTCTGTGGTAACCAAATCTTAGTCACAGCAACCCAGGAACTTTCCTGAATAACTGTAAAATAATAAAATTATTTTCAGAATGAAAAATTGTGGTGTGTGCATGTGTGTATACATGGGTGCTTACATACATATGTTTGCATGCTGAGGAGAGGAAGGAAGATAGGGGATGCAGGAATTGGGTAGCCAGGGAAGGACACAGGGGTAGAAAACTACATATTCAGGTTTCCTTCTTCCTGGACAACATCAGTAATGGCTACACTCATCTTTCTAACTTAGCCGCTAAACCCCAGGGTGATGAAGTGGAGTAAGGAAACTTCATCCTAATAATGAACCAAATGAGCTGGACCTTAGGGCATGAGATTCATGCAGGTTTATTCCTGGACAAACTTATCTGGTGCATATTGAAAGCATTAGGTCCCTTGGGATCCCTCTGGATGGGAGTGGGTAAGGTAAGTCTAAGTTAAAGCAAGATGGGCATTATGTTTTTTTTAAGTCTCTGAGACACTTTCTCAGTGTAAATAAATGAATTGATAGAAGCCTATGTGGCTTCAAAGCCCATGCTATTTCTGTGTGCTTCAACTCACTGCCTCACATCAGGAATAAACTTGGGACTTTTGCTAAGGAGAGATGAGGTTTCTTGTTTCCATCTCTAAATTCTAAGGTATCTCTAAAGAACTACTTAATTGACTGTGTCACAATATCTAGTCTGATCATTTCTATTTTCATCCTGAATTAGGATTTGAAACAATCTAAAATATTTTCCCCCTTCTACAAATTTACTTTTTGTTAAAATAATTTTAGTGCTGTGACAATAGGTCATAAAGTAGGAGAGGTCAGTAAATAAAACTCCCCAAAGGGATAGACTCCTTAGATTTGGAAGCGACTAAAATCTTGCCTTATTCCTAATGCAGAATCCCCTCTATATCTTGGACTAATTTCATCTAGTCTCAGATTGAATCCATTGGGGAGCTCACAGTTGAGAAAATCAGGTCAGAAGACCAATCAAGATTAGGAGAGAATAGATAGATACAGTGACAGACACCCCCTAATTCTCAGTAGCTAAAACAACAAAAGATTATTTTCTAGTCAGACTCCAAGTCTCTCACACAGTAGATTAAGTGTAAGTGTCATTCTAAGAGACCCTCTCACTCCCCAACTGAGAATGAACCCACTCCAGAGAATTACAAATGGTGGGCACTGCACAAAAGGATGGCAAAGCTTGCTCAGTTCTTGAAGTCTCCACCAAAAGTGATGTATTTGATTACTCAAATTTCATTGGCCAACACAAGTCACCTGAGCAATTCTGACTTATCCTAGGAAGGAAAGGAGGGACAGCAATTTTTGATGAACAATAAGTAATACAGAATACTACCAAGACTTCCATTGTCTGGTACCTAGTTCTTTCAGAATTCTTCCCACTCTCTGTAATCAGATCTACCAGTTAGCTCCTCACTGTTCCTTAAAATCTCTGAACCTCTCTCTCGCCATGCCGTGATTTATTTCCTTCCACCATTCAATTATTAAATGTTTATTTGAACACTTAGTAAATGCAAACCCCATTTTTAAATGCTGTGGTTAATGTAAAAGTGATTTTAAGTCTTACCCTGCAAGATCCATGTAAAAACCATTTTACCCATTAAGCTTTTCTCAATTACTCAAGCTATAACAAACTATATTCCTGTGCTATAACAGGTGCAACTGCCCACCTAATTAGGACACAGATGCTGTTCTATAGAATTCTGGTGTTTACTGGTTGTTTTGCTTCCCTGACCAGATCATAAACTCAGAGTAAAAGCTTTTTTTTTTTTTTTTTTTTTTTTTACTTCCTCATGACACTCAAAGCCTTGCAAAAGACTAGACAGGCAATCTTTTTTATTTAAGTGCCTAAGCAAAAGGAACTGACAAACTTCAGGAAGTAGCTGTGAGGACATGATGACAGGAAATGACAGAAAACCTGAATACGGAACTGAAGCAGCAAGCAGCTCATTTTCTTGCTCAGAAGCAGCAGCAGCAGAGAGCCGAGTGAAGACGTGAGGAGCTGGGAGCTTAGAGCAGTCACTTGCACTGTTAGAGGTGGGTACTCTGAGTAGTGGGAAAGTAGAGGAACACAGGGAAAGAGGTGAAGAGGAACCTACCTGTGTCTTAGTTCTTGGTGAGAGATGAAGTCACTGCTAGTAGGCTTTTACACTTTTATGACCAGAAGGCCCAGATGGGAGCAGTTGTAGATAATGAGCATCTGGGGATAGAAACGGAAGTGGGGGACTGAAGCCCAGGAAATATGATCCAGCAGCCATCCAGGACTCTTTGTTTCCGCTACAGCCCTCTTTAAAGCCTGTTGCTCTGAGGCACTAAGTTGAGAGGAGGACCATAGGAAATGAAGACAAAGTCTCTGCCCTTGGAGAGCCAATGGTCTAGCGGGGAGACACAACCCGTACAGAAAACATTGTAACAGATCAAGAAGTAGTTAATGTGTACCAGTGCTGAGAACCAAGTGCTGATGGGGGCCAAATGGCATGACATTTTGACTAGGATTAACTTCTATGATTGTAGGACCATAGAATCCCAAAATGTCAGAAACAGGAGGGACTTTATATATTAAAGTTAACCTCTTTATTTATTTTTCCACTGGGCAAAACAGTATCTGAGACTTTCAACGATTTACCAAATTATTTAAGTTAATATTTGTAAATCGCCTAGCCTGGTACCTGACAAATAAATATATTGATTGATTCTCTATATTGATTCCCTTACCCATATTCCCATAGGGGCTTAATAACAGCTGGGGTGATCTTCTGACTTCCAGTTCTTGTACTTTACTGATGCTGTAAGGCAACCTTATGACAGGGGTCCTTGATAGTGCCTGATATCCTGGGCACCAGCTTCACCAAGTTACTCTCTGGCCTCCCACCTATAGATATTACCTCTTGGCTTCCCTATTTCTGGCCAGGAACTCAAAGATACTAAATTTTCTCTGTGTCAGAAACTTGCCTTTGTTTCAAAAATCAATGTGTATGGGAGGTTTATGGGAGAGTCAACCTGATATCTTGGAAGAAGAGCAGGAAAGAGGACAGGACAATTGGTCCTCATTGTTTATGATTATTTCAGAAACTTCTTTCCAGTTTCTGTGTGAAGTCCTTTTGTTGCAGAGCAGCCCAGGAACCAAGACCATAGCTCTTGTCTACCTACCTCATCTCCACAGGGGAAGACAGAGCTGGTCTCAGCAGTGACTCATCTCACAGTGTAGCTGACTTAGTCAATACTTCTCCGGTGTCCTCTTTGTACTTCTCTAACCGATCTACCCCAAAACATTTCCTTGGGCTGGTTTCCAAGGGATTTTTGAAGAACATGGAGAAGGAGTTTTCAAGTGGAGAGGAGAATCAGAGTCTGAGGCCCTGGGTAGAGACACTACAGAGTCCTAGAAGTGGTCATAAGAGGGATTCTTCAGAGTCAGTGAAGAGCATGGGAAAAGACACCAGTCGGAAGAATGGGCAGAGGTAGTGACAGCTAGCAAGTAGTATCAGGGTCAAGAAGTCTCAGTGGCTACCAGAGCAGATAAGCATTGTTCATTGTTTCCTCTTCACACCAAGATTCCAGATTCCACAGATGCAGAGGAATTGTGTAGCTGCTCCTCATGCATGATTGGCACAGCCAGTAGAAACACTGAGATGCCCCAGTAGAATACCAATTTGATATTCCTTCAAACTGGTGTTCTCTAAATAATGCTTTATTATTTATTTAGTTAATGAAAATCTAAAAACCCCTACTGTTCATAATGAGGGATTAATTATATGCTTTTTTTTGAGTCAGCTATTCTCTTTAGAAATATAATTAAACTGTTTTTAAAAATTGAAGAATAAGTGACTTATCCTCAGGAAATAATGTTTCCCATGTATTGTGCAGTGTAGGAATTTCAGCTGACTGCCCTATTGATCTCATGTAGCTGCTGTTCAGTGGCCAAGTTTAAGAACAGCACTTGCACCAAGCAGGTTGCAGAGAGTATTGTAGATGTTTCCTTTATCAGGAGCTAGACCAGTATATATTTTGACAACTGCAAAGGAGTATATGTAGAAACTGGAGAGAAATGCTGTTATAATTCTAGGCATGTTCTAACACCCCTCATTTTTACCACAGTGGCTTAGCAGGCCTCTTGACAAAAATGACTGATCCCAGCAGTTTTGACATCCAGGTTATTTAGTGTTACCTACACCCATAATGACTTCTCTCCAGACTCAAGTGTGCCCAGGCCATGTTAGTTTGTCTCAAATAAATCTCCACCCCTTCCTCTATCTAAGCAAAGGTACATTCCTAAAACTCCCATCTGCTTTGCCTCAGCTTCTAAGAAAAAAATGGCAAGAAACAATGAGCTGCTATATTAAAGTTTCAGCATTCTTATTTTCCCTCCTCTTGATGTTTTGCCTCTAATTATTTCCATCTTTTTTTTTACCTTCAGATGTGGAAGTCTGTAGTAGGGCATGATGTATCTGTTTCTTTGGAGACCCAGGGTGATGATTGGGACACAGATCCTGACTTTGTGGTGAGTTTGGTAATAGCTTTTCTTGGACAGTGAAAGGGGTGAGGATGGCATCTGGACCACTCTGTAACCTTTTGGGGGGCTTAGGAAAGGATGGTCTGGGTCTAGATAGCCCTCATTGTGAAACTGACAGTTGTCAGGAGTGGGTATGCATGATGGCTGGTGTTGAGGATGAAAGGAGATAAGTGCAGGGCAGTTAGACATTGTGATTTATGGGCTATGGCAGGCTATGCTGGGTCTCTTTTGGCCTCTTAGCAAAGATTTGGGCTGGACGTGTATAATTGGGGAGGATTCCGAAATTGTAGGAGAACTGAGGAGGATTATGTGAGGAATGTAGTATGAAGGGAAGTTTCAGAGCTCACCAGTTTAATTTAACATAGGAGTCTTGGTGGGGTAAACAGAGAGAGGTATCTGAAGGAGGCAGCAGATGCAGGGGATATGGAAGACGTGTGTCAGCTTCATGGCCTCTCTTATCGTGGCATATCTCTCTCCATCACTTATTGCTGAGTGCTGTCTTTTGCAGAATGATATCTCTGAGAAGGAGCAACGGTGGGGAGCCAAGACCATCGAGGGCTCTGGACGCAAGGAGCATATCAAGTAGGTGCCAAAAGAAGTGAGGAATTGGAGAGGGATGTGGGAAATGCCCAAGGAAAATTCAGGGACTTGAGGGAAAGTGAGGGAGGAAGGAAAGAGTGAGGGTAGTTCATGTCTATCTATGTGTCTTTGTGGATTTTTTTCTTAAATTTGTCTCTGTGTTTCCTAAGTGTATCATTGTCTATTTGTTTCATGTCTCTCTTTATTCCCCCAACCCTAGTATCTCTCTTTTACTTCTAACAATTATGCCGTTTTCCCATGTTGTCTATTATAAGGGATTCAGAGAGGAAGTGACTCAAATGCTAAGATTGTATCACTTTATCGTCTGTCTGTCTGTCTGTCTATCTATCTTTCTATCTATCTATTCACATAAACATAAATGTGTGTCTGTAATGTCGGGTGACTTCAGATAGGCCAAGAAGGACTCAGTAAAATGTCAAGGTAAAAAACTCAGAATAAATACCTAAAAAGAGGGCAATATCAGGTCCTATGCCTTATCTGAATGACTTTTAGAATAAAAATTTGTATTGAGCTATTTAACAAAAGTTGGAAGCTATGAATGATAATATGAAGAAATGTGACACTCTATTGATTACAACTGTTTTAATAATGGTGTTTAAAAATTACAACCTAATATTTTACCAGAAAAAAAATAAAACAACAAAAAAACTCTGATATCATAAGAGAGAAGGTACTTACAGACATATCCAAGGGTTTTTATGAGATATACTGTATGTTCGAATTGAGAGATTTCCTCTTCTCTTCCATGGATTATTCAGGATCGTCCAACCAGAGCTGTCTGCTTTGGATAGTACCGAATGTCACATGTTAGTAGCAAGGAAACATAATAAACAGTTTAGCAAGAGCAAAAAAGTAAAAATTGACAACTGCACACAAATTGGCAAAATTAATACAGCTTTAATCTCCATTTTAAATCCCCTTTCCACACTCTTAACAGTGTTTTTACCTCTTTCCCCGCTAGATTTGAAAAGTGTCAATAGATGACCACATTGCACAAACACCACCCTATGAAAACTTGGCACATGTTTATACAATTTGATAATATTGCATACTCTGCATTACTGTTTAACCAGACATAATGGTTTATCTTAAGTAACTGTAATGAATATTATTCTTAAGAAATTCTGGAAGCAGTTGTAGAGACAAAAAATGGAACAGAGTCATGTAGAAAGCTTCTTCTTCTTTCAAATGCATCTGGTATTTTTTTTTTTTAATACTAGCATCTGGTATTCCTAAGTGGTCTCCCATTTAAGTACTAACCAGGCCTGACCCTGCTTAGCTTCCAAGATCAAATGAGATTGAGCATGTTCAGGGTGGCATGGCCATAGACTAGGAAGCTTTTTGATGCCCTCTGTAGGCTCAAAAATTAAAAAAAATTAAGATCCTTTTTCTTTTATGAGTAAAGTTCACTCAGCCCTAGTATACTGACAACTGTTGAGACAAGGATATAAACTCTCTCTGTACCTTTTCCTTCACAATACCTGTCTCCTACATAGTAGGAGTAGAACATTTTACAGAAGACACCTACATCCCTGCCATAATCTTATGGAAAGAGCTTGAAATTGAATATCAGATAGATTTATATTCAATTCACAGCTCTGCCATTACTAGCAATGTGAATTTAGACATATAACCTCTCTGAATCTCAGCTTCTTTATTTAACAAATGGGCATAATAATAGCTATACTACAGAATCCAGTGGGCTAACAGATGTCTAATGTAGCACTTAGCACCTCTTAGCAGCTCAATAATGTTATTTCTCTTTTCTATTATATATTAGTTTAATAAAATTTTTTCCTAAAATCTTAACATAAACATGTAAACAGTTGACAATCTTCCTTCTTCCTAAGTGGTGATTACATGGACTTGTGTTGCACAATCCAATCACTCTGACTGGTGACAACAGGAATTGGTGACCCTGGATTTTTCTTTATTAGCCTAATTGGATCTATATGTGATAGAATAAATGGTGGAAACATTCATCCCCTCTCATTTACCTAGACTACTGAGGTGTAGAAGCCCCGTCTCTGCTAGTGACTAGCCAGGTTACCTAGGACAAGTCTCCTTTCCTCTCTGATTCTCTCTTTTCTCATCAGAATCAAAAAGACCTCTAGAGTTAGGAACTGAGCCACACAGCAAGAGGTGAGTAGTGGGTGAGTGAGTGAAGCTTCATCTGTATTTGAAGCCACTGCCCAGCATGACCTCCTCAGCTCTACCTTAGATCATTAGGCATTAGATCCTCATAGAAACACTGGTTCTTGATGCCAAAAAGGTTGCGAACTGCTGGACCTTCCAGTAGTAAGTCTTCTAGGATTCTCTCTGGCTAGTGTAGTTCTAAACCAATCTTTAAGGTCAGATGGGAATCACTAAGGTCCTTGGGAAAGAGAAGAAAGTTGGAGAGAAGAACAGTAGCTGCAGGACTGAGCATGATTCAAAGCAGGAAAAGGAAGTGATTGTAGTTCTCACTAATCTCATTACCTTTCCGTACATCATGATCTTTCTTTTAAAAATCTGTCTAAAATAAATTTAGCTTGGGGAGTGGTTTGGTAATTTGATAAATAGCTCAAATGATTCTATCCACCCCTCATCTATTGTATAGAAGAGTCTTGGGCCAGGAAGCTCCAAGCAGTATAGTATTTTGTAGGAACTCTCTGGTTTTCAAGGACTGTTGTCCTTTTTTAAATCTTCCTCTTGTCACTCTTGCCCACTCATACTCGTGTGCCTCTTTACAGTCAGTTTGCCCCAGCCCTTCTCCTGCTGAATGTAAACACCAGTCTGCTTCTTGTCACTGCAGATTAGTTTTGTCTATGTTAGAATTTTATGTAAATGGAATAATATAGAATGTATTCTTGTTTGTCTGTCTTCTTTCACTCAGCATAATTTTTTGAGATCTATCCATGGTCTTGTGTGTATCAATCTGTTGTTCCTTTTTTATTATCAAGTAGTATCCCACTGTATGGATATGCCACCATTTGATTTACCCATTACCTTGTTGATGGACTATTTATTGGTGACAATTTATGGCTATGACAAAGCTGTTACGAACATTTGGGTTCAAATATCTTTGTTGTCATCTATTTTTATTTCTCTTAGGAAATCTCTAGGAGCAGAATTAGTAAGTCATATAATAAATGTGTATTTAACTTCTTAAAAAACTACTAAATTATTTTCTGGTATGGATTTACCATTTTTTATTCCTACCAACAGTATATGGGTTTTCATTGTTCTACATCCTTGTCTATACTTGGTATTGTTAGTATTTTTAATTTTAACCACTCTAGTGGGTATGTGGTGATTTTAATTTTCTGATGACTAATTTTATTGAGTCTCTTTTTATGTGCCATATATTTATCTTTATTTTGATGTGTCTGTTAAAATAATTTTTCTCACTTTTAAAATGGGCTGTTTGTATTTTAAGAGTTCTTTATATATTCTATGTCTTTTGTGAGATATGTATTTTACAAATATTTAATCTAGAGTGTAACTCACCTTTTCATTTTATCAATGGCATCTTTTGAGGATCAGCAGATATTAGTTCTGATGATGTCTAATTTATCAAAAATTTTTATAGTTAGTGCTTCACATGTCTAATAAATTTTTGCCTGCCTCAAAATTATGAAAAATTTCTGTTTTGTTCCAAAAGATTTTGATTTTAGCTTTTACATTTAAGTCTACGATCAGATTAGCTTTTGTGTACAGTATGAGACAAAGATTGAGGTTCATTTTTTTCCATTTTTTGTTTTTCCAGCACCATTAAAAGACTATTTTTCTCTCACTGACTTACCTAGCATTTTTAGCAATATACATGGGTATTTATTTCTAGACAATTTTACTGATGTGTATATCCGCCCTGACTCATGTCATATTGCACTGATTATTTTAGCTTAATGATAAGTGAAAATCAAATAGTCCTTCAGCTTTGCTCTCCTTAAAAAAATCAAAAACCTTTTACTATCCCAGGACTTTACATGTCCACATACATTTTAGAATAAGCTTGTCAATTCCTACAAATATGTCTGTTGGTATTTTAATTGGGATTGCATTGATCATTTTAAAGAGAGCTGACATTTTAATCTCGAGTTTTCCAATTCATGAAGATGGGGTATATCTCTATTTATTTAGGTCTTCTTTAATTTTTTCAGAAATGTTTTTCTGTGTCCAGGTCTTACACATATTTTGTTAAATTTATGCTAAAAGATTTCATGTTATTTCATGTGACAGTAAGTGGCATTTATTTCTAACTTTCAGTTTTTAATATCCATGACTAGTATGTAGGAATAAAATTGATTTTGATAGTGACCTTACGTCCTGTAACCATGCCAAATGTGCTTGACAGTTCTAGCAGTGCTTTTTTTTTTTGTAAATTCTTTAGAGTTCTCTACATCTTTGATTGTATCATCTGTGAATAAAATTTTATAGTCTGAGTTTACTCACCTTTGTGCTTTTAATTTTGAAATAAAAATAGCAAGACACGTTTCTTCTTTTAGCTCATCTTTGAGGTCCTAGATTTCACTTTGTTCCCATGAACTGCATTGCTTTGTCAATCCACGGTATTTTAAAATTTAAAATAGGTATCTGAGAGTTAATGTATGTGGATACATTAAGTCCTGGAATAGTAAAGTCTCTTTGGTATGCCACTAAGCACAATGAAGTGTAATTTTTATTTTGTCTCTTCCACCTGTACACTATCTCCAAACATTAATCATCTTTGTGCCTGCAGGACCTAATAGTACCTCACACTCAAAAGTTTAATATTTAATTAATATTTTTTAAATGAAAGAATGATAAAATTAAGATCTATTTAGAGTGGCTTCAGCTATATTCTAAAGAATTTCATAAAAAGTTGGTTTTCTTTGGCCCCAGAATTTTCATTCAAATTATATTGTCCATTGGCATAATTCTCTGACTAGTCTTGCTGTCATCCAGTAGATGGGTATTCCTGAATCTCATTTTCTAATCTCTTTTAAAAACTTGTTTCAACTATAATATAGTTATGACCCATGTAGCAATCATTAGACTCATTAAAACTTTACAGAATTTTCCCATTAAAAAAAAATGTTTAGCACCATTTTCTTCATTCTTCATCTAAATATTTTGGTTGGGAAATATCAGTGATTTACATGTTCTTGGAACCAATAGCTTTTTTGACACAGACAGTTCTAAAGTACTGGTGTTGTTGAACTGGAAACACAGGATCTCTCTGCCTTCACTGCTACCAGAGAGTTTAGAGCAGGCACGGGAACAGAGGGTTCTTCCAGCACTTAGTTTAATTTCATCTGGTCCAAAGCCAGCTTTCTAAAATTAACTTGACTAAAGCTGAGAAGGCTTTTTAAAAAGACCTTTAGTGGGCTTATACTACAAGGCCACCAGATGGATCTATTCTTCCATGAAAGAGAATTTCTGCTGTGAGATGGCCATTCTACCTGTAACCAATGTATCTGTTTTTCCTGAGCTAGTCAATTTCTAGTAACATCACTATCTCAATCCCTTAAACTCCATTTCTTGCTGTAAGAAGTCAGATTTTTAATTTAAGGTTCTCTTGCCCAAATGTTTCTAAGAATTCATTCTTATCACTAATTGTTGCAACACTTTGAAAGCGTTCATTTAAGACAAGACAATACACAAAATACTTAATATGTAGATAAATTTCTCAATGCTGCATTTTTTATAACCATCATTTTTAATGTCTTATAGTATGCCATTAAGAGGTAATGTTATGATTTTACTTAACTATTACCCAGTTATTGGCCATATAAATTGTTTCTTGATTCTTGCTATCACTATGTGAAATGTTTCAGTGAATATCATTAGACATTAAGCTTTTTCATATTTAAAATTATTTCCTTAAGGTAGACTCACAGGACTAGAATGTGTGGGTAAAAGGGTATAGGAATATTTGTTGCTTTTTAAGATGGAAGACCTAATTGCTAGAAAGCAAATCCATTTAGAGAGGAAAATAACTTCTCAGATACTAGAATATAAGTGTCATTGTCCTTTAATATTTAAAAACATGAAAAATGGGAATAAATATCAACACGTTATTTAAGGAACAAAATAACAGACTAGAAGAAATACTTTTTACTATGAAAAGTGTAAATCAGGCCATGGTATGCAGGCCACACTAATCTCTTACTACCAGATCCTGCGCTGGTATACTTTGGGGGCTCAGGTTATTGCTAGAAATAAATAGATCATACCTCGAGATTCCCATTTTGGGGGAAAGGAGGATTCATTGACTTCCTGTGTTAGATGTGTCTCTAACATGTGGTTACTTTCAGCATTCATCAGCTGAGGAACAAAGTGTCAGAGGAACATGATATTCTCAAGAAAAAGGAGATGGAATCAGGGCCCAAAGCGTCCCATGGCTATGGAGGTCGGTTTGGGGTGGAAAGAGACAGAATGGACAAGGTGAGTTGAAAAGGAGACATTTGCTTTAAAAATAAATTGATTCATTTGTTGGTTTTATGGTTTAAAACTTGTTCAAAAGTACAGTATTCATCTGGGCTTTAAAATAGAATGTCCACATATTATTTGTATCTCCACCTCCCACTTCCCTACCCCTGATATCAACACATAAAATATAGACGGCAGAAAATAGGAGCCAAGAATTGAGAAGGGCTGGCCTAATGCAGGCCCAGTCACACTGTAATTCCTAGACTGAGGAAACAAGAAACACAAGTAGAGAAGGAAAAATACGTTTTAAATCATTTAGTGCTTTAAAATGTTTGTGTGCTATGTCTATGTTACAACTTCTTTTATTTTCTTTACTGTATATTTAGTATTCTTTTTGTATATATGTTATACATTATTTATATGATGTGCACTTATCCATTAGAAGCCCTCACATATGAATGTTGTTTTTCCTCTATTCATTAGATATTATAAAAGTATGATAAAAGAATGCTTGTATATTGAATTATTTTTTCCCATTGACTTTCCTAACCTCAAAGACAGAGATAAATTCCTATAAGAATAAAGATTTTACCTTCAAGGAGAAAAAAATCCAATGGAAGTCTTTAGTTCATTCTTAAGATGTGTTTTGTTTGGTCATTGGGTAAAGTGCATTGTAGACATTGTATTCTCTCATAAAATTCCTCGGAATAAGTAAAACTAATAAACAGTCATTCGTTCTTAAATTCAACAAGCAAAGTTGACCTACACAAACTTCAAAATACTGCAACACCAATTCCCAGGAGCTTATATAGGGCAATGTTTCACATCAATCTCTGTATTGATGTTTATTTCAGCATGGGATTGGAAATATAGGAAGAAAGAGAAGAAATTTTTACCGTCAGAGGCTATTATTCTGACCTAAAAGAGAAGTTCTTGTAGTCTTACATTCCATCTCTGTATCATTTTACTTCTTCATGGTCATTTTTATGTTGTCACTCATTCCATCTTTGATTTTTCTCAGAGTGCTCTGGGTCATGAGTATGTTGCTGAAGTGGAGAAGCACTCTTCTCAGACTGATGCTGCCAGAGGCTTTGGGGGCAAATATGGAGTTGAGAAGGACAGGGCAGACAAGGTAAGTGACAGCACTCCACCCATGCTACCCAACTCAGATCATGTGGGACTTACCAACACTCTCCCTTGAATGTGAGTCTATGCTTCTTTTGTGGAGAGAGGAGGCAATGGACTCAAGGAGGGTCCATCATGAGGATAGCTCCTGTGACCTCCTTGGTGCTACTATTGGAAGCCACATGCTGAGCTGAAAGGCATTAATTTAAATGAGACAAAGACTCTCAAACTGTTTGTATGAGAAATTCCTCAAACCATTGGTTTTTGTTATACCTATACAATAAAGAAAGAAGAGAGGAAATGCCAAGCTCCTCTTTTGGTCAAACATCAAAACCTTATAAGTATTTATGCCTTTCATGAAAACAGAGATGTTAGCTTAAGTGTGATTACCATGGCAGCAAATTATCAAGTAAAACAACTAATTAGGGTTATAATGTTTTTAGAAAGCAAAGGTTACTTTTCATAGGATTGAGCACCCTGAAGTCCAGATATTTTAAAGACTCCTTTGTGTGTGTGTGTGTGTATATATAGTTTTAAGGAGAGAGAAAAAAAGGATAGTATGGTTACAGATCAGAGTGATCAGGAAAGTACAATTGATAACTCACTGATATTCTTTGTGTCACACCTTAGATCAGATCCTTTGATCTCTCTTTTTATGGTGCAGAATAGTGTCTCTTCCCCTGCAGCTGCACTCAGAGAGAACATCTCCTTCAAAGCTAGTTGAGATTTTTTTTAAAAACCTTCAGTTGTTGATTAGGTGGGCCTTAATCCTTAAAGCTGAGTATTAGATGTTATTGATGCACAAAGTCTTTGTTTTAGCTTTGTTGGAGGAAAAAAAAACAGAAAAGTTAAAAACATTCTCTAAAGGAAAGGAAAAATGCAGAGGGTAATTTTTTAAGGTAGTAATGGAATATAGAGCATGTTATGGTCTTCTCTAATCAGGATAGAATTTCTCTTACATCTTGGCCCCTTCCTGCCTCTGCCTGTTGTTTAATATTTTTCTCTTTTATGTTCTTCCTCACAGCTACACATTGAATCACCTAAACAATCAATGTATCATATATACCAAGTAACAATATATACTAATACCATGCAAAATCTAGACTTACGTAGAGACCCATCGTTACTGAGTCAGGTGGGGATGTAGTTACACGGTGATGTTAAGCATTGGATAATATATCCTGTCCTGGAGCAGCTAGGATCCAGACTTGCCTGGTTGCCTCTCTTCCTACCAAAATCTACATCCCTGAGTTTCTGCTGCTGTGTAAGGGAAGAGAATAGCACAGTATAATCAATTAGGAATACGATGCTATCTCTTACATGTGCATAGTGCTTTATAGTTTACAAGGTATTTTTCTAGCTATTTTCTCATTTTAGTTTCATGAGAGGAATAAAACTACTAATTTATTGAGTGACCCAATGCAAACACTTTATATACTTTGCCCCCATTTAGTTCTTCTCACAATATCCCAAATGAAGAAGGATCATTTTTCTCATTTATAGTTGAGGTTAAAAAGGCAGTTATACCTATTTTAATTCTATATTTAATGAAACTGAGGCCCAAGTATTAAAGGACATGTCTAAAGTTAAACAATTATAAGGAGGGAAGGTAGAGTTTGAATCTAGAGATATCTGTGTCCAGAGCCCATTGCCTCTATACCAGCCTATCAGGATACTATCTGTTTCTACATTAGACCTTTATATTCAGTCCTGAGCCCCTATAAACAAACCTCTGAGCTGAGCTAAGAGTAACAGTAACTGAGAGAGAGGAAAATCTGTCAGCTCTACTCTAATCAATTGTTTCCTTTTTTTTTTTTTTTTTTTTGTAGTCAGCAGTTGGCTTTGATTACAAAGGAGAAGTGGAGAAACACACATCTCAGAAAGGCGAGTACCCTGCATTTCATTCATCCTTTGCAACCAGACTGCTTTGCTATTCTGCTCAGACTTCACCTCTCAAAAGCTGTTATCAGTTCCCTTTAGTTCCATGATTTAATTCTCCACTATTTTACTTATTTTTAAATCCAAACATGTACTTGCTTCTTTCTCCTTTATCGCTTTCTATAAGATTGATCAAGTTTTCTGTAGTCCCCCTTTACCTCTAATGAATTAATAATAAGGTAGTCTACTCCTTTATTTTTAGGAAGTTATCCTTAAGTTTTAATATGCCTCTTTTATTTAAAGTCAAAATTAATCATTATTTCTTCATGAGTAATACAGGAAATATAGAATAATTTAACATTCTGTATCCTATATTCTTTGTATTGGCTCTTTGTGTTTATAAACCCCACAAAATTTAATCATTATTATTACATAGTAAATGCTCATTTAAACTGACCAACATATTTGCTAACTTTCTATGTCAACATTATATTTCATTGTTTTCTCCTTTCTTCTGTTTCCTCCTTGCTTCTTCTATTTTCTTCTTGCTAAAGTATATTCTTTGATAATTTTTTCAATGAGAATCTATGAAAGAACTCCCATGCTTTGTCTAAAAAGCATGTACTTGTTCTTCCATTCTTCATTGTTATTTTTCATTTATCACTTTGAAGATATTATTTCATTGTCTCTGGTATCTCTCTTGTTTCATCATCATTCCTTTGTAGGTAATATGTCTAATCTCTCTGTCTTGTTTTTTCATGAAATATTTTCTTCTTGTCTCTGATAGTCTGAAATATCATCAGAATGTGTCTAAGCGTTGGATCTATTTTTCTTATTCCACATGAGACTTGTCAGTTCTCTTCAACCTGAGAAGTGACTTTTAGTACAGAAGGTTCTCAGGCATTTTTCTCTTTGGACAGTGGATTTCCTCTCCCCTTTTATTCTTTCTTCTGGAACTTATTTTAGATGTGGATTAGAACTTTTCACTCTTTTCTTGATATCTTTCTCTTTTAAGACAGTTTTTTTTAGAGTAGTTTTAGGTTTACAACAAAATTGAGAGGAAGGTAGAGATTTAACATGCACTCCCATTCCATACATGCACAGCCTTCCCTGTTATTAATATCACTGACCAGAATGGTACCTTTTTTTTTTTTTTTTTTTTTTTTTTTTTTTTTTTTTTTTTTTTTTTTTTT